>OY755239.1:78252553-79452553 GCA_963576725.1 Azorinus chamasolen
AAAAAACTTCATACTTGTATTATTTGCACTCTTATTTAAAGTGAAGTACCTAATTATAGTTTACTTTCTATTCAGTCCCGCTCAGCCGACTGTACATTTACTCCCCTGGTCATTGAGTCATTCGTCTACGATATTGAGCACTGCTAACATATGGCGCAATCATGCAGCCGCAGTACCGACTAGTGACCCTCACCAGTACCCATTTTAACCCCTGGGTGGAGAGGAGGTGCGGGTGGGAGACACTGAAAACGCGTCTCTGACATTTCCGGGAGGGACCGGGTGTGGTGTAATCGTTGTATGTATTGTTTGACACGTGACATGTGTGGTGTAATCATGGTATGTATTGTTTCACACGTGATAGGTGTGGTGTAATCATGGTATGTATTGTTTTCACATGTGACAGGTGTGGTGTAATCATGGTATGTATTGTTTCCACTTGTGACAGGTGTGGTGTAATCGTGGTATGTATTGTTTTCACATGTGACAGGTGTGGTGTAATCGTGGTATGTATTGTTTCTCACTTGATAGGTGTGGTGTAATCATGGTGTGTAATATTGTTTCACACTTGACATGCATGATGTAATCGTGGTATGTATTGTTTCACATGTGACAGGTGTGGTGTAATCGTGGTATGTATTGTTTTCTCACTTGATAGGTGTGGTGTAACCATGGTGTGTAATATTGTTTCTCACTTGACAGGTGTGGTGTAATCGTGGTATGTATTGTTTCTCACTTGATAGGTGTGGTGTAATCATGGTGTGTAATATTGTTTTCTCACTTGACAGGTGTGGTGTAATCGTGGTATGTATTGTTTGACACGTGACATGTGTGGTGTAATCATGGTATGTATTGTTTTCACACGTGACAGGTGTGGTGTAATCATGGTATGTATTGCTTCACATGTGGACAGGTGTGGTGTAATCGTGGTATGTATTGTTTCTCACTTGATAGGTGTGGTGTAATCATGGTGTGTAATATTGTTTCACACTTGACATGCATGGTGTAATCGTGGTATGTATTATTTCACGTGTGGACAGGTGTGGTGTAATCGTGGTATGTATTGTTTACCACGTGGACAGGTGTGGTGTAATCATGGTATGTATTGTTTCACACGTGACAGGGGTGTGGTGTAATCATGGTATGTATTGTTTCACACGTGTTTGCCACTTTTAACAGCTGTTGTTCTCTTAACCGTATATTTGCTTTGTAAAGTTTGGCGCAATTGAGAGCAAAAACCCTATACATTACGGTGCATAAATAAATGTTTTAATTGATTTTCGACTTGAAGCCAGTCACGAGACCAGTAAGGCTGAGTCTATTCCACCGTTATTACGTGACGCTAAGGAGTTCATCTATTCTGGTGTGACCCCGATAGGGAATTACTTCCGGGTGTTGTAGTACAGTAACAAGAAGTTCTTTAGAGCTAATGATCTAATAAGTGTCTCTTAAGAACCTGACAGGCTGAATAATTGCATATTTTCAAGTTATTGTGTATATTATTAGCACATTGGAGTCATTTTTGTCACTCTCTTGCAGAACTACTTCCTCTGGTTGATGTTGGGAAATGTATGTGTTCAACGTCTGCATGGCCCAAATTTAAAGCGAAAATAGACGGTGTGTACATACTTTTGTGTGTAGCAAACAAGTCAACGTTCTTGACCTTGTTTTCTGGTGATCTAGAGACAGTGTTTGGACTAAATACGAATGTGTTAAGATGGTATAACCCAAATCTATTCCTGGAAGGAGCTAGCAGATGCAGAAAATGTCTGTTTTTACATGTATTGGCATAATAATCACATTTTTATGAAAAACACGAGCACTTCAAGACAGTTTCCGCCAAGTATTTACAAAATGATTTATTATAATTTAACAAAATTATTTATTATAATTTAAAGAAACCCAGCTATCTGTTAGGATTTTATTTTAGTTTTAAAGTATTGACTAATTAAATTTAAGTATTTTATTGTATAAAGCGCGGAAAATGGAGCACATTGGGAAAAGGTGTGTAATAGTTAGCTTAATACAAGAACGAGATTTTACAATGAATAATGACTGATCCTTCAATAGTTAATTAAAATAATTAATAAAAACGTGCTTGTTATCTATCAAAACTACAATTTAAACTGTTTGGGTCTCATTTCTTAAATTCACAGTATTGAAAAGCTTTGGACAAATCCATTATTTAGTTATATTAGGTATATGTCATTGTTTTATATAAGGTGTTTTTATCATATAACTGTAGTAGCCTGTCATTATCCCAACATCAATATGCTGAACTTACCCTTTGAATAATGGCATGATTATATTAAGAGAATGCCTATTAGTGTAAAGTTTAATGTAAAATCGTTCATATACATCTTAATTTATATTTACACTGTTTCAATAGCAGACAAGTACCTTTACTGAAAGTGTTATGCAGCACATGAATAGTATGATCACTCATATTCTAAACTCTGAAGGAAGGTGATCTCTAAGCATTTTTGTTTCACAATAAATTTAAACAAAAGCAGTATGGTTGTACTTTTTAATGGTGCCTTTTGATGATTACATCAATGCTTTTCAGTTTACATCTGTTGCCCGCACTTACTTCACGCACCCATGAACCTAGTCTCCTATACGGGCCTTAAACGTGCTATAAGTATTTGTACGTGCCTAGTTCACATATGTGTACTCTAAATGGTGACATCGAGCTACTTTCGGTTTTAACGATATCGTGGCAGAGTACACAGGCATTTAAACTGATTTAGGTTAGGACGTTCCTCAGTACACACCAATGATTCCTGTCGGGTTGGATTTTCTTCCAATATACGACATTATTCTTAAATAAAGACATGCAGTAGTATAAACATGTATTAAATGTATGTACCTGACAAGAAAACTTCCGAAGTCAGTTATATATCCATTTAATCCTTTTCCTCGTAGCGCTTACGGTAACCACTATATTGCATATACACTTGCACCACGTGACAATAACCGTGTTGGTTGCAGTGTGAATTTATGAGTCTATCTGAGGTCAGTTGTTGTTTGAATAATGTAATTACCACAAAAGTGCAGATTTAAATTGAAAATTAGGTCCGATATGACCAGATCGTAAATTAGAAAATTAACTATTTCCACCCCGTTTTCGACGTATTGCCATGAGACTGTAAAACAAAGGTGTCCGACGCATGCTGGGACTCACCCACGCCCCTCCCCTCAAATTTATGATCGACGTATGTAAAACTAACCTAAAAATATCTATTTGTACCTTAAACCACTCAAAAAAAACAAGAAATTTAAAGAACCGACCCGGAAAATGTTTTCCTATCGGGTCTATATATGAATTGATAAAGACCCGATTGGGAAAAACCGGGTCGTGTTTTTCTTGTTTTTCGGAGAGGCTTGGGATACAGATAGATAGTTTTAGGTTAGTTTTGCATACTTCGATCATAAATTGAGTGTGTGTGTGTGGGGGGGGGGGGGGTCCCGTGGGTGAGTCCCAGCATGCGCCGGGTACCTTTTCTGTAAAACGGCAACAATCACAAAAATAGCTTGCTGTCTTACAGCTCATTGATTAGACTAAGTACGGCCCTGATACTTGAACTATTCCATCCGCTTAATAAGATAGCAAAATGCAACATGACATTTATTTCATAAATATTCAAGAAGGAAATAATGACATCATGCATAGTGATTGGATTACTTTATGGCGGATAAACAGCAGTGTTAGCCATGGCAGAAACTGTAGAATCACAGCTATATAAGTCGACATGCAAACAGA
Source organism: Azorinus chamasolen (assembly GCA_963576725.1). Taxonomy (NCBI): domain Eukaryota; kingdom Metazoa; phylum Mollusca; class Bivalvia; order Cardiida; family Solecurtidae; genus Azorinus; species Azorinus chamasolen. The sequence goes on from OY755239.1 coordinate 78,256,314, forward strand.
AACAGGACTCGTCTGATCTGGGTGTACTCTGCAAGAGTGGTGATCACGTCTCTACTATACAAAGGTGTAAATAAGAAAGAAAAACGATGATTAGAATAACAACAGTACTGTACCTTCAGCATAGGTCTTGTAAACTCGATAATTGCCAAATAAAAATAGCCACCGATAAACCCAAACCACGTTCGATTGCGTACATGTTTATGTTGTAAAATAACGTTATCTTCGTCTGAAATCTCCCGACATGGAATTCTTTCAGTTAACCTTTACTCTGTGTCGTCTGCTTAACCTCGTCTGCTTTTAATATGTACCGAATTGGGTTTGGTTTGATATAGTAGCGAAGAGCTTAGCTGCTGACGACACATCGAGTTACCAGGCGTCTCATCTGGATCCAATGTATTAGCGAGAAAGGTCAGGATTACGAGGATTAAAAATTGTCGTCTACTGTGTTGCTAATCTGTTAAAATCCTGACGTCTGATTGTATTCGTCATGGGATCAGCAAAGTTGAAAGAAAACACACTTGTTGATTAGATCAATGTCTGATCTGGAACGAGACCGTACGCAATACTCGCTCAATGATCAGCGTAGAATTAATTTTAGACAAACTGGGCGTGTAAACTGATATGCTAAATGCATGCTTTTAATGCAGCAAAACTTGGGAGGTATATCTGAAACAAGGCTACGGATCTGTGGCAGATTCTGGGTTCAGGGGCTGCCACTTATGCAAAGACTTTCGCTCAAAGAATGCGTTTTAATATCCTAATTATGTATACATATGGACATGGATGTTTGATTAACACAAATAAGAGAGAACAAAGAAGCAGACGACAAGTTGTTGCACGTGTTCAAAGTTAAGATCTGGTTTCTCTTCAATAGCCCCGTGAACCCACCAATTTTCCACTACAATAACTGCCGTCTGCTTAATTTCTCATAGTACATTTTATTCGTAGAAGTTTTTTGGGGTTTTTTCCAATCAATTCCAGTGGTAAACAGTATGGATCCAGATTAGACGCCAAGTGACTTGTTTGCAAACATTGTAACGACTTTATTTATTGTGTAAGGGTTCAACACACGTCCATTGTTCTGATAAGACATTCTTCTTGGGTTAATGACGTTCTGTTTCACAACGTTCCCTTGTTTGGTTAAAACATACAGAATAAATACGCTATATGAAAAAGCAGCTGGCAAGAAATTTAAGTTGCTGGCTCAGCCACATGCACCATAAAACTCATTCTCTGCATCAAGTTTCTATTCACCACTGTCCTGCTGAAAATCTGAATTTAAGACGTTCCTTCAGCACGTCTTTGGAAGCAGAGTAGACCCAGATCAGACGACTTCTATAAGTAAAGCAATGTTTAAGCAGGATAGAAGATAAAACAGAGAGCAATATTATTTAGTAATTTTGATTAAGAGATACATGGGACAATTCAAAATGATTTCAGATTAAAGAAAATGCTTTAACAAGATATTAATTTGCTGAAAACGATATTTGACACTCTTAAAGAAGGGAATGTGAACATTTGGATCCCAGAAATACATAGTTCTCATGTGCTTTTTCAGGCACTGGTAAAACCTTTAGATAGTTAATTTGAAAGGTGTAAGTTAAAACATGCATTGAAACGCCCTTTAAAGTGAATAATTGCGATTACATGATCTTTTCTTATTTCTTATACAATGTATAAAACCTTTCTGTTGATATGCATTTTTATAAGAAAATGTATACAATGCCATACCAAGTTCTGACCATAGAAGACCAACTGACATCTGAAATAAGCAACTGTTCCTCTAAATAGTTATGACTTTTGTTCCAACTGCTGTTGCTTTGGTGTTTAGCATTTATAATAACCTTTGCAAACAGTCATGGTCTAGATGAGGCGCTTAGTAACTCATCAGGGTCCAAACTGTGTCACTCTGACATTTGTTTTTGAAAAGATATGAAAGAAACCCGTATTTTTTAATTGCTGCAGACGGCAATAATTGCTCAGAGTGCAGAAGGTATGGAGTACATTATGCTGGACAGCAAATGACCTGCATAATGTTAACAACACATCATTCATCAAAGTGTTCTTGGTGCACTAGTGAGGCTACGTGAGCACAATGAATACTAGTGCAGCTGTAATTGTTCTGGACCTAAAACCTAAAACCTAGTCTCGCAGTAAATCATGATAATTTTGATTTTCTGTCAAAGTGATCATGTACTATGGTGGTCAGGAAATATATCTAAGAGATGAAAAATTGGATAAATGTGTATAATAGCGATTGAAAATTGATTGATATGTGATTAGGTTAACTTTACTAGTTATATAAAGGATATACAGCATGTCTCCGGGGATAAGAAAAAGGAAAGTCAAGCGAAAAAAAGAGTAGTGATTCAAACAACCAAAATGTGGCGGGTCAAACAGTGATAGTTATGTCAAGTCCAGAGGAGAGTTCATCTGCCAATATCAGTGAAATCCTTGGTCCAGTGCTGTACTGTATCAAGACGACAATCACCAATCGGCTTTCGAATCTCCTAGAACTAAAGCAGAGGACAGCTCCAGGTTCAACATTACATCACCCACCCCAACATTAACCAAAACAAATATGGCGACCAGCGACAACGGCCCCACCGAGTGTACAAGAGAACAATCTAGTAAGTGGGATATTGGCAACTTTTTTTGAAAATGGATACATTAATGGAATCGGTGATTGATAGAAAGATGGGGCAAGATAATTTAAGAGAAAACATTACAGTAAAATGGATAAAATTCGCAATGACTTGATTGTAAACCTTGCGTGATGACGTAACACTCGCTGTCCGTAGAGAAAGCGCACGCATAGACAAACTAGTGAGAGATGTTCAATCCCTTAAAGAGAAAATCGACGCGACGGAGAGGTCATGTGATTCGCAACATGGCAACGCGACGGCAGATCGTGCGAGACATAATACGTATAATGGCGATCACTTCAGTGATCCAGATCTCACCATTGTGGCCAGTGGATTACCAGCTACCCAGGGTGACTTGATAAAGCAAGAAGCCTTATTGCGACCTTAGGAGAGGACGTGCTTAATAGCGTGGCCGTTACAACCGCGGTGAGACTTAGGTCGAGGGTATCATATAGACCAGGATTGATAAATATTGGCTTTGATTCATTGGGCGAAAAGATTAAAATGCTTCGTCATAAAATGGCGTTAAAACAACCCAGATTACAGCAACGTATATCTGGAAAGTAGTAAATCTCATGCCGAGCGACTTATCGAATAAAGTACAGAGCTCTTCTCCGTGAAATACCTCAGGGTCGCAATTTCTGGGTTGGTGCCAGCGGAAGGCTCAGACGGAGACGAGGTGTGAAGAATGATCAGAGAGGTACCTAACGGAGGAAATGAAAATCAGACGGTATAGGACAGTACCGATTTCAGGGAAACATACGTCTTCTTCTTCCTCCAGTTTCTGGCCACCCTCGACTTATGGAGTATTGTGCCAGGTTATGGTCTGCACTTGTAAAAGTAAGTCAGATTTGCTCAGTCAGAAGAGATTTAAATATCTCTAGTGACGGGGCATTGCTGTGTTAGGTGGTAGAGCGTTCAAATCTATTGTAGTTTGTACAAAAAAGAACATTTCCTAGAATCTGTAGTGGATTTTTGCTATGTGTAGCTGTGTGATTGGGCATATCTGGCATGTCGTGTGGGTTTATTAAGGTAACTGTCTGGGTTAATATTAACTTCTCTATTTACTATTTTGTAAAACATGTTGAGTCTAGCTTCTCTTCTTCTTGTTGGGAGATCTTTCCATTTGAGTTGTTTCAACATGTCTCAAACACTTGATCGGTTCCTGTACCTTCCGAGGACGTATCTGGCTCCACGTCTCTAAACTGTTTCAATTTTGTTGTTCTGTGATACGTGTCGCACATTTAAACATAGGTGGGTGGACGCGTAACAAATATTATTTTAGATGCACAGTAGACACTGATATCTTAACCGTGTGTGAAACACACTTAACAAAATGATAATGTAATCGAAGTTAGCAGTCACGAGACAAACACATGTGTACATGTCTGTCATCGACTAGATGACATCACCTTTCCTTCTCTACTTGTTCAGTATAGAACGGAACACGTTCTCTACTTGTTCACTCATCAAGAGAGGCCGCACAATATTTTTTTGTTTCAAGAAGAAATCAACACTAAATTGAACATTTTCGAAGGATGATTAGACCGTGGAGTAAGCAAGTTGGAACGTGTTATTCTAAGTTCAAGTTTAACTGCCACAGACACGGAAATACGGCAAATATTTGTATCTCATTCTCATTTTTTTCAAAATTCCCTGGTATTTGCCTATAATTTCAAATTTCCCTGACAGTTCTCAAAATTCACTCACAATTACCTGACCTTGAAACAAATCAATTTCCCTGACGCGTGGCAACCCTGAGCTTGGTTTACCTGTATTTTTCCCTGGCGCATGGCAACCCTGAGTTTGGTTTACCAATACTTTCCCCTGACGTGTGGCAACCCTGAGCTTGGTTTACCTGTATTTTTCCCTGACGCATGGCAACCCTGAGTTTGGTTTACCAGTACTTTTCCCTAACGTGTGGCAACCCTGAGCTTGGTTTACCTGTACTTTTCATTGTTTGATAAGGCGTCTTGTTCATTATATAACTGTACATTAAAAAGTAAAGTACCTACATGTAGTTATAGTCTACTTTCAGTCCGAAGGACCGTTCAGCCGACTGTACATTTACTCCCCTGGCCATTGAGTCATTCGCCTACAATATTGAGCACTGCTAACATATGACACAATCATGCAGCCGCAGTACCGGCTAGTGACCCTCACAGGTACCCATTTAACCCCTGGGTAGAGAGGAGGTGCGGGTGGGAGACACTGACATTTCCGAGAGGGACTGGAATTTGAACCCAGGACCTCCGGACTGATAGTCAAGCGCGTTACCACTAGACCACCGCCTGTAGTTAGTCCAACAGCAATGTGCTGAACCAACTCTTTGAATAATAATATACCAATCAGTGTATATTTCCATGTAAAATCGTTCATGCTTTCGTTTATGTTTACACTTTCAATAGCAAGTATCTTTTTGAAAGGGTTAGTGCAGCACATAAATAACATGATCACTTATATTCTAGTCAGTTTTGTTTCATAATAAGTTTAAACAAAACCAGTATGGTTGTTCGTTTTAATAGCACCCTTTGATGTTTACATCAATGCTTTTCTTGTACAACTTTTGTATATGACATGTACGAGTAGATGATGATATGTGCAAAAGATGAAAGCTGAGAACCCTGTAGATTCAGAGATTTTTAAAGGTTCAAATTTTTGACGACTGGCGATGCATACCAGGCGATCACAAAAGCTCACATGCGCTGGTGAGCTAAACAAGAGGACCATGGTAGCCCTAAATCGCTCACCTTGTTACTACAGAATTATGCCTATGTATACACTGTATTTCTATGTAAAAATAAGTCAGCTTCAGATTGGGGCCAATATGAAACCATAGGTCTGTAGGTTTAAATTTGAACAATCTTAATAAAGGAACATTAGGTGATGCTTCATTAAAATTTCAAAGGTCTGGGCCTTACAATTTCAAAGAAGGAGAGTTTTAAAGATATTCCTTTAAAAACTGATAAGCCATGGAGCGGGGCCACTTTTGGCCCCGGGGTCACCATTTGAACAATCTCGGTAGAAAATCATTAGATGATGCTACATACCAAATGTCTAGACCCTACGGTTTCGGAGAAGAAGATTTTTAAAGATTTTCCTATGAAAAACTGATAAGCCTCGGGGCGGGGCCATTTTTGGTCCGGGTCATAATTTGATCAATCCTACTAGAGGACCATTAGATGATGCTACATACCAATTACCAAAGATCAAGGCCTCATGGTTTCAGAGAGGAAGATTTTAAAGAGTTTCCTATGAAAAACTGATAAGCCTCGGGGCGGGGCCATATTTGGTCCGGGGGTCAAAATTTGAACAATCCTGGTAGAGGGCCATTAGTTGCTACATACCAAATATCAAAGCTCTAGGCTCTGTGGTTTCAGAGAAGACATTTAAGTAAATTGTTGACGATGCACGTACACGACGCCGGATACAGTCCCTCACAAAACATCACCTGGCACTTTGTGCCAGGTGAGCTAAAAACTGGTGTACTAAGATCAGACCTGCAAGGCTAAAGGGTCATAATTCTAAAGTGCCTTAAGTAATCATTAATGTTGTTATCGTACTTGGTCAAGGTATTATGACCGGTTTTATAAATGAGAGCGGCGTTCCCGCAATATGCCCGGTCCACAACATGGGTGGTCAAGAAAAGCAGTGTTAATGAGCGATGAAGAGGACTACTTTGCAATTCGAGGGTTTGGTGAAAAACCATTGTAACTCCTTCACAAAGTGAAGGAGTTACAATAGTTTTGCACCAAGCCCTCGAATTGCTTATCCCTTTACTCCATGAATATTCCTGTAATAAATAATACCATTAGGTATATAAATTGGATATTTTTATAATGGAATGTGAACAGAGGAAATTTTGGAGGAAACATCAAAACAGCAAACCCTGGTCGAACGGTTCCTAAAGGAACAACGAGATTAAAAGAAGTATAAATGGAGTAAAGGGTTAACCATTTGAGCGGGAAATGGGTACAGTATCATTTGAAAATAATGTAGACCCAGAACAGTGGAATCCTAGAGGGGTCCACTGATCAGGGTATGCACTGTTTGTCATTCAAAATCCTCCCACAAATTTCAACCTGTCGTAATGTTTGGACTCTACCAATAAACAATGAAACTAGAGGTTTGTTTTTGTCACAAAAAACAGAAGTCTCCCCCTTCATCCTATTTCCAATACACAAGTGTAATGTCTGCAACTCACGGGGAGACAATTCAAAAACACCAGGTACACAACAACTCATGCTGGTCAACATTCCTGTGAAGTTCGGTGACTCTAGCCCTAGCAGTTTCAAAGATACGCGCAACACAAAAGTTTATCTAAATTTAAGACGTCAGGGGTAATAACTGCCAAGTTATCATGGGGAGACAATTCAAACAAGAGAGCCAAGATGGCCATTAATCGCTCACATGATTACTATAGATTTATGATATAGCTGGGTAGACCCGTAATGGGGCCAGTATTGACCTAAGGGAACAATGTTGATAGTGCATGACCAGTGGTTCTGGAGAACAATATTTTCAAAGATTTAGAATATTGATTTTATCAAGACAATCATTCTGACCAATGTAGATTGGGCTAAAATGTTTTGTTTGTTTGTTTGCGTTTCTGCTCACTATGGGCTAAAATGTGACCTCTAGAGTGATATTTCTAAGATTTAAACTAGTGACCTACTTATTGATCCCGCCCAGACCATGATCAAACTCAACCTTGATATCACCAACACAAACATTCTGAGCAAGTTTGAGGAAGATCGGGCTTAAATTGTGACAACTGGAGTGTAAACAATTTGTTTCCTAAGATATAATCTAGTGACCTACTGTTTGCCCACCTGAATCCACTTTTAAATTCTTCGGAGATTTTATCAAGACAATCATACTAAGTTTCATGAAGATTGGACAAAAATGCAACCTCTAGAGTGTTCACAAAGTTTTTCTACTATTGTACCTAGTTTTTGACCCAACATGACCCACTTTCAACCTCGTCCGAGATTTTGTCAAGACAATCATGCTGACTAAGTTTCATGAAGATTGGACAAAAAATGTGATCACAGGTTTTTCTACTATTTGACCTAGTTACCTAGTTTTTGACCCAACATGACCCACTTTCCAACATACATGTATCCGATATTTTATCAAAACAATCATTCTGATATAAAGTTTCATGACAATTGGGCTGACAATGTGCCCACTAGAGAGTTAACAAGGTTGTTCTACTGTCTAGCATATGTGGTTCAGAAGTTAAGACAAAATGTTGAAGTTTTTCAATGATGGCCAATTTGTCAAAATAGTGACCTTGACCTAACTTCAAATATCTTTATATCAACTGAAAGGCCTTTACCAAAGCCCTTTGTATACCAAATATGAATTACCTAGCATTTGTAGTTCAGAAGTTATAGCAATATTAAAGTTTGTTAAACAAGAGGGCCTTTATCTGATTACAATAGATTTAAGATTATAGCTGGGTAGTCTCAGGATGGGACCAATATTGACCAAAAGGAACAATGTTATAGTGGACCATGAGCAGTGGTTCTAGAGAACAAGAATTTCAAAGATTTAGAATATAGATCAATAATTCTGACCAATGGAGATTGGACTAAAAGTGTGATATCTAGAGTGAGTTTTCTAAGATTTGATCTAGTGACCTACTTTTTGATCCCGCCCCGACCATGATCAAACTCAACCTTGATATCAAGACAAACATTCTGAGCAGGTTGGCTAAAAATTGTCATCGCTGAAGTGTTAACAAGTTTTCTCTAAGATGTGACCTACTTTTTGGACCCACTTAAAAACTCGTCCAAGATTTTATCAGGACAAGCATTCTATGTTTCATGAAGACTGGGCTAAAAAATTACCTCTAGCGTGTTCACAAGGTTTTCCTACCATTCGACTTAGTGACCCAGCTATTGACCCACTTTCAAACTCGTCCGAGGGTTCGTCAAAACAAGCATTCTGATAAAATTTCATGAAGATTGGGCTGAAAATGTGACCTCTAGAATGTTCACAAGGATTTTCTACTATTTGTCATAGCGACCAATGTTTTTACCACACATGATCCACTTGTGACCTCTACAGTTTTCACAATGTTTTTCTATTTGACCTGATGACCTCGTTTTTGACCCCACATGACCAACTTTCGAACTAGTCCGAGATTTAATCAGGACAGTCATTCTGACAGTTTCCTGAAGATCGGGCTAAAAATGTGACCTCCAAATTGTTCACAAGGTTTTCCTACTATATGACCTAGGTTTTGACCACATATGACCCATATTCCAACTCGTCCGAGATTTTATCAAGGCAATCATTCTGATATAGTTTCATGAACACTGGCCAAAAATTGTGACCACTAGTGTTCACAACCAAATTGTTGACAACGGACGACCCACGCCTGACATTCAAGTCTCCTAAAAGCTTACACCGATCTTTGCTCAGGTGAGCTAAAAAGGCGAAGGTTTCGAAATAGTGACATTGACCTTATTTCAAGTTTACTTGTATCAAGTGAAAGGCATTCATCCAAGCTATCTGCATACCAAATATTAATTGTCTTGCATATATAGTTCAGAAGTTACCGGTATAACAAAATTTTAATGACAGCCAAGTTTTCAAAATACTAGCCTTGGCCTGATTTCAGGCATCGTTATGTCATCTGTAAGGACCTTACCAAAGCTATCTGAATACCAAAGGTGAATTGCCTAGCGTTCATGGATCTTAAGTTATAGCAAAATGTTAAAAGTTTTCAAAATAGCGACCATGACCCAATTTCATGTCTCCTTGTATCAACTGAAAGGCCTTCACTAAAGCTATCTCCATACTATATATAGAGAATATTTGGTTCCTAGCTTTGAATGAGAAATGTTATCTGGCAAGGCGGATGAATATATCAGGTGAGCCGAAGGCGAACCTGATATATTCAGAAGCCGAGCCAGATAACATTTCTCATTCAAAGCTAGGAACCAAATGTTCTATTTATCCTTGTCACGACAGCAAAATATAATTATTATTATTTTGTACCGAATGTACCACAAAATGCACCGCAACGTATACCCGACTCTACCGGCTCTAGACTGTTGATGACGTCACTATAAAGGCGTTATTACGTCACTGGAATTCCAAAAAGTCACATTGCTTTAAAAATGCTCATACAAAACCGTTGCCCCGGTTGGTTATGTGAGAAAAAGAACCTGTCACTTGACGATATCTAGACGATGTATGATTCTTGATGTGGATTTATTTAAACACGGTAATTTCGCGACAAACAACTAGATCTAGTAGGCCTAAGAATGTAAGTTTGGGAGAATGAAGTGAAAGAATTATAGTAGATCTAGATCTATTTAGTTTAATGGGTATCGATTGAAATCAACAAATTCGCTTTGTTAAACTTTTTTATTCAGTACTCGGTAGACGTAAATTTGTGTATTCACGAAATAAGCGTCTCGGTAAAAAAGTAGTCTCGGCTACAGGTCATGTGACCAACTGACATAATAACAAAAAGTTTATCAGGCACCTTGTTATCCTATCCGTCAGGAAAATAGGCACGTGACAGGATAAATAGAGAATATTTGGTTCCTAGCTTTGAATGAGAAATGTTATCTGGCAAGGCGGATGAATATATCAGGTGAGCCGAAGGCGAACCTGATATATTCAGAAGCCGAGCCAGATAACATTTCACATTCAAAGCTAGGGACCAAATATTCTATTTATCCTTGTCACGACAGCAAAATATAAAATTATTTTATTTTGTACCGAATGTACCACAAAATGCACCGCAAAGTATACCCGACTCTACTGGCTCTAGACTGTTGATGACGTCACTATAAAGGCGTTATTACGTCACTGGAATTCCACTGAAAAAATGCTCAAAACAAAACCGTTGCCCCGGTTGGTTATGTGAGAAAAAGAACCCGTCACTTGATGTTTGAGACAAGCTGATCTAAACCTCGTCTAGAATAGAAAAGTCAAGGCTAGCTTAATAACATTTCAATTCTAGACTCGGTTGAGATAGACGCCGATAGATTTAAAATAGAACTGACTATAGAATACAGGATCTAGACGATTTATGATTCTTGATGTGGATTTATCTAAACACGGTAGATCTAATTTCGCGACAGACAACTAGATCTAGTCTAGATCTAGATCTAGATCTACTAGGTCTAAGAATATAAGTTTGAGAGAATGAAGTGAAAGAATTATTTAGTTTAACGGGTATCGATTGAAATCAATTCGCTTTGTTAAACTTTTTTTATTCAGTAGATCTAGATCTAGATCTACTAGGTAGACGTATGTGTGTGTATTCACGAAATAAGCGTCTCGGTAAAAAACTTTTTTTTTTAAAAAGTAGTTTCGGCTACAGGTCATGTGACCAAATGACATAATTATTAACATCGGTCATGTGACCTACTGACATAATAACAAAAAGTTTATCAGGCACCTTGTTATCCGTCAGGAAAATAGGCACGTGACAGGATAAATACATTTTCTAGCATATTTGGTTCAGAAGTTAAGACAAAATGAGGTTTTTCGATGATGACCAACTTGTCAAAATAGTGACCTTGACCTAATTTCAAATATATTTATATCAACTGAAAGGCCTTTACCAAAGCAATCTGTATACCAAAGATGAATTGCCTAGCATTTGTAGTTCGGAAGTAACCTTCACCCACGCTATCTACATACTAAATATGAATTGTCTAGCTTAAGTCATTAAGAAGTTATAAGCAATGTTAATGTTAATGTTAATAGTTTTGTTAATGTCTGCACGCTGCCCGTCCGCTTGGTTTTAGCCAAACTACAAGCCGATTTTTTTCTCGCAAAAAGCTGGCTTAAAATATGGAAGGTGCGACAGTGTAGCCATTTTAGAAAGTAAAGAAACATCTTTCAAATTCCATTGACAAACAGAGATGATCCTGATCAGACAGCTGCTATAGTCTGATCTGGGTCTGCTCTGTTTGTAAATGTGTGAAAAGGCGTTTATATGAGGGAAAGGGTTAAGTAAACGTAGTGCAAGTATATTGTACATTAAAAGAAAATAATTCAATGCAATTTGCACTATATATTAAATCATAGGTAAACAGAGCAGATTGATCAGATGGCTACTGTGTATATGAGCCATCCGATATTGGTCTACTCTGTTTGCAAAGGTGTATTTATGGAGTAAAGGGTTGTCATAGACTCTGTGCAACATGCCAGGCCTAACTATAACAGTTTTCTTTGTCCAAACTTTGCAGTTTCAAGAGATTTTCAAAGTTATTGAAAACAAGGCACTCCTGGGACAGGGCCAATTTTTACCCCAGGACCATAATTTATATAAAGTTTGTAGAGGGTCTAAATCTATGTGCAAAAGATGAGAGCTGAGAACCCAGTAGTTTCAGAGAAGATTTTTAAAGGTTCAACGACGAATGACGCCGACGAACAAGACATCAGGCGATCACAAAAGCTCACCCTGGGCACTCTAGTGGGCTAAAAAGTTGACGGCGGACAAAGGGCGATCACAATAGCTCATGTGAGCTTAGAATCCGTTGCACAACTCATGCTGGTCAACATCTTGTGAAGTTTGGTGACTCTAGCCTTACTGGTTTCAGAGATATGCGGGACAGAAAAAATTCTCAAATTTTTAACGATCATTTCAGGGGCAATAATTCAACAATTATCTGGGGGAGACAATTCGAAAACCCCGTGTGCACAACTCATGCTGGTAATCATTCATGTGAGTTGGTGACTTTAGCCCAGGACGTTTCAGAGATACATGCGACACGAAGTTTGTCTAATTCAAAGTCATCAGGGGCAATAACTCCAAAGTTATCAGGGGGAAACAATTAAAAATCCCCAGGTGCACAACATACCATTCTCGTCAACATTCATGTGAGGTTTGGCGACTCTAGCCCTGCTGGTTTCAGAGATACACGTGACACAAGTTTGTGACAGACAAATGGGGGAACTTAATTTAACTGTACGGACTACGCTATACATGTAACCTCAATTGGAGGTTGACCAATCCCGTCTCGAGAAAGGAGTGTAATAACAACACAAAATAGCATATATCCACATTAGAAATTTAATACAGACACGATGATCAAAGTCATATTAATATTAGCATCCATTTAAAAAGCAAGAGTTGTTTAACAAGGCTATATTACAAAAGGGACAAATTTAAACTCTGTCCCTCTATAGAATAATAAAGTTCCAAACAGATTTACTCAATACACAATAGAGCAACAACCACCACTACACGAATATCTGTACACATGCATACTGTCTTTATATCCAACACAAGTGTAAAGAGACAATGAATTTACAATGACATGAAAAAAACTTACCCAATTCACTCTTTAACATTTTGTTCTGGACCAATGCAGATTTACACTGGATTGAACCTTCAGCACGCTGGGAAAACTGCCATGTATTTCCGTTGTTTAAAGAATCTACTTTGGTAATTAAATACAGTGAAACCTCGCTAATGCGACCACCAAAAAGATGTATACTTCTGGATCTTAAATGCAGGTCGAAAGTTATGCAGAAAGCTCCAGCAGGAGCTTTCTGCATAACTTTCGACCTGCATTAAGCAACCACCTGACATTTATTTCCATTTATAGTGGTCGCATTAGAGGGTTTTTTACTGTATATGGTAGGAGCATTTTGCATTACTGATGTCCTGCATTAAAGCCCTACAATTAGATTTGAGTGATCATAGTGACATTTAACCCTTTACTCCATAAATACGCCTTTCTACGCCTCTGCAAACAAAATAGACCCAGATCAGATGGCTCTGCTCCGTTTGCTTATAATAAAATACAGAAATGATTATGCAATTTCTGCCATTGCCAAATATGCCAGAGTCCATGTGCTATTATAACAAATATAAATCTGATTAATATTCATGACATCATTATTTCTTACATAAATAAGGAGTAAAAGAGGTTTAACAATTAATAAATTCGAATTTGAGATGAAATAAAAGTATGATCAGTATCACGACTGATTCAGGATATATCCCATTCACAATACTCCTGGCCAATCTGCTCCTAGTGTGCTAAAGTCATACAATCAAGTCTGCTATCAAAATTCTACCACAGCAAATAGTTCCCTCGAAAATACCAAAACTACTCTACATACAGCATTTTTTTTAAATGCATTCCACTGCCAAGAATTACATATTTCTACCTCTAACAATTGAAGCTAAGGGACAGAAGAAGAAAAATATTCATGTATACCTAAAACAAGCTCAGAATACCAATGCCTCCCTGTTCTTGGGCATCAAAACCGGTTTCATCTGCAAACGATGACAATAAGCTATTTTTTGTTTACATTTCTCAAGTGTCTCAGGCCATTCTGCTTGCAAAAAAATCGGTGACTTAACCCTTTACTTCATCTAACGCCTTTATACACAAAAGTAGACCCAGATCAGATGGCTCCTGCTTTAATTGCTCTTGATATAATATAGATCTGATTATACATTTTCTGTCAAAATGAAAAAACATTTTGTTCATGACGCTGAAGAATTACCTTAACATGTTAGCCCTTGAAATGTGCAGCTTCATGAGATACACATGCATGCCAAATATCTAGTCTCGATCTCTACTGGTTGAAAAGTTATGGCCAATGTTAAAGTCGGTGATTTGACCTCTGACCTTAACATGTCACATGCGGCTTTATGCAATACATATTATGCAACCCAAATATCAAGTCTCTATCTGTACTGACTAAAAACAAGAGGGCCAAGATGGCCCTTAATCGCTCACCTGATTACCATAGATTAGCAGTGGTTCTGCAGAACAAGATTTTCAAAGATTTAGTATTCTGATTTTATCAAGACAATGATTCTGACCATTGAAGATTGGGCTAAAAATGTGCTCTCTAAAGTAATTTTTCTAAGATTTGACCTAGTGACCTACTTTTTATTCCGACCCAACCCATGATCACACCCAACCTTGATATCACCAAGACAAACACTCTGAGCAAGTTTGAGGAAGACTGGGCTAAAAATGTGGCCACTGGAGTGTTAACTAGATTTCTCTAAGATATGACCCAGTGACCTACTTTTTGACCTCACATAACCCACTTTCAAACTTGTCCAAGATTTTATTAGGACAATCATTCTGACCAAATTGCATGAAGATTTGGCTATAAATGTGACCTCTAGAGTGTTCACAAGGTTTTCGTACTATTTGACCTAGTGACCTAGTTTTTAACCCCACATAATCCACTTTCACACTCAATTGAGATTTTATCAAGACAATCATTATGACTAAGTTTCATGAAGATTGGACTAAAATTGTGACCAATAGAGTGTTCACAAGGTTTTTTTTACTGTTTGACCTAGTGACCTAGTTTTTAACTCCACTTGACCCACTTTCGAACTCGTCCGAGATTTTATCAAGACATTCATTCTGACCAAGTTTCATGAAGATTGGACTAAAATTGTGACCACTAGAGTGTTCACAAGGTTTTTCTACTGTTTGACCTAGTGACCTAGTTTTTTACCCTACAAAACCCAATTTTCAAACTCCTCCTAGATTTTATCAAGACAATCATTCTGACCAAGTTTCATGAAAATTGGGCTAAAAATGTGACCTGTAGAGGGTTCACAAGGTTTTCCTATTATTTGACCTAGTGACCTAGTTTTTAACCCAACTTGACCCATTTTCGAACTCGTCCGAGATTTTATCAAGACATTCATTCTGACCAAGTTTAATGAAGATTAGACTACAATTGTGACCACTAGAGTGTTCACAAGCAAATTGTTGACGACGCACGACGGACATTCAAGTCTCCCAAAAGCTCACCCTGAGCTTTGCTCAGGTGAGCTAAAAAGTTATGACAAATGTAACAGACAGGGTAAAAATACCCCCCCCCCCCCCCCCCCGGATCTGATGGGTATAGTCAGCAGACTGACCGCCAAGCAGACTTCTGTACACCCCCCCCCCCCCCCCGCGCTTGTTTTTTGGGGTATAATGACATCATGAATATTAATCAACTGTACTTTTACAGTCACAATAAGGGATTTTTTTTATCATGACAAAAATTGAAGGAAAAGATTTATGACATGCATGTATGCAAATAGAGCAGACCCTGATCCTATAGGAGCCGTTTGATCTTGGGCTACTCTGTTTGCAAGGGTGTAGAAAGACATATTTATGGAGTAAAGGGTTAAAACACATTTTGAGCCACAGTCCAAAATTCTCTGACCCAAGGCAAAAAATATGTTGCTCTCCCCCTCCCCCTTGAAACAGAAACCTAGAATTATCACTAAAGGTGATAGAATACCCCCGCCCAGCTGCCTTGATCGCAAATCAAACCAGGTTATGCCCAGACATTGTGGCACGGACAGTAGACAGACCAACCAACACATGGACTCCTATATAACCCCTCTCAAACTTTGTTTGCCAGGGGATAAATATGCAAGAATTGACCCTTTGACCTTTATGGATATTAGTTCTCATTGCAACGTGGCATTTATAATTTTTCTTTTGCCAGCCTTATAGAAGACCTGTAACTGAAATATAAGTTTGTTTGCAAATAAATTTCTTAAATCGCTTTGAATGAAGAAGTTTAACAAAAGAGATCAGGTTTCATCTTGGCACGAATAAAAAAACATGTTGGTCCACAACTCTATGTTATAAATGAGCAGGGCATATAACATATTAACATACAGTGCAGACCAAGATCCAATGTAACAGTGTCTGACATGGATCTACCATGTCTTTCATCAGAGTCGTAAGTACTTTAAAGAGCCTGATCAGACATTATCTCTTTATTAGATTGGTCTAGGTCTACATTGTAAGAAATGTCTGCATACCAATGTCTCCCAAGATTCTACTCAAACGCTTCCGTCTTTTAGAGTCAAAAATCACACTAAGAATGCACATCGAAAAAATAAAACAATACAGCTATCCAAACACATAGTATGAAATATATTTTCTCTACCTATATAACTATATAATGATAGTATGTACAGCGCAAATATTTCTTAATACTTTCTGAATTCATCATAACAAAACTACTACTATGTACAAATTACAAGTTAGAAATCTCGCGTTCAAAAATATGCACCAAGCTTTTGTTCTATTAGTGGTAAAAATAGACAAATAATGGCACACTTAATGAAATGACCTTTCCAATTGTAATGTTGTGATTTTAATGGACTGGACTGTTTCAGTCATTATCAAAAATCATTTAACATCGGAACTTTGAATCAAAAGGTCTAGTCCTTTTCCAATCCCACCCTATCAAAAATTCAGTGAGACAAAAAGAGATCATCATTGATCATATTATTTTGCAAGCTTTGGTTTTTCATTAGACAAAATATGTGAAAGATGCGAAGATTAATAAGAATACAAAACTATTTTCATACAAAAGTAAGTACAATTACGTTACACAAAGTAGACAGGGAAAGCTTATGTTATTTTAAAATGACGCTTCTCCTCATGACTTGACCAGAGCTATAGATAAGTAGAAAACAGTCAAAACTCCTCAAAATCAGATGTTTATATTAGTATCAATGCTTAATGAAGGGTAAACATTTTGCAGAAAGCTATAAAAGGAGCTTTCTGCATGACCTTTACTCACCTTTAAGCAACAACTACCTGCCTAAAGATACCTAATTTTTTCTTTATCAAAATTTCAGTTTTGAGGGGTTTTACTGTACTCACAGTGTAAAAACACTAATATCTTGCTGGTACTCAGAATTTCCTCGTAGAGGTGACACCAGTGAGTACCAAAAAGGCAAGGTTTGGATGCAGTGTAGCAATACTCCCCTTACCTACAGCTCTGGAATCAATCAAGTTAAAAAAATCTAATACATGAACTTTCCCCTTTCACACCAATCAACAAATGTACATGTACATAGAAGAAAATAAATCACTGTTTACAATTATTGTAAGCGCAATACACGAAAGCTACAAATAGTGAAAGCATTCCTAGACTGTCACACTCCAGCAAATAGCAAATGAGCAGCTTCAAGTGACAAAGTACCTTGAGAGTTTTTCACAGTGAACTCTGATCAGCAGATGCTTAACTGATCATTGAGACATATGAGCAGTCTACATTGCATGTCAGATTTAATACTACAGATGTTAATGCATGTCATAGTGTGCACACTGATCAAATGAACAACTGAAAACGCAGCATCTCGTCCGACATTATGTGCAAAGCCCCAAAGGTACTCTATCTCTAAACACAGCAACAAGAACTTTTTAACTTTAGATGTATGCCAATTCCAACAAAAACTTGAAACAAACAAAACCTTCAAAACTTACAGTAAAAAAAATCTATGTAACCAATGTCAGTATAATGGTTCTAACTCACAGGAATTAGGAATATGCAGTCTTCAACTGATATCTAAAACACAGACGGATCAATGATTCTGCAAAATGACATTTATGCAAGACGTGTAACAAGCTACAATATTTCTTGTAAATGAGATACTGTCATGCACAACCATTGACAGAACTTGGTTACAGAAGATTCTATTAACGAAAGTTGGGTATACCTGACTGCTAGAAGATTTTGTCATTTTATCCCAATACCAAGTCACCATAAAGACCAATAAACTGCAAACTAACACCGACGACCAGCTCCAACATTATTATACTTATTATGAGTTGTGTACTGGAAAAGGGTCACTTGAACACTACAAGTATCAGATACCATATGTCCAAAGCAAAGTCTAGAAAGACTATAGAGCCAAACTACTCTTAAGTGATCAGTTATTAATGGAGCATAGGAGTCTTGTACTTGTTTAAGACAGGGATTACTGAACCTTGTTTTGATCAGCATTTAAATCACTTATGATCAGTGGCCAAGTCATTTTTTTAACAAGAGGGTCTGAAAGGCCCTAATATCACTCACCAGACAATAAGTCTGGGTCTACTAATGATAAAATTTGCATCTGCCATAACCAAGAAGGGAGGCTATCCATCCAGTCGGTATCAAAAAGGGCAAAGGGAGATAACATACCCTTTATGTATGCTAAAAATAGCCAGTATTAAAACAAAGTCAGCTTTAGAAAAATACTCACAAGTTCAAGGGAAGATAATGCTGTAATTCCCAGCACTAAACACATGAAATTGTGTCATGCCCATCTACACTTCATAATTAATGCATATGCAAAGTTTGATGTAAATTGGTAAAGAAATGTAAAAGTAGTTTACTGTCACAAGATTTGTACCAGGTTGTGCCGAGGACAGACAGACAGACCAACCAACACACTGACTTCTATATACTCCCTCTCAAACTTCGTTTGCAGGGGTATAATAACAACCAATGACTTGATAGCAATACTCTTGTTATGTATTAGTTTTGTTTCAAAAGGAAATAAAGGAAATTTAGAGGAAATAGGCATTATATTGCTTTTCTATGGTTATGACCCTGCCCCATTATAATATAAGTGCCCAGGGCAGGTAAAAATAGACGAAACAAGATGGTTTTCACATAGACACAAGATCATATTATATGTGACATGTGTACAAAGTTTCATCAAAATACATACATAAGCCTGGGAGGAGTAGGAGGTACAAATCCCCCCCCCCCCTTCAACTTCGTTGCGGGGGAGAAAGGGGGGGGGGTGTTTAATAAAAAATCATGACTCATCTAGATCTGCATCATCAAAGGACCCTTTTCCTAAGCTTCGTCTTGTGAAAACTCAAAAAATGCAAATGGTCAGATTGCAGAAAATGCAAACAGATAACCATCACCTTAATCTATACACCATGAAGAACTATTCCAAGAGTGCGTGAGAAATGAATGGTAAAGTTGAAATACAATTTTTAGATATACTTTAACCACAACTTATGCTTCACTTAGTAAGCATCAAAACAGCTTTGAACAAGTGCTCAAATTATTAAGATTAACAAAATTCAACAATTTAACCAAGGATTTCATTATGATTTGTTGTTTTATTAAAAGTTCCTTTCAAATATGACAAGATGTTTCAGTACACATTACAGGCAGTCTCTAGTAGCTCCAGTTTGAACCACTATATGATTTTGCAGCAGACTTTGACTGGTTGTGTGTTGTCTGTTGGCTTCCACGGCTTGAAGAAGTCGTGTCCTGAAACAAAGAAATAATAAATAGAGGTTTTTGTCACAAAAATGGATGTCTCCCCCTCCCTACCCCTCGCACCCACACATGACACATACACACTGCTACATATCGTCACATTTATGTACATGAAAACTTGACTGGACAAGATGTGTGACAGACACACAAACAACTCTAACAAAACAGTATGTAAAGGGAAATAACTAACAAGAGCCGCGTGGGGTGCCAATGTTTGTCTGATTTGGTACTTGTCCAGCTATCTTAAACTAGAGTATTCACAAGCAAATTGTTGACGCCAGACATTCAAGTCTCCCAAAAGCTCACCTGAGCTTTGGTCTTTTGTAGAGGCATTCCCCTCAATGAGATCTACTAACCTATCCAGTGTCATGTTGATACCTCTTATACTTTGAGTAATGAGCTACATTAAAGTTTGTGCACGCCGAAAACCCAGTGATTGCAATAGCTCGACTTTTCTTCAAAACAGACAAGCTAAAAATGTTATGGACTTGATGAATGCACTTTCCACATCACATTTTTTAAGAAAATAAGGATAACAGCTAATAACTCCAAAAATATTGATACCAGAGTTATGGCCCTTGTGCATGACACTTCCTTTCATCATGCTCTTTCAGTAAATGAAATGTCATTCCAATAGCATCAGTCGAACAGGAGTTATTGATCTGACAAAAATGTAACAAAGGACAATAACTCCAAAAGTATTGTAGCCAGAGTTATGACCCTTATTCATGACACTGTCTCTCATCATGCTCTTTCCATGTATGAAGTTTCAATACAATGGCATGAGCAATGTAGGAGTTATCATCCGGACAAGAAAGTGTGCAACAAATGTACAAGGGGCAATAACTCCAATATTAGTGAAGCCAGAGTTATGGACCTTGTGCACGACATGTTCATTTATCATGATCTTTCCATGTATGAAGTTTCAATCCAATGACATGAGCCATATCTAGAATACTTGAATTTCCTATGAAAAACTGGTAAGCGCCTGTGCGGGGGCATTTTAGGTTCAAGTCATAATTTGAAAAATCTTTTTAGAGGACCATTAGATAATGCTACATACCAAACATCACAGGTCTAGGCCTTACAGTTTCAGAAAAATATTTTTAAAGATTTTCTTATGAAAAGCTGATAAGCCCCATGGCAGGGCCATTTTTTGTCCAGGGGTCATGATTTGAACAATCTTCGTAAAGAACCATTAGATCAAGCTACACATCAAATATCACAGCTCTAGGCCTTACATTTTCAGAAAAGATTTTTAAAGATTTTCCTATGAAAACTGATAAGCCCTAGGGCAGGGCCATTTTTTGTTCTGGGGTAATTATTCAAACAATATTTCTTTCCCCCTAGCCACTGATGCTTCTGACAAAAGTTTGGTTAAAATCTTGTCAGGGGCTTCAGAATTCACAATTCAACAATCCCAGGTGCAAAACACCATATTCTGGTCAACATTCCTGTGAAGTTTGGCAACTCTGGCCCTACTGGTTCCAGAGATATGCACGACACAAGTTTGTATCAGACAAACGGACTGCTGGACGACGGACGGCCGGCCAGTCAACTCTGGCAAAAACAAGAGATGTTTGTAAAACATGTATACCCCACAGACCCCTGACTTTTGATCTAGTGACCCCAACTAGAGAGGTCATCTAGTGGTCATGACTAATCACCACATCAACTTTGAAGATCCTAAGCCAAACCACTGATCATTTATTGATCTGAAAACATTTTGCAAGCTAAGGTCATGGTGACCTTGACCTTTGACCTAGTGACCACAACAACTATAGGGATCATCTAGTGGTCACGACCAACCACCACAGCAAGTTTGAAGATCCCGAACCAAACCATTGAGCAGTTATCAATCTGAAATCATTTCACCAGTTAAGGTCATGGTGACCTTGAACTTTGACCTAGTGACCTAAAAAACAATAGGGATCATTAAGTGGTCATGACCAACCACTACAGCAAGTTTGAAGATTCTGAGCCAAACCCTTGAGCAGTTATTGACCGGAAACCATTTAACCAGTCAAGGTCATGGTGACTTTGACCTTTGACCTAGTGACCTCAAAAACCACAGGGCTCATCTAGTTGTCATGACCAACCACCTAAGCAAGTTTAATGATTCTAAGCCAAGCCCTTGAGCAGTTATTGATCGGAAACCATTTAACCAGTTAAGGTCATGGTGACCTTGAACTTTGACCTAGTGACCTAAAAAACAATAGGGATCATCCAGTGGTCATGCCAACTACCACAGCAAGTTTGAAGATTCTAAGCCAAACCCTTGAGCAGTTAATGATCGGAAACCATTTAACCAGTTATGGCCATGGTGACCTTGACCTAGTGACCTAAAAAACAATAGGGGTCATCTAGTGGTCATGACCAACCACCACAGCAAGTTTAAAGATCCCAAGCCAAACCCTTCAGCAGATATTGATAGGAAACTATTTCACCAGTTAAGGTCATTGTGACCTTGACCTTTGACCTAGTGACCTAAAAAACAATAGGGGTCATATAGTTTGTCATGACCAACCACAATAGCAAGTCTGAAGATTCAATGCAAAGTCGTTTATGGGGGAGACATAATTCTGTGAAAAATCAATGTAGCGTAACGAAATTCAAACTTGATTTGTAACTCATTATAATGAACCCACATACCAAATATCACTTCGATATCTGAAAGGGTTTAGAAACAAGAAATGTCACAGTAGGTGACAAATGCCCCAAAAGCAAAGCACTGACAATGAAATGTGTTTTATAAGCAGGCCTGCATATGCAACTGCAAAATGAAAGTAAAGATTGCATAGTATGACCAGAATTTGAACTTATGTTACCCCAAACAACAAGCTTTTTTGTAATTGAGGTCAAAGGTCAAGGTCATGGCCACATGACCTACAAATAGTATGCGACATTCCACCATCTAAAGATGAACTCACACCACATTTGATGATTGTAGTTGATTCGGTGTAGGATATGCTTTGAGTAAGCTTTTTTTGTAAATGAAGCCAAAGGTCAAGATCACATTGACTTATAAATACAGTGAAACCCCGCTAATGCGACCACTTAATAAACAGCCACTGATGTCGTCTAAAGCAGGTGGTTGCTTAATGTCGGATGAAAGTTATGCAGAAAGCTCCTATAGGAGCTTTCTGCATAACTTTCGTCCTGCATTAAGCTACCACCTGCCTCTGCCATCCAGAATTATGCCCCTTTTTGGTGGTCGCATTAGCGGGGTTTTACTGTAGTACACAACACTCTCCCATCCGAAGATGTACTCACACACTACATTTGGCGATCCTAGCTGATTCAGTATAGGAGTTATGCTCTGGACAAGTTTCTTTTGTAAATGAAGCCCAAGGATAAGGTCAATGTCACATTGACTTATAAATAGTATATGACACTCTGTCATCCCAAGATGTACTCACATATACAATATTTGGTGATCCTAGATGTAGTAGTGTAGGTGATATGCTCCGGACAAGCTTTTCAGTAAATGAGATCAAAGGTCAAGGTCACATTGACCTAAACATAGTATGAGACATTCTGTCATCCAAAGATGAACTCGCACACCATATTTGGTGATCCTTGCTGATTCAGTATAGGAGTTATGCTCTGGACAAGTTTTTTCTGTAAATGAAGCCCACAATCATTGTCACATTGACCTATAAATAGTATGTGACACTCCACCATCCAAAGATGTACTCACACACCATATTTGGTGATCCTAGCTGAAGTAGTATTAGGAGATCTTTTCTTGTAATGGAGGTCAAAGCTCAAGGTCAAGTTGACCTAAAACTAGTACATGATATTCCGCTATCCTATTCCATTTTTTTTGTAAAGGAAGCCCAAGGTCAAGTTGACCTATAAATAGTACACTCTGCCATCCCAAGATGTACTCACACACTATATTTGGTGATCCTAGCTGAAGTAGTGTAGGAGATATGCTCCGGACAAGCAAAATCTGCACAAATGCACACACACACACACAAGTTAACAGACGGTTCAATCACTAGCTTTGGGGGCATAAAAAAGTCTGAAACACCGAAGTGTGACACAATGACGTACAGAAGGAGTGCAAACCTAATTAATGCTTTTTAATACTGATATAAATCAAGTCATAAGGAGCTCTACAAGAGATAATAGCTTACGTGTTATGTGAATGACATGCCTAAGGTTCCAAATTGATAAAATTATCTGTGGGGTTGTCTTACCTGCATGGGATGATGCATCATCTGGGAGTGTGGCTGATGAGTCATCATCTGCAGGAATGGAGCAGCAGCATATGGGGCTGTTGGGCCTCCTAGTGGCCCAGCCTGGGAGCCTGTGGCCAGTTGACCTGCTGCCATCTGTAAGTTGAAAGGAGGCGGGGTGGCAGCATGAAAGCCTTGCTTGTCAAATGCCTGAAATAACAAATAAGATGACTATAAGACTCCGAGGCAATTTGTTGTTGGCAAAAAATGTCTTCCAATTCTATTAATTTTTATGGGGTTTTTTGTTTGTTTTTTAAGACAAGAGTTTGAAGGAACAAGTATGTCACCTGCCTGCTGAACATTGAGGAAACTAGAAGTGTGTCCACAGGACACTGATGCCCCAACTTCAGACTTTTTGTCACAGAAAGTAGGGGTCCGAACAAGTTATTTTTAAAGTCATTTTTGCAAATAAAGGGCCAAAACTCCAAAACCATTGAAACAATTTACGTGGCTATCAAACTTGACCAAGATATAATGGCCACAAACATGTGTGTAAAGTTTGATGGGAATTTGACAAACAAGAAAGAGTCTAGACAAGATATTTTTAGTCATTTTTGCAAATAAAGGGCCACAACTGAACAACTGAAGCAATTTACATCGCTATCGAACTTGACCAAGATATAATGGCCATAAACATGTGCATAAAGTTTGATATGGATTGGACAAATACTTTCCAAGAAGTAGTCCGGACAAGATATTTTTAAATTCATTTTTGCAAATAAAGGGCCACAACTCCT
Source organism: Azorinus chamasolen (assembly GCA_963576725.1). Classification (NCBI taxonomy): domain Eukaryota; kingdom Metazoa; phylum Mollusca; class Bivalvia; order Cardiida; family Solecurtidae; genus Azorinus; species Azorinus chamasolen. The sequence goes on from OY755239.1 coordinate 78,280,992, forward strand.
AAATGACTGAAGCAATTTAAATGGCTATCGTACTTGACCAAGATAAAATGGCCACAAACATGTGTGTAAAGTTTTGTGTGGATTAAACAAATCCTTTCCAAGAAAGAGCCCGGACAAATTCTTCTTACAGACAGATGGACGGACTGAGAGACAGACGGATGGATGGACAGACAGACAGAAAGGAGTAAATCAATGTCTCCCACACCACTACGTGGTAGGAGACATAATTATTTTTGCCCCATTTTTCGTGACTTTTTAGAAAATTCCAAGACCTGAAATCCTGAAACACATGCCAAACAACAGTTCTCTAAAATTAAATTCAAATCTGAGCACTTTACTAATTTTTGCTATTTTCGTCCTGTGTTCCCATGGCAATGGCAGCTATTTTGTAAACTCCAAGACATGAAAATTAATGAAATCAGTTCTAAGCATCGCAAACATTTCGAAAAGTTTCATTCAATTTCAAGCACTTTACAACTTTTCACTATTTTATCTTCGGTTCCCATAGCAATGGCAAAATTTTGAAAATTCCAAGACATGAAATCTGTTCTATACATCCCAAACATTGCTGTAAAGTTTCATTAATTCTGAATACTTTACAAATTTTCCTTATGTTTTTGGGCTGCGCGTATCGCGCAGACCTATATTGTGTTTGGTTTTTCCGATGACTAATTTTCTTGCATTGATGGTAGATTTTTACCTTTTTCCACTGAAGAGCTTCGTTTCAGCAATGTGCCCAACGCGCCTCCTACTACCATCGCCCTTATCTCTACCTATCTATACAGTCTGCCGCATACTATCAAGGGTAAAGGATGTGATTGCAAAATCTGTATTACCTCGATCACTATTTTAAAGCACCCAGGGAAATTGTAACACATTGCTTTTTTATAAGAGCTCATAGTTTAAACATTAACGCAAACGTAATCGGAACGTTCGGGCGTGAAGGGCTTTGTTTCAGCATTTTTCCCAATACATCTCCTACTACCATCGCCCTTTTTTCTATCTGTCTATAGACGATTCTATTTTTGATAAATTGACGCCGCCATTTTGAATGTCCCGTGACCTGTCCGCTATTACATGACTGATAAACAATGCAAGAAACGGCATCAAAGTTTTCACAAAATTTGTTTTAACACACCCATTATGGATGAGCTCGAACATCATAAGTAGAAACACACATTAACGTTAAGATTATCATTATTTTTTATTTTTAGTTTTGCTCTATGGCTTTTAAGAAGAAAATAATTATCTAACAGAATGATGCACAGGACTATCTATCGGTGAATATTCGAGTTATTACGGCTCGACAAGGAATATATACGATATTTAAGAATTGTTAACGCACAGGGTCGAGAATTTACTCTATGAATGAATTAATGCTAGTTTTTTTAGTTTAAAATACGTTTTTAACATGATTTACTATCACTTTCATCTAGCGAACTTCTGAAGCAATTTGTCCCACTTGAAGACAGAGTCCAAAAGAAAAAAATAATTATGGTACCCAAAATCTGCACCTCTCCATGAAACAGTGCAATTTGTAACCGGGTTTTTTCTCGTTTAATCTGCAAGCATTATAACGTAATAATTAATATGTTCCAGATGGTTTGGTTCCAAATCCATTCCCATATTATTTATAGATATCGTGTAATTCGGTTCCAGATTACCAAAGTTCCATTTATCATACAGTCCAGATCAGCTATTTAACAGGTTGTGAATGACTAGTGCATGATAAAAATACAAATTGTAATCATCTATTGTTTTTTATATAGAGCTTTTTATCTTTTTACAACACCATAAAGACTTGGAATGGCTGAAGAATAACCCAAAACGTTGTCCTAAGTCATAGATCTAATTTGTCAAAATATAGTTTTCTTCTATTTTTCGGGAAACTAACAAATTATAACTTTAGATAATTGGCACCTTGTTTGGTATTCTTGTGTTATTAGAAGTATAGCTGTTACGTTATAATGCATAACTTTGTTGATAAGAAAGTGTGATAGATGGCAGTTATGTAATCACTGACCATTGTCCCCTGTTGAGATCATATGGGATTTACTGGCCATCTGACACCTTTGATCCCCATGTCTAGTTAGAAATTTAGCAGTACAGGATAGACAAGAGATGTTTGTAAAACATGTATACCCCCCAGACCCCCTGACCTTTGATCTAGTGACCTCAACTATAGAGGTCATCTAGCGGTCATGACTAATCACCACAGCAACTTTGAAGATCCTAAGCCAAACCACTGATCATTTATTGATCTGAAAACATTTCACATATTAAGGTCATGGTGACCTTGACCTTTGACCTAGTGACCTCAACAACTATAGGGGTCATCTAGTGGTCACGACCAACTACCACAGCAAGTTTGAAGATCCCGACCCAAACCATTGAGCAGTTTTTAATTGGAAACCATTTCATCTGTTAAGGTCATGATGACGTTGACCTTTGATCTAGTGACCTCAAAATCAATAGGGGTCATCTAGTTGTCATGACCAACCAGCACAGCAAGTTTGAAGATTCTAAGCCAAACCCTTGAGCAGTTATTGATCGCAAAACATTTCACCAGTTAAGGTCATGGTGACCTTGACCTTTGACCTATTGACCTCAAAAACAATAGGGGTTATCTAATGGTCATGACCAACCACCACAGCAAGTTTGAAGATCCTAAGCCAAACCATTGAGCAGTTATTGATCGCAAACCATTTCAACAATTAAGGTCATGGTGACCTTGACCTTTGACCTAAAAAACAATAGGGGTCATCCAGTTGTCATGACCAACCACCTAAGCAAATTTGAAGGTCCTAAGCCAAACCCTTGAGCAGTTATTGATCAGAAACCATTTTACCAGTTAAGGTCATGGTGACCTTGACCTTTGACCTAGTGACCTCAAAATAAATAGGTGTCATCCAGTGGTCATGACCAATTACCACAGCAAATTTGAAGATCCTAAGCCATACCCTTGAGCAGTTATTGATCAGAAACCATTTTACAAGTTAACGTCATGGTGACCTTGACCTTTGACATAGTGACCTCAAATACAATAGGGGTCATCCAGTTGTCATGACCAACTACCGCAGCAATATTGAAGATTCTTAGCCAAACCCTTGAGCAGTTATTGATCGCAAACCATTTCACCAGTTAAGAGCATGGTGACCTTGACCTTTGACCTAGTGACCTCAAAATCAATAGGGGTCATCCAGTGGTCATGACCAACTACCACAGCAAGTTTGAAGATTCTAAGCTAAATCCTTGAGCAGTTATTGATCGGAAACCATTTAACCATTTAATGTCATGGTGACCTTGACCTTTGACCTAGTGACCTCAAAATCAATAGGGGTCATCTAGTGGTCATGACCAACCACCACAGCAAGTTTGAAGATCCCAAGCCAAACCCTTGAGCAGTTATTGATCGGAAACTATTTCACCATTTAAGGTCATGGTGACCTTGACCTTTGACCTAGTGACCTCAAAAACAATAGGGGTCATCTACTTGTCATGACCAACCACCACAGCAAGTTTGAAGATTCTAGGTCAAGTCGTTTATTAGTTATCATTCGGAAACCATCGATCTACCGACCGACCGACCGACCGACCGACCGACAGACCGACCGACCGACCGACCGACCGACATGTGCAAAGCAATATACCCCCATTTTTTCAAAAGGGGGGTATAAAAAGTATACTGACATTTAAAAACAGTGTAGACCAAAAAAAGCAACCCTCTGATCTGGGTCTTCACTGTTTAGTATTCAAAATCATCGAGCAACTTCAAGTCTTATATAATGAGTCATGCAATCTACAGTTAAACAATGATGGGCCATTTCACTTTAAAATTTCAGCATTCAAAGGTTTAATCATCACAACGCAACAGAATAAAAAGAAAGTTTTCATAGTTATACAATTTATAAAATATGCTTATTTGTTTAACCCTTTCCCTGTTCTTTTTTTATTCAAAATTTCAATACTTTACTGAATATTCATAAAACATAAGTTATAATGAAATATGGATGGTGGTACATTGTGGCCATTCTAGAAACCTGTGCAGGGCAGACCCTGATCAGTTGGGATGATCCTACTTGAGACGTCAGCTCTGGGTCTGCTCTGTTTGCAAAAGCGTGAACACGTTTATATGAGGGAATGTGTTAAAACCCTAGCTTAGCCCTATATAAACGCATTTGCAAACAGACAAGACTCGGACCAGATTGCTCAAATTTAAGCTGTTTGATCAGGTGGTCTGCTCTGTTTGCTTATCCCATTACCATATACAGTTTTAACGCCTTTTGCAAACAGAGAAGGCCCAGATCTGAAGACGTCTGTTGGAGTCAAAAGATCAGGACCCAGTCTGTTTGCTTATGAAACTTTTAACAGATCTTACTCTACAAAAGTCTCTTGTAACTACACCATTATCAAAAAATCAGCTAACAAATAATAATTGTGTCATATTTTCTGACATAAATATTCATCAGGGAAAAGTTGACAACCAACCAGTAACCACTTTTCTGTAGGAAAGGAATTGAGCTAAGAATGTAGATATTTAATACATTTCGTTGCCGTCTTTCCAAAACGCATCGGCACAAATATGCCTGACCCTGTAAAACACATTCGATCGGATTTAGGGAGAAAACTTTCAAAACAACGACAAACTAAAAACGATACATGTAACTTAATAAATTACGACAGTTCGTGAAGATGGACTGAAGTCTTTTCAATTCAAGGCTTTTAACCAGACCCTTCGTTTTACTGCCATCGCCGGCATGTAATGTAGCTTGAACGGCATCAAACAGGGTCATTCTTTATGTTCTTTTTGTTCAGTTTTGGGTAGTTAACAACATGAATTTTCCCGATCGTATTTTTTTTTCTGGCTGTTAACACATCCAACAGCTACAGACTGCTTTCCCCCACTCCGTTTAGACGACATTTTTATCGTAGGCAGTTAAAATAGTTATGAATCCTTCGGAGATGAGGTAAATCTGCCAAATATGTTCAGTCCAGTAATGGCGGACGGGGAGAGTAGTAAGGGGTAAAGATAGTGATCGCAAAATCTTTATAATCTCAATCACTATTTCAAAGCACTATGGGAAATTGTAGCCCAAAATCCATGTTCGTGATGAAATAACCGCTTTAGAGCTCATAGAAACGTAATCGGAACGTTCTACCCAAGGTGCGAATAATTTGTTTTGGGTTAAAACTACGTATTGTGTCATAAAATCAAAAGGAGTATCGATAATGAGTTTCGACCGATAAAGACGAGTGAACAGGTAATATTTTAAAAGTATTTCAGTTCAATATTGTTTTATTTAAACTGTTTGCTGTTATAAACGAGATTTATTTTCAATAAAAAGCCACATTTGTATATATCATGCTAACTCTCATGTACAGTGACTCTCATTCCATTACAAAGTCCATTTCTCATGCAATACTTATACATTTTGCCAAAAAAGATGCGTAGTGCAGTTATTTGGATCTGAAAGTTGGATGAGAGTCTCTCAAACTAGTGTCAATTTAACACCGCTCAACTGTAATGCACACATGGTCTTCATCAGAGGTGGCAATACAGTACATGTCTCATATAATGCAAAGAAACCCTTTGATCTCTCTCTGCATTACAACCAGTATGCATTTGGTTGCGACCTGATGTAACAGTCTCTTCCATCTGCATTTCAGTTGTTGCTGTGCTTCCTCGTTCACAGATATTGTTGCTCATGTATTATTATTTTCTGTACTATAGTGCACCCTCTTTACAACAACGATTGCCACTGCTGTCCGGTTCTAACAACAGAGCTCCAGATAAGAGTGTGTAAACACATTTTTTCTGCCGTGTGTTTAAAATGCTCCCATCAAACCCTATGTAGTGTCCACTCATCAGAATCTTTGCTTTACTATGTTTCTACTGAATGGTTACAACATAAGGTGTGATGAAAGCATACCGGTTTTAGTACTACTTAAATTTTATCACAGACAAATGTTTTTACCACTTAAAATAACACTTTCTATCTTTCCATATGCCCTCAGATTCACTGTTCCTCATGGTCTACTCAGGTGAGCGTTTTAGAGTCATTGTAACTTTTCTTACTCCTTCTACCCCCATTGAACATCTTACTACCTCATAATGTTTTAGAGCCGGCAAACTTTCACCCACATGTATGCTATTTTAATATGTTTGTTATAATGCCACCAATGTTTCTATCATGTAATTTACAGTTTAAGTGGTCTTAACAGAGGGTTTTACTGTATATACTCGTTTGTTCATTACAATGTTTGTTATAATGCCACCAATGTTTCTATCATGTAATTTACAGTTAACACACTCTAATATAACCACTCAGTTGCATTAATTATTGGATGTTTAAGAAAGGTGACTGCTTAAAACAAGCATAGAGAAAACCGGAAAGCTCCTTCAGCAGCTTTCTGTTTTACTTACTCCTTGCTTTAAGCTGCAACGTCTCTTTCTCACAATCACTTAGCCTTTGTTAAGTAGTCTTAACAGAGGGGTTTTACTGTATATACGCTTTTGTTCATTACAATGTTTGTTATAATGCCACCAATATTTCTATCATGTAGTTTACAGTTTAAGTGGTCTTAACATAGGGGTTTTACTGTATATACTATTTTGTCATTACACATTAAAACATTTATATCATTCCACATTAGTTTGTTATATCTCCCAATTTCTTTCCACTCAGATTATGACCAGCTTTTTTCTGGCGCAGCCCTTCTTCCCTTTGCTGTAAATTTACAGCAAGTTTTTACTTGTTTTCTATTTTTCACGGTTTCTACGGTTTCCATGGCAATGGGTGCCATTTTGAAAATTCAAAGACCTGATGTCTAATCAGGATCTGCTCTGTGTGCTTATGGATTTATATAGGATCTGACCCTACAGATTTTGTCAAAGCAAAGTTTCCTTGGAAAGTTTCTTGAAAAGTTTACTTTATACAAATTAAGTTAATGAATATTCATAAGGTGACCAATTCAACCGTAAGCATTTACTTTGGATAAGTGTGTCAGCTATTTTGGTGATTCTGAGTCTACTGGCAATTATTTCACTGTCATAAAATATATGCTCTAGCCTTACCTGCGCATGGGTTTTTCCGTAGCCTGGGACTTGAATATCAGAAGAAGCAGTGCCTGGAGTCATTGTGGCTAAAATGTAAAAGAGGCTGGTATTGCAAGTTCTGTTTAATGCTACCCTTTTCCCTGTACAAATAGAGGTTTGCCAGAAATTCTTATGTATCTCTACACAGTAAACTTAATTCAGGTAAATTGGCCATATCTGTAGCCAACTTCAACTAGAACTATCACTAAAGGTGATTGATACCCCCACCCACCACCTTGTCAAAAGATCCAATGACTTCAATACAAAAGGCAATAGCTCAATAATTCTTTCATCCACACTTGTGGAAAGAAAAAATTTAAAGTCCAGTCAAGGAATGACTCACATCAAAATTATGTCACACACATCTACAGATCATTATATGTGCATATGCAAAATTTGAGGTTCAATGGTGAAGAAATGTAGAAGAAGTTATGATGCTCTGGACAAAAAAATACTTATGAAAAGTAACAAAGGGGAAAAAATCCCTCTAAAATGAATTTAGAGTTACAGTCATTGTTGACTGCACATCCTCTCATCACCCTCTATCCATATACATCGTTTCATAGTTGTACCTACAAAACTCCAGACAAAAAATTTCTTCTGAAAAGTAACAAAGGGGAATAACTCCATTAAAAATGAATTTAGATTTACAACCTCTTTTGACTGCACATCCTCTCATCACCCTCTATCCATATCTGAAGTTTAACAGTTGTGCCTACAATACTTGAGAAGTTATGCTCCGGACAAAATATTGTTTCTGAAAAGTACATAAGGGGAATAACTCTCTCAATAATGAATTTAGAGTTACAACCCTTATTGACTGCACATCCTCTCATCACCCTCCATCCATATATAAAGTTTCACAGTTGTGCCTACAATACCTTAGATGTTATGCTCTGGACAAAAAATCGCTTCTGAAAAGTTACTAAGGGGAATAACTCCCTCAAAAATAAATTTAGTGTTACAGCCCTTGTTGACTGCATATCCTCTCATCATCCTCATAATGTGTACCAAGTTTGAAGACAATATCATAAACAGGTTTCAGGAAAATGGCATGTCCCAAAAATATGTCACAATTAAGAGACAAAATATGAAATTAAAAGGGGCATATTTCTGTAAAATTTTGTGCAAGAGTTATGAAACATGGAGAAGATTGTCCCCACATAACACATATACTATGTATTAAGTTTGAAGGTGGTATCCTAAATAGTTTTCAAGAAAAAAGCATATGTCCTGGAAAAACTCAATTAAGAGACAAAATATGGAGTTAAAAAGGGGCATAATTCTGTCAAATTTTGTGCAAGAGTTTTCAAACATGGTGAAGATTGTCCCCACATAACACTTATACTATGTATTAAGTTTGAAGGTTGTATCATAAATAGTTTTCAAGAAAAAGCAAATGTCCCGGAAAAACGCGACTGACGAATGACGGACGGACAGACGGATGAGGTGATTCCTATATAGCCCCCACCACAGGTGGTGGGGGTATAATTACCTTATAAACAGCTAACTTCAATAATCATACAAATGTATCCATATTTGCAGCCAACTTCAATAATCCTATAAATTTACCCATACGAGAAGTGTTCCAAAAATAATGTCACTTGCATCGGTGCTCATATAGCGGAAGTGCTTTTGTTCATTTTAATTTGCTCTGCCCTTCAAAATACTCTCCGCCAGCCAGAATACACCTTTTTAGCCGGTCAATCCATTTTTGGAAGCATTTTTCATACTCTTCAATGGGGACACCCATCTGACACTGATAAACAGCAGATCCAAGGGCATTTCTCGAATTGTATCTCCTTCCAGATAAATGATATTAAAGTTTTGGAAAGAGAAAATAGTCGCAGGGGGCCAAGTCTGGCGAATGCGGAGGGTGCAGAAGGACGGTAACCTTCTCTGACTCCAAAAAGTCAGTCACAATACGTGCCTTGTGAGCGGGTGCATTATCATGCAAAAGTCGGACATACTTAAGTCCTGTTTTGGGGCGGCTACTTTTGTAGTAGTTCTTCAATTTTCTCAGAACAACGTTTTTATAGAACTTGCCTGTGACCGTTCTGCCTTTTGGCACCGGGATTTGAATAGCTGGACCCTTATTAGTGAAAAAAATAGCATACAAAACCTTCTTTACCGTTCGTATTCGTTTGGCAATACTTGGGCGTCTGGCATTTTTAGTGGCCCATATTCGGTTGGAAACCTTCCGCTTTGGTTCAAAATAATACACCCAGGTCTCATCACCAGTGACTATATTATCAAAAGCCTTTTTACTATATTTTGGGTACATTTTGAGAAGTTTTTTTGCCATTGTTACACGCGTCTTCTTTTGCTCATCCGTTAACAAATGGGGTATCCATCTTGCATTTATCTTTCTAACTTTTAGGTGTTTCTTCAAAATTGCATGAACTCTTGCTAACGACAAGTTTGTCATTCGAGCCAATTGTCTTACGGTGAATCGAGCATCAGTTTTGAGGATATTTCGGATTTTTTCTATGTTACCTTTGGTCGTAGTTGTTGCAGGACGACCTGGGCGAGCAGCATCTTTCAGTTGCTGCTGCCCAGCACTAAATTTAGCTACCCACCTACAAACAGTCCTGTGGGACATTTGGCCCTCCCCATAAATGTCACACACCTCGCGGTGAATATCTACAGCCTTTATGCCGAGTAATGACCTACCTTTTATATAGGCCCTAATTTCAAGAACATTTTCAGCTCGTTTTCCTGTCATTTTGTGTATAGTCTAACGAATAGGCTATGAAACGATGTACACTGTACCGAGGCAAGTGAACGTGTGGACGAGATATTTACCTGTGTCACGAGCCAGTGATCACTCAATCGACACGAGGTGGTTTTGTGCATGAATTGCACGATTTCCGCGAAATAAAGCACAGATGACATTATTTTTGGAACACCCCTCGTATGTGCAGCTAACTTCAATAATCATAAATTTACCCATATCTGCAGCTAACTTCAATAATAATATTAAATTTACCCTTATTTGCAGCTAACAATTAATTTACCCTTATCTGCAGCTATCTTCAATAATCATATAAATTTACCCTTATCTGCAGCCAACTTCAACTAGAACCATCATTAACCAGAAATGGTGTCAAAGCCACTTGATGCTCGCCTGTTTAAAAGTTAAGTCTAAAAGTGACATATTGAACACACAAAAAATCAATTTTCATTTTAAACTAATATCAGAACGAAAATGCAACCAAAACCAACTTTCATCAACTTAAAAAACAAGAGGGCCATGATGGCCCTGATATCGCTCACCAGACATAGAAGCTAGATTTTCTAAGTTTTCACTATGTTTCTATAGAAAATTGGCCACCCCTGCGGCGGGGCTTCATTTGAAAGCAGGGGTATTTTATAATTCATATAATTTTTTGTAGAGGACTTAAAGATGATGCTATGTGAGATACTTCCAGTTTCAGAGGAGAAGATTTCTAATGGTTTCACAATGTTTCTATATAAAACAAGAGGGCCATTGACAGAGTTAATTTTTCAACAGACAATATTTCTAACAGATGACAGACACTCAGTTTTAACACTTATCACTGCTGAGCATGACTTGACTGAAATTAGCAAACAGTTTGGATTCTGATCTGACACATCTGTAACTTCATATGTGGTTTGTACATGAGAGTTAATTGTAAGATTGATATGTATTAACAAGAGGGCCATGATGGCCCTGATATCACTCACCAGACAATCAGAGGGGAAGATTTACAAAGTTTTCACTATATTTCTACAGAAATCTGGCCAACACTAGGGCGGGGCTTCATTTGAACCAGGGGCATACTTCATGTATGTTTTGTAGCGGACTTCAAGATGATGCTATGTGCCCAATATGAAAGCAGAGAAACTTCCAGTTTCAGAAGAAGATTACTATTTAGGTTTCACAATATATAAAACTATATAAAACTAGAGGGCCATTGACAATGTTAATTTTTCAGCAGACATTTCTAACAGATAACAGAAACTCAGTGTTATAACCCTATCAGTGCATGACTTGACTGAAATTAGCACAGTTTGGATTCTGATCTGATACATATGTAACTTCATAATTATGTGGTTTGTAAGATTGGTATGTATTAAAAACAGTGTGAACAAACAGACAATAATTCTGAAGCAGAGAACAGCTAGAGCATAGAACAGGTGAACTTAAGCTTGACCTCTCCAATACACTAGCTGGCTAGCTGGTGGTTCAAGGGAAACCTTTATACTGTAGAAGTCTATTTTAAAGTATAACCCACAGGTCAGGGCCAATTTTAACCTCAGAACTATGATATTAACACAATTCATAAAGTATACTAAGTAGATCTATACACCAAATAACGGAGCTCTGGGAAATGCAGTTTTTGGCAAGTATATTTTTAAAGTTTTCCCTATGCCTTACTAATGAACCAAGCAGTCTGTAAGAGAAAACTGGAACAACAGTCTGCTTAAAAAAACTAGCAACCCCTGAGGCAGGGCCAATTTTGACCCCAGGGGCATAATTTATATAACTTTTGTAGAGGACCTGAACATGATGCTACATGCCAAAGATGAAAGCTTAGAACCCTGTAGATTCAGAGGAGAAGATTTTTAAAGGTTCAAATTGTTGACGACGGACGACAAACGCCGAACGTCGGACGACGAACGCAGACGGACATCAGACGATCACAAAAGCTCACCCTGAGCACTTAGTGTGAACAAACTTAAACAAGCAGACATCAATTCTGAAGCAGACAACATAAAGAATGCTAGAGTATAGAACACTAAGTCTTGAACATGTATTAAGCTGAACTTCACAACAGATACACAGATAGGCTCTATATTGATAGCTGGCAGCTTAATACAGGGCATACATATGGAAAAAAAGCTTTAAGAGCTTTCTGCATTTTGAGAATTATCCACATAGTTTTCCCAATCTAAAATGAGTGTGTTTATTTGTCTAAACACAATTTCTACTCTACTGATTAAGGGTGACTACACAACTGGCTAACTAGTCTCAGTGCACTGGTTCATTTGAGTTAAGGGGAAACCTTTAAACTGTAGTTTCTGATGTGGAGAAGTCTATACTGGGACATGTAGTTTTTGACAAGAAGATTTTTAAAGTTTTTCCTATGCATAACTAGTGACCCCATGGGCTGTTTCAGCAGTCAGCTACAAAAAATTGGCAATCCCTGTATCGGCACATTCCTTTGCTGTGTCTCATTTTTAACAGTATTTTTCACTTGAAAATCCAAAAATAAATCGAGGTCAAAAAGCGTAACCGGTGTCGTAGTAACCTGTAACCAGTGTCAATGAAAACAAATCATGATAGCCCTAAATCGCTCACCTGGTTACTATAGACTGCATACACTGTATTTCTATGTCAAAAACAGTCAGCTACAGATTGGGGCCAATATGAAACCAAGGGCCATCATTTTAGGCCCGGAGCTTTAAATTTGATAAATCTTGGTAGAGGACTATTAGGTGATGTTTCATACCAAATATCAAAGGTCTAGGCCTTACAGTTTCAGAAGAAGACAAAGATTTTCCTATGAAAAACTGATAAGCCCTGGGGGAGGGGCAATTTTTGGCCAGTGTATAAACAAGAGGGCCTTAATATCGCTCACCAGACAATCAGAGGAGATGATCTGCAAATTTTCACGATGTTTCTATAGAAAACTGGCCAACCCTGAGGCGGGCCTCATTATACCCTAGGACCATAATTCATGTAACTTTTGTAGAGAACTTCAAGATGCTGCTATGAATATGCATGAAAAAATAATGATGTCATGAATATCAAGAAGATTATTTTCTTAAATTAGCATGTGGACACATGATCATAGTCATAATAATCATATCTATATTGTATCATATATTAAGCAAACAGAGCAGATCCTGATCAGACAGCTCCTATAGGAGCTGTATAACCAGGGTCTACTCTGTTTGCAAAGGCATAGAAAGACATACTTATGGTTCTCTACATATAATCGACCGTGTCTGTGTATCTCAGACTGCCTGCTACACCCATGCATTACCTGTATAGCCAATAGGTCAAGCAAACATCACTGCCGAACACCAGGCTGCTACAAATTTGCTAGAAAACTGGTCACCCTGGGGGCGGGCCAATTTTGACCCCCAGGGGCATAATCTATGTAACTTTTGTAGAGGACCTGAACATGACACTATGTGCCAAATATAAATATGAGAACCTTCCAGTTTCAGGAGATTTTAAAATTGTTCACTATATGTTTCTATTGAAAACTGACTACCCTTGGGGCAAGGCCAATTTTGACTCCAGGAACATAATTTATGTAACTTTTGTAGATTACCTGAACATGATGCTATGTGCCAAATATGAAAGCTGAGAACCTTCCAGTTTCAGGAGAAGATTTTCGAAGTTTTCACTATATGTTTCTATTGAAAACCGGCTACCTCTGGGGCGGGGCCAATTTTGACACACAGGGCATAATTTATATAACTTTTGTAGAGGACCTAAACATGATATGTGTCAAAAAATAAAAGCTTAGAACCATCCAGTTTCAGGAGAAGGTTTTCACTATATTTTTCTATGGAAAACAAGGCACCCCTGGGGTGGGGCCATATTTGACCTCAGGGCTCTGGTGTGCTAAAAAATGCTATTTTATCTGTTCCCTGTATTTTTATTATCGCTGACTTTACTGCGATCGAGTTCGCCCATTTTACAAAAGCTTTCTTACAAAGCAAGCTCTTTGTACAAGTTACAATCATTTCACTCTCTCATCCATGGGTACTGCTAAATCCGATCTTAATCGAACATACACTTTTCTGGCATGATTATGTTTATTGAACGCGTCCTATAATATCATAATTTTGCTGGTTCAAATTTTTTCTGTCGCCATTGGTTGCCATATGCTCTACAACATCTGATAAGGAGGTAAAGGGAAAGCTGCTGTCTGATTGGATAATATTAACTACTTCCTATATATACGTCACAGGTAACCAAGGAGCATTTTAATGCCGAAAAAAGAAGATTCATTGACATTTTCATGATAAATTGGATAATGATAGTTTTAAATAACTTAGATACGTTTGTATTGAGCAGCAATGTATTATAATACCTGAAAGGTGCAAAAATAGCGGAAAGCCCCCAACTTAATTAACATTGACATTTAAGGAAGGTTTTTCATCATATGTCATATACGACTTTTCTTTCATATTCTATTTCATAACTTTTTCCATACTCTATTTCATATACACTTTCAACCTTTTCCTATACTATTTCATATACACTTTCAACCTTTCCCTATACTATTTCATATACACTTTCAACCTTTTCCTATACTATATCATATACACTTTCAACCTTTCCATATACTATTTCATATACACTTTCAACCTTTCCCTATACTATTTCATATACACTTTCAACCTTTCCCTATACTATTTCATATACACTTTCAACCTTTCCCTATACTATTTCATATACACTTGCGATTTTCCCTATACTATTTCATATACACTTGCTATTTTCCCTATACTACTTCATATACACTTTCAACCCTTTTCCTATACTATTTCATATACACTTGCTATTTTCCCTATACTATTTGATATACACTTTTAATCTTTTTTGTATACTATTTCATAAACACTTTTTCTGCATACTATTTTAAGACACCTTTTCTAATTATGGGTGAATTCAAATTGACTAAGTAAACAGTTGGATACAGAGAAGACATCCAGAACAAGTATCCTGATGTTTATAACTGTAGATAAGAGGCATACTGATATATCCAAACCTTGTAGGCGATTCTCATGAGTAACAATAAAATAAGGTTTGGCACAAATACAAAATTCTAAATTTATATCCCTCATATCTACAGCTCTGTTCATGTTCTTATCTACAGCTCTGTTGGAGTTCTTATCTACAGCTCTGTTGGTGTTCTTATCTACAGTTCTGTTAGTGTTCTTATCTACAGCTCTGTTGGTGTTCTTATCTACAGCTCTGTTGGTGTTCTTATCTACAGCTCTGTGGGTGTTCTTATCTACAGCTCTGTTGGTGTTCTTATCTACAGCTCTGTTGGGTGTTCATATCTACAGCTCTGTTGGTGTTCTTATCTACAGCTCTGTTGGTGTTCTTATCTACGTTCTTATCTACAGTTCTGTTGGTGTTCTTATCTACAGCTCTGTTGGTGTTCATATCTACAGTTCGGTTTGTGTATCATCAGCTTTAGAACTGTTTGACACTCTTTCACAAATTTGGAAAATCTGAAATATGTTCTTGAGAAGATGACTTTTTTTCAGATAAAAGTTAATTCAAAGGGTACGTACTAGGTACAAACTTACTGTTCACATTAGATTTGGGCTGAGTTTGGGTGCTTCCATAGGGGGACTTGGAGAAATCAGGGGTCTGTTGGGTCATGTCATCATACACTGAAATGGGACAAAAGCTCCTCTATATCCTGCCATAAAGTAAAACCTTTCTATAACAGCCACTCATAGATGGTGTAATTCTGTGTCTTCCAGATAGGCAGCAACTTAATTCTGGATGAAGTCTATACAGAAACGCTAGATTCTGCATTGCTTCATTCTGTATTAAGCAAAGGCCTGATTTTAAAGTCCCCCATGTTTATTAAGTGGCCCCTATAGAGAGTGTTACTGGAGTATAGTTGAACCATATCCTGCTATGAAAGTGGTCATCTGCTCAAACAATGGTCTGTTTTATTTCCTCTATACATGCATTTAAAAGCAAGAGGGTCATGATGACCCTAAATATCGCTCACCTGGGAATTGTAGCACTAGATAGAGATGAACTAGACACAACCATCTCCGGAAAATGGAAGATAAGAGGGTAATAAATTATTCAATTTGTACCAATTGAATGGTAGTCATAATTAATTCTCAATATAGACATCAGAGGATTATCCCTACCCAATTCCATTTAAATTGAACCGACATTTTTGGAGAAGATATTTAAAGTTTTCGCTATATAGTCATATAAGGAAATTAGCCACACCTCTGGCAGCCATGAATTTTATTCAGACAAACATTAAGGTTTTAGCAATTTCTACTCATACATTCCTAACAAATGCCATTTAAATCGACAATTAGTTTCGGAGAATATTTTTTAAATTTTCTATATAGACATTTATAAATAGAAATTTAGCTTCGCCACTGGCGGCCATGTTTTCATGCCTATCACCAAGGTTTTAGCAATTTTGGTAGAATGTCAAAAGAATACTATTGCTACCATATAACATTCAAATTGAACCACTGGTTTTGGAGAAGAATTTTAAAGTTTTCCCTATAGTCATATAAGGAAATGTAGCTCCGCCCATAGCGGTCATGTTTTTTTCCCAGATATCAACATGGTTTTAGCAATTTTGATAGTGTCACCAGGCAACTATTCCTACCAAATACCATTCAAAATGGACCACCAGTTTTGGAGGGTTTCTATATAGTTACATAAAGAAATCTAGCCCTGACCCTGGTGGCGATGTTTTTAAGATAACATGATTTTACCAAGTTTGGTAGAAGGTCACGAGGAGACTATTTCTATTAAATATTATTCAATTCTGATCACTGATGTTTAAATGGTAACCAGATCTATATGGATCCAGATTCTTTGAACAATTTTGATAGAGCATGATACAATTTACAAAGATCATTTACGTATAGTTTGGTAACATTCTGCCGTGTAGTTTCAAAGGAGATGTTGTTTAAAGCAATTGTTGATGGCGGGCCGACAAAGGACAATCACAAAAGCTCACCCGAGCACACTCTGGTGAGCTAAATAAACAAGAGGGCCAGAATGGCCCTGATATCACTCACCAGACAATCAGGAGAAGATTTTCAAAGTTTTCACTATATTAGTATATTCCGTGATTGTTGTTTACTTATAAATACATGTATATGAAATGTACTGATTAAGAGGGCCTCGGGGTAGATTAGCAATTTGGCTAGCCAAGCTATGTACCAAATATGAAAGCGGAGAACCTTTCAGCTTCAGGAGAAATTTTTTCAAGTTTTTCACTATATGTTTCTATTGAAAACTGACCATCCCTAAGGCAAAACTTATAAAACTTTTGTAGAGGACCTGAACATGATGCTATGTACCAAATATGAAAGCTGAGAACCCTTAGTAGATTTAGGAGAAGATTTTCACACTTTTCACTATATGTTTCTATTGAAAAATGACTACCCTTGGGGCGAGGCCAATTTTGACCCAAGGGGCATAATTTATATAACTCTTGTAGAGGACCTGAACATGATGCTATGTGCCAAATATGAAAGCTGAGAACCTTCCAGTTTCAGGAGAAGATATTCAAAGTTTTCACAATGTTCTATTGCAAACTGACCACCCTTGGGGTTTGGGCCAATTTTGATCCCAGGGGCATAATCTATATAACTTTTGTAGAGGACCTGAACATGATGCTATGTGCCAAGGTATGAAATATGAAAGTTTCAGAGAAGATTTTCAAAATTTTACTACATGTTTCTATAGAATACAAGGCACCTCTGGGGTAGGTAGGGTCAATTTTGACCCCCAGGGCCATAATTTAAACAAGATAAAGCATTGCAAGGCAATACATAGTCCCCCACTGGAGACCCCATAACAAATTAATGAGATTTCCTTTTCATTTTGCCTAACAGTCATTGTCTGGACAAAAAAAGAAGAAAGGGGAAATCACTCCAACAATAATTGTGATGTCCCGAGTTATGGACCTTGCCGACATCAGTTCGACTCATTGTACAATGATTTTTGTTTCAAGTCATGGTAATTAAAAAGTTATTGGGAAGACGAGATAATATGAACAAGAGGGCCAGAATGACCCTGAAGCGCTTACCAGACAATCAGAGGAGAAGATTTTCACTATATGTTTCTATTGAAAACTAGCCCGCCCTGAGCTAGGGCAGGGCAAATTTTGACCCAATGGGCACAATTTATATAATTTTTGTAGAGGACCTGAACATGATGCTATGTGCCAAATATGAAAGCTGAGAACCTTCCAGTTTCAGGAGAAGATTTTCAAAGTTTTCACTATATGTTTCTATTGAAAACTTGCTGCCCCTGGGGCGGGACCAATTTTGACCCCAGGGGCATAATTTCTATAACTTTTGTAGAGGACCTGAACATGATGCTATGTGCCAAATATGAAAGCTGAGAACCCTGTGGATTCAGAGGAGATTTTCAAAGTTTGCACTATATGTTTCTATTGAAAACTGGCTACCCTTGGGACGGGGCCAATTTTGACCCCAGGGGCATAATTTATACAACTTTTGTAGAGGACCTAAACATGATGCTATGTACCAAATATGAAAGCTGAGCACCTTCCAGTTTCAGGAGAAGATTTTTAAATTTGCACTATATGTTTCTATTGAAAACTGGCTACCCCTGGGGCGGGGCCATTTTGACACCAGGGGCATAATTTATATAACTTTTGTAGAAGACCTCAACATGATGCTATGTGCCAAATATGAAAACTGAGAACCTTCCAGTTTCAGGAGAATATTTTCAAAGTTTTCACAATATGTTTCTATTAAAAACTGACCACCACCCCTGGGGCGGGGCAAATTTTGACCCCAGGGGCATAATATATAAAACTTTTGAAGAGGACCTGAACATGATGCTATGTGCCAAATATGAAAGCTCAGAACGTTCCAGTTTCAGGAGAATATTTTCAAAGTTTTCTCAGTATTTGTTTCTATTGAAAACTGACCACCACCCCTGGGGCGGGGCCAATTTTGACCCCTGGGGCATAATTTCTATAACTTTTGTAGAGGACCTGAACATGATGCTATGTGCCAAATATGAAAGCTGAGAACCCTGTGGATTCAGAGGAGAAGATTTTCAAAGTTTGCACTATACATGTATGTTTCTATTGAAAACTGGCTACCCTTGGGACGGGGCCAATTTTGACCCCAGGGGCATAATTTATACAACTTTTGTAGAGGACCTAAACATGATGCTATGTGCCAAATATGAAAGCTGAGCACCTTCCAGTTTCAGGAGAAGATTTTTAAATTTGCACTATATGTTTCTATTGAAAACTGGCTACTCCTGGGGCGGGGCCAATTTTGACACCCGGGGCATAATTTATATAACTTTTGTAGAAGACCTCAACATGATGCTATGTGCCAAATATGAAAACTGAGAACCTTCCAGTTTCAGGAGAAGATTTTCAAAGTTTTCACTATATGTTTCTATTAAAAACTGACCACCACCCCTGGGGCGGGACAAATTTTGACCCCAGGGGCATAATATATAAAAGTTTTGAAGAGGACCTGAATATGATGCTATGTGCCAAATATGAAAGCTCAGAACGTTCCAGTTTCAGGAGAATATTTTCAAAGTTTTCTCAGTATTTGTTTCTATTGAAAACTGACCACCACCCCTGGGGCGGGGCCAATTTTGACCCCTGGGGCATAATTTCTATAACTTTTGTAGAGGACCTGAACATGATGTTATGTGCCAAATATGAAAGCTGAGAACCTTCCAGTTTTAGAAAATTTTCAAAGTTTTACTATATGTTTCTATTGAAAACAAGGCAGCCCTGGGATGGGGCCAATTTTGACCCCAGGGGCATAATTTATATAACTTTTGTAGAGGACCTGAATATGATGCTATGTGACAAAGATGAAAGATGAGAACACTGTAGATTCAGAGGAGAAGATTTTTAAAGGTTCAAATTGTTGACAACACCCGACGGACGACGAGGGACATCAGGCGATCACAAAAGCTCACCCTGAGCACTTTGTGCTCTGGTGAGCTAAAAAGGGGAATAACTGCAAAACTACAGATGCTAGAGTTATGGAACTTGTGCACAACACTTTCTCCCATCATGCTTTTTTTCAAATATGAAGTTTCAATTAAATTGAATTAGAAGAACAAGAGTGATTGACTGGACAAGAAAATATGAAAAAGGGGAATAACTAAAACAAGAGGGCCATTGGCCCTATATCGCTCACCTGAGTTACAGTAATATATTGACAAAGTTAATTTTTCAGTAGACAACATTTCTAGCAGATGACAGAAACTTAGTGTTAACGCTTTAACTGCTGAATCAACTTGGAACTAAACTGTTTACATCTAAACTGTTTACAACTCCTGACAATTTTGCCTTAGGTCAAAATGCCTAAAACTGATCTTTTAGAAATTCAAATACGACAAATCTGAAGCAGATGACATTACAGATCTCTTTGAAACAGCTTGCTTAACTCTTTCCCTGTTTCAGATATGTACATTTACCCCATCCATACACATACATGGTCAGTATATCTGATAACCAATAATCAATACTGTATAGGTCATAGTGGCTACACTATCTTCATACAGGTAACTGGAGGTTTAGTGCTGATCTGATACCTGTCTTTTATAAGACGCTCTAGTAGCATTTCAAATTAACTTAGGTTTCAGAATAAAATTTGTAGGAAATTAAATTTTCAATCCGATGATGTTATTTTCACATAGGTAAGGTAAGTAAGAGTAAAAATACAGGAGGTGTAAAGAAACTAATGTACAAATAACTTCAAACTTAAAACTTATATACATTTATATTGTGGGGATACAAAACAATCAAGAGTATCAGGTTTTGATTAGGGTCTACACTATCTGGCAGGTACTGATGAGGGTCTACACTATCTGACAGTACTTATCTGGGTAAACACTATCTGACAATACAGAACAGGGTCTGCACTATCTGACAGTACTCATCAGGGTCTACACTGTCTGACAGTACTCATCAGGGTCTACACTGTCTGACAGTACTCATCAGGGTCTACACTGTCTGACAGTACTCATCAGGGTCTACACTGTCTGACAGTACTCATCAGGGTCTACACTGTCTGACTATACTGATTAAGGTCTACACTATCATGGTTTTATCAGGTTGTACATTGTAAATATGATTTCTTACGTTCTACATTGGTTATCAGGATCTACACTGTAATATCAGATCTTGGTACGACAGGTTATATATACAATCAGGGTCTACATTGTTTATCTTATTTGTTAGAGGGTCTACACATAAGGGTCGTTTTTATCTGAATAATGAATATACATTGTTGATCAAGTTTTGTCAGCATAGACACTGATTGCAGGTCTACACTGCCAGGCATTGATCAGGGTCAACACTTTGATCTGTGCCTGCAGTCAAGAAACATTATCTGTAGTCAAATCACTCTGGACACTCACCAAAATGCCATCAGTATGCAATTGACCTGCAGAGATTTTAGCATGATGTAACAGTTGCCCTCAGAACACTATTGCCAGTGCAGTAACCTTTTAACTGTAGTTTCTGATGTGAAGAAGTCTATTTAACCCTTAATTTCCCTCATATAAACTTGTTTTCACGCATCTGCAAACAGAGTAGACCCAGATAAGCTGGCTCCTATAGTGTCAGGGTCTGCTCGGTTTGCTAATGGAATTTGATAAGAGCTGTTTCTATGCCTTCTATTCAGGAGGTATTCGAAATTTGTAATAAACATAGAACAGGAAAAGGGTTAACCTCCAATGCAGTTATCTCCCCTTGTCCCTTAATGGCTATGCTGATGAGACAAGGGAAATAACTGAGGAAATTGCTCAGGGGGAACCTTTTAACTGTAGTTTCTGATGTTAAGAAGTCTAAAGCCCCAGGGTGAGACCATTTTTGGCCCATGGGGTCATTATTGGAACACACTTGGTAGAGGTATATTAGGTGATGCTTCATACCAAATATCTTAGCTCTAGATTATGTGGTTTCAGAGAAGAAGATTTTTAAAGGTGTTCCTATATAAGTATATGTAAAATTATAAGCCCTGGGGCAGGGCCATTTTTGGCCCTAGGGTCATCATTTGAACAAACTTGGTAAAGGACCATTAGATGATGCTATATACCAAATATCAAAGCTCTAGGAAATGTGGTTTCAGAGAAGAAGACTTTTACAGATTTAAAAAAACAAGAGATATCACAGTCACGTGACAAATGCCCCCAAAAATTGTACCATGTGACCTTGACATTTGAACCATGGACCAGGGAGTTGACACATCGTCTTTGTAAGGTGAACATTTGTGCCAGGTTCCTTTGAAATCCATTCACAGATAAACAAGTAATTGTACCCTGTGACCTTGACCTTTGACATATGGACCAGGGAGCTGAACACGACACATCGTCTTTGTCTGGTGAACATCTGTGCCAAGTTATATTGAAATCCATTGATAGATAAAAATGTTACAGACCGGACACGAAATTTGTGACAAAGTAATTGTATTCTGTGACCTTGACCTTTGACCCATGGACCAGGGAGTTGAAAGCGACACATTGTCTCTGTCTGGTGAACATTTGTGCCAAATCATATTGAAATCCATTGATATATTAAGAAGTTACAGACCGGACACGAAATTTGTGACAAAGTAATTGTACCATGTGACCTTGACCTTTGACCTATGGACCAGGGAGTTGAAAGCGACACATGGTCTTTGTGTGGTGAACATTTGTGCCAAGTTATATTGAAATCCATTGATAGATAAAGAAGTTACAGACCGGACACGGAATTTGTTACGAAGTTATTTTACCCTGTGACCTTGACCTTTGACCCATGGACCTGGGAGTTGAACGCGACACATCGTCTTTGTGTGGTGAACATTTGTGGCAAGTTATATTGAAATCCATTGATAGATAAAGAAGTTACAGGCCGGACACGAAATTTGTGACGAAGTTATTTTACCCTGTGACCTTGACCTTTGACCCATGGACCTGGGAATTGAACGAGACACATCGTCTTTGTGTGGTGAACATTTGTGGCAAGCTATATTGAAATCCATTGATAGATAAAGAAGTTACAGGCCGGACACGGAATTTGTGACAAAGTAATTGTACCCTGTGACCTTGACCTTTGACCTATGGACCTGGGAGTTGAACGCGACACATCGTCTTTGTGTGGTGAACATTTGTGCCAAGTTATATTGAAATCCATTGATAGATGAAGAAGTTACAGACCGGATACGAAATTTGTGACAAAGTAATTGTACCCTGTGACCTTGACCTTTGACCTATGGACCTGGGAGTTGAACGCGACACATCGTCTTTGTGTGGTGAACATTTGTGCCAAGTTATATTGAAATCCATTGATAGATGAAGAAGTTACAGACCGGACACGAATTTGGGACGGATGGAAGGACAGACGGACAGACGGACGGACGGACAGACGGACAATGCGATTACTATATGCCCGCCTTTGGGGGCATAAAAAACCTTTAAAAGTAGAGGGGCGGGCCATTTTTTGCCCGGGGGTCATGATTTGAACAAACTTGATAGAGAACACCCTAAGGTACATTTCTGTGAAATTTAGTTTTCAATTGAAACAAGAGGGCCAGAATGGCCCTGATATCGCTCATCAGACAATCAGAGGAGAAGATTTTCAATGTTTTCACTACGTTTCTATAGAAAACAAGGCACCCCTTGGGCGGGGCCAATTTTGACCCCAGGGGTATAATTTATTTAACTTTTGTAGAGGACCTGCTATGTGCCAAATATGAAAGCGGAGAACCATCAAGCTTCAAGAGAAGATTTTCAAAGTTTTCTATATTTGTATCTATGGAATATTAGCCACCCCTGGCGCGGGGCCAATTTTGACCCCAGTGGCATAATTTATATAACTTTTGTAGAGGACCTGAATATGATGCTATATGCCAAAGATGAAAGCTGAGAACCCTGTAGGTTCAGAGCACAGGGGTCTGAAGTGTGCCTGGACCCCAAAATGGCTCACCTGTGTAAAAAAATCCATTCTTGGTCGAAGTCATTGATTTCATATATATACATAAGAAAAGGGGTGGAACTCCGCTCGCCATATCCACGGTCTCATTTTGACACGCCTCAAACAAACCCCGATTTTATCGTCAATAATTGACCTAGCAAGCAAAGCTATGTACCAATCAATAGCATATACATTTTTCTTTCCAAAAATGTATTGGTTTCCATGGCACAAAGCTCCGATTTAGATGCAGAGCTTATCAAAGTCGAAAATTTGACCGAAAAACGCTACTAGGACACGATGTTGCAACCGGCTATTTACATTGGATACAAGTGCAAAATACGACTGACACGCGATATGCATGCGAAAAAAACATGTGAAACAATTCTATGATGTGTTTGGGAACACCTACCGTCAAGATTTTAAAAGATTACAGAAATCTATCCAAGTTGTCGACTATTTGTTTTTCTCCCAACATGTATCCTCCGGCGGCAGCCATGTTTTGAAAAGGGTGGTAGTGAATAGATTCTAAATACAGACCTCTGATTTCGGAAGCCAGCGCCAATCGTCAAATCAGAGGCTGTATATTCAAAACTGTTCACTACCACCCTTTTCAAAACATGGCTGCCGCCGGAGGATACATGTTGGGAGAAAAACAAATAGTCGACAACTTGGATAGATTTCGGTAATCTTTTAAAATCTTGACGGTAGGTGTTCCCAAACACATCATAGAATTGTTTCACATGTTTTTTTCGCATGCATATCGCGTGTCAGTCGTATTTTGCACTTGTATCCAATGTAAATAGCCGGTTGCAACATCGTGTCCTAGTAGCGTTTTTCGGTCAAATTTTCGACTTTGATAAGCTCTGCATCTAAATCGGAGCTTTGTGCCATGGAAACCAATACATTTTTGGAAAGAAAAATGTATATGCTATTGATTGGTACATAGCTTTGCTTGCTAGGTCAATTATTGACGATAAAATCGGGGTTTGTTTGAGGCGTGTCAAAATGAGACCGTGGATATGGCGAGCGGAGTTCCACCCCTTTTCTTATGTATATATATGAAATCAATGACTTCGACCAAGAATGGATTTTTTTACACAGGTGAGCCATTTTGGGGTCCAGGCACACTTCAGACCCCTGTGGTTCAGAGGAGAAGATTTTTAAAGGTTCAAATTGTTGGTGACGGACGACGTACGCCGACGAATATCAGTCGATCACAAAAACTCACCCTGAGAACTTTGTGCTCTGGTGAGCTTATTAAAGTGAACGGACAGACGGACGACGGGTGGTCACAATAGCTCACCTTGAGCCTTTAGCTCAGGTGAGCTAAACAATACTGATGCTAGAGTTATGGCCCTTGTGCATGACACTTCCTCTTATCATACTTCTATATATATATATACCTAGTGAATATTTATGGACAAAATAGTAATAATGAAATATGGAAGGTGGGACAGTGTAGCCATTTTAGAAAGTAAAGAAACATCATTCAAATTCCATTGACAAACAGAGCAGACCCTGATCGGACAGCTACTATAGGAGCCGTCTGATCTGGGTCTGCTCCATTTGCAAATGCGTGAAAAGGTGTTTATATGGGGCGGGGCCAATTTTGACCCCAGGGCTATTATTTATATAACTTTTGTAGAGGGCCTACAGATGATGCTATGTGCCAAAGATGAAAGCTGAGAACCCTGTAGATTCAGAAGATTTTTAAAGGTTCAAATTGTTTGACGACTGACGAGGTACGATGGACGAAGCACGCCAACAGACGACAGGTGATCACAAAAGCTCACCCTGAGCACAAAGTGCTCTGGTGAGCTAATAAAACCGATATATTAGCGCTGTTTACTGTCGAAGGCAATGTACCGTGGTGGGCTAAGGCACTGGGACTTGTGTATCTATTTTGATTTTTGTATGACCTGGCGTGGGTTCATATCCACCTATAACCAAAATGTTCTTCTCTATTTTTTTTCTTTTCTCTTTAATGTATAATTCTATTGGGGATTTTTCGGTTATTCCAACATATGCATATTTACAGAAAATTAAAATAGTTACATTGTTATTGGATCATTATGCCGTAGAAACAGCCACTAACCTAAAAAACTTTCTAGATACTACCGAAAGAAACATAATAGGAGGATCTGGCTCACTTGGAGATGCATGCTAGATTTATATAAACCAATGTTTTGACTTGTGTGCCCATGTGCCTAAGATCTTAACAAGGCAGCAAGATGAATAAAATGTAGTGTTGTTTATATGTGATTAACCAATATGTACCTCAGTTTATTTATGATACACATGCTTTAGTTTCATGTCAATTATGTTAATCATAAATGTTAAGTGTACATTGATTTGTAACACGAGAGGATCCATGGTTGGTAAATGAAATATGTTCTGTTATATATTCTATTCTAAGAAACCTAAGTTTATCCACATCCCTTTATTACGTCACAAGAGAAGCTTGGTGACTGGATAAATTCCAATACACAGAATACATTTTTTTTCTTTCAAAGAACTACTTGCAACCACCCAGAAGTGAGTTTTTTCGCATACAGAGGTCGATGCCATATGTCAGACAAATCTTTTTCCATAACTTTATGTTAAAGCATTATGTCTCCTAGGCAGTGGCGCTTGAAATACATCGTTTTCAGTCTATTTATATTGCACATACTATTTGATATGTACAATAGTTATTTATAGAAACCTATTTACGATCCTGTGCCAAACCCTTGTCAAACGGCGACTGTATATAGCAACTGTTTGATAAAACAAGAGTGTTCGGAGGAACACATGTGTCACCTGCTTGCAGCTGACACAAAAACTTATTAATATGAAAAAGGGGAATAACTAAAAACATATTGATGCTAGAGTTGTGGCTCTTGTGCATGACACTTCCTCTCATCATGCTTGTTCCATGTGTGAAATTTGAAAGCTCTATAATTAGTTCAGAAATGACAGCCAAAAAAAGAAAGTGTGATGGACAGACAGACAGACGGACAGACAGACAGACAGAAAAGTGATCCCTAAGTGACACACTGCCTCTCGGCAGGTGACACAAAAAACTGCTGCAAACCTCTCCTTGGATTTTTTTAAAAGGAAGCCAGCTTGTATATCCTGTTTTGTACATGCAAATTTTTCATGTGAAACGATTTTAAATACACACATTATCCTGTGTGAAAAGAGCACTATATAAATGTGGTATAACTAGAATTGTTTTTGATACAAAAACGGATGTCTCCCCCAGCGTAGTGACAAACTTTTCCAAAGTCCATTAAATCATCGAACCAGAAAAGCAATAACTTACGCACAAGACATGGTGCTGATCAATCCTGTGAAGTTTCATGAAAATCAGAAAAAGATTTTGGGGAAACCCCGCAGACAATATTTTCCATGTAAAAATTCCAAACCCCTTAACTCTGCAGAAAATCATCAAACCAGATGAGGAATAAGATATGCACAACTAGGCATGATGCCAATCAATCCTATGAAATTTAATGAATATCCAATTAAAGGTTTCGGAGAACCTCTGCAGACAAAATTTCCATGTAAAAATTTCCAAGTCCTATAACTCGGGAGGCAATAACTCCCATATTATTGAAGCTAGAGTTATAAACTCCTTCCATCATGTTCTTTCCATAAATGTCATTCCAATAGCATCAGTACAACAGGAGTTATTGATCGGACAAAACAAAATGTAACAAAGGACAATGCTCTTCCCATAAATGAAGTTTCAATCAAATGGCATTAGCCATATAGGAGTTAATGTCCAGACAATAAAGTGAATAATTGACCTTGAAATGTAACCTTGACCTTTGACCCACCTGACTAAATCCTGCTGTCTGCACATCGGTTTGTTATGGAGAACATTTGTGCCACAGCATTTTGGAATCCTCCTAAGGGTTATACAAATGTGGAGCAGAGATGAAAATTAAGGCAAAGAACATTTGACCTTGAATTGTGACCTTGACCTTTGAAGAACGTGCCTGAATCCTGCTGTCTGCACATTGGCTTGTTATGGAGAACATTTGTGCCACAGCACTCGAAATACTTCCCAGGGTTTAAGATAATTATATGGAGCGGACATGAAGGGTGTGGCTAAAATCATTTCACCTTGAATCGTGACCTCGACCTTTGACTCACGCGCCTGAATCGAACACTCTGCACATCGTCTTCTTGAGTCAAATATTTGTGCCAAAGCATTCTGAAATCTTTCCATATCTGTGAGAGAATACGAGTGTTACAGACGGACGTACAGACAGACGGAAAACTTGACCAAAAACAATGTCTCTCCATTAAAAATGGAGGAGACATAATAATAACAAGAGCACCGCAAGCGGGTGCAACGCTCGTCTGTCTTCATTGTCAAGATGAGCATGCATACCAAAAACGAAGGTTGTAAATGAAAAATTAAATAAGTTGTGGTCAATGTTAAGATTTCGGACGACGGGGTTATGACAATAGCTTGTGCTTTCTTCAAAACAGACGAGCTAATAATAATAATAGTTTCAGAGAAGATTTTCAAAGTTTTACTATATGTTTCTGTAGAAAACAAGGCACCCCTGGGGCTGGGCTAATTTTGACCCCTGGGGCATAATTATTAAAGCTATTGTAGAGGACCTACAGATGATGTTATGTGCCAAAGATTTAGGCTGAGAATCCTGTAGATTCAGAGGAGAAGATTTTCAAAGGTTCAAATTGTTGATGACGCCGACGAACATCAGGCGATCACAAAAGCTCACGCTGAGCACAAACTGCTGTGGTGAGCCAAAAATGGTTACTTTCCATACACTGTTTTTTGTACTTCCTATAATAATGACCTTGACACAAAAGCCTCCAAATGCATCCCAACCTTTATCTCCATGCAAACTACCCGTAAAACAAATCCAAAAACATCTTTCCTAAGTAAAATTATTGTCCCAAAACCTTTGTTCAATTTCTACTAACAGTGAACGTGACCCTAGATACCCCTAGTGCAGTCCCAACCACCATCTCCATGTATGCTTTCTATACACAAAGTATGATTACAATTTGTCTTCCCTAACTACAGTTACTGTCCGGCAACCATTTCTATTTCTAGCAACATGACCTTGACGCCAGAATCCCACACTGCAATGCCAACCTTTATCTCTATGCAAGTTATCCATACAACAAAGTTATCATACACCAAAGTTGGTAAACAATTCCCCTCTTTATGTGCATTTTTACATCAACATGTGTTCATGTTTGAAGTAAATCTTCCATAAAATGCACCATAAGAAGTTGGACACAGATTTGCATTGGATTCGTTCAGATGTACGGACATACATACACATTACATATGTACGGATGGACAACAGCAAGACAAGGTTGCCACAGACCAGAGCAATCAAAATTCCCTGACGATTCCGACATAATATCAAATTTCCACGACATATTACATCGCAAAATTTGGTCTTTCTGTCATAATTTCTGTAATACTTTATGAAATTTTAAAATATATGGTCTTCATTCTCACTTATTCAAAATTCCCTGACAATTCCCTGACACTTTGCCTCTATTTTCAAATTTCCCTGACAGTTCTTAAAATTCACTGACAATTCCCTGACCTTGAACAAAATTCAATATCTCCCGACACGTTGCCATCCTGTCATGGTTGCCACAAATCAGAGGAAACAAAATTCCGACATAATTTTAAATTTCTCCGAGATGTTAAATTGCAACATTTGGTCTTTCTGTCATAAATTATGTTATATTTTTAAGGAACTTTAAAAAATATGGTCTTGGTTCTCTTTTTTTTTTCCTCAAAATTTCCTGACAATTTCGACATTTGCCCATATTTTCAAATTCTCTGACATTTCACAAAATTCCCAGACAATTCCCTGACCTTGGAAAAACAAAATTCCCTGACACATGGCAACCCTGTTTAATATTATGTTTCTATAGAAAGCTGGCCACCCCTGGCCAAATATGAAAGCTTATAAACCTTTCAGTTTCAGAGGAGAAGACTTTCAAAGTTTTCACTATATGTTTCTATAGAAAATTGGCCACCCCTGGATCAGGGCCAATTTTGACGACAGGGGCATAATTTATTTAACTTTTGTAGAGGACCTGCCGATGATGCTATTTGCCAAATATTAAAGCTAAGAACCTTCCTGTTTCAGAAAAGAAGACTTTCAAAGTTTTCACTATGTTTGTCTAGAAAACAAGGCACCCCTGGGCATGGTCAATTTTGACCCCAGGGGCATAATTTGTACAACTTTTGTAGAAGACCTGAAGTTGATGCTATGTGCCAAATATGAATGCTGAGAACCTTCCCGTTTCAGGAGAAGATTTTTTAAAGTATTAACTATATGTTTCTATAGAAAACAGGCACCCTTGGGTCATTACCAATTTTTAACCCTGGGGTATAATTTATATAACTTTTGTAGAGGATCTCAAGATGTTGCGAAGTGCCAAATATGAAAGCTAAGAACCTCTAAGTTTCATAAGATTTTCCAGTTTTCACTGTGTTTCTATAGAAAAATGGCCATCCCTGGGGCGGGGCCAATTTTGACACCAGGAGCATAATCTATATAACTTTTGTAGAGGACCTACAGATGATGCTATGTGCCAAATATCAAAGCTGAGAACCTTCCAGTTTCAGAGAAGATTTTCAAAGTTTTCACTATATGTTTCTAGATAAAACAAGGCATTCCTGTAGCAGGACCAATTTTGACCACAGGGACATAATATATTTAAATTTTGTAGAGGACCTACAGATGATGCTATGTGCCAAAGATGAAGGCAGAGAACCCTGTAGATTCAGAAGAAATTTTTAAAGGTTCAAATAACTTAACTACTGACGACACACGACGGTCATCAGGCGATCACTAAAACTCACCCAAAGCACTTTGTGCTCTGGTGAGCTAACAATGGAAGGAATTTTCTATTGGAAAAAGATTTGTTTGCTTTGGGAATGGGCCCGTTTTCTGAACCTGCAGAAATGCTAGGAAAACCCCTGACACAGTGGATCATCTGGATCATCAATACAGTGTATCGGCCAGATCATGAACACAGTGTATCATCTAGATTAGGAACACAGTATTTCATTTAGTTCATCAACACAAAGTATCATCTAGATCATGAACACAGTGTATCATCTAGATGAGGAACACAGTGTTTCATTTTTATCATGAACAGTGTATCATCTAGATCATCAACATTGTGTATCATCTAGATCCCCAACATTGTGTGTCATCTAGATCACCAACATTGTGTATCATCTAGATCACCAAAAGTGTGTATCATCTAGATCATCAGCACGGTGTATCATCTAGATAAAACAGATTAACACTCTGATGTAACATATTTGAGAAATTATACATGGTTCATACAGACTTCATACAACACAAAATCAGGGCCTTTTTAGGGACTCCATTCACTAAATTTAGGGTCTCAAAGTATGTCACAGCTCACGGTATGTTTTTGACTATAACTCATTTCTAATAAGTACACTTACACCTACCTAATACCTAAACTGTTTTCAGCTCTGTTACCTTGTCACTGATCTTACTTTCCAGCTTTGTATTTAGAACACGTTCCCAGATGAATCCCCCCACCCCTCCAAATTTCTCATCGGATTTACATCGATCTAAAAAACAGCCCCGAGTGCAACAAATGCAGATTTCCGCAGACAGTTCTAATCCCTGAATTATTATACGTTTGAAATGAACATTATGGCCAGGAAATGTAAGTTTTAGGGCCAGTGTGAACAAATATATGGCCTTTTTAGGATCCATCTTCAAATTTAGGGACTTTTCAAGACACCCGTCCAAAATTAGGTCCTTTTCAAGACTGTATGAACCATGTTATATATGAAATGAAGGAAAGTCTGTGCCAATACAAAACTAACAAAGCAGGTGGTCAAATAGTCTTCCTTTTGTTCACTGTTGAAAATCTCTAGCTCTTCTCTTTATATTTCCTTCCTTCTGGATCTTTTTCAAGTAATACAATGGATAAGAACTCTTGTCCATTAATGCATGTAAAACTATGGACACCTTAAAGGTCTTTGAATGTGAAGATGTAGAAAAATTTCATCAAATTTGTACCAAGATGGGCAGAAATATTAGACAAAGAGCTAGACAATAAAACGTTTTTATTTCCTTTTTGACAGGGTTTTGAATTAACCCTTTTCCAGTTGAAAATTCAAGTAAGAAATGAATATTTATTAGCTGAATGTTTTAATGTAAAATTTTCAAGGGCATTTCTTGCTTTGACAAAAACTGTAGAATAAAATCTATATCATGTCATAACCAAACAGAGCAGATCCTGATCAGATGGCCGACTCGCCTGATGTCTATTCTGATCTGGGTCTACTCTATTAACCCTTCGCTTGCTGAATTTTAAAATACATTTCTCCTTCTTTACCCATGCCCTGTTGTATAATTACATATATCGTCATTGTGTACAAGTATTTCGCTATGCAATCACTGCTGTGGAGTGCACTGGCTACACAATCAACTTGTAAATAGTGCAGATCCTGATGAGACAGCTCCTGCAGGAGCCGTCTCATCTGGGTCTTCACTATTTACAGGCAGGTTTATTGATGTGAATAGCAAGTGAAGGGTTAGCAAAGGTGTGAAAAGGCAGTTATATCAGAGAAATCTCAAGAAAATATGGAAATTTCCTTAGCACTTTGAAATGAAGGGACATGGATTATTTTCACTCTATTATGCCTAATAGCATGAAAGCCAACCTTTGTTTGTTCCATATGGTACATGATGGGAACCATAGTTCTTCTGTTGGTATTGAGTGTTAGCAGGGGTACCAGCATGGGCAGCGTTTGTCACCTGTGGCATCTGTACAAAACAGGAAGCATTCAGAGGATTAACAAAAGATTTCTTTAACACGTTACCCGATTGACACCATTTGACCCTGTTTGCTTTTGAAATAATACACACTTGATTCAACAGTTTGTCATAGTCAAAAATCCCTTGTTTATTAGCAAATATAAAATATAATCTTATTAAATTTCATAGTCAATATGAACATACATCATATAAAGATTTGAAACAGTCTGTAGCCTGGAGATTCGACGGAAGAGCCAACAAGATCTAACTGTACAATATACTAGAACCACAATTTGCCAATAGTTATCCAAGAGTTACATAACATATTGTTCTAGCAATTGCAGACCCAGTCACAGTGCTTGAATTAGAATTGTTTATGACACAAAAACTGATGCCCCCCCCCCCCCCCCCCCCCCCCCTTCAAAAAAAGTAAAAATTTCAAAGTCCCATAACTCTGCAGAAAATTAATGAACCAGAACAGGAATAAGATAAGGTATGGTGAAAAATGGAATAACCACATGGACAAATTAAAACAAGAGGGCCATGATATTGCTCACCAGACAATCAGGAGAAGATTTTCAAAGTTTTCACTATATGTTTTGATAGAAAACTGGCCACCCACCCCTGGGGCTAGGCCAATTTTGACCCAAGGGCAATAAATCCTGAATTATGCAAAAATGGAGTGATGGTTCTTGTGCATTGCACATCTCCTCATCGAGATCTATCTACCTATGAAGTTTCATGTTGATACCTATAATAATTTTCATGTTATGCTCTGGACAAAATTTAAGTATGAAAAATAACAAAGGGCAATAACTCCTCAATTATGCAAAAGAGAGTGATGGTTCTTGTGCACTGCACTTCTCCTCATCGAGATCAATCTACCCATGAAGTTTCATGTTGAAATCTATTACAGTTTTTTCGTGTACGCTCTGTACAGTTATGACAGACGGACAAACAAACGGACAAAGCCGAGACTATATGCTCACCCTAAATCCCTTGGGGGAGCATAAAAACTCTCTACATCTTCCAAGTTGTAAAGGAAACATAATGAGGAATATTATTCAGCTGCAAATTATCTTCCTTAACAGATAAACACAAAGGTATATGAAATGTTAAGTAGGTCCTTTCAGTTGGATTATTCAGTTATTTCTTATGTATAAGGGATGATTTGGGTAATTGATTTGATATAGAGATCATTTCCCATCAACTCTAAACTTTTAAAAAAATCAATAGAGTTATGGTCACAGAAAGTATGTAACAAATGTCTTAATTATTTGAAAATTCTTATGTGAGATATTTAAAGCCAAATGTGCTATTGTATTGAAAAGAGATCAACGATAAAATCAGAGGAAAACTAGAAATGTGTCCATGACACTGATGCCCCCATTTCATATATTTTTTGTCACAGAAAGTAACAGCCATAATCATCATTGAAGATGCACATAAAGGAGAGACATCTGTGAATGTTTTAGGCAAGTGCTCCTAACAGTGTAAGAGCATGACACATAACATTTTGACTGTAACAGATTCTAAAGTATGCAACGACTGAAACGATTTACATGGCTATCAAACATGACTAAGATGTAATGCCCACAGACATATGTGGAAATTTTGGTGAGGATTGGACGAATAATTTCCAAAAAAACAAGAGATGTCACAGTCACGTGACAAATGCCCCCAAAAATTGTACCATGTGACCTTGACATTTGAACCATGGACCAGGGAGTTGACACATCGTCTTTGTAAGGTGAACATTTGTGCCAGGTTCCTTTGAAATCCATTCACAGATAAACAAGTAATTGTACCCTGTAACCTTGACCTTTGACATATGGACCAGGGAGCTAAACACGACACATCGTCTTTGTCTGGTGAACATCTGTGCAAAGTTATATTGAAATCCATTGATAGATAAAAATGTTAGACCGGACACGAAATTTGTGACAAAGTAATTGTATTCTGTGACCTTGACCTTTGACCCATGGACCAGGGAGTTGAAGGCGACACATCGTCTCTGTCTGGTGAACATTTGTGACAAATCATATTGAAATCCATTGATATATTAAGAAGTTACAGACCGGACACGAAATTTGTGACAAGTAATTGTACCCTGTGACCTTGACCTTTGACCTATGGACCAGGAAGTTGAAAGCGACACATCGTCTTTGTGTGGTGAACATTTGTGCCAAGTTATATTGAAATCCATTGATAGATAAAGAAGTTACAGACCGGACACGAATTTTGTTACGAAGTTATTTTACCCTGTGACCTTGACCTTTGACCCATGGACCTGGGAGTTGAACGCGACAAATCGTCTTTGTGTGGTGAACATTTGTGGCAAGTTATATTGAAATCCATTGATAGATAAAGAAGTTACAGGCCGGACACGAAATTTGTGACAAAGTAATTGTACCCTGTGACCTTGACCTTTGACCTATGGATCTGGGAGTTGAACGCGACACATCGTCTTTGTGTGGTGAACATTTGTGCCAAGTTATATTGAAATCCATTGATAGATGAAGAAGTTACAGACCGGACACGAATTTGGGACGGATGGAAGGACAGACGGACATACGGACGGACAGACGGACAGACGGAAAGACGGACAATGCGATTACTATATGCCCGCCTTGGGGGGCATAAAAAGTCTGGACAAGATATTTTTAAAGTCATTTTTTGCAAATAAAGGGCCACAATTCCTAAACGCCTTAAGTTATTCATATGGCTATCGAATTTGACCAAAATATAATGGCCACAAACATGTGTGTAAAGTTTGGTGAAGATTGGACAAATAATTTCCAAGAAAGAGTCCGTACAAGATCTTTTTTTAAGTCATATTTGCGAATAAAGGGCCGTAACTCCTAAACAACTGAAGCCATTTAAATGGCTATCCAACTTCACCAAGATATAATGGATACAAACATGTGTGTAGAGTTTGGTGTGGATTGGACAAATATTTTCCAAGAAAGAGTCCGGACAAATTCTTCTAGATGTGCATACGGATTGACAAGGGCAACCCTATATGCCACCACTTTGTGGGAGAATATTCAAGGGAGATTACTGAACGAGGTTTTACTATAATATGCTCTTACCAGCATTGGATACTGGAAGCCAGCTCCCGGAATCAATGCATTGGGGGGATAGTAGTAGCCATAGTTGAGATGTATAAAGGGCTGCTGGTGGGCGGCTGTCTGACCCGACGCCGACTGCTGGGTGGTCTGGATAGAGCCTGTTGGTGACTGGGCATCTACACGTGTCAGTTTGGAACTGTCAGTTGTACCAGCTGCAAAGCACAAGATCAAATTATATAACAAGAGGGCCAAGATGGCCCTTTATTGCTCATCTGAGACCTGAGAACCCCACTCATATTCAACCTTGAGATATGAAGAAGATAATATCCTGCGCATATTTTAGAAACATTAGGTCAAAATTGAGACTTCTAGAGAGTAAACAAGATTTTACCTTTATTTGACCTAATTACCTACTTTTTGACCCAGCCCCACCCATATTCAAAATTGGCTGAGATATTATCAAGACAAACATCCTGAGCAAGTTTTAGAACAAGAGGGCCATGAGGCCCTGAAGCACTCACCTGAAATAACCCCCAGAGAACCACAAGACAAAGCAGCAAGATTTTTAAAGGACTATGCAAGACTGATAAACCCCAGGGCGGGGCCATTTTGGCCTGGGGATAATAATTTGAACAATCTTGGTAGAGGACTATTAAATAATGATATATACCAAATATCAAAGGTCTGGGACTAACCGGGTAACCCTCTTTTTAAAAACAAGAGATGTTTGTAAAACATGTATACCCCCCAGACCTCCTGACCTTTGATCTAGTGACCTCAACTATAGAGGTCATCTAGTGGTCATGACTAATCAACACGGAAACTTTGAAGATCCTAAGCCAAACAACTGATCATTAATTGATCTAAAATCATTTTACAAGTTAAGGTCATGGTGACCTTGACCTTTGACCTAGTGACCTCAACAACTATAGGGGTCATCTAGTGGTCACGACCAACCACCACAGCAATTTTGAAGATCCCGAACCAAACCATTGAGCAGTTATTAGTCGGAAACCATTTCATCAGTTAAGGTCATGGTGACCTTGACCTTTGACCTAGTGACCTCAAAAACAACAGGGCTCATCTAGTGGTCATGACCAACCACCTAAGCAAGTTTGAAGATCCTAAGCCAAACCCTTGAGCAGTTATTGATCAAAAACCATTTTATCAGTTAAGGTCATGGTGATCTAAGGTCATCTAGTCATGACCAACCACCACAGTAAGTTTGAAGATTCTATGCCAAGTTGTTTATTAGTTATCATTCGGAAACCATCGATCTACCGACCGACCGACCGACATGTGCAAAGCAATATACCCCCATTTTTTCAAAAAAGGGTTATAATAAAGTCTTTCATTCATTCATTCATTCATTCAAGTGACACACTGCCTCTCGGCAGGTGACACAAAAAAGAATGAATTACATTTGCTTGAGTTCGAGTGTGGACAAGCAAAAGTTCACAAATAGACAGCGCTACGACATAATACTACCCGTCTGATGAAGGGCGTATAAAAATACAGTAACTAACTAGCTTCACTAATTTTCTATGGACTGTTTGTTACCAGTTACAAGGTTATAACAACATAAATCATAGAACAGTTTGTGGCATAAGAAATGGATGAAAAAACATAATACCGAATATGTCTCATTTCTACATGGTTGAGTGGCTAGCTGCGAGAATGATATCAGTAAAGCAGGCCAAAAGAGCAACTGGAACGATTAATCCCTGACTGCCCCCGGCATTTAATCTCATGACATGTTTATGTTGGGGCATTTACGAAATGCAAACAATACTTTTAGGTAATAGACTGATGGTTATGATTAGATATGTTGTCTACTTCAGATCTGGGGACTGATTTTTTTGGGGGGTGGTCAAATTCTGTTGTACAAAACAGTCTCAAACTTAAAACTTAGTGCAGATCATCAATTTTACGAATTTCTAGAGCTTTCTTGGTTGAGGGTATTACCTGAATATTGGACAGCAGGTACTGCAGGTGTCTGCTGATTACTGTTAGATGTCATTGTCAGGGTTGAAGGAGGCATGGGCAGACCAGCCGCCGCAGTTGCAGACATATCATATACATTGTTGGTGGGCTGAAAAATGACAAACGACACATCACTTTGAGAGCTTGACCCTTTGAATGCTGAATTTTACAGATTAGGGTCACTTAGCGTAGAAAGGTTGAATTGTTTTAGATGCAACATCCTTCCTCAATTTCTTAAGTGTAAATTTCACACATTTGCAAACAGAGTAGACCCAGATCAGATGGCTCCTAGAGGATCAGGGTCTGCTCTGTTTGCTAATGGATTTTGATAGATCTGTTTCTTTAGATTCTAAATTGGTTACAATGTTCCACCTTCCATATTTCATTATAACTATTTTGTCCATGAATATGCAGTAGGTATTGAAATTTGAAATAA
The DNA here is from genome assembly GCA_963576725.1 of Azorinus chamasolen. Lineage (NCBI taxonomy): Eukaryota > Metazoa > Mollusca > Bivalvia > Cardiida > Solecurtidae > Azorinus > Azorinus chamasolen. The sequence continues at coordinate 78,319,076 of OY755239.1, forward strand.
AAACAGGGAAAGGGTTAATATGAAGAGGAAAAGGTATATCAGAAAGAGCCCCAACACTTGACAGCATAAATTAAAACATTAGGCTAAATGAACTTCCAGATTATAGTATTTCCTGTATGGAGTTGCATAAATGAACTATAACAAGGCTGCAGTTGAGAATAGTCCTGTAGTATTTAGTTGTGTCTTGTCTGGTTCCGAGTAGTATCAAGACAATGGTTGGTGTAAACACAACGAGAGTGTTCAAAGAAATACGTGTCACCTGCTAAAGAATACCACGAACCAAATATCACAGCTCTAAGCCTTTCGTTTTCAGATAAGAGGCTTTTTAAGTTTTTACTATATAATCCCATGTACAAGATGGCCCTTAATCGCTCAAATGATTACCATAGATTTAAGATTATAGCTGGGTAGCCCCAGGATGAAGCCAATATTGACCTAAGGGACAATACTTGAACATTGTTGATAGTAGATCATGAGCAGTGGCTCTGGAGAACAAGTTTTCCAAAGATTTAGAAGCTTGATTTAACCAAGACAATAATTCTGACCTATGAATGTGCCCTCTAGAGTAATTTTTCTAAATATTGACCAAGTGACATACGTTTTGATTCCATCCCACCCATGATCAAACTCACTGGATATCACCAAGACATTCTGAGCAAGTTTGAGGAAGATTAGGCTAAAATGTGGCTGCTGGAAATGTAAACAAGATTTTTCCAGGATATGACCCAGTAACTTACTTTTTGACCCCACGTAACCCACTTTCAAACTCGTCCAAGACTTTATCAGGACAAACATTCTGACAAAGTTTCATTCTGAAAATGTGACCTAATTATTGACACAAGTGATTTAAACTTTATCTCAATCCGGTAAGAAAAACAAACAAATATCCATTCATACGAAGTGGTATTAAGTTTGTGAAAGGCACAGTGGACACTGGTAGCTTGTTGCTCAGAATGAAATATTTTACTGTATAAGTCTATGTAAAACTTGCAAGCCCCAGGGGCCATTATTTGAACAAACTAAAAAGAAAGCATGATGGACAGACGGAAAGACAGACAGATGACGGAAGAGTGATCCCTATATGACATACTGCCTCTAGGCAGGTGACACAACAAGAGCCGTGTGCAGCACCAACGCTCATCTGATTTGGTGCTTGTACAGCTAAAAAAAAATAAAAAAATGAAAACAATAAAGGGCAATAAATCCAAAATTTTGAAATCAAGATGTATGGTTCTTATGTAGGGGCCTTCCCCTCAATGAGATATACTAACCTATGAAGTTTCATGGTGATACCTCTTATACTTTTCGAGTAATGAGCTACATTAAAGTTTTTGCACGACGACGACTACGACCTAGTGATCACAATAGCTCGACCTTTCTTCGAAACAGACGAGTTAAAAATTGGACAGAATAGTACACCTGTCCTTTATAGCTCTGACACACTTACTAATGGTGGCATTCTCTGTTGTAAGTATTGCATTTCTTCAAAGTTCGCATACAGGGGCTGCTGCTGAAGGCCCTGAAGTCCCTGTAAACCCTAAAACATAAAATAAGCCCATATCAACTCCCCGAATATTAAACAGCCCCTAAAACAAAACAACAAATAACTGAAATGTCAATAACACAAGATGCCCATTTGCATCATGTAAATCATGCAAACTGTCATTTAAATTAGAACAAGAGATGTTTGTAAAACATGTATACCCCCCAGACCCCCTGACCTTTGATCTAGTGACCTCAACTATAGAGGTCATCTAGCGGTCATGACTAATCACCACAGCAACTTTGAAGATCCTAAGCCAAACCACTGATCATTTATTGATCTGAAAACATTTCACATATTAAGGTCATGGTGACCTTGACCTTTGACCTAGTGACCTCAACAACTATAGGGGTCATCTAGTGGTCACGACCAACTACCACAACAAGTTTGAAGATCCCGACCCAAACCATCGAGCAGTTTTTAATTGGAAACCATTTCTTCAGTTAAGCTCATGATGACCTTGACCTTTGATCTAGTGACCTCAAAATCAATAGGGGTCATCTAGTTGTCATGACCAACCACCTTAGCAAGTTTGAAGATTCTAAGCCAAACCCTTGAGCAGTTATTGATCGCAAACCATTTCACCAGTTAAGGTCATGGTGACCTTGACCTTTGATCTAGAGACCTAAAAATTAATAGGGGTTATCTATTGGTCATGACCAACCACCACAACAAGTTTGAAGATCCTAAGCCAAACCCTTGAGCAGTTATTGATCGCAAACCATTTCACCAGTTAAGGTCATGGTGACCTTGACCGTTGACCTAGTGACCTAAAAAACAATAGGGGTCATCCAGTTGTCATGACCAACCACCTAAGCAAATTTGAAGGTCCTAAGCCAAACCCTTGAGCAGTTATTGATCAGAAACCATTTTACCAGTTAAGGTCATGGTGACCTTGACCTTTGACCTAGTGACCTTAAAATCAATAGAGGTCATCCAGTGGTCATGACCAACTACCACAGCAAATTTGAAAATCCTAAGCCAAACCCTTGAGCAGTTATTGATCAGAAACCATTTTACCAGTTAAGGTCATGGTGACCTTGACCTTTGACTTAGTGACCTCAAATACAATAGGGGTCATCCAGTTGTCATGACCAACTACCGCAGCAATATTGAAGATTCTAAGCCAAACCCTTGAGCAGTTATTGATCGCAAACCATTTCACCAGTTAAGAGCATGGTGACCTTGACCTTTGACCTAGTTACCTAAAAAACAATAGGGGTCATCTAGTGGTCATTACCAACCACCACAGCAAATTTGAAGATCCTAGGCCAAACCCTTGAGCAGTTATTGATCGCAAACCATTTCACCAGTTACGGTCACAGTGACCTTGACCTTTGACCTAGTGACCTAAAAAACAATAGGACTCACCTAGTTGTCATGACCAACCACCTAAGCAAATTTGAAGGTCCTAGGCCAAACCCATGAGCAGTTATTGATCAGAAACCATTTTACCAGTTAAGGTCATGGTGACCTTGACCTTTGACCTAGTGACTTCAAAATCAATAGGTGTCATCCAGTGGTCATGACCAACTTCCACAGCAAGTTTGAAGATTCTAAGCTAAATCCTTGAGCAGGTATTGATCGGAAACCATTTAACCATTTAAGGTCATGGTGACCTTGACCTTTGACCTAGTGACCTCAAAATGAATAGGGGTCATCTAGTGGTCATGACCAACCACCACAGCAAGTTTGAAGATCCCAAGCCAAACCCTTGAGCAGTTATTGATCGGAAACTATTTCACCATTTAAGGTCATGGTGACCTTGACCTTTGACCTAGTGACCTCAAAAACAATAGGGGTCATCTACTTGTCATGACCAACCACCACAGCAAGTTTGAAGATTCTAGGCCAAGTCGTTTATTAGTTATCATTCGGAAACCATCGATCTACCGACCGACCGACCGACCGACCGACAGACCGACCGACCGACCGACCGACATGTGCAAAGCAATATACCCCCATTTTTTCAAAAGGGGGGTATAAATATAAAACCATTAATGGAATCTTACTTAAATATGTGATAAAGAATTCTTTTCATAGAGCCTACATCATCTAGATCTAAACTGTTTGCAAATGCCAGTCAGAATGAGCTTAGAATGAGATGGGGTTAAGAATTATATAAACTGTAAAATGAATAGGTGTCTACTAAAACCTTAACCAGAAATTCTAAGTTAAAAGGGCCATAATTGTGTCAAAATGCTTCACAGAGTTATGTACTCTTGCCTACAGAGGACCCTTGTTATGGTGAACAAGTATTCCAAGTTTAGAAGCTTTGTCCCATTAGTTAAAGGCAACAAGAGTGCCAGTGGGCACAATATACACCTGTCGAGGTCTTGTTCAACATAAACTGAGGTTAACGCATTTGCTAAATGCAAATGCTAAACACAAATTATAAGTCCAATTGGGCGACCAAGTTTAAAGACTTTATCGCAAAGGGTTGTAAATAGGCATACTTTAACAATAAACCTTAACCAACAATTCTAAATTAAATAGGGCTATAATTCTGTCTAAATGCTTGACAGAGTTATTTACTCTTGTCTACAGATGAAGCTTCTGATGGTGAACAAGTGTTCAAAGTTTAAAAGCTTTATCTCAAAGGGTTATGTAGATAAATGGACTTTAACAAAAAGCTTAACTAAATATTCTAAGTTAACAAGAGGGCCATGAGGCCCTGAAGCACTCACCTGAGCCCGGAAGGGGCCATATTTTACCCAAAGTCATCATTTGTACAATATTGGTATAGAGCCACAAGGCAAAGCAGCATGCCATTAATTAAAGGTTTAAGCCTTATGGTTTCAGAAAAAAACTGATAAGCCCCAGGGCAGGGCCAAGTTTTGCCCGGAGGTTGGAGGTCATAAGTTGAACATTCATGGCAGAGGACCACAAGGCAAAGCTACATACAAAATGTGTAAGGTATGGGTCTTATGGTTTCAGGGGCAAAGATTTTTTAAGGTTTTTGGGTGGGGCCATTTTTGGGGTAATAATTTGAACAATCTTTGTAGAGGACTGTTAAATGATGCTACATATCAAATATCAAAGGTCTAGGCCTTACAGTTTCAGAGAAGATTTTTACAGATTTTCCAATGAAAAACTGATAAGCCCTTGGGCAGGGCCTTTTCTGCCCCGGGGGTCATAATTTGAAAATCTTTGTAGAGGACCATTAGATCAAGCTACATACCAACTATCAAGGGTCTAGGCCTTACAGTTTCAGAGAAGAAGATTTTTAAAGATTTTCCTATGAAAAACTGGTAAGCCCCGGGGTAATATTTTGAACAATCTTTGTAGAGGACCATTAGATGATGCTACATATCAAATATCAAAGGTATAGACCTTACAGTTTCAGAGAAGATTTTTAAAGATTTTCCTATGAAATACTGATAAGCCCCCGGGCGGGGCCATTTTTGGCCCGGGGGTCGTGACTTGAACAATGTTTTGTCAAAGTTTGGTTAAAATCTGGTCAGCGGTTTCAGAGGAGATGTCGTTTGAAAATGTGGACAGATGCCGGGCGCCGGACACATCGCGGTCACAATAGCTCATCCGAGCCTTTGGCTCAGGTGAGTTAAAAAGGGACATAATCATGTCAAAATGCTAGACAGAATTATATACTTTTGCCTACAGGTGAAGGTTGTGATGGTGAACAAGTGTTCCAAGTTTCTAAGCTTTATCTCAAATGGTTATGTAAATAAATGGACTTTAACCAAAACCTTAACCAACAAGCAAAAGATGCGGAAACTGCATTAAAGCCAGATAATTTTTGTGCTGACCTTGACCCAATTTCATGTATCCTTGTATCAACTAAAAGGCCTTCACCCAAGCTATCTGCATGCCAAATATAAATTGTCTAGCCCATGTAGTTCAGAAGTTATAATAACATTTCAATGACAGTCAATGTTTCAAAAACAGTGATCTTGACCTGATTTCAGGTATCTTTACGTCATCTGTAAGGTCTTTACCAAAGCTATCTGAATACCAAAGGTGAATTGCCTAGCACTCATGGATCAGAACTTATAGTTTGTTTAAAACAGTCAAGTTTTCAAAATAGTGACCTTGACCTTGACCCAATTTCATTTATCCTTGTATCAACTGAAAGGCCTTCACTAAAGTTATCTTCATACCATATATGAATTGTCTAGCATATGAGGTTCAGCAGTTAAGAAAAAATGTTTTTCAGTGATGGCCAACTTGTCTAAATAGTGATCTCAAACATCTATATCAACAAAGCCATTTGTATACGGAAGATGAATTGCCTAGTATTTGTAGTTCAGAAGTTATAGCAATGTAAAAATTGGTTAAAAATGGCAAAGTTTTCGAAATAGTGACCTTGACCTGATTTGACGTATCCTTGTATCAAGTGAAAGGCCTTCACCCAAGCTATCTGCTTACCAAAAAGTAACCAAATATGAATGGTCTAGCTTAAGTAATTCAGAAGTTATAAGCAATGTTAAAGTTTTCTTAACGGCAGCAAAGTTTTGGAAATAGTGACCTTGACCCGATTTCATATATCCTTGTATCAAGTGAAAGGCCTTCACCCAAGCTAGCTGCATACCAAATATGAATGGTCTAACTATAAGCCGAGATTTATAAGCCAAGTGTTCCAAGTTTCAAAGCTTTATCAAAAAGGGTTATGTAAATAAGCGGACTTACAAAAATGTGTTCCACATAAATAGAGGTTACCATTTTTGCTTAACGCAAATGCTAAGTGCAATTGTGTGACCTTGACCTTGGATATACGTACCGGGAAAGTGGTTCGAGATTTTAAATAATTCTGATAAAGTTTCATGTAGATTCGGCTACAAATGTGACCTCTAGGGTGTTCACAAGGTTTTTCTACTACTTGACCTGATGACCTAATTTATGACCCCACATGACCCACTTTCAAACTCGTCCAAGATTTTATTAGGACAATCAATCTGACCAAGTCTCGTGAATATTGGACTACAAATATGACCTCTAGAGTGTTCACAAGGTTTCCCTACTATTTGACCTAGTCACCTAGTTTTTACAGGGCGATTACAATAGCTCACTTTGGCACTTTGTGCCAGGTGAGCTAAAAGAAACAAGAGGGCTATGGTGACCCTGTATCGCTCATCCGGTTATTGGCAGTATCATGACAAGGTGATAAACAAGACTTGCGGTTTACATTATAATCATATAAGGAAAATCTGCAGCTATGTATTTTGAGGAAAGGAATATTATTTGAAGGTTATTCGGGAGAGTGTCAGTCAAGACACAAATCTGTAAACATTATTTTGAAATCAGTCCATAGTTTTGGACAATATTGTTTGTTTTAAGTATACATATGTTTAGTAGTTTTTTTTTTAAAAAAAGTTTTCACTATAGCAACATAAGGAAAATGTGCCCCATCCACTAATAGCTATGTTTTTTCTACAGTGTAAAATTACTTGAAAGAATCTGGGAGAGGATCACACAATCAACATTTCTGTAAAATTATTTGAATTCAGGCAAGTAGTTTCAAAATTAGAATATCTTGTTTCCAACTGGACTTACAAAGAAAGGCATGGTTCCAGCTTGTCCCATGATGTACTGCTGTGCTGCCATCAGGGGTACACCAGGTGGATGATTGGGAGGTGCCTTGGATGCTACAATTCACAAATACATTTTATTCGATTTTCATATGCTACAATTAAACAAGAGGGCCAGAATGGCCCTGAAGCGCTCGCCAGACAATCAGGAGAAGATTTTCAAAGTTTTCACTATATCTTTCTATTGAAAACTAGCCGGCCCTGGGGCGGGGCCAATTTTGACCCCAGGGCCATAATTTTTGTAGAGGACCTGAACATGATGCTATGTGCCAAATATGAAAGCTGAGAACCTTCCAGTTTCAGAGGAGAAGATTTTCAAAGATTTCACAATCTGTTTCTATTGAAAACTGCCCACCCCTGGAGCGGGGCCAATTTTGACCCCGGGGCCATAATTTATATAATTTTGTAGAGGACCTGAACATGATGCTATGTGACAAATATGAAAGCTGAGAACCTTCCAGTTTCAGAGGAGAAGATTTTCAAAGATTTCACAATCTGTTTCTATTGAAAACTGCCCACCCCTGGAGCGGGGCCAATTTTGACCCCGGGGCCATAATTGATATAAATTTTGTAGAGGACCTGAACATGATGCTATGTGTCAAATATAAAAGCTGAGAGCCTTCCAGTTTCAGAGGAGAAGATTTTCAAAGATTTCACTATCTGTTTCTATTGAAAACTGCCCACCCCTGGGCAGGGCCATTTTTGACCCTGGGGCCATAATTTATATAACTTTTGTAGAGGACCTGAACATGATGCTATGTGTGAAATATGAAAGCTGAAAACCTTCAAGTTTCAAAAGGAGAACACCAACGGACATCAGGCAATCACAAAAGCTCACCCTGAGCACTTTGTGCTCTGGTAAGCTAAAAACTGTGTGAACAAACAGACAATAATTCTGAAGCAGACAACAGCTAGAGAGAACAGGTGAACTTAAGCTTGACCTCTCCAATACACTAGCTGGCTAGCTGGTGGTTCAAGGGAAACCTTTATACTGTAGAAATCTATTTTAAAGTATAACCCACAGGACAGGGCCAATTTTAACCTCAGAACTATGATATTTTAAACAAAATTCATAAAGGTATACTAAGAAAATCTATACACCAAATAGCTAAGCTCTGGGACATGCAGTTTTTGGCAAGAAGATTTTTAAAGTTTTCCCTATGCCTAACTAATGAACCAAGCAGTCTGTAACAGAAAACTGGAACAACAGTCTGCTTAAAAAAAACTAGCCACCCCTGGGGCGGGGCCAATTTTGACCCCAGGGGCATAATTTATATAACTTTTGTAGAGGACCTGAACATGATGCTATGTGCCAAATATGAAAGCTGAGAACCTTCCAGTTTCAGAAGATTTTCAAAGTTTTCACTATATGTTTCTATTTGAAAAATTGACACCCCTGGGGCGGGGCCAATTTTAACCCCAGGGACATAAATTATATAACTTTTGTAGAGGACCTAAATATGATGCTATATGCCAATGATGAAAGCTGAGAACCCTGTAGATTCAGAGGAGAAGATTTCTAAAGGTTCAAATTGTTGACGAAGGACGACGAACATCAGGCGATCACAAAAGCTCACCCTGAGCACTTTGTGCTCTGGTGAGCTAAAAACTCATCTTATTCAATTTTCACATGCTACTGATCAAATGCACTTTATTCAATTTTCACATGCTACAATTCACAAATACACTTTATTCAACTCTCACATATATATGTATTAAAGATATAAAATGAAGAGGCCGTCCGCATAAAGGAACAGTCCCGGCCAATAACAAGGATTACAACACTAGTATTACTGAGGTCATATGAAATTCCAATCAAAGATGATCAATAAATTCTGAAGGGAGGTGATCCCCCAAAATCAAATTGCAACACAAAGAGAAAATTGCAGACTCGGTTTTATTGAGTCTGTTCATGAGCAGTAATTGAAAGTGCAACACTGCTCACGCCCCCTAGCACCAGCTTAAGCAGTATTACATTTTCAGAACAAGTAGTACTAAAATTCATAATCTCGAAGGATCAGAAGGTATAACAACACTGAGAATGAAGTATGGGGTGACGTCTTACGGCCACCAGACAAGCACTTAACACCTGCTTTGGTGAAGATTATAAATTCAAAGTTCATATAATGATCAATCAAGTTAAATGATTCTTGACCCAGATGTTTTTCCATTGGCATCAAAATAAAGTATCAATGTGTATGTTACTGGAAGAAAAACTCATCCTCATGAAGGACCCAATGTTTCTGAGCCTTCATGTGTCATTGATTCAATATCAATGTTCTGAATGAGGCTGCATTTCACACACCAGTTCTATTATTCAGGGTCTATACAGAGATTTGGTGGGAAAATTCAAGCACTTTTCAAGGACTTCATTTCAAAATTCAAGCACTATTAGTGACACAATCTGTTTGCCCAAACACTAAAAAAGCCCATTCAAAAGCAACCACAAGCAGGAAATAGCTTAACCCTTCGCTTGCTATTCACGTCAATATACCTACCTGTAATAGTGAAGACCCAGATGAGACAGCTTCTGCAGGAGCTGTCTCATCAGGTTCTGCACTATTTACAAGTTGATTGTGCAACCAGTGCACTCCACAGCAGTGATTGCTTAGTGAAATACTTGTACTCAGTGAAGATATATGTAATTATACAACAAGGCATGGGTAAAGAAGGAGAAATGTATTTTAAAATTCAGCAAGAGAAGGGTTAATTAAGTGTAAGAGTAATGTAGAAGATTCTTACAGGATTTCTCTCATTACTTTTATACTTCAATAACTGCAATAAGAAGTTGCATATCTCCAAATGATTCTACTATAGTATATTTGAATGATGAGCCATAGAAAATCTTGACTATAGTAGCCAATACTTCTGCCTGGAAAGTTTTCAAGGTTATTTCTGAAGATTTTCATGCACTTTTAAGCACTTTTCAGGATTGGCAAAAATTTAAGCACTTATGTTTTCAAGCACTTTTCAAGGCAACCCCTGAAATTCAAGAAGTTTTCAAGGACTGTGTGAACCCTGATATTTGATCTACTTACATGATGTGGCTGATGGTAATGTCGAGATTTTTGTGGTATTACTACTAGTCACAGTCGTGCTGGCTGTGGAAGAGGTCGTCGTAGTAGTTGTGATCGAAGATAGTGATGTCGCACTCGTGCTGCTCTTGGCAGTTGTTGTCGATGTTACATCAAACTACATAACAAATGTAACACATAATGGTTAAACAGTAGAGTACATATAAAGGATTATTAAATATAATGATCCATGAAGAAAAGAAGCTGCTACAGTACAGCAACAACTAGAACAATCACTGAATACCCCCATAAATGTGACTGTCACCAGAAAAAGCTTTGTACAATTCAAAGGAGCATAACTCTGTAAGAAAATAGATAAAACTGTAAAACTATAATTGGATGCGCATCACCTCTTCATGATAAGGTAGTTAAAAGTACCATGTCAAGTTTCAGACGATTCCAGTCAGCAGTTGCAGACAAACCATGCAGAATAAAAGTCAACAGACAGACCAACATAAAACTTTTAAATAAAGGTACATAACTTTGTAAGTAAATCAATCAGCTGGAAAACTATAATTGGCGACACATGTCCTCTTTATGATAAAGCATCATGTCAAGCTTCATTGGATTGCAGTCAGCAGTTGCTGAGAAACTGTATGGAAAAAATTCAACAGACCAACATTCAAAGGGGCATTACTCAGTAAGAAAAAAGATAAACTGTAAAACTATTATTGGATGCTCATCTCCACTTCATGATCAAGTATCATGTCAAATTTTGTATGATTCCCGCAGTCGCTGAGAAACCATGTGGAGAAGTAGAGCCTGTCTCCCACCTGCTCCTGTCTCAAAAATGATTGGATGCACTTTTATGAAGTTTATTGGAGACTGGATGAGGACTTTTTTATTTAGAGTGCAGACAAAGCTAAAACAAAAGGGCCATGATGGCCCTGATATCGCTCATCAGACAACCAGAGGAGAAGATTTTCAGTTTTCACTACATTCTATATTTCTATAGAAAACTGGCCACCTTTTGGGCAGGCCTAATTCGAACCCAAAGAATTTTAATTATCCAAGGACATACAAATTTCTGACTAAAAGAGATCAACTGACCTCTCAAACAAGGAACTGTTCCTCTGAACAGGTACGACTTTTGTTCCAGCAGTGATATAGCGATAGTATTATTATATTATAACGACACCATAACTTTGGTTGTTATCTTTATTTCTCAGACCTAGAGATATGAGAAACTGGCGGCATTCTCAGACTTCTAAACCCAGACTCAAGCCAGTCTCCCTTAGCTAGCAATAGCCCTGGTTATATACAAGTTTAGTGAACCTGGAAAACCCATCCATAAGCATAACTAACCTGCAATTACCGCTATTAAAAACTGGCTACCCCTATGGGGCGGGGCCAATTTTGACCCAAGGGGCATAATTTATATAAATTTTGTAGAGGACGTACAGATGATGCTATGTGCCAAATATGAAAGCTGAGAACCCTGTAGTTTCAGAGAAGATTTTTAACGGTTCAAATTGTTGACGCGGGATGACAGACGATGCACACGGACAGACGACTGACATCAGGTGATCACAAAAGCTCACCCTGAGCACTTTGTGCTCTGGTGAGCTAAACAAGCTCAGTTTTCAACGATTAAAGGGCCATAACTCTGAAGTACCTGTTCCAAAATTGCTATTATTCAACTTGGCCTAGATATTATAAGCATAAACATTTTCATAAAGTTTGGTCATGATTAGATGAGAACTTTATGACTTAGTGAACTTTTTTCGTCCAGGGGTATTTCATAGAAGATCGTGTATTCGGATGCCTCCGTGAGCTATCGTTAAATCCTATTGTAAGTAATGTCAACAACAAAATGTCACACAACTCGAAATATTATCAAACCAAACTACGTAAAATCTGCGCCAAAGGCTTAACAAAACTAGACCAGCTTTGGTAAGTTCTACTATATCACAGTCGGAAATCCCTGTTGGCTAAACTTCTTATCAGAAAATATGACTCGGAACACGGCAGCACCAGATTGCCTAGATTACCTGCTGTACGTGGGATTCTCACGAGCAGTTTGGACTGGACTTTGTCTGAAAATCAGTGTGAAAGTGTTTCCTAAGCGTCAGAATTAACTACCAGCAACAGTGGTGATTCCTTACTATGTCTGTCTAAAGACTATCCATGGTTGTAACTTGTACTACAATGGTTATGTCTGTGGGGTACATGTGTAAGTACTGTGAGTTATTTCCAGTCCTTTGTGCATGTTTCAGAAAACTCCATAAACCGATCAAACTAAAGTGCATCAGCACAGCAGCAGTTGAGAGGGCATTTAATGCCATGAACACTTTGTGTTCTCCTGAAAGGAGCACACTTTTGCAAACCAAACTGTCTTCCCTCATGATGATTAACTTGGAGGGGCCACAATAACTTTTTGAAGGGTATCTAGAGACGATGTGTAATACCTTGCAAAATCCAGAAAGCTTCCACTTAATAAGACACTGTCTATGTACAGTGCAAGTATTGCTTCAATAAAAATTTAGCAAAATTGTTTTTTTTGTTGTTTAATTATGCATTTATAATTTTTTTAGACATTTTATATGCACAAATTATACAGTTGTTTGGAAAATATTTCTCAAATTAACAGTTTGTCGATAACCTTTTTCCCAATTTGTCCAATTTTACGATGTGAAAATTCCCAATTTCACAAGGTACTCTTTTCCCAAAATGGTCAGAAAAAGGGCTGAATGTGACAACTTAAGATTGTTCACAAGGTTTTTCTATTATTTGACCTAGTGACCTAGTTTTTGACCGCACATGACCCACTTTCAAACTCGTCTGAGATTTTATAAAAACAATCATTCTGACCAAGTTTCATGAAAATTTGTCTAAAAATGTGACCTCTAGAGTGTTCACAAAGTTTTCCTATTTGACCTAGTTACCTAGTTTTAACCCCAAGTGACCCACTTTCGAACTAGTCCGAGATTTTACCAAGAAAGTCATTCTGACCAAGTTTCATGAAGATTGGACTAAAATAGTGACCACTAGTGTTCACAAGCAAATTGTAGACGACACCCGATGGACATTCAAGTCTCCCAAAAGCTCACCCTGAGCTTTGCTCAGATGAGCTAAAAATCCATCAAAAGATTTTGGAGAAACCCCTCAGACAAAATTTCTCTGCAGAAAATCATCAAATAGGAACAGGAATAAGACATGCACATTAGGGCTGAAATGGGTACAAATTTTCTACCCGGGTACCCGTTCTGGAATTACCCACGGGTACCCGGATTACCGATAACTCTATAGTATAGAGGTATGGCAAGAACCTACTGTAGTATCCTCTCTTGGTTATTATCGGTTTCTCGAATGAAATGTTGCTTGATTTCTCGCTGGAAAAACAGCAATGTGACATATACATGAACAAGACAATCAGGAGAAGATTTTCAGTTTTCACAATACCGTATGTTTCTATTGAAAAATAGCCCGCCCTGGAGCAGGGCATGGCCTAGAGGACCTGAACATGATGCTATGTGCCAAATATGAAAGCTGAGAACCTTCCAGTTTCAGAGAAGATTTTCAAAGTTTTCACTATATGTTTCTATTGAAAACTGGCTATCCCTGGGTCAGGGCCAATTTTGACCCCAGGGGCATAACTTATACAACTTTTGTAGAGGACCTGAACATGATGCCATGTGCCAAATATGAAAGCTGAGAACACTTTATATTCAGAGAAGAAGATTTTCAAAGTTTGCACTATATGTTTCTATTGACCGCATGACCGACAGACCAGCCAACCAATCGCCGGACAGGCTGATTCCAGTATACCCCCCCCCCCCCCCCCCCCCTCAATCAAGTTTGAGTTTTTTAAGGGAGGGGTGGGGGGGTGGGGGTGGGGGGGGGGGGGGGGGGGGGGTTTATAAAAATGTGACCACAAGAGTGTTCACAAGGTTTTTCTACCGACTGAACCAAAATTTTGTAGGAATTACACGTCGGCACTGGCTATGGCTTAGTCGGAATGTATCAAGTTATATTATTTGAAAAGTACAAGTTATATTATTTGAAAAGTACAATGTCTCAGCTGCCTTGGCTGCCCAAAACCCGGCGTTATTTCGAATCGGTCGTCAAATTTATTTCTTGATGCTTTGATTTGAAGTGCACGACGATGAGCATCGTTAGAGTGAGCTGAGCTGAGCTGAGCATCACTGTATCCGCTGGTACATAAAAGCGGTTTTCACTTCATTTTCAGTGCATACAAAGCACCACATGGTAATTCTATTGGTTTCAGGGCTAACATAATTTACTTACAAGTCTTTAAACTCACGATCTTGCACCCATAACGCTTTAAAGTTCCTGGCGTGTTCAACTTTTTACTAGCAGACGCCATCTTTTTTCATCACCCAAATGTCATTACTACGAGACAGAATGGTTCTCATAGAATTACATAATTTTAGATGCTGACATTAGGGTGGAAATCATAACCAGTCAATGCAGGTGCCCTCCTACGTACCTGGAATAACCCAGGACTCGATATTAATAGATGCGTTGCAATTTCGGAAAAATGTCAAGAAAACGGAGTGAGATTCACTTTGTTTATTGATCCGGATTGATGTAAGACCGAGTATCAGTTGTTAATTTACCTGGATTCATTTAAATCGGTAAAATTTCCATCATTGATCTTTCGTCCCATGGACGCAACGTACTTGACTATTTTGCGTTCCAACGATTTTTGGTGCGTATTTAGATATGATTACGACGTAAACGGGAACACTGTGTTAAATGAACAGTAAATTCCTAATAATCCACATGGTGTTTTATTCTATCAAAACTTCACCCTGAATTCCACTGATCATAAAATTATATGAATCCCAACTTTTATATTCCAATTTATTCTTGAAAGTTTGACTGACAGCATTCTGTTATTAACACTCTTACAGATAAATCATTTGCAAATGAATTCTATCATTGTTCTATCCTTACTGGGTCTATTCAAAATAGCTAAACGGAGATTAATCCCTGTAAATATACATGATCAAAGTAGACACTGTTTTACACCTTTTTAAAAAATAACTTCATTTCCATCAGGATGTTGATGGCCAAGAATGACATCATCTCTGGCTATTTCATATCAAATTTGTTGTCAAATGTACTTTGCTGTGACATCTCCCTGTTTTTATTATTTTGGGGAAATGGCCTGGCTTTAACAGAAGGGAAACATAAGCGCCAAATGAATGCTTTAGGAGAAAAAGTAAGAAAATATCAATATAACATTTAACATGTTCATATTTTCTCTATCATAATCAAGTGACAGTACAATTCAATTAAGAGCATTTCATGCTTTCTGATACAGTAAAATGGCGATAATCCGAGGACTGTCGGGAACTGAGAAAATGCTCGGATTACCGCTACCCTCGGATTATCCATGAATTCATACTTTGTGGATTCAGCGTGTCAAATATATCGTACAGTGTATGCACATACAGGTGTTGTTTGCCTACAGAATGCATAAAAGATAAATTGATATGTTTGCGTATTTTTAGAAAAGTCTCGTTCAACCAAACGCTTATTGCGAGAGTAAACAATCTTTATTGAGTATTTCAGACGAATAACACCGAGTGTTCCGATTATTAATTAATTCAACTCGCCCTGATGTTTCTTATCACGAAACAGTACGGGAGCGAAGCGATATTGTTTTTAAACATCCAAAACCAAAATGAAATGTCGACGAATGGAAACTTAGGCAAACTAAAATCCATAAGTATGAGGTTAGAAGCTACGACTGTTCTATGTCTAATAGTTTGAAACCAAATTTGGGTTTATTGTGAAGGGTCCGTTGAACGGAGCAAACTACAGTGAAACTTCGGTCTCGGCTGTGAATGGTGTTTACCGTTTTCACTTATATATAAGTAAAGAATCGATGCATTATACACAATTATGCGCTCACAATTACTGCCAACATACGTGTATACTGCTGGACCCGGTGTTATTCACACATAGTAGCAAACTAACACAGTGACACCTCTAATTGTTGGGGACACACGGAGTCGCGAGACATCAACAATGGAGGTGTGATAAATTGACTTCGAAGTGTCCGCGATGCATGCTCGGATTAGGCAGGTAATTTAATGAAGCAATTGATTGAAGGGACCGAGAAGCGTGCTCGAAAAATCGGATTATCGAGACTCGGATTACACGGTACATAGTTGTATTGAAATAATAGATTTCATGTCCGGACCATACAAATTCCCTCGGATTAGGCCATATACTCGGAAAATCGCTCCTCGGATTATCGCCGTTTTACTGTAGTTTAATGTAGTTTTTCTTGTGTGTTTTGTCTACAACTGCGTAACTCTTGGCTATTACTAAAATTGTAAACATGTCATCTATGAGTTTTCATAAAAACCCATTATAAATCAGAAATCACAGTAAATCTCAACTATTCCATTAACCCCTTCGCTGCCGTAGTGTAGTACACCCTATGTGCCAAGATCTACCTCAGCGTGTACTCGGCAGACCTACCAGGCTACATAAAATTTCTCATTACTCCACTAATAATCACTCAATCTACACGATTTTTTCGCCTGCTGCTTTAAAACACTTATTTCAATACTTCCTGAAAGTTTCATTGATATATTATCACTTCTTCCATGCAAAACCACAGTGTAGACGTTCCACAACGGCTAACCATTAGATTCAATAGGAATTTAGTAGGAATCCGTGTTAAATCTGTGTTAACTTTTTTTATAAAACACGTAATTTCTACCCATTACAGATATTACATATAAGGGAAACCATTCAAAATGACTGTCACTTCAAATGTAAGAGATGAGTTGCTTCCCTTAGACCATAACATAAATTTACTGCAATTTAACATGGATCGTAATAACCCCGAGTCTAGCTCGGGTTATAGCACATAGGAAACACTTCTCGCCCGAGTGAGGCTCGGGGTAAGGCAGCGAAGGGGTTAAGAGAGACAAATATGATCGGAATTTTGGTAAAGATATCGGGGTTACAGATAAGGGGAGTATTGGGGTATTTACTCAATTAAAATTGTGGAAAAAGCAATTGTTTTTCAAAACTATGAGTAACACAAAGCAAATAAATATAGCAAAAAGCAAAAAAAATTAGATGAAAATATGAATAATACCCAATTACGAAAATTGCCAATATCCAATAAAAATTGCAAATACCCAATTCTGTAAAAAATCAAGGAGTAAATACCCAATTGCATCAAAACCTTATCTGTAACCCTGAGATATCATCGGCATTTTTTTGTAAATGAGGCCTACATGTATGTCTCGCATTTTTGCGATGACAATGGCATGAATGACAAGTTCTCTCTCAGTTTGTGGAAAAACTAATTAAATCCATTGTAGAGAGTAATACGCATACTAGCCTGTTAACACTACAAGAGAAGTTTGCATTTCTATCGTGTTTCATCAGTAAAACTACGCTAATAGAAAAGAAATTGTTGCCGTACTGCAGGTATGAAAGCGAAAGTACACACTGCGATTCATGCTAAATGCTATACGGATTACTCGGATCTCTTGGCAAGACGGATGTATAGCAATCAGTTGTTTTATCCATCCCTATCCACAGAGGTAATTGATCAATGAACAAACGCAACAGGTTTTCTAGATGGGAAGTCTTCGCTATCGGCGGAGAAGAAATTTATAATTTATAGACAAGCTATTGCTGCTGTAGAAACGCCAATGTGTTGCGAAAACGATGTTTGACTAAACACCGGGAATGAGGTTCATATCCACAGATATGAGTTAATGTTTTTGTGGCTGATTTTTAGGCTTGCACAACTCATATCTGCGGATATGAACTTCATATCCGGTCAAATCCGGTGTTTAGTCAACCCGATATTCTTTCATATTTTCTTTGGAGTATATTCAATAATTCAAGCTTTTAAAAGGTTGATCTTGTGTAGATTAGTAGAAATTATCTTACAAAGCAAAGTATTATTAAATGCATGAAAAGTAAATATCTTCTTAGGACACAGAAAACTATAGATATGATAACTATATCCTCATAGGGCACATATACTTTAGATATAACTATATCCTTAAAGGGCACAGATGCTTTAGATAGCATAACTATACCTTAAGTGCACATTCACATAACAATCATCTTATAAATGTTTCATTGCTCTAAGTCAAATACTTTTATACTTCATCTATGGCTTGTACCTACCTGTGATGTCGATGACTGTCTAGTATCCAATGAACTACTTTCTTTCACAGACATTTTTGAAAAATTATCTACTAATTTACTGGCCGGTAGTGCTGTCTGCAACGTTGAGGTTGACAAGTCTGCAGCACTATTCCGGTAGTTTTTAGCACTATATCCAGTCTGATTGGAGGCACCAGCTCCAAGACCAGATTGTGAGGAGTCACGTGGGTATGAGCCAGCCTGATTACTGTAGGCTGAAGCACCTGACTGAGTATCACGATAACCTGCTGTTGTTGATGACTGGTTTTCTTTGTAAGTTGGCTGACTGTCTCTAGAGTTGTATGAACTAGAAGACTGGGACTGAGAGTCCCGACTATACGAACTATCACCGGAGGGGGTATCACGAGGGTAAGAGCCACTAGCGGACTTTGTGTCTCTCTTGTAAGAGCTACTAGAAGAGTCTCTAGGATACGAGGTTCCTACAGACTGGCTGTCTCTATTGTATGCCATTGATTGGCTATCACTGAAGCTAGATGCTGATTGGCTATCCCTGCTAAAAGCAGAAGAGTCTGATTGGCTTTCCCTGGCCTTGTTTGTGGAAACATTGTCTCTGTATGAACTTGCCCCAGACTGGTCCTTATATGTGGAATTAGACTGTGTAACTGCAGCCTGATATGAGGATCCAGCTGCCGCCCCATCACGATTTAAAAACGACTGATTTGAGTATGAGTTCGATTGAGAGCTTTGGGTGTAGAGAGAACTTTGGGTCTGATTTGAGAAAGACGAGGCAGTCGTACTGGTATATAACGAACTCTGGTTTGACTGATTTGATGGATAACCAGACTGATTTTGGAATGCTGACCCAGTTGCAAAGTTCTGGAACTGATTTTGACTGGACTGAAACTGTGATTGGTTAGACTGGTACCCAGGTTGCGAAGATGAGTAACTTGACTGGGATGATGGGTAAGCACTCGGAGTAGATTGGTACTGCGACCCTGACTGGTAGTTCGAATTCGACTGGTACTGATTCTGATTTGGCTGCCTATACTGACTAGAATATTGGCTAGAGCTGTTCTGGCTCGACGACTGATACTGGCCTCCTGGGTATGAGCCTGGTGGCTTTGTCACGGATGACTGATAACCAGTGGGGGCCTTGTGCGATTGTGAGAATCCAGATGATTGATACGATGAATTGGATGAGTAGGAGTTCAAGCTGGAGTCAATCTTTGTGGATGGCAGAGAAGCTGCAAAAGACACGTAAAATGAAAAGAGAAATGGAGAAAAAAAGCGGACATCGCAACGTGAAATGATTTTTTTTCAAATCATGTTAAACATTCTTGGCAGTGTTCAGGTAATTTGAATTCTTTTTAAAATCTGTGAACTCTGTTCCTATCATACATTGCGTTTATTTAATACAAATTGAAACTAGAAAAGTGAGTCCTTAAAGACAAAGCGATGCCCCCGTGGTGGTACTTGACAATGACAAAACTGTGACAACCAACTGCACATACAAGCATCACAGACAGACAGACAGACAGACTTACAGACGGAGGGGTGCAAAACATGAAACCTCCCCCCACCCCCCAACTATCGTCAACGGGGGCATAAAACAAGAGGGCCATGATGGCCCTGACATCGCTCACCAGACAATCAGGAGAAAATTTTCAAAGCTTTCACTAATATGTTTCTATAGACAAGCAAAAAAATGCAGAAACCGCATTAAAGCCGGATTTTATTGTGTTGATCTTGACCCAATTTCAGGTATCCTTGTATCATCTGAAAGGCCTTCACCCAAGCTATCTGCATACCAAATATAAATTTCTAGCCCATGTTGTTCAGAAGTTATAACATTTTAATGACAGCCAATGTTTCAAAATAGTGACCTTGACCTGATTTCAGGTATCTTTATGTCATCCATAAGGTCCTTATCAAAGCTATCTGAATACCAAAGGAGAATTGCCCAGCACTCATGGATCAGAAGTTATAGTAAAATGTTAAAGATTGTTAAAAAACAGTCAAGTTTTCAAAATAGTGACCTTGACCCAATTTCATGTATCCTTGTATCAACTGAACGCCTTAACCAAAGCTATCTCCATACCATAACTAAATTGTCTAGCATATGAGGTTCAGCAGTTAAGAAAAAATTATGAAGATTTTCAATGATGGCAAACTAGTCAAAATAGTGACCTTGACCCAATTTCAAATATCTTTATATCAACTGAAAGGCCTTTACCAAAGCCATTTGTATACCAAAGATGAATTGTCTAGCATTTGTAGTTCAGAAGTTATAGCAATGTTAAAGTTTGTTAAAAACAGCAAACTTTTGGAAATAGTGACCTTGACCTTGACCTGATTAAATGTATCCTTATATCAAGTGAAAGGCCTTCACCCAAGCTATCTGCATACCAAATATGAATGGTCTAGCATTTGTATTTCAGACATTATAAGCAATGTTAAGTTTTGTTAACAACAGCAAACTTTTGGAAGTAGTAACCTTGACCTGATTTCATATATCCTTGTATCAAGTGAAAGGCCTTTGCCCAATCTATCTGTATACCAAAGATGAATTGCCTAGCATTTGTAGTTCAGAAGTTAAAAACGGCAAACTTTTGGAAGTAGTGACCTAGACCTGATTTCATGTATCCTTATATCACGTGAAAGACCTTCACCCAAGCTATCTGCATACCAAATATGAATGGTCTAGCTTAAGTAATTCAGAAGTTATAAGCAATGTTAAAGTTTTCTTAACAACGGCACGCCACCCGCCCGCACGGTTTTAGCCAAACTATAAGCCGAGTTGTTTTTTTAAAAATCCGGCTAAAAACTGGCCACCCCTTGGGCTGGGCCAATTTTGACCCCAGGTGCATAATATATACAAATTTTGTAGAGGACCTGAACATGATGCTATATATGTGAAATATGAAAACTGAGAACCTTCCAGTTTCTGGAGAAGATTTTCAAAGTTTTCACTATTATTTTTCAATAGAAAACTGGCCACCCCTTGGGCGGGACCAATTGGACCCCAGGGACATACTTTATATAAATTCTGTAGAGAACCTGAACCTGATGCTATGTGCCAAAAAATGAAAACTGTGAACCTTGTTTGTTTGTGTTGATTAATTTCTGTTTCTGCTCACTATGGGCTAATTGTACACGCCAGAGAGAGAGGAGAGAGGATACAGAGAAACCTGGGGGCGATGCCCTACTCTTATTATTGACTGAGTTTCTCTGGTTCTTTTAGATGCCCAGTGTAAAGCACCGATACATCAGACCTCGGTTTATAGTCTCATCCGAAGGACTTGGTCCGGCGGGGACACGAACCCGGACCCCTGGTATTGCAGTCGAGTGCGTTAGCCACACTCCATTTTACGTTGTCTACACTGCACATTTTCATGTGAACAGATTCAATTATTCTACAGTATACCATTAGATTTATTTTTTTAACGTCCTTTTAAAAATATCTGAATTCAGACAGGGAATAACATTTTTGCTTTGCAAAAATGTAGCACTTACCTTGTGTCGACTGCGCCGACATAAGCTGATTGGATTTCAGATCTGAGGTACTTCCTGGTATTTGTAGAGGCTCTTGGGGAGACTGGATCTGCAGCATAATCATGAACAACAATGTAAACTACTGTAACAGTTAGCACTGGCAGATCCATTACACATTACACTGGTGGTGCATTTGTGATAACCTTTTGCAAACAAATGGATCCAGATCCAGGTCCAGATGTCATGCAACACGGTGTCTCATCAGGACCAATGCAGTTCAACACAGATCACGTTTTACCAATAAATGGCAGAACTATAAATGTGTTCGGCATTTGTCACAAATGCAAAGGGCAAAATCTCCAAACAACATTGGATAAATCCACATTAAAACCTCCAGGTGCAAACTTCACATGCTGACAAGCATCAAGCGAAGTTTGAAGGCTGTAGTTTAACCCATTCCTTCATAGGCTATTTTTAGATCTAACTTCTTTGAATAAATCTACCGAAAAGGAGCATTAAGTAGAGAAAAGGATTTTTTTTATAATTGTGTAGTTTTGAAACCATTATGATAAATAGAGCATTTGCTCCTATGGAGCAAATGCTCTATTTATCACAATGGTTTCAAAAAGTTACTTTTACAGGGGCGTAGAAAGGCGTATTCATGGATGAAAGGGTTAAATACTTTAGAAGTTAAGTGCTACTTAATTGAAAATCTCAATTTAAGCAAGTCAAGGGCCATTACTCCACCAAAATTACAAAATCTCCAATTAACCTAGATGAACAACCCCGTATGCTGAATGTATATTTCATCACTAAGATCATTCATACAAAAGCCTTTAGTGGGGGAATTTTTTTTATACCTTTCCCTCATATAAACACTTTTTCACATCTTTGCTAACAGAGGAGACCCAGATCAGATGGCTCCTATAAGAGCTCATTTCTAACTGTCCCCACCATAAAAGTGTCAAGAGATTAACTAGAGACCCAGTGCAGTCTTGAGCTAACCACTCAAATATGAACCAGTATTATTGATAAGACATGTTATTATTCGTACCTTACTGAAAATTTCATGTAGTAATTTCCTACCTTGTACCTGTTATGAAATAGTCCGTAGATTTAGACTTTATTATTAATTCTAAAACGAAGCATTTGTTTATAATTTTTTTTAGATCTGTACCAGGTCACTGAGAAATAACATCTTTGCATGGTAATCAGTTTCTTTTTTATGAGCAAATATTCTCTTGATATCAATCAGCAACCACTCAAATATGAACCAGTATTATTGATAAGACATGTTATTATTCGTACCTTATGAAACAGACTGAAAATTTTATGTAGTAATTACCTACCTTGTACCTGTTATGAAATAGTCCGTAGATTTAGGCTGTATTACTAATTTTAAAACGAAGCATTTGTTTATAAATTTTTTTTAGATCTGTACCTTTATTAAAGCTAAAAGGTCACTGAGAAATAACATCTTTGCATGGTAATCAGTTTCTTTTTATAAGCAAATATTCTCTTGATATCAATCAGCAACACGAATTAACTTTGTACAGGCATTACAAAAAGTCAACAAGATTCAAGTTAAAGGTTGGCCTATTTTCTTGACTCCAAATTTAAAGAGCTCCTTGGGTACATTAACAGCTGAAAATATGTTGGAGTAACCAGAAAACAATTCTGAGTAGTGGGTTTTGTTTATCTGACAAGAAATAAGTATACATCATAAGCTAAATGATACTAATCCTGTAAGATTTTAAATAGAAACTAGAGGTTTTTGTCACAAAAACGGATGTCTCCCCTCTAATAAAAGCAATATGTAAATAGAAATCACTAAAAATGTTATGGACTTGATGATTGATACTTCCCCTCATTATGCGCTTTCCACACCACATTTTTCAAGAAGAAAATGATAACAGCTAATAACTCCAAAAATATTGATACCAGATTTATGGCCCTTGTGCATGACACTTACTTTCATCATGCTCTTTCCATAAATGAAATGTCATTCCAATAGCATCAGTCGAACAGGAGTTATTGATCGGACAAAAAATGTAACAAAGGGCAATAACTCCAAAAGTATTGAAGCCAGAGTTATGGCCCTTGTTCATGACACTTTCTCTCACCATGCTCTTTCCATGAATGAAGTTTCAATACGATGGCAAGAGCCATGTAGGAGTTATCGTCCGGACAAGAAAGCGTTAAACAAATGTACCAGGAGCAATAACTCTCAATTTATTGAAGCCAGAGTTAAGGACCTTATGCATGACACTTTCTCTTATCATGATCTTTCCATGTATGAAGTTTCACTCCAATGGCATGTGCCATATAGGAGTTATCATCCTGACAAAAAATTGTGGTTTTTTTTTTACAAAGGGCAATAACTCATATATTAGTGAAGCCAGAGTTATGGACCTTGAGCATGACACTTTCTCTTATCATGATCTTTCCATGTATGAAGTTTCAATCCAATGGCATGAGCCATATAGGAGTTATTGTCTGGACAAAAAATTGTGAAAAAAAATTACAAGGGCAATAACTCCATTATTAGTGAAGTCAGAGTTATGGACCTTGTGTATGACACTTCCTCTCGTCATGATCTTTCCATATATGAAGTTTCAATCCAATGGCATGAGCCATATAGGAGTTATCGTCCGGACAAAAATGTGTGCATTTTTTTACAAGGGGCAATAACTCTTATATTAGTGAAGCCAGAGTTATGGACCTTGTGCATGACACTTCCTCTCATTATGCTCTTTCTATATATGAAGTTTCAATCAACTGGCATCAGGCATATTGAAGTTATCGTCCAGACAAAAAGTGTGACCGACAGACGGACAGACAGACAGACGGACGGACGGACGGACAGACAACTCTCATGAAAACAATATGTCTCCTCCATATAAATATGGGGGGGGGGGGAGACATAACTAGTTTACTTGCTTCTCTCTCAAAGCCTACAAAACTGCCACTCATGGAAGTTTGAAATGTCATCAGTTGTCGCGAATATCAAAATGTCAAGTTTTTCACAAATTTCGATATTTAATGTGGTCATATACACACTATAAGGGGGGGGGGGGGGGAATTGGTGGGTAAAAGTCGAGTGGGCCAATATCCGTTTACCGGCTGGAATTTGAAAATTTCTAGAGCCCTGGTCTACCCTTGTAGAAGATATGGCCCGGACAAAAAGCGTGATGGACGGACAGACAGACCGCACCATTCCATAATACGTCCCGTTTTTTCAAATAGGCGTATAAAAATGCAGTCAATGAATATTTATGTAGTGATAGATTCTTGCATAATTATTTACGAGGGAAAGGTGAACAGGCATCGATATGTGTAGCTATGGTATTGTCTACATCAAGGGCGTTTTACCTTTTTGTATCACAACCCTTACCTGACTGAGGTGAACATTCACGACTCACTCACATGCGAGTCAAATTTACTTGTTTTTCATTGGAATAGAATACATAGTACAAATTTGCATAATTTTTGTTACTGTTGCTGTCAGCTCTGCAGTGTGTATCTGACTGGCAACTGGCTGAGGACAGGCCACATGCATGTCACCCAGTCCGAGGCACCAGCCAATAGCCCACATAGATTGGCTAAATTCTGGACCCCTGCACTTTCATCATAGCAACATAAAGCTGTGAAATTAGTTTATGAATTTCAAGAAATAAGAGGGCCGGAAAGGCCCTGATATCGCTCACCAGACAATCAGAGAAGATTTTCAAAGTTGCCACTAAATGTTTCTATAGAAAACTAGCCGTCCGCTCATCAAGAAATTGGTGGGTAAAAGTCGGGTGGGCTAATGTCCGTTTACCGGCTGGACCGGTTGGGATTTGAAAATTTCTAGAGCCCTGGTCTACCCTTGTAGGAGATATGGCCCGGACAAAAAGCATGATGGACGGACAGACAGACAGCACCATTCCATAATACGTCCCGTTTTTTTTCTCAAATAGGCGTATAAAAATGCAGTCAATGAATATTTATGTAGTGATAGATTCTTGCATAATTATTTACGAGGGAAAGGTGAACAGGCATCGATATGTGTAGCTATGGTATTGTCTACATCAAGGGCTTTTACCTTTTTGTATCACAACCCTTACCTGACTAAGGTGAAAATTCACGACTTACTCACATGTATTTGTAGTATATATGACAGACTTAACAGATAACAGGTAAAATCATTTGCTCTTTTCTGGTAAAATCATTTGCATTTTATGGCAGTGCGAGTCAAATTTACTTGTTTTTCATTGGAATAGAATACATAGTACAAATTTGCATAATTTTTGTTACTGTTGCTGTCAGCTCTGCAGTGTGTATCTGACTGGCAACTGGCTGAGGACAGGCCACATGCATGTCACCCAGTCCGAGGCACCAGCCAATAGCCCACATAGATTGGCTAAATTCTGGACCCCTGCACTTTCATCATAGCAACATAAAGCTGTGAAATTAGTTTATGAATTTCAAGAAACAAGACCGGGGCAGGGTCAATTTTGATTCTAGAGGCATAATTTATATAACTATTGCAGAGGACCTGAACATGATGCTGTGTGCGAAATATGAAAGCTGAGAACCCTGTAGATTCAGTAGAGAAGAATTTCAAAGTTTGCACTATATGTTTCTATTAAAAACTGGCTATAATTCAAACATGAGAGTTTCTAACCTTCCAGTTTCAGGAGTAGATTTTTAAAGTTTTCACTATATGTTTCTATAGAAAACTGGCTACCCCTGAGGCGAGGCCAATTTTGACCCCAGGGCCATAATTTATATAACTATTGTAGAGGACCTGAACATGATGCTATGTGACAAATATGAAAGCTGAGAACCTCCCAGTTTCACAATATGTTCTAATGAAAACTGACTGCCCCTGGGATGGGGCCAATTTTGACTCGGGGGCATAATTTATATAATTCATGTAGAGGACCTAAACATGATCCTGTGCCAAATATGAAAGCTGAGAACCCTGTAGATTCAGTAGAGAAGAATTTCAAAGTTTGCATTATATGTTTCTATTGAAAACTGGCTACTCCTGGGGCGGGGCCAATTTTGACCCCAGGGCCATAATTCATACAAATTTTGTAGAGGACCTGAACATGATGCTATGTGCCAAATATGACAGTTGAGAACGTTCCAGTTTCAGAAGATATTCAAAGTTTTCACTATATGATTCTATTGAAAACCGGCCACCCCTGGGGTGGGCCAATTTTTACCCCAGGAGCCATAATTTATATAAATTTTGTAGAGGACCTGAACATGATGCTATGTGCCAAATATGAAAGCTGAGAACCTTCCAGTTTCAGGAGAAGATTTTCAAAGTCTAGAGAAAACTAAGCACCCCTGGGGCGGGGCCAATTTTGACCCAGGGGGTTAATTTATATAATTTTTGTAGAGGACCTAAAGATGATGCTATGTACCAAAGATGAAAGCTGAGAACCCTGTAGATTCAGAGGAGAAGATTTTTAAAGGTTCAAATTGTCGACAACAGACGAAGCACGATGCACGCCGACAGACGACAGACATCAGGCGATCACAAAAGCTCACCCTGAGTACAAAAGTGCTCTGGTGAGCTAAAAATAAAAGAAAATGTGTCCATGGGACAAGGGTGCCCCTGTCAGGTTTTTTTCTGAACTGCATTAATATTGATTGACTTAAGGTTTGCATGTTTGCCTCATGCAGATATATTTCCATCAATTAATATGATCTTGATTCAAAAATTAAGTTTCTCCATACTAATGCTCTGTGTCAAATATCTGGAAGCTGGACTGTGTGGTTCCTGAGAAAAATGTGACAAATTATTCGGAGACGACAACAGCACAAGATGGATAGTGATCCCTATATGTTGCCTCTGCGAAACGCAGGTGACACAATAATTTACTACAAGCTAATATTTTGATAAGCCTGCATATACAGTGCTCCCTCCATTAACGTCACCTCTCAACAACGGTTCCCTCCCCATAGCGACGTGTATTCCCCCCCGGAGGATTTTCAAGTAAAACTCCCTCCCCCGAACGATACCTCTCTACAACAGCTAACGGCATGTAGATTTGTAGCCGTACCGTAACATTTACCTCTCTTCAACGGTACTTCAGCTGAACGTAATTTTCTGAGCACTGAACAAAAGCAACCAAGCATGTGAAAGATGATTGGTCCCAATGACACTAATCTTTATGTAATTAATGGCCGCCTGTTACCTTACTAGCACAGAGCAATAATTCAGTCAACCATAGCTAATCCGTAGTGCGACTCGAGCGACAATTTGTGTGTAAATCCATTATGACACACTGACACCTATATGCTGTTGTGTATGACTGATTAGGAGAATACTGAGTTTCAATTGAGAAACACGTTTTCTATATTTATAAAGTATAAGAAATATTGTCGGTTAAATTAGTTTATTTCTCTCTTGTTTCAGAACGATAACCATAAGCTCGTTCGATTTGTCACTTCTAGAAAAAAATTGTGACAGAAATAAATTTGGTCATAAACTGAACTTAGAAACTAAAATTTCTTCACTGCAACAGTACTCTTGTCAAATTTGAACATAAATGCTTAATGATTTTTATTCCGTTTTCCTCTAGTTTTCTCAGAAGGAAACAGTGAATAAAATAGAACATGTTCTTCCGCACAATTCTACTCCTGGTGGACCTAATCGCACACCTTCATTTTTTAACTTGGATTGCGATTCGTGGACGTAAGCATATATTTTGTTATGAATTCTAAACAGGTCTGTCTGTTAATCTGTCTATCTATCTACCTATTTATTAAATCATCAACGCATCCATCTATCTGTCAAAGTACGTCTGTGTAGTGTTCCCTCCCAACAACAACACTCTCCCCACAACAACATTTTTATGTGTTTCCGTAAAGTGTCGTTGTTCGGAGGGAGCACTGTACTGCAATTACAAACTAGAATTATCACTAAAAGTGATTGAATACCCCCACTCAGCTGCCTTGATGCAAACCAAACTAGCGGTTTGTTTTTGTCACAAAAACACATGTCTCCCCCTCCCATCCTCTTTCCAATACACAAGTGTAATGTCTGTAACTCCAAACTTATCAGGGTCTAATTTTTAAGTCATCAGGGGCAATAACTCCAACATTGTCATGGGGAGACAATTCAAAAGCCCCAGGTACACAAAAACACATGCTAGTCAACATTCTT
Organism: Azorinus chamasolen; assembly: GCA_963576725.1. Classification (NCBI taxonomy): domain Eukaryota; kingdom Metazoa; phylum Mollusca; class Bivalvia; order Cardiida; family Solecurtidae; genus Azorinus; species Azorinus chamasolen. The sequence continues at coordinate 78,348,014 of OY755239.1, forward strand.
GTGAAGTTTGGTGACTCTAGTACTAGTGGTTTCAGAGATACATGTGACACAAAGTAAAGTTTCTCTTATTTTAAGTCATAAGGGGCAGTAACTCCAAAGTTATCAGGGGGAAACAATTAAAAAACCCAAATGCACAACAACTCATGCTGGTGACCATTCCTGTGAAGTTTGGTGACTCTAGCCCTACTGGTTTCAGAGATACTTGCAGCACAAAGTTTCTCTAATTTTAAGTTAACATATCAGGGGCAGTAACTCAAAAATTATCGGGGGGGGGGGGGATTTTAAAAAACCAGGTGCACAACAACTCATGCTGGTGAACATTCCTGTGAAGTTTGGTGACTCCAGCCCTAGTGGTTTTAAAGATATGCATGACACAAAGTTTCTCTAAATTTAAGTAATCATATCAGGGGCAATAACTCCAAAGTTATCAAGGGGAGACAATTCAAAAATCCCAGGTGCACAACAACTCATGCTGGTCAACATTCCTGTGAAGTTTGGTGACTCTAGCCCTAGTGGTTTCAGAGATATGCACGACACTAAGTAAAGTTTGTCTAATTTTAAGTCATCAGGGGCAGTAACTCCAAAGTTAACAGGGGCAGACAATTCAAAAAACCAAAGAGCAAAACAACTCATGCTTGTAAACAATCCTGTGACTCTAGCACTACTGGTTTCAGAGATACGTGCGACACAAAGTTTGTATAAATTTAAGTATTCATATCAGGGGCAATAACTCAAGAATTATCAGGGGGAGACAATTCAAAAACCATAGGTGCACAACAACTCATGCTGGTGAACATTCCTGTGAAGTTTGGTGACTCTAGTACTAGCGGTTTCAGAGATACGCGCGACACAAAGTTTTTCTAATTTTAAGTCATCAGGGGCAATAACTCCAAAGTAATCAGGGGGAGACAATTCAAAAACCCAGGTGCACAACAACTCATGCTGGTGAACATTCCTGTGAAGTTTGGTGACTATAGCCCAACTGGTTTCAGAGATACGCGCGACACAAGTTTGTGACGGACAGACAGACAGACAACTCTGGCAAAAACAATATATCTCCCCATAAATGGGGGAGACATAACTAGTGACCTAGTTTTTGACCACACATGACCCACTTTCGATCTTGTCCAAGATTTTATCAAGAAAATCATTCTGATCAAGTTTCAAGAAAATAGGAAAACATGTGACCACTCTAGGTCACAAGGTTTTTCAACTGTTTGGCCTAGTGACCTAGTTTTTGACTCCACATGACCTACTTTCAAACTCTTCCAAGATTTTATCAAAACAATCATTCTAATAAAGTTTCATGGAGATTTGGCTACAAATTCGACCTCTAGAGTGTTCCCAGGGTTTTTCTATCTGACCTAGTGACCTAGTTTTTAACCCCTCATAACCCACTTCAAACTCTCTTGAGATTTTATTTAAACAATCATTCTGACCATATTTCACAGAGATTAGGCTGAAAATGTGACCTCTAAAGTTTTTCCTATTTGACCTTGTGACCTAGTTTTTCAACCAACATGACCCACTTTCAAACTCTTCTGATATTTTATAAAAACAATCATTCTGACCACGTTTCAAGAAGATTGGGCTGAAAATGTGACCTCTAGAGTGTTCACAAGGTTTTCCTACTATTTGACCTAGTGACCTAGTTTTTTACCTTATGTGACCCACTTTCGAACCCATCCGAGATTTTATCAAGACAATCATTCTGACCAAGTTTCATGAAGATTGTACTAAAATTGACCAAGTTTCATGAAGATTGTACTAAATTTTTGACCACTAGAGTGCTCACTGTGCCAGGTTGTGCCACAGGCATGACACAAACGGACATGCCACGTATGCCACTGACAGACAGACAGACAGACCAACCAACACACTGACTCCTATATACCCCCTCTCAAACTTTGTTTGCGGGGAAATATTTACTAATAATGTAACAATAAACATAAAGATGTTAATCACCAAAATCGCCAAAATTCAATCAACGTGTCAGCAAACAGGAAGCAGATGAACAACAGACCTGAAAAGTGGAGACATTGTACAACTCACTAGGATTATGCTTCAGACCAAATATCAAATCGTTCCAGTATAGACAAGCTAAGAAATCTTTGACGAATGTTTTTGTCATTAAACAATCATCAAAATTCAATCAAAGTGCCTGCAAACCGGAAGCAGATGAATGACAGACCTGAAAAGGGGAGACATGGTACAACTCACTATGATTATGCTCCAGACCAAATTTCTAATAATTCCAGCTTAAACAAGCAAGAAATATTTGCCAAAAGTTTTACAGGATGAAAATACGGACCAACGGAAATGCGGACCAACAAGGGTAATCCTTTATGCCACTGTCGCCTAAAGGCGGGCATAATTATTTATCAGTCAGTCTACATTTGTAAAACAATAACCATTGGTATGCAGTAAACGGAGGTATTTAACCATTTCCCTATTCAATGTTTATTCAAAATTTCAATACCTCATGAATATTCATGGACAAAATAGTTAAAATATGGAAGTGGGTATATTGTAGCCATTTTAGAGACTAAAGAAAAAGGTCTTTCATTATCATACCTTGGTGCTGGTCTCTGCACTATTCTGTTTGGTTGGTGTTGTGTACGGAGATGGCTGGTACAGCGTGCTACTCCGAGGAGAGCTTTGTTCAAGGCCCGCAGACACAATTGATGACGGAATCATTGGCTCATTGCTCTTACTTAGCGGTACTTGACCCACTTGAGCGTTCACATGACTGTTGATAGTTGAAGTGCTGAGAAAAACAAGGAACAGAATGTAAATTTTAACTTGTGATATCGGTGAATCGTTGATTTCAAAGTTCCGATGATATATCGATACAGAATTTCCAAGTATCGATACATTCTTAATGAAACGAGGGCCATGATGGCCCTGTGTCACTCACCTGGTTAAATGATGTCATGTAACCTATCAAGTTTGACCCCAGGGGCACAATTTGAACAATCTATGTAGAGTTCCACAAGATGATTCTACATACCAAATTTGGTAGCCCTTGGCCTTACAGGTTTCGACAAGAAGATTTTTAACCCTTCGCTTGCTGAATTTTAAAATACATTTCTCCTTCTTTACCCATGTCCTGTTGTATAATTACATATATCTTCACTGTGTACACATATTTCGCTGTGCAACCACTGCTGTGGAGTGCACTGGTTGCACAATCAACTTGTAAATAGTGCAGACCCTGATGAGACAGCTCCTGCAGGAGCTGTCTCATCTGGGTATTCACTATTTACAGGTAGGTATATTGACGTGAATAGCAAGCGAAGGGTTAAAGTTGACCCCCAGGGTGAGGTCAATTTTGACCCCAGAGGCATAATTTGAACGATCTTAGAAAAGGTTCACCAGATGATGCTTCATACCAAATATCACAGCTCTAAGCTTTTCAGGTTTGGGACAAGAAGATTTTTTAAAGTGTTTACTATATAATCCTAGGTAAAACATGTGACCCCCAGGGTGTGGCCGTGTTTGACCCCTGGGGCATAATTTGAACAATCTTAGTAAAGGTTCACCAGATGATGCTACATACCAAATATCACAGCTCTAAGCTGTTCGGTTTCAGACAAGAAGAAGATCTTTAAAGTTTTTACTATATAATCCTATAGATGTAAAACTTGTGACCCTCAGGTTTGGGCCAATTTTGACCCCAGGGGCAAAATTTCAACAATCTATGTAGAGTTCCGTTAGATGATTCTACATACCAAATTTGGTAGCCCTAGGCCTTACAGTTTTTGACAAGAAGATTTTTAAAGTTTTTACTTCTTTTTGGACATTGGTTGCCATAGTAACCAGAGTTCTACATGGAATCAAATTCTTTGAACAACTTCGGAAGAGGTTGACCCAAGGAACATTTCTGCCAAGCTTGGTAAAAATCCAGCAAGTAGTTTAGGAGGAGATGTCATTTAAAGAAAAAGTTGACGACAGACGACACGACGGACACAGGGCAATGTGATCGATCTGTATATATGAAGTTTGAAGTCAATAGCTTATGATCCGGACAAGCCGGACGGACGAACAAACGGACGGACATGGTGACTCCAGTATACCCCCCCAAAAAATCTTTGTTTGTGGGGGTATAATATGCAAACAGAGCAGACCTTTATCAGGCAACTCCTATAGAAGCTGTTTGATCTGAGTTTTGCTGTTTGCAATGGTGTAAAATGGCTAAATTATTAGGTAAAGAGTTAGAGGCAATAGAGGACCTACCTGCCAGAAGTAACACTTGAGAAAGCACTGGTAACAGATTCATTCCCCCCAAATGAGAAAGGTGAGCTGTCTGAGCCAAACTCCAGATTGGCACCAAACTGTACATCCAGCGTTGACATCATATGACCTGGCATCTCTACAGCCGACGCTGGAATCTGTAAAAGCAATCAGCCATTACAAATACAAATAACTTCAATACTTCAGAGCTATAAGTTACCCATGTAACAGGACCAAATTACAACAAGAGGGCTATGAGGCCCTGAAGCGCTCACCTGAGGTAATTACCAGGAATGAGGATGGGGCCATTTTTGACCCAGATGTTGATAATTTGAAACAAGAGGGCCATTGGCCCTATATCGCTCACCTGAGTTACAGTAATACATGTATATTGACATGTTAATTTTTCAGTGGACATTTCTAGCAGATGAAATAAGCTTAGTGCACTGCTTTCACCCTTTAACTGCTGAATAAACTTGAACTGAATTCAGAACTAATACCAAGTGACTGGTTGACCAAGATCTAAACTGTTTACAACTTGTGCCATTTTTGCCTTAGCTCAAAATGCCTAAAACTGGTCTTTGAGAAATTCAAATGACTTCAATAAAGCTATGCAATTATACCTTGACCCAGGTATATAGGCAAATAGAGTGCTAGGCAGTACATAATGCCAGTTTTTCTGTGAAATGACCAATAAGAATATCTTTAAAAATCGTTTAACCCTTTCCCTCATATAAAGCTGTTTTTATGCATTAGCAAACAGAGTAGACTCAGATCAGACGACTCCTACGGAAGCTATCTGATCTGGGTCTTCTCTGTTTCTTTTGACACAATATAGATCGGATTCTACAGTTTTTGTCAAAGCAAAAACTTCTCTTCAGAGAAATAATGTGTTTTACACATTAAAAATAAGAGTAGACTAGATCAGACGGCTGCTATAGAAGCTGTCTGATCAGGGTCTGCTCTTTTTACATTTGACAAGATATAGATTTGATTTTACAGTTTTTTTTCAAAGCTAAAACTTCTATTTATGGCAATAACAATTTTTTTAAGCATTAGCAAACAAGAGTAGTCCCAGATCAATTTTTGTCAAAGCAAACAGGTTAAGGGTTAATAGGTGTTTAGAAATAATTCTAGCTCTAGGTGTGAATATCTGATGATAATTCAATTAAACGGGTCATTAGTATTTTTAACAATTGAAATTGAGAAGAGTTACGTCTACTGTTATAATGAAGTTATATTTACTCAGTTATTTCATTAATATCATACAAGATTCAGACATTATAGAACTTTTTAATGTGTTGTCATCAAATTTTATAAAAAACAAGAGCACCGCTGTGCAGCAAAATACGCCCGTCGGCAAAGTCAGTGATAAGCCAATTTAATAGGAAATTGAATCTGTTACAATGTGAAACTATCATTGGCAACTGCCTAGTAGAGCTATATATATAATATAGACCTGTTGTAACCAAATTAAATACTTAGCTTCATCACCATACAGGGAAGACAGCTATTGATTTTGTGACAAGTCCAATGACTTTTCCTGCAGTAACCCCCCTTTTCATACATAGATTTTTAAAAGAAAATAGAAAATACACTGAAATTCTTGAGGTTACAAAATCAAATGCACGCATGGGCCGAGATATTATGACCATAAACATGCTGACAAAATTTCAAAAGGATTGGATTAAATTTGATTACATTTGTTCACCCCATAACAGACAAAAAAAACCATAACAATTCCACTTAAATATATTAAAAAAAGGGGAGATAATTTAGTAGTGGGTGGGGCAATGTTGGTGATTATCGAACTTGACCAAGTCATTTTGACTATATACATGCTGACTAAGTTTGATGAGGATTGGATTTTATTTGTTTGAGTTAGAGAGCGGACAAAAAACGAATTTTGTTTAAAATTTGTTAAAAAGTTAATAAAAAAGGGGAGATAATTCAGAAGTGTGCAGGGCGATGATGCTGATTATCGAACTTAGCCGAGTCATTTTGGCCATATACATGCTGACCAAGTTTGAAAAGGATCCGATTCAATTTGTTCGAGTTAGAGAGCGGACAAGAGAATTTTGTTAAAAATTTATTAAAAAAGGGGAGATAATTCAGAAGTGTGCAGGGCGATGTTGCTGATTATCGAACTTAGCCGAGTCATTTTGGCCATATACATGCTGACCAAGTTTGAAAAGGATCCGATTCAATTTGTTCGAGTTAGAGAGCGGACAAACAAAAGTTCACGGACGGACGGACGGACGGACAGACAGACAGACAGACAGACGGACGGACGGACGGACGGACAACGCCACGACATAATACGTCCCGTCTGAAGACGGGCGTATAAAAAGTTATATTTAAGATGCTTTTGGGGCAGCAGACTTAATCCACAGTAGTAAGTTTAACACCTATCATTGTTAAGGGGGGGGGGGGGGATTATCATGTTTTCTTAAGAATTACCATGACTTATATCAGTTGGGCCATTGCATAATCATGTTTTCACAGTTTTCTTAAACATTACCATGACTTACATCAGTTGGGTTTGGACCCAGATCAAAAGTCTAGATGGTGATCATTTTCCTTGATTGCCTGAATTGTTACTTTCCTATATCTCTCACATCTAACTTGAGAGACATTGGAAGACACCATGTAACATCAATCACACTACACACTGGGGTTAATCGGTCAAAATGCCTTTAATGTTTCGTCTGCAACAAAAAGTTATTGTCATCTGCTTCAATTCTTAAAATAAACTTACTTTCATTTTCTTGCAAAAATATGGTTAAGATGACAAACAGTTTGGATCCTGATGAGACGCCACAGTATGCGGCCTCTCATCTGGATCCAAACTGTTTGCATAGGTAATCACAGTTTCACCACTAGCATGCAAAGAGTTAAGAGTCATGCATTGACCTGGAGAGATTTTACTGCCCAGCAGCTGTAACCTTTGAACTGCTGCTAGTCTGCAGATCTGGAGTTGTTTATTTAACCCTTAATTTCTCTCATATAAACTTGTTTTCATGCATCTGCAAACAGAGTAGACCCAGATAAGGTGGCTCCTATAGGATCAAGGTCTGTTATTTGCTAATGGAATTTGATAGATGTTTCTATGCCTTCTAAAACAGCTACACTGATTCACCTTCAACATTTTATTATAAATAGTTATAAATAGAATGATACTAGCACTCCAATGCAGTTATCTCCCTTTGTCCCTTATGGCTATGCTAATGGGACAAGGGAAATAACTGTGAGGAAATTACCTTTTAAGTGTTACAGATTCTGATGTTAAGTAGCATAAAACCCCAGGGTGAGACCATTTATGGCCCAGGTGTCATTATTTGAACACACCTGGTAGTGGTATATTAGGCGATGCTTCATACCAAATATCTTAGCTCTAGATTATGTGGTTTCAGACAAAAAGATTTTTAAAGGTTTCCCTATATAAGTCTATGTAAAAACTACAAGCCCCAGGGCAGGGCCATTTTTGGCCCGGGGGTCATCATTTTAACAAACTTGGTAAAGGACCATTAGATGATGCTATGTACCAAATATCAAAGCTCTAGAAATTGTGGTTTCAGAGAAGAAGATTTTTAAAGATTTAAAAAAAAAACCTGTAAAAGTAGTGGGGCGGGGCCATTTTTTGCCCGGGGGTCATGATTTTAACAAAACTGATAGAGGGCATCCTAAGGTACATTTCTGTGAAATTTGGTTGAAATCCTCCCAGTGGTTTAGGAGAAGAAGTCATTTGAAATAAAAGTGAACGGACAGACGGACGGACAGACGGACGACAGGCGGTCACAATAGCTCACCTTGAGCCTTTGGCTCAGGTGAGCTAAAAAAACACTTTACAGTGAAACCTGTGAAAACCGGACCCCCTCGGGGACAGATCGATTGGCCGTTTTTCAGGTGACCTTTTTTTTTCAGGTTCGAAATTTTGCCGAGAAAACCAGTAAAGTGGGTGTACTGTTCAGTTTTAATTCACCCATCCTTATGAGTTTCCTAATGTGCAACTAGATGTAACAAACATTTGACTGATCTGAATTATGACGATAAGTAAGAGGAGACTTTTTTTACAAAAGAAAAATAAAGAATGAATGAACTGCACACATATTCTACTGACTTTTGGTGTTGCATATGTATTCCTCAATGATTCCGTGGACATAATAACAATACATGAGTGTGTGTGTTTAATTCACGTCCAGCATCATATACACATCTGTAAACGTGTAACCTATCTTGTTTGATTTTTTCACTTGTGTTACAAACGGGAGTGGTAGCCTGGGCTACATGAGACACGTTTAACCCTTAATCTGCTGGTCGCGAGCGTCATATCATGTATGCAAACAAACTGGATCCGGATGAGACGCCGAGTAACTCGGAGCCTGATGTGGATCCAAGATGTTTGATGATGGTAACTTAGTCAACATTTCTACAAGAAATATAAGCAAATTTGTGAAGTTTTAATAAAGAAGATTGTGCATTTTTTCGTAACAGGCAAAGGGTTACAGGATGTTGCAAATTTAAACTCGAGGTCACTCCAAGTACGAATGTGATAGCTTTTAACAATCATTCACCAGGATTAAGGGAAAATTGGACAAGATTTCAAAATCTGTGAGCAGATATTTTTTTGTGTGCCAGCATCAGAAGGGTTAGGAAAGTGAAATAAAATCATTAATGGATTTGTAATTGTTGTTGATTAATAACAAAAGTTTGTTCCAAGATTAGTGCAGGTAAGGTTTGATGTAGCCCCGATCATTAGTGTTATTTGTTTTTACAGTTTTCCATTCGGTCCCTTATTCATTAACTGGTCAGGATTTTATACCTAGCCATACCGTTAATCCCGACTATTGATCATTGAACTGTGTAAACAATGGCGCGAGGTGTCATGTTGCGTAAGCATGTTGAGAGGCCAGTCAGCAAATTACGTTCCGATCAGCTGGTTTTTGGCATCCAGTTTACACAGGTGAATTTGGGTTGAAATGAGACAAATATTTGGCGAGACCCGTCCAGTATCCGGTTTTCATAGAGTCCGGTTTTTAGAGGGATTTTCATAATGGGAAAAGAAGGAAAAAAGTCGGGACCGAACAAATCGGCCGGTTTCGAGAGTATACCGGTTTACACAGGGTCCGGTTTTCACAGGTTTCACTGTATATTCTCCCCATGAAAAACTGATAAACCCCAGGGCAGGGCCAAGTAATGCCCCAGTTATAACAAATATTCATGTTGAGTTTCACTTAATTCTGTCAATCCATTCCAGATATAGCATTGGACGGAAAAATTTGTGATTTTTGAGTATCAAAGGGCAATAACTCCTAAATGCCACAAGCGATCTGGAAAAGTAATACATGGGAACGGTGCCCCAGTTATAACAAATATTCATGTTGAGTTTCCTTGAATTCTGTCAATCAGTTACAGAGATATATAGCATCGGACAGGGTAAAACATGTCAATTTTGGATATAAAAGGGCAATAACTCCTAAATGCCACAAGCTATCTGGAAAAGTAATACATGGGAACCATGCACCAGTGATAACAAATATTCATGTCAAGTTTCACTGAATTCTGCCAGTCCATTAGAGATATGGCATCAGACGGAAAAAATACGTGATTTTTGCATATCAAAGGGCAATAACTCCTAAATGCCACAAGAGATCTGGAAAAGTAATACATGGGAACCATGCCCCAGTGATAACAAATATTAATGTCTAGTTTCATTGAATTCTGTCAGTCCGTTAGAGATATGGGATCGGACAGAAAAAAATAGTCATAATTTGAACAATCTTTGTAGAGGACCATTGGACCATTAGATCATGCTAAATACCAAATATCAAGGGTCTAGGCCTTACAGTTTCAGAAGATTTTTAAAGATTTTCCTATGAACAAGAGGGCCATGAGGCCCTGAAGCGCTCGTAATTTGAACTAACTATGTAGAGGACAATTGGGTCATGCTACATACCAAATATCAAAGGTCTAAGCTATACAGTTACAGAGAAGATTTTTAAAGATTTTCCTATGAACAAGTGGGCCATGAGGCCCTGAAGCGCTCACCTGAGATACCCTAGGGACGGGGCCATCATTTGTACAACCTTGGTAGAGAACCACAAGGCAAAGCAGTATGCCATTAATTAAAGGTCTAAGCCTTATGGTTTCAGAGAAAAATGATATAGTTTTCCCATGAAAACTGATAAGCCAGGGCCAAGTTTCGCCCTGCGGTCATGGTCGTAAGTTGAACAATCTTGGCAGAAGACCACAAGCCAAAGCTACATGCCAAATATCAAAGGTCTAGGCCTTACAGTTTCAGAAGAAGATTTTTAAAGATTTTCATATGAAAAACTGATAAGCCCTTGGGCAGGGCCATGTTTTGCCCGTGGTCATAATTTGAACAAAATTTGTAGAGGACCATTAGATCATGCTACATACCAACTATCAAAGGTCTAGGCCTTACAGTTTCAGAGAAGAAGAATGTTAAAGAATTTCCTATGAAAAACTGATAAGCCCTTGGGCGGGCCATTTTTGGCCCGGGGGTCATAATTTGAACAATTTTTGTAGAGGACCATTCGATCATGCTACATACTAAATATCAAAGGTCTAGGCCTTACAGTTTCAGAGAAGAAGATTTTTAAAGATTTTCTATGAAAAACTGATAAGCCATTGGGCGGGGCCATTTTTGGCCCGGGGGTCATAATTTGAACAATCTTTGTAGAGGACCATTAGATCATGCTACATGCCAAATATCAAAGGTCTAGGCCTTACATTTTAAAAGATTTTCCTATGAAAAACTGATAAGCCCTTGGGCGGGGCCATTTTTGGCCCGGGGGTCATAATTTGAACAATCTTTGTAGAGGACCATAAGACCATGCTACATGCCAAATATCAAAGGTCTATGCCTTACAGTTTCAGAGAAGAAGATTTTTAAAAAATGTCCTATGAAAAACTGATAAGCCCCGGGGCGGGGCCATTTTTGGCCCGGGGGTCATAATTTGAACAATTTTTGTAGAGGACCATAAGATCATGCTACATACTAAATATCAAAGGTCTAGGCCTTACAGTTTCAGAGAAGAAGATTTTTAGAGATTTTCCTATGAAAAACTGATAAGCCCTTGGGCGGGGCCATTTTTGGCCCAGGGGTCATAATTTGAACAATTTTTGTAGAGGACCATTAGATCATGCAACATACCAAATATCAAAGGTCTAGGCCTTACAGTTTCAGAGAAGAAGATTTTTAAAAAATTTCCTATGAAAAACTGATAAGCCCTTGGGGCGGGGCCATTTTTGGCCCGGGGGTCATAATTTGAACAATTTTTGTAGAGGACCATAAGATCATGCTACATACTAAATATCAAAGGTCTAGGCCTTACAGTTTCAGAGAAGAAGATTTTTTAAAATTTTCCTATGAAAAACTGATAAGCCCTTGGGCGGGGCCATTTTTGGCCCGGGGGTCATAATGTGAACAACATTTCGTTCCCCCTAGCCACTGATGCTTCTGACAAAATTTGGTTAAAATCGGGTCAGCAGTTTCATCAGAGATGTCGTTTGAAAATGTGGACGGACGCCGGACGCCGGACAAATAGCGGTCACAATAGCTCATCCTGAGCCTTTGGCTCAGGTGAGCTAAAAACTGATAAGCCCTTGGGCGGGGCCATTTTGGTCCAGGGTCATAATTTGAACAATGTTTGTAGAGGCTAGGACTGCAACGATTCACAGAATTTCGGTTATTTTCGGTTCATTTGTCTCAATCTGATTTTCGGTTCGGCGCTGCAAATTTCGGTTCGGTGCATCAATGTATGGTGAATTGGGACTCAGTGCTCCAGATAAGGTGCGTATGCGTGTATTTAAGCATATTTTTCAAACTAAATACGAATTTGAAACAAAAATCGTGCATACCGATACGTATATATAAAATGTGTATACATTTAAAATGCCAAACTGTGCATTTCGCTCTCTTAAATTGTCTCTGCCGAATCTGAAGATCGTCAACAGACGCTTGCACTGGAGTACTTACCTGAGAAATTCCGATTTTATGCATTTCGCACCCACCCTAGTACCATTTCGGTGAGTCGCGGCCATGTTATCTACATAAAGATTAATGTAGTAGGGTACCGGAACCGGTCGCGTTTTTGCAGAACAGATGCGAAGGGGTTAGGGCCGAGAATAGTTTTCTATTGAAAACTGGCCACCCCTGGGGCAGGACCATTTTTAGTTGGGGGCATTTTGGGGCTGGGAGTCATAATTTGAGCAATCTTTGTAGAGGACCATTAGATCATGCTACATACCAAATATCAAAGGTCTAGGCCTTACAGTTTTAGAGAAGATTCCTATGAAATACTGATAAGCCCTTGGGCAGGGCCATTTCTGGTCCGGGGGTCACAATGTGAACAATAATTGGTTCCCCTAGCCACTGATGCTTCTAACCAATTTTGATACCAGAGACATAATTTATAGAACTTTTGTAGAGGACCTACAGATGATGCTATGTGCCAAAGATGAAAGCAGAGAACACTGCAGATTCACTATATATGTTTCTATTGAAAATTGGCCACCCCTGGAGCGGGGCCAATTTTAACCCCACGGGCATAATTTATGTAACTTTTGTAGAGGACCTGAACATGATGCTATGTGCCAAATATGAAAGCTGAGAACCTTTCAGTTTCACAGTTGATTTTCACTATATGTTTCTATTGAACACTAGCCACTCCTGGGGCATGGGCCAATTTTGACCCAAGGGGCACAATTTTAGATATATTTTGTAGAGGACCTGAACATGATGATATGTGCCAAATATGAAGGCTGAGAACCTTCCAGTTTCAGGAGAAGATTATAAAAGTTTTCACTATGTTTCTATTGAAAACTAGCCACCCCTGGGGCGGGGCCAAATTTGAACCAAGGGACAAAATTTATGTAACTTGTTTAGGACCTGAACATGATGCTATGTGCCAAATATAAGGAAAAGATTTTCAAAGTTTTCACTATATGTTTCTATTGAAAACTTGCTACAATTGGAGTGGGTCAAATTTTGACCCCAGGGGCATAATCTATATAACTTTTGTAGAGGACCCGTCCGACCTGAACATGCTGCTATATGCCAAATATGAGAGCTAGGAACCTTCCAGTTCCAGGAGATTTTCACTATGTTTCTAGTGAAAACTGGCCACCCTAGGACGGGCTAATTTTGACCCCAGGGACAAAATTTATATAACTTTTGTAGAGGACATACAGATGCTGCTATGGGCCAAAGATGAAAGCTGTGAACCCCGTCAGAGCAGCAGTTAAAACTCCTTGATTAAAGTTCAAATAAGATGAACTGCTCAGTAATGGGTGTAAAACTGTTACGCTGTGTCTGGTTGGCAACACCAAGACACGGTGCAAGCGAAAGATAAGTGCTTGACCAGGTCCGGTAAATCCCAGCAGTATGCTGCACAATCTAAATTTACCCGTAATTTTACATTGACCTTGATAAGTCACTGCTAAAATTGTTTGCCTCTATATGTTGCATGTGGATGCAAAGTTTGAAGTATGTATGTGCAATGGCTACAAAGTTATCGTTCCAGTGTCTTCCCATATCAAAACAAGAGGGCCAGAATGGCCCTGAAGCGCTCACCAGACAATCAGAGGGGAAGATTTTCAAAGTTTTCACTATATGTTTCTATAGAAAATTAGCTGGCCCTGGGGCGGGGCCAATTTTGACCCAAAGGGCACAATTTATATGACTTTTGTAGAGGACATGAACATGATGCTATGTGCCAAAATATGAAAGCTGAGAACCTTCCAGTTTCAGAGAAGATGATATTCAAAGTATCACCATATATTTATATAGAAAACAAGGCACCCCTGGGGCGGGGCCAATTTTGACCCTAAGGACATAATTTATATAACTTTTGTAGAGGACATGAAGATGATGCTATGTGCCAAACATGAAAGCCGAGAGCCTTCCAGTTTCAGAGAAGATTTTCAAAGTTTTCACAATATGTTTCTATTTAAAACTGTCCATCCCTGGGGCGGGGCCAATTTTGACCCTAGGGGCATAATTTATATAACTTTTGTAGAGGACCTGAACATGATGCTATGTGCCAAATATGAAAGCCGAGAGCCTTCCAGTTTCAGAGGAGAAGATTTTCAAAGTTTTCACTATATGTTTCTATTGAAACTGACCACCCCTAGGGCGGGGCCAATTTTGACTCCAGGGGCATAATTTATATAACTTTTGTAAAGGACCTGAACATGATGCTATGTGCCAAATATGAAAGCTGAGAACCTTCCAGTTTCAGAGGAGAAGATTTTCAAAGATTTCATTATATGTTTCTATTGAAAACTGACCACCCCTGGGGAGGGGCCAATTTTGATCAAAGGGGCATAATTTATATAACTTTTGTAAAGGACCTGAACATGATGCTACGTGCCAAATATGAAAGCTGAGGACCTTCCAGTTTCAGAGGAGAAGATTTTCAAAGTTTTCACTATATGTTTCTATTGAGTGTGTGAGTTGGGTTTTACGTTCGACCAACAGTATTTCAGTTATTTGCAGACGGCACCCGCATGAGTGAGTTAAAAAGTAAATTCAGCAGCAGTTTTCACAATTTAAATGAAATCAATGGGGTAGAAAACAGTGTAGACCCCAACCAAGTTGCACCTTCAATGGCAGTTTGATCTGGGTCCAAACTATTTACCTACATTTGAATGGCACAACACAGGTAATCATGGTTAGTGGTATAACGATAGGTCAACCTATCTCAATAGTTGGAGCTTGCAATAGTAATAGATCCAGGGTTGTCATTATCAATTGAAAATAACAGATTCAACATTTAAGTAATTTGACATTTGACCTTGAAACTTGACCTTGCAAGAGGTTCGTTGAAAAGATTATCAATACATTCCACATTTATTCAAAACAAAAGTATACCAACATATTGAAATTGACTTCACTTAGATTTTCCACTAAGAACTGTTACAAGACTGCATGTTTGTTCGTTTGTGTTGATTAACGTCAGTTTCTGCTCACTATGGGCTAATTGGACGCCACAGAGAGAGGGACAAGACTGCATGTAATCATTAATTACTTTACCCTTTCAATGTGGGACACCCACATGCACTGGCAAGCCGCATTTGCAACAGTGAAGACCCAGATAAGAAGGCTCTTAGAAGCCATTTGATCAGGTCTGCACTGTCTGTCATTCAAAATCCTCTAGCACATTTAAGCCTTTCATACAGAGTGAACTCTGTAGCCCTTTCCCTCATATAAATGTGTTTTCATGCATTTGCAAACAGAATTGATCCAGATCAGACGGCTCCTAGAGGAGCAGTCTGATCAGGGTCT
The DNA here is from genome assembly GCA_963576725.1 of Azorinus chamasolen. Taxonomy (NCBI): domain Eukaryota; kingdom Metazoa; phylum Mollusca; class Bivalvia; order Cardiida; family Solecurtidae; genus Azorinus; species Azorinus chamasolen. The sequence goes on from OY755239.1 coordinate 78,363,558, forward strand.
TCTCTGTTTGCTAATAGAATTTGAAAGATCTGTTTCTTTGCTTCTAAAATGTCTACAATGTTCCACCTTCCATATTTCTGTATAACTATTTTGTTAATGATTATTCAGTAGGTATTGAAATTTGGGCTAAATATAGAACAGGGAAAGGGATAGTTAATCACTGATGGGTTACTCAGAAAATCCAATAATGAAAGAGTAAATAACCAGTAACGGTCTCCTATTTACAGCCTGATATTCCAAATAGATACCTTAGACGGTGGAGGCAACTTTGATCGCTGTGGCTTTGGTCTCTGTTGTAGCATTGCATTCTGGGACGTTGTTGACGGAATAACACTTGGTGGAGCTGATATGGACTGAGACACAGATGACAGGCTATCTGCAGTCAGTGATCCCGTCAATGAACTCACACTTAACCCAGTCCCTGTTAGAGTATTCCCTGATAAACTACTTCCACTCAGACTTGTGCTATTCAGCGCACTCCCAGTCAAACTGTTCACAGGCAGACTGGATCCAGACAAACTACTCACAGGAAGGCTGCTTCCCGTAAGACCATTTCCTAAACTGGTTCCCACCAGAGTGCTTCCTGAAAGACTGGACCCAGACAAGCCATTTCCTGTTATTTCACTACCTGTCAGGCTGCTTCCCATGTTTTCCTGCAGTGCACTCTGCTGGAGAGAAACTAGAGCACTAACATTGGATGCAGTCTGTGAGGTCATTGAATTCTGAAGAGATGAACTTGATCCGGAACCAATCTGAAATTTGATTGAATACATATCTTTAAGCTGTGATTTAACCCATGACTCCATAAATACACCTTTGTAAACAGAGTAGACCAAAATCAGAAGGCTCCTATAGGAGCCTTCTGATCAGGGTCTGCTCTTGCTTTCTTATGAAATAATATATAGATAATGATTCTACAGTTTCTGCAATGGCCAAATTTTCCTTCTTTGGGATAAGACTAACAAAAAGTTTGCTCCTCCCCAAATTACAATATAGAATTGTTCTAAAATGTATCGCTATGCATATCTAGCTTAAAACAGGTCGAAGTAATGCTGCATGAATTTAAACATATGTACATACAGAAGCATGAAGAGATTTAACAATACATGTCCCAACCCAATTTATGTAATAACAAGAGCACCGCAAGCAGGTGCGAACGCTCGTCTGTTATCATTTTGGTATATGTGGATAGGCCTTGTCAAGATGAACATGCATACCAAAAATGAAGGTTGTAAATGAAAAATTGAAGTTATGGTCAATGTTAAGATTTTGGACGACGACAACGCGGATGCCGGAGTTACAACAATAGCTCATGATTTCTTCGAAACAGACGAGCTAACAAGCAAAAAATGCGAAAACCCTCTTTAACCCTTTCCTCCATAAATACGCCTTTTTACACCTCTGTAAAAGACACTTTATGAAACCATTGTGATAAATAGAGCATTTGCTCCTAAAGGAGCAAATGCTCTATTTATTACAATGGTTTCAAACTACAATATTCTAAAAATTTCCTTTTCTCTAGTTAATGCTTTTCAGTAGATTTATTCAAAGTGGTTGGATCTAAATATAGCCTATGGACGAAAGGGTTAAAGCCGGGGTTTTCAACTGAAAGACCTTCACCCAAGCTATCTGCATACCAAATATAAATTGTCTTAGTCGGAAACCTATGAAAACAGTTTGTATCCAGAAGCAACTACACATAATGCAGGATCCAAATTGCTTCACACTTTGACCATTTTATTGTTAAGAAATGACAAATTTTATTTCAAGAATTAAAGCAGATGACAATTGTTGCAGATGAAATTAGCTTAGCCTGTAAAGTATTAAATTCTGAAATCTTACCCCTATTGAGTTTTTGATGGACTCTGTGGCCTGCTGGTTAAACTGGTTGATATAGCTGGCATCTGCTGACAGATCATTTTGAGGGTGCTTTGTATATAGGGCTGTCAGACCAAAACTGGAATTGAACAATGATAATGTCAAATCAAACATATGATACATCAGAGCTGTAGATAAGAGGTATTTAGGAAATCTAAGTAAAATATTTTTTATATTTCTCCGCCTAACCCTATCTTGCTGCCATTCATTATTCACCTCTCCGAGATTGTTCTAATAAAATAAAGAGTTTGGCTGAGTGAAAAGAGTGTGTGTATCTTACCTACAGCCCTAATAGGTTAGGTCAACTTAACCCATTCCCATATAGGCTTATCTGACACCTCCAGTGTATAACAAAGGCAGCCTACCAAAAATCTATTACTGATAAGCCAGTTTACATGCACTGTGTGCATAAGGATTATTGGGGAAACAAGAGCCTTGTGCGGCGCCAAAGCTCGACTGATTTGGTGCTTGTCCAGCTAAATTAAAAAAAATCTAAAAACGATAATGGGGCATAACTCCAAAACCTTGAAATCAAGAGTTATGGTTCTTATGTAGGGGCCTTCCCCTCAATGAGATCTAATAACCTATGAAGTTTCATCTTATACTTTTCCAGTAATGAGCTACATTAAAGTTTTGCACGCCAATGACGACCCAGTAATCACAACAGCTAGACTCTTCTTCGAAACAGACCAGCTAAAAATGAAAATTTTGCTCGATATAACACATGTTCACTTTAAACTATTTTTTCAGACCATTCGTGTTGGGAACACTGTTAAAGTGTTAATAGATTAACTTTTGGAAATTAATTTTCCTTTTGAATAGTGTTTTCGATGTCGATGTCTTCATAAGTTAAATATTAAGTCTGTAAATGAGGTTTGAATCGCCAGTAACACAAAACAAGAGTACCGCAAACGGTACATGATACGCCCACTTGCAAAGTTTCGCTGATTCAATATGCCTTATAAGTTTTGACACTTTCTAATTTGTGCTCCAGATCTTTATCTCCATATTAAGGTGATATTACATAAACAAAAATTTGAAGTAAATATCTTATTAAAAAAAACCAGTTATGGGCATCCTCATGTTTGCAAATTTTCGTAAAGTGCATGGGCCGTAACTCTGTAACGACATGTTGAATGAACCTCAAAATCAACTCAGCTTCAGATTTTGTTGCATAAAACATTTGTGTGAAGTTTCATTAATATCCTTTAAATAGTTTTCCTAGAAAACAACTTAAAAATAAAAGGACATAAAAAAACCCACAATGTATGTGAAAATCCATATTAAGGTTATATCATATAAAAAAAATGAAGTAAATAACATTTAAAATGAAAAAGTTACGCCATCCTCTTATTTGCATATGTTTGCATTATTTTTTTAAGTGCAAGGGCCATAACTCTGAAACAACAAATCAAATGAACCTCAGAATCGACTCGGCTTCAGATCTTGATGCATTAAACATTTGTGTGAGGTTTCATTAATATCTGTCAAATAGTTTTCCCAGAAATCAACAAACTATTTGCATATATTTGCATTATTTTTAAGTGAAATGGACCATAACTCCGAAACGACAAATCAAATAAATCTCAGAATCGACTAAGCTTAAGATCTTGATGCATTGAACATCTGTGTGAAGTTTCATTAATATCTAACAGTTTTCCCAGAAAACTGAACAAACTATTTGCATATATTTGCATTATTCTTTTTAGCGCAAGGGCCATAACTCCGAAACGACAAATCAAATGAACCTCAGAATCAACGCAGCTTCAGATCTTGATGCATTAAACATTTGTGTGAAGTTTCATTAATATCTGTCTGATAGTTAACAAACGGACAGGACGACACCAATATACGACCACCGTTGTTAGGTGGGCGTATAAAAAACAGTTTCAATGTCTTTTAATGTTATTTTTCATTCTTCAGTAAGACCTGAAGAAAACAAGAGGGACATGATGGTCCTGATATCACTCAACAGCAATCAGGAGAGAAGACTTTCAAAGTTTTCACTAAGTTTCTTTTGAAAACTGGCCACCCCTGGGGCGGGAACTCATTTGAACCCAGGGGAATACTTAATATAACTTCTGTAGAGGACTTCAAGATGATGCTATGTGCCAAATATGAAGCTGAGAACCTTCCAGTTTCAGAGAAGATGATTTTTAGTTTTCACAATATGTTTCTACATAAAACCAGGCAAAAACTCCAAAACCTACTCTACATGTTGGCCAACTGAGTCCGAAAGAGTATGATACAAATGATACACTCCAGCAACAACACTCCAACAATACATGTATGCTAAAAATAGCATCTAGTCAAGATACTCTCACTGAAAAGCAAAGGGTATAAACAAAGCTGTTTAAACAGCAGTCTGCTACAGAAAACTGGATACCCCGGGGTGGGGCCAATTTTGACCCCAGGGGCATATTCATATAACTTTTGTAGAGGATCTGAACATGATGCTATGTGGCAAACATGAAAGCTGAGAACCCTGTAGATTCAGGAGAAGATTTTCAAAGTTTTCACTATATGTTTCTATTTAAAACTGGCCACCCATGGCACTGAGCCAATTTTGACCCCAGCGGCATAATTTATATAACTTTTGTAGAGGACCTGAACATGATGACATGTGCCAAATCCGAAAGCTGAGAACCTTCCAGTTTCAGGAGAAGATTTTCAAAGTTTTCACTATATGTTTCTATTGAAAACTGGACACCCCTAGGGCGGGGCCAATTTTGACCCAAGGGCCATGGCACAGCCTATGACAAAAGCTCTTTAACTCTGAAGGCATATCATTGGTGCAAATCCCCTCTGTACTATATTCAAACATATACAGTAAAACCCCGCTAATGCAACCACCTAAAAGAGGTATAATTCTGGGTGCTAGATGCAGGTGGTAGCTTAATGCGGACAAAAGTAATGCAGAAAGTTCCTAGGAGCTTTCTGCATTAGTTTTGCCCTGCATTAAGCAACCACCTGCTTATAAAGACACCCATGTTTATTCATTAAGTGGTCGTATTAGAGGGGCTTTACTGTATGGTAGACAGTAGGTGGTCTTACGCATTTGATGTTAGTGTGTTGGTCTCCAACTGTACTGTCTGTACTGTCTGTACAGCACTTGGCTGATCTTGAGCTGTGGGTGCGCTAGCAGTAAACACTTTGGTCTCCGCCAGCTGTAAATTAAACCATACCACTTAAATACTCCACCCTTTCAATTCCCAACTTTCGAAGTGGAAAAATCCATCATTGTTCAATAGCAGTGTGTAGCTAGATTTGCTATAAAGTCTTAACCCATTCCTGCATAGGCCATTTTTAGATCCAACCTCTTTGAACAAATCTACCAAAAAGGAGCAGTTACTAGAGAAAAGAATTTTTTTCAGAATTGTGTAATTTTGAAACCATTGTGATAAATAGAGCATTTGCTCCTGTGGAGCAAATGCTCTATTTATCACAATGGTTTAAACAGAGTGACTTTTACAGAAGCTTCAAAAGGCGTCTATATGCGGGAATGGGTTAATACCTGAGTGGAGGCCTCCTCCTGAAGCCCCTGATCTGGGTCTTTACTATATACAAATGCCGCTGAACTCTTTTCCCATATTAAGGAACAGCAGTGTGCATTAAGTACAAAAAGGTCAGATATGCTGACAGTAATTTAAAATGGCACATTGTAGACCCTGATCAAAGGGCTCAAGTAGGAACCCTCTGATCTGGGTCTACACTACTTGCAAATCAGTTTAATGTCACTCAACCCAAATTGCATTGCCCACATTATAAAAGTAAGTTCATAACATTCAGATTCATTATCAGATATCAACTGGGCTTAAGATAAAAGTATTCTCGCACAAAATTTGTACTCTCAAACATGAAGCTATGTGCCAAATATGAAAGCTGAAAACCTTCCAGTTTCAGAGAAGATCTTCAAAGTTTTCACTATATGTTTCTATTGAAAACTTCACACCCCAGGGGCAGGCCAATTTTAACTCCTGGGGCATAATTTATATAACTTTTGTAGAGGACCTATAGGTGATGATATGTGCCAAAGATGAAAGCTGAGAACCTTGTAGATTCAGAAGATATTTAAAGGTTCAAATTGTTGACGTGGGTAGATCCTCACTGATGGAAGACAGACATCAGGCGATGCCGCGATCACAAAAGCTCACCCTGAGCACTTTGTGCTCTGGTGAGCTAAAAACTTTATTCATGAAAAAAGATTAATACCTAGCAACTAGGGGTGTAACAATACATCGAACTATCGATGTATTGCGATAGTTCTTTATCACAGTTACTCTATCGATAGTTATTTCCAATTGACAATAGACTATTGCAATAGTTGCTCTGACTATTGATATTCTTTCATATAATTGGCAAACTCAAAGTAATAAACAAGCAATGAGTCTTTATCGTTGCATCTATTCCGAAAATGTAAAAATTGTTAAAGAGTACTTTCCCATGTAAAGGACTATGTATAAAACTAAAGCTCGGGTAGACTCAACCTCTAGCCAGAGTGCAGGTGACGGCGGTCAATGCGGGACCGTTACTTTCATATATGTTAAAGCAACGAAAAGTTTATATACTGCGTTTTTTTTTAAGAATATCAAATTCATTACAAATCACCTAAAGATAAGTTTTCTAACGAGTATGTTACAAAAATGGTTTTGTAAAATTTGTAGTATTAGGCTTCTTTATGCTCATGTTTTAGTCAAACCGTTGTGTTTTCAAAATGGCGTTGACCATCACGGAGATCAAGTTGGTTAAAAACAAAAGTGGTAAAACACATGTGGCATAGCAAGTATTTGGAAATATTAGTACTTCGGACTTCTTTTTTATTAATCTATTTCTGCCCAATTCATTTTAAATCATTTCCACAAACATTTTAGTAAGCATTTACAGCAAAGTTATATCTTACGCTGTGAAAATTTGCATTTCTACAAGTTTTCAAATCTTGGCAATATCTATTGCAATAGTATTGCAATAGTTTCCAGCAATAGCAATAGTATCGCAATAGTACTTTTAGCAATAGTAATAGTATTGCAATAGTCAAAACTGGCCCCAATAATCAGCCCTACTAGTAACAAGAGTGCAAAGCTGACAAAAATCAGAAATGTGGCCATAGGACACTGACGCCCCCACTTTAGATTGCTTGTCACAGAAAGTAAGAGCCATAATCATGTATGCAACAACTGAAGCAATGTATGCCATTTTTGCTAATAAAGGGCTGCAACTCCTAAACGACAGAAGGGATTTACATGGCTATCAAACCTGACCAGGATGTAATGGCCACAAACATGTGTATAAAGTTTCATGTGGATTGGACAAATAATTTCCAAGAAAGAGTCCAGCAAGATATTTTTAAAGTATTTTTTGCAAATAAAGGGCTGCAATGCTTAAAAGACTGAAGCGATTTACATGGCTATCGACTTGACCAGGATATCATGGCCAAAAACATGTGTGTAAAGTTTGGCGAGGATTGCACAAATACTTTCCAAGAAATGGTCCGGATAAAATATATTTGAAATAATTGGGTCGCAACTCCTGATCGAATCAAGCTAATTACATGGCTATCCAATTTGATCAGGATATAACGGCCACAAATGTGTGTAAAGTTTGGTGAGGATTGGACAAATACTTTCCAAGAAATGGTCGGGACAAGATATGGTGAGGATTGGACAAATACTTTCCAAGAAATGGTCGGGACAAGATATTTTGAAAGTCATTTTTGCAAATAAAGGGCCATAACTCCTAAACGACTAAAAGCGATTTACATGGCTATCTGACTTGACCAAGATATAATAGTCACAAACATATGTATAAAGTTTGGTGTGGATTGAACAAATACTTTCTAAGAAAAAGCCGGACAGACTCTTCTAGATGTGCTTACGGACATATTGACGGACGGACATACGGACAAGAGCAACCCTATATGCCACCACTTTGTGCCCCATGACCCACTTTCAAACTCTTCCGGGAATTTATTAGGACAATCATTCTGACCAAGTTTCATGAAGATTGGGCTCAAAATGTGACCTCTAGAGTGTTCACAAGTTAAAAACTGTTCATACTATTTGATCTATGAACCTAGTTTTTAACCCCACGTGAGTGACGTGACCCACTTTTGAACTCATCCAAGCTTTTATCAAGACAAGTTTCATGAAGATTGGACTAAAACTGTGACCACTGTGTTGACACACGACAGACATTCAAGTCTCCCAAAAGCTCAGGTGAGCTAAAAAGTTGGAAGACAAATCAACTTCTTCAATTGTGGCAGAACACAACTTTTGCAGATGACATACTTAGGATGCTAACAGTTACTGTAGTTACAGTTGGGCTACAATGTGGCAGCATTTTTTTTACATTTACAGAGAGGAAAAATGTACCAGCACACATCCAAGGGCAAGCTACACAAATTATCTTTCAACCCTGATTTTTTGAGTGGAATAGCCTATCGGTGTTTAACTAGAGTCAACTCAGTATGAAATGTTTAAACTTTTGAATAACAAACCATGCAGATCTTGATCAGAGTGCTCCCCTAGCAGTCCTCTGATCTGGGTCTACAATGTTTGCAAACAGTGCATGTGTGTCCCGCATTCAAAGGGTTAAGAAGTCTAATATAATACTTACACTCCCTGTCCAGCTGTCTATGTCCTCATTCCAGTCTTCTGCGCAGTCTCCCCAGTTAGAAACTAAAAATTGACAAAGACAACTGTTTTAGAGCTATTCCAGGAAAATTTAACGGGGAGGGGGGAAGATTAAAACTTGAATTGTTTTTGATACAAAAACTAATGTCTCCCCCAGTGCATGGACAGAATTTTCCAAAGTCCCATTAACTCTGCAGAAAATCATCGAACGGGAAAAAGAATACACTATGCACAACTAGGCATGGTGCTGATCAAACCTATGATGTTTCATGAAAATCCTAAACAAGAGTACCGCATACGGTACATAATACGCCCACTTGCAAACTTTCTCTGATTCAACATGCCTTATAAGTGTTGACATTTCTAATCTGTGCTTTAGATCTTGATTTCCATATTAAGGTGATACTATTTTTTTAAAAAATGAAGTGAATATCTTATTAAATAAAAAAGTTACAGCTAATCCTCATTTTTGCAGATTTTTGTAAAGTGCAACGGCCATAACTCTGTAAAGACAAACTGAATGAACCTCAAAATAAACTCAGCTTCAAATTTTGTTGCTTAAAACATTTGTGTTAAGTTTCATTTATATCATTTTAATAGTTTTCCCAGAAAACAACAGACAAACTAAAAGTTTACAGACTAACAAAGCAACGAACACACGAAGTTCAAGGACCATAACTTTAGAATAAAATGACAATATATGCAATATATGTGAAAATTCACATTAAGGTTTAACCATATAAAAAAATTGAAGTAAATATCATTTCAAATGAAAAAGTTATGGCCATCTTCATATTTGCATAGATTTGCATTATTTTTTTAAGTGCAAGGGCCATAACTCCGAAACGAAAAATAAAATAAACCTCAGAATCAACTCAGCTTAGATCTTGATGCATTAAACATTTGTGTGAAGTATCATTAATATCTGTCAAATAGTTTTCCCAGAAAACAGTGGACAAACTATTTGCATTATTTTTTTAAGTAAAAGGGCCATAACTCCGAAACGACAAATCAAATGAACCTCAGAATTGACTCAGCTTCAGATCTTGATGCATTAAACATTTGTGTGAAGTTTCATTAATATCTCTCAAATAGTTTTCCCAGAAAACAGCGGACAAACTATTTGCATATTTTTTAAGGACAAGGGCCATAACTCTGAAATGAAAAATCAAATGAACCTCAGAATCAACTCAGCTTCAGATCTTGATGCATTAAACATTTGTGTGAAGTTTCATTAATATCTGTCAAATAGTTTTCCCAGAAAACAGCGGACAAACTATTTGCATGTATTTGCATTATTTTTAATGTAAAAGGGCCATAACTCCGAAACGAAAAATGAAATGAACCTCAGAATCGACTCAGCTTCAGATCTTGATGCATTAAACATTTGTGTGAAGTATCATTAATATCTGTCAAATAGTTTTCCCAGAAAACAGTGGACAAACTATTTGCATTATTTTTTTAAGTAAAAGGGCCATAACTCCGAAACGACAAATCAAATGAACCTCAGAATTGACTCAGCTTCAGACCTTGATGCATTAAACATTTGTGTGAAGTTTCATTAATATCTCTCAAATAGTTTTCCCAGAAAATAGCGGACAAACTATTTGCATATTTTTTAAGGACAAGGGCCATAACTCTGAAATGAAAAATCAAATGAACCTCAGAATCAACTCAGCTTCAGATCTTGATGCATTAAACATTTGTGTGAAGTTTCATTAATATCTGTCAAATAGTTTTCCCAGAAAACAGCGGACAAACTATTTGCATGTATTTGCATTATTTTTAATGTAAAAGGGCCATAACTCCGAAACGACAAATGAAATGAACCTCAGAATCGACTCAGCTTCAGATCTTGATGCATTAAACATTTGTGTGAAGTTTCATTAATATCTCTCAAATAGGTTTCCCAGAAAACAGCGGACAAACTATTTGCATATGTTTTAATGACAAGGGCCATAACTCTGAAATGAAAAATCAAATGAACCTCAGAATCAGCTCAGCTTCAGATCTTGATGCATTAAACATTTGTGTGAAGTTTCATTAATATCTGTCAAATAGTTTTCCCAGAAAACAGCGGACAAACTATTTGCATGTATTTGCATTATTTTTTATGTAAAAGGGCCATAACTCCGAAACGACAAATCAAATGAACCTCAGAATTGACTCAGCTTCAGATCTTGATGCAATAAACATTTGTGTGAAGTTTCATTAATATCTCTAAAATAGTTTTCCCAGAAAACAGCGGACAAACAAAATGTTGACGGACGAACGAACGAACGAACGAACGGACGGACGGACAGGGCCACGACAATATACGACCACCTTTATTAGGTGGGCGTATAAAAACAATTTTGGGGAAACCCCACGAACAAAATTTTACATACGACCACCTTTATTAGGTGGGCGTATAAAAACAATTTTGGGGAAACCCCACGAACAAAATTTTCCATGTAAAAATTTCAAAGTCCAATAACTCTGAAGAAAATCACCAAACGGGAACAGGAGTAGGCTACACACAACTAGGCATGAAGCTTATCAATCCTATGAAATTTAATGATTATCCAATAAAAGGTTTTGGAAAAACTCTGAGGACAAAACTTCCATGTAAAAATTCACGTAACTCTGCAGAAAATGGGAGGCAATAACTCCAATATTATTGAAGCTAGATTTATGATACTTGTGCATAACACTTCCTTCAAAAATGCTCTTTAAAGCCTCTTTCCATAGATAAAATGTCATTCCAATAGCATCAGTAGAGCAGGAGTTATTGATCAGACAAAAAAATGTAACAAAGGGCAATAAGTGGACTTTAACAAAAACCTTAACCCTTTCCCTAATATAAACGTGTTTTCACGCATTTGCAAACAGAGAAGACCTAGATCAGACGGCTCCTAGAGGAGCTGTCTGATCAGGGTCTGCTCTGTTTGCTAATAAAACTTGATAGCTGTTTCTTTACTTTCTAAAATGGCTATAATGTTCTACCTTCAATATTTCATTATAACTATTTAGCCTATGAATATTCAATAGGTATTGAAATTTGAAATAAACATAGAACAGGGAAAGGGTTAACCAAACAAGAGCTGTCACAGTCACGTGACAAATGCCCCCAAAGGATATTCCTGTGACCTTGACCTTTGACCCATGGACCAGGGAGTTGAACGCGACACATCATCATCACATCATCTTTGTGTGGTGAACATTTGTGCCAGGTTATTTTGAAATCCATTCACAGATTAAGAACACACGAATTTAGGACGGATGGAAGGACAGACGGAAGGACGGACAATGCGATTACTATATGCCCACCGATGGGGGCATAAAAATTTAAGTAACAAGAGCCACATTTTGTATGAGTTGACACATTATATTGGAGGGATTTAACAAGTGGCTTTAGTTCAAGAAGTTTTTGTAGGAAACTCGCTAAACTGACTCGAGTTTCATTGCGTTTCTAAGCAATCTGGAATTCGAGTCCGTGATGCTGGAATGATAACGTTTGTTTAACTGCTTCACAAGACAAGAGGGCCATGATGGCCCTGATATCGCTCACCAGACAATCAGAGGAGAAGATATTTAAAGTTCTAACTATGTCTCTATACAATACTGGCCATCCATGGGGCGGGCCTCATTTGACCCCAGGGGCATAATTCATTTCACTTTTGTAGAGGACTTCAAGATAATGCTATGTGCCAAATATGAAAGCTGAGAACTTTCCGGTGTCAGGAGATTTTCAAAGTTTCACAATATGTTTCTATATAAAACTAGAACTATCACTAAAGGTGATGAATACCCCCGCACGGCAGCTTTGATTGTAAAACCAAGTTTGTGACACAACTAAACATATGAAATCTGCATCTTGCATATCTGCTATTCGTGGTTATCAAATATGGCAAGTATTAATTCAATAACTTTTAAATTGAAGGAAGAGTTTGTGACATCAACTCCCATGTTTCATGCCAAAATGACAACAAGAGCACCGCAAGACGGGGCAATATACGCCCGAAGGCTGTTCTATAAAATTATGTTGAAAAATAAAGGAGTTAGTTGCACAAGAAATTGCTACCCGAAACTATCAAAGGGCAATAACTCCAGAATGAACAAGAGATGTTTGTAAAACATGTATACCCCCCAGACCCCCTGACCTTTGATCTAGTGACCTCAAAATCAATAGGGGTCATCCAGTGGTCATGACTAATCACCACAGCAACTTTGAAGATCCTAAGCCAAACTACTGATCATTTATTGATCTGAAAACATTGCACAAGTTAAGGTCATGGTGACCTTGACCTTTGACCTAGTGACCTCAACAACTATAGGGGTCATCTAGTGGTCACGACCAACTACCACAGCAAGTTTAAAGATCCCGAACCAAACCATTGAGCAGTTCGTAATTGGAAACCATTTCATCAGTTAAGGTCATGATGACCTTGACCTTTGACCTAGTGACCTCAAAATCAATAGGGGTCATTTAGTTGTCATGACCAACCACCTAAGCAAATTTGAAGATCCTAAGCCAAACCACTGATCAGTTATTGATTGGAAACCATTTCAACAGTTAAGGTCATGGTGATCTTGACCTTTGACCTAGTGACCTTAACAATAATAGGGGTCATCTAGTGGTCATGACCAACCCCCACAGCAAGTTCGAAAATCCTAAGCCAAACCCTTGAGCAGTTATTGATCGCAAACCATTTCACCAGTTAAGGTCATGGTGACCTTGACCTTTGACCTAGTGACCTCAAAAACAATAGGGCTCATCTAGTTGTCATGACCAACCACCTAAGCGAATTTGAAGATCCTAAGCCAAACCCTTGATCAGTTATTGATCAGAAACCATTTTACCAGTTAAGGTCATGGTGACCTTGACCTTTGACCTAGTGACCTCAAAAACAATAGGGGTCATCCAGTGGTCATGACCAACTACTGCAGCAAGTTTGAAGATTCTTAGCCAAACCCTTGAGCAGTTATTGATCGGAAAACATTTAACCAGTTAAGGTCATGGTGACCTTAACCTTTGACCTAGTGACTTCAAAAACAATAGGGATCATCTAGTGGTCATGACCAACCACCACAGCAAATTTGAAGATCCTAAGCCAAACCCTTGAGCTGTTATTGATCGAAAAACATTTCACTAGTTAAGGTCATGGTGACCTTGACCTTTGACCTAGTGACCTAAAAAACAACAGGGCTCATCTAGTTGTCATGACCAACCACCTAAGCAAGTTTGAAGATCCTAAGCCAAACCCTTGAGCAGTTATTGATCAGAAACCATTTTACCAGTTAAGGTCACGGTGACCTTGACCTTTGACCTAGTGACCTCAAAAACAATAGGGGTCATCCAGTGGTCATGACCAACTACTGCAGCAAGTTTGAAGATTCTTAGCCAAACCCTTGAGCAGTTATTGATCGGAAAACATTTAACCAGTTAAGGTCATGATGACCTTGACCTTTGACCTAGTGACTTCAAAAACAATAGGGGTCATCTAGTGGTCATGACCAACCACCACAGCAAATTTGAAGATCCTAAGCCAAACCCTTGAGCTGTTATTGATCGAAAAACATTTCACCAGTTAAGGTCATGGTGACCTTGACCTTTGACCTAGTGACCTAAAAAACAACAGGGCTCATCTAGTTGTCATGACCAACCACCTAAGCAAGTTTGAAGATCCTAAGCCAAACCCTTGAGCAGTTATTGATCAGAAACCATTTTACCAGTTAAGGTCACGGTGACCTTGACCTTTGACCTAGTGACCTCAAAAACAATAGGGGTCATCCAGTGGTCATGACCAACTACTGCAGCAAGTTTGAAGATTCTTAGCCAAACCCTTGAGCAGTTATTGATCGGAAAACATTTAACCAGTTAAGGTCATGATGACCTTGACCTTTGACCTAGTGACTTCAAAAACAATAGGGGTCATCTAGTGGTCATGACCAACCACCACAGCAAATTTGAAGATCCTAAGCCAAACCCTTGAGCTGTTATTGATCGAAAAACATTTCACCAGTTAAGGTCATGGTGACCTTGACCTTTGACCTACTGACCTAAAAAACAACAGGGCTCATCTAGTTGTCATGACCAACTACCACAGCAAGTTTGAAGATTCTAAGCTAAACGCTTGAGCAGTTATTGATCGGAAATCATTTAACCAGTTAAGGTCATGGTGACCTTGACCTTTGACCTAGTGACCTAAAAAATAATAGGGGTCATCTAGTGGTCATGACCAACCACCACAGCAAGTTTGAAGATCCCAAGCCAAATCCTTGAGCAGTTATTGATCGGAAACTATTTCACCATTTTAGGTCATTGTGACCTTGACCTTTGACCTAGTGACCTCAAAAACAATAGGGGTCATCTACTTGTCATGACCAACTACCACAGCAAGTTTGAAGATTCTATGCCAAGTCGTTTATTAGTTATCATTCGGAAACCATCGATCTACCGACCGACCGACCGACCGACCTACCGACAGACCGACCGACCGACCGACCGACATGTGCAAAGCAATATACCCCCATTTTTTCAAAAGGGGGGTATAAAAATGATATGAGAGTTATCTCACTGATATGCACAACTACACATCAATATCTATCATTCCTGAAAGTTTGAAGAAATTATGTTGAAAAATAAAGGAGGAGTTAGTTGCACAAGAAATTGCTACCCGAAACTATCAAAGGGCAATAACTCCAGAATGAAAAATGATATGAGAGTTATCTCACTGATATGCACAATTACACATCAGTATCTATCATTCCTGAAAGTTTGAAGAAATTATGTTGAAAAACAAGATGTGTTTGTGAAACACTATGCCCCCTCGATATGATATTTGACCCTAAAGGATGACCTTGATCTTGACATGTCACCCCTCAAACTGTGCAGCTTCATGGGGCGCACATGCATACCACATATCAAGTCTGTATCTCTACTGGTTCAAAAGTTATGGCCAATGTTAAAGTTTGTGACCTTTGACCATGAAGGATGACCTTGACATGTTACCCCTCAAACTGTGCAGCAAAATGAGAAACACACGTATACCAACTATCAAGTCTTTATCTCTACTGGTTCAAAAGTTATGGCCAATGTTAAAGTCGGTGACCTTTGACCCTGAAAGATGACCTTGACCTTGAAATGTAACCCCCTTAAATGTGCAGCTTCATGAGATACACATGCATACCAAATATTAAGACTTTATCTCTATTGGTTCAAAAGTTAGGGCCAATTTGAAGTTGGTGACCTTTGACCCTGAAGAATGACCTTGACATTTCACCCCTCACACTGTGCAGCTTCATGGGATACACAATCATGCCACATATCAAGTCTCTATCTGTACTGGTTCAAAAGTTATGACCAATGTTAAAGTCGGTGATTTGACCCATGTGTTTGACCTCTGACCTTTAAAGATGACCTTGACCTTGACATGCCACCCCTCAAAATGTGCGGCTTAATGAGATACATATGCGTGCCAAATATCAAGTCACTAGCTGTACTGGCTCAAAAGTTATGACCAATGTTAAAGTTACAGACAAAGAAACAGACATCTGACCTTTGACCCTGACGTATGACCTTGACCTTGACATTTCACCCCTCAAAATGTGCAGGTTAATGAGATACACACGCATGCCAAATATCAAGTCTCTATCTCTACTGGTCAAAAAGTTATGGCCAATGTTAAAGTCGGTGATTTGACCCATATATTTGACCTCTGACCTTGAAGGATGACCTTGACCTTGACATGTCACCCCTCGAAATGTGCGGCTTCATAAGATACATATGCATGTCAAATATCTAGTCTCTATCTGTACTAACTCAAAAGTTATGACCAATGTTATAGTTGCGTTAAAGTTACAGACAAAAAACAGACAATTTGACCTTCGACCCTAAAGATGACCTTGACCTTGACATGTCACCCCTCAAAATGTGCAGCTTCATTAGATACACAAGCATGCCAAATATCAAGTCTCTACCTCTACTGGTCCAAAAGTTATGGCCAATGTTAAAGTCGGTGATTTGACCCATATATTTGACCTCTGACCTTGAAGGATGACCTTGACCTTGACATGTCACCACTCAAAATGTGCAGCTTCATGAGATACATATGCATACCAAATATCAAGTCTCTATCTGTACTGGCTCAAAAGTTATGACCAATGTTAAAGTTGCTGACAAACAAACAGACAAACAGACAAACAGACAAACAGACAGACAGACAGACAGGGCAAAAACAATATGCCCCCCAGATGTTATCTGGGGGGCATAATAAAGGAGGAGTTAGTTGCACAAGAAATTGCTACCCGAAACTATCAAAGGGCAATAACTCCAGAATGAAAAATGATATGAGAGTTATCTCACTGATATGCACAACTACACATCAGTATCTATCATTCCTGAACGTTTGAAGAAATTATGTTGAAAAATAAAGGAGGAGTTAGTTGCACAAGAAATTGCTACCCGAAACTATCAAAGGGCAATAACTCCAGAATGAAAAATGATATGAGAGTTATCTCACTGATATGCACAACTACACATCAGTATCTATCATTCCTGAAAGTTTGAAGAAATTATGTTGAAAAATAAAGGAGGAGTTAGTTGCACAAGAAATTGCTACCCGAAACTATCAAAGGGCAATAACTCCAGAATAAACAAGATGTGTTTGTGAAACACTATGCCCCCTCATATATTTGACCTCTGACCTTGAAGGATGACCTTGACCTTGACATGTCACCCCTCAAAATGTGCAGCCTCATGAGATACACAAGCATGCCAAATATCAAGTCTCTATCTCTACTGGTCCAAAAGTTATGGCCAATGTTAAAGTCGGCGATTTGACCCATATATTTGACCTCTGACCTTGAAGGATGACCTTGACCTTGACATGTCACCCCTCAAAATGTGCGGCTTTATGAGATACATATGTATGCCAAATATCAAGTCTCTATCTGTACTGGCTCAAAAGTTATGACCAATGTTAAAGTTGCTGACAAACAAACAGACAAACGGACAAACAGACAGACAGGGCAAAAACAATATGCCCCCGACTATCGTCTATGGGGGCATAAAAATGATATGAGAGTTATCTCACTGATATGCACAACTACACATCAGTATCTATCATTCCTGAAAGTTTGAAGAAATTATGTTGAAAAATAAAGGAGGAGTTAGTTGCACAAGAAATTGCTACCCGAAACTATCAAAGGGCAATAACTCCAGAATGAAAAATGATATGAGAGTTATCTCACTGATATGCACAACTACACATCAGTATCTATCATTCCTGAAAGTTTGAAGAAATTATGTTGAAAAATAAAGGAGGAGTTAGTTGCACAAGAAATTGCTAACGGACGGACGGACAGACGGACAGACGGACGGACGGACGGACGACATGCGCCATACCATAATACGTCCCTTCGGGCGTATAAAAATACTCTCAAGGGGAGATAATTCTGCAATGCCCAGCGCTAAGCAGATGAAAAATGTATTACACATCTACCATTCAAGGTTATTAAGTATTCCAAATACAACTTCAATAACTCTCAAACTGAAGGAGTAGTTTGCGACACCAAATACCCATGCTACAGGCACAAATGGCAAAAAATTACTCAAAAGTTCAAGGGGAGATAATTCTGCAATGCCTGGCTTAAAACACATGCAAATTGTGTCTTGCACATCTGATCCAGTCTACTACTTTTTGCATTAGTTTTAGTTTGTATATACTATACAGTTTAATCTGATATAGTGAATCATTACATATCTGATTGGGCGTTGCATTGGTGACATGGCTGCTGCTCTGTTTCTGAACTGTTTGAATCATAAGGCCTATTCTATCTTGACACTGCTTGAATATGAAAGCTGTATAAAGCATATACAAGTACTTAATACAAAACTGTATTGAACAGTATTCGTCCGTTTTCAACAGTGGATAAGGGCAATAAATATATGATGTTTGTGTATCAGAGGGGAATAACTCCTAAAAACCGCAAACCATCTGAAAATGTAATACATGGGAACGATGCCATGGCAATAACAAATATTCATGTTGAGTTTCATTGAATTGTCAATCCCTTACAGAGATATAGCATTGGAAGGAAAAAATATATGATTTTTGAGAATCAAAGGACAATAACTTCTAAACGTTACAAGTGACCTAGAAAAGTAATACATGGGAACAGTGCCCCATTGATAACAAATATTCATGTCAAATTTCATTGAATTCTATCAATCCCTTACAACAGAGATATGGCAATGACGACGCACAACACATGATCGCAAAAGCTCACCCTGAGCACTTTGTGCTCTGGTGAGCTAAAAAAAACATGTTATTGTTTTGATTGAATCCTCATATTTACTGGTTGCCATCTCTATCCATATATAAAGTTTCACAGTTGTGCCTACAATACTTGATAAGTTATGCTCTGGACAAAAAATTGTTTCTGAAAAGTAACCAAGGGGAACAACTCCCTCAAAAATGAATTTGGAGTTACAACCCTTGTTGACAGAACATCCTTTCATTACCCTCTATCCATATATAAAGTTTCACAGTTGTGCCTATAATACTTCAGGAGTAATGCGGACGGACAGACACACGCCATTCCGATTGTACCAAGAGTGCCAGTGGGCACAATATACGCCCGCCGAGGTCTTGTTCAACATAAACTGGGGTTAACGTATTTGCTAAACTCAATTTCTAAGTCCAATTTTGCGACCAAGTTTCAAGGTAAAAGCGTCATAATTATGTCAAAATGTTAGACAGAGTTATGTACTCTTGCCTACAGGTGAAGCTTGTGATAGTGAACAAGTGTTCAAAGTTTAAAACTTAATCTGAAAGGTTTATGTATATAAGTGGACTTTAACCAAAACCTTAACAAAAATTTCTAAGTTAAAAGGGGGGATAATTCTGTCAAAATGTTGGACAGAGTTATGTACTCTTGCCTACAGGTGAAGCTTATGATGGTGAACAAGTGTTCCAATATAAAAAGCTTTATCTCAAAGGGTTATGTAAATAAGTGGACTTTAACCAAAACCTTAACAAAAAATTCTAAGTTAAAAAGGGGCATAATTCTGTCAAAATACTTGACAGAGTTATGTACTCTTGTCTACAGGTGAAACTTGTGATGGTGACTTTAACAAAAACCTTAAAAGGGGCATAATTCGGTCAAAATGCTTGACAGAGTTATGTTCTCTTGCCTACAGGTGAATGTTGCGACGGTGACAAGTGTTCCAAGTTTCGAAGCTTTATTGCAAAGTGTTATGAAATAAGTGGACTTACAAAAATGTGTTCCACATAAATTGAGGTTAACATTTTTGCTTAACGCAAATGCTAAACGCAAATTCTAAGTCCAATTGTGTGACCTTGACCTTTGACAAACGAACCGGGACTTGGCAGGCTACTGTAGCATGTCTAGATAAACATTGTGGTTAAATTTGAGAAGGATCCACCAGGCGGAACTTGAGTTAGAGATGTTACAGACGGACAGATGGACAGACGGACAGACACACAGACAGCGCCATTCCATAATACGTCCCGTTTTTTCAAACGGGCATATAAAAATTAATTACAATTCGATAAGTGGTACCCATTATTTGACAATAACAGAAAGATCAAATTCACCATGGCAGTTTTAAAGTATTCATTAAACAAGTCAAAAGGCTGTTTGTAAAGCCTTCAAATCTAAATGTGTACAGGGTTTTGGGACTGATTTTATAGCCGTTATTCAGCTATATTCTCAATGGTTATTCAGCTATATTCAATAGTTTTTTCCCAATTTTTGGTGGAAAATTCCCAATCTCATGTTATAAAAAAATTCGAAAAAAATTCCATATCATTTGTACTCTTTTTTATCATTCGGAATGTTTGGAGTTATTCTTCCATTACTACTCTAAGTTACTACTGCGCTGCAAATATCTAAAGTATGTCTAAATTCCAGTACAACAAAATCTCTTACCCAACACATCAATAAAGCCTGAACCTCCAATTTAAAACAATCTTTAAAATGAACAGACTCAGATACACTAGATACAGGTGATCATAAACTTTCCCTGCACTGACAATGGGGAACAGAAAACACTTTAACATGAAAGCTGCATAATGCTTGCTAAAAAGTAAGAGTATAATATCTGAAATCTGCATAATATTTGCTAATTATAATTGATAACATATAATATTTGAAATCTACATGAACTGATAAATTTCTCCACCAAACCCTATGTCACTCACCAGATGATCAGGAGAAGATTTTCGAAGTTTTCATTATACTTTTCTTTTGAACACCAGGGCCATAATTTATATAACTTTTGTAAAGGGCCTACAGATGATGCTATGTGCCAAAGATGAAAGCTGAGAATCCTGTAGATTCAGAAGAGACGATTCTTAAAGGTTCAACTTGTTGACGACTGACGATGACGCTATGTGCCAAATACAGGGGTGAGAATGGCTATTAGTGAAAAAAGAGAAATATTGGTGGGGTCAGGGGGGGCCGCCAAGGCCCTTTACGGGTCATGGGCAGAGCTCAAGTGGGAGGGGTTCAGGGGGCAAAATGAAATATAGCTTTTCTGAGCACTTCAGGAGCCTTCTCCTGCATTTTCACTTGGGTCTTTCATTCATGTTAATTGTTTTACAATTATACTTGTCATACATGAGCTGTGTTTCAAACAAACTTGTTGCATAACATGTCAATACAATTTACATAGTAACATACAGTTAATTCTTGGAGCCATTCAACATTGCAAGATTAATTTCTTGTCCAGCACAAGCAATAAAAATTCACATGTTTTAAGAAATCAAACAGAACTCGGTGATCAATGATACAAAATTTGATTTAAAGTCGGTATGGTATTATAATATTTAATAACTTTCTGGCCAAAGTTCACCTTTTTATACTCATTTATAGTCACAATTTCTAGTCAAAGTTCACACTCAAACTATTATTTTTCCATATCATTATAAAACATCTTAAATTCATTAAACTGCATTATAATAACAAAATATAAATTTTCTGAATCGGTACATCTTGACCAATTCCTTTAACATTAGCTATGAATAGGTATTGACAGGCACCACTTTCTGGTGAATAATACTGTTTCAATAACTATACATGTTTAGCGGTTTTTAGATGGTTCACTAAATCGTCGCCATTTATCACTTTTCTCGTTTCTTTACCGAAAGTCAATTTAATTTCTTTCTCTAAACATCTTAGGTTGAACTTATTTTTCACACTTTTATTGCAATCTCTGCCTATGCTTCTCATGTTTGTCTTAAATTCAGAATAATTTGCAGAACCAGATACCGTACTTCACAATACAGACACAATACTGGAAGGTTAGAACGAACGTTGCATAATATGAGTGTTTTGATTGGCTGTAGGACCAGAGTCTCATTTCTCATTTGATTTGCTGTTGACGTGATAAACGTTATTAGCGCAGATTTACTTGGAAGAGTAAAAGAATATATCGATGAATAGTAATTTCCCCGAGTGATTTGTCATAACCCCCCACAACACACACACTTTCTTATGAGATTAACATCGATCTAAAAAACGGCCCTGACTGATAAAAAATCCGCGAAATTCCGCAGATCCACGGAAAATTTTCACCCCTGCAAATATGAAAGCTGAGAACCTTTCAGTTTCAGAGAAGATTTTCAAAAGTTTTCACTATATGTTTCTACAGAAAACAAGGCACCACTGGGGCGGGCCAAGTTTGACACCATAATTTATACAACTTTTATAGAATGCCTACAGATGATGCTATGTGCCAAAGTTGAAAGCTTCTCAAAGATTTTTAAGGTTCAAATTGTTGACGACTGATGACACATACCGACAGATATCATGCGATCACAAACACTTACTCTGAGCACTTTGTGCTTTGGTGAGCTAAAACCATAGTGAGGAGACCCTGAGCAGACATCTATAGAATCTGTCTGATCTGGACCACTCTCTGTACAAAGATGTAAACCCTCCCCTTGTACTTACTTTTGGGTTCCTTTTCACCCATCACAGCCGTTTCATTTGTCCAGGTGTCAATCTGTGGACCATTATCAAACTGTGCATTTTTGTCAAATCTTCCAGCTGATCGAAAACCCCTGCAAAATTGAAATCATAACCTAATATAACTTAGATGTATTTGTGAAACCATATGCACTAAATAGGTGCTTTCACATATACTTTTGACCAGAGACCTTGGAGGTTTGACCATGACATGGCCACACTCAGCTTCATTAGATACATGCCAAGCATGATATCTCTAATATGTACAGTCAAACTTGTATTAAGAGACCACCCAAGGGACGGTCAAAAAGTGGTCTCTTAATGAAACGGTCTCTTAATACAAAACCCCATCAAGTGTAGTAAAGAAAACATGTACATGTACATGTGTACTTAAACATGCAAATGTTTTCTTTTCAGTTTGCAATGTTAATTTATATACATGTATATGTGCCTGCAGATGTATGTAATAAAGCATAAAAATATTTCATGTTTGTTATTTCTGAGATTAAAGAGATACCATTTTATTGTTTGATTTGGTTTATTCATCAAAAATATGTACAGCATATGTCTCCCTACCTTTAACCAAATTAGCAGTTTAAATGTCTGAATTTGACTCCCAGCTCCTTCCAGCTGGGAACCAAATAAAGGCCTTAAATGTTAAGAGTTAACACTTTCCCTATTTCCCTATTTCTGAATGAAATTAAAACAAATTAACCAAAATTCAGTCACTTCTTTCATACAAATTACTTAAAGAAATCACTGATTTTGGTTTGTTTGTTTTCAAACTCTGCCCTGCTGCTTGTAAACATGCTTTCCAAGCTCATTATACTCTCTAACCAATGGCCTTTTCCAATATGCAATGCAAATCTTACGTGTGAAAACTGACAACTATTAAATCGTATATATGCCGCCATGAATGTAATACACACAGCTGATTACCGGCTCGTATCATGCGCATGATGCCCTAATAGCAAGGGAACCAGTAAAATCTTAACTGCATAACTTTCGTTACAAATTAATTGTGTGTATAATTGAGATGCGCGTGCACTGAATTTTTTCACTGTCAAAGCCACCAAAGTTTGCACTTTAATTATGACAAGAGGGCCAGAATGGCCCTGAAGCGCTCACCAGACAATCAGAGGAGAAGATTTTCAAAGTTTTCACTATATGTTTCTATAGAAAACTAGCCGGCCCTGGGGCAGTCCAATTTTGACCCCAGGGGCGTAATATATATAACTTTTGTACAGGACTTGAACATGATGCTATGAGCCAAATATTAAAGCTGAGAACCTTTCAGTTTCAGCTATGTGCCAAATATGAAAGCTGAGAACTTTCCAGATTCAGAGAAGAAGATTTTCAAAGTTTTCACTATTTGTTTCTATTGAAAACTGCCCACCCCTGGGGCGGGGACAATTTTGACCCCAGGGCAATAATTAATATAACTTTTGTAGAGGACCTGAACATGATGCTATGTGCCAAATATGAAAGCTGAGCGCCTTCCAGTTTCAGAGGAGAAGATTTTCAAAGATTTCACTATTTTTTTCTATTGAAAACTGCCCATCCCTGGGGCGGGGCCAATTTTGACCCCAGGGGCATAATTAATATAACTTTTGTAGAGGACCTGAACATGATGCTATGTGCCAAATATGAAAGCTGAGAAACTTCTGATTTCAAAGGAGAAGATTTTCAAAGGTTTACTATATGATTCTATTGAAAACTTCCCACCCCTGGGGCGGCCCCAATTTTGACCCCAGGGGCATAATTTGGGGGTGGGGCGGCCCCAATTTTGACCCCAGGGGCATAATTTATATAACTTTTGTAGAGGACATGAACATGATGATCTGTGCCAAATATGAAAGCTAAGCGCCTTCCAGTTTCAGAGGAGAAGATTTTCAAAGATTTCACTATTTGTTTCCATTGAAAACTGCCCACCCCTGGGGTGGGGCTAATTTTAACCCCAGGGCCATAATTTATATAACTTTTGTAGAGGACCTGAACATGATGCTAAATGCCAAATATGAAAGCTGAGAACCTTCTAGTTTCAGAGGAGAAGATTTTCAAAGTTTTCACTATATATTTCTATTGGAAACTGCCCACCCCTGGGGCGGGGCCAATTTTGACCCCAGGGCCTTAATTTATATAACTTTTGTAGAGGACCTGAATATGCTGCTCTGTGCCAAATATGAAAGATGAGAGCCTTTCAGTTTCAGAGGAGAAGATTTTCAAAGATTTCATTATTTGTTTCTATTGAAAACTGCCCACCCCTGGGGCGGGGCCAATTTTGACCCCAGGGTCATAATTTATATAACTTTTGTAGAGGACCTGAACATGATGCTTTGTGCCAAATATGAAAGCTAATAACCTTCTGGTTTCAGAGGAGAAGATTTTCAAAGTTTTACTATATGTTTCTATTGAAAACTTCCCACCCCTGGGGCGGGGCCAATTTTGACCCCAGGGGCATAATTTATATAACTTTTGTAGAGGACCTATTGGTGATGCTATGTACCAAAGATGAAAGCTGAGAACCCTGTAGATTCAGAGGAGAAGATTTTTAAAGGTTCAAATTGTTGACGCCCGACGACGGACGACGCACGCCGACGGACGACAGACATCTGGCGATCACAAAAGCTCACCCTGAGCACTTTGTGCTCTGGTGAGCTAAACAAGAGGGCCAGAATGGCCCTGACATCGCTCACCAGCCAATCAGAGGAGAAGATGTTCAAAGTTTTCACTATATGTTTCTAGAGAAAACTGGCACCCCTGGGGCGGAGTCAATTTTGAACCCAGGGGCATAATGTATGTAACTTTTGTAGAGGACCTGAACATGATGCTATGTGCCAGATATGAAAGCTAAGAACCGTTCAGTTTCAGAGAAGAATATATTCAAAGTTTTACCATATATTTCTATTGAAAACTGGCTACCCCTGGGGCGGGGCCAATTTTGACCCCAGGGGCATAATTTATATAAATTTTGTAGAGGACCTGAACATGATGCTATGTGCCAAATATGAAAGCTTAGAACCTTCCAGTTTCAGAGGAGAAGATTTTCAAAGTTTCACTATATGTTTCTATTGAAAACTGACCACCCCCGGGGCGGGGCCAATTTTGACCCCAGGGGCATATTTTATACAAATTTTGTAGAGGACCTGAACATGATGCTATGTGCCAAATATGAAAGCTGAGAACCCTGTAGATTCAGAAGAATTGTTTTTCAAAGTTGTCACTATGTGTTTCTATTCAAAACTGGCTACCCCTGGGGCGGGGCCAATTTTGACCCCAGGGGCATAATTTATATAACTTTTGTAGAGGACCTGAACATGATGCTATGTGCCAAATATGAAAGCTGAGAACCGTGTAGATTCAGAGGAGAAGATTTTCAAAGTTGTCACTATATGTTTCTAATGAAATCTGGCTACCCCTGGGGCGGGGCCAATTTTGACCCCAGGGCCATAATTTATATAACTTTTGTAGAGGACCTGAACATGATGCTATGTGCCAAATATGAAAGCTGAGAACCCTGTAGATTCAGGAGAAGATTTTCAAAGTTGTCACTATATGTTTCTATTCAAAACTGGCTACCCCTGGGGCGGGGCCAATTTTGACCCCAGGGGCATAATTTATATAACTTTTGTAGAGGACCTGAACATGATGCTATGTGCCAAATATGAAAGCTGAGAACCGTGTAGATTCAGAGGAGAAGATTTTCAAAGTTGTCACTATATGTTTCTATTCAAAACTGGCTACCCCTGGGGCGGGGCCAATTTTGACCCCAGGGGCATAATTTATATAACTTTTGTAGAGGACCTGAACATGATGCTTTGTGCCAAATATGAAAGCTGAGAACCCTGTAGATTCAGAGGAGAAGATTTTCAAAGTTTTACTATATATTTCAATAGAAAACAAGGCACCCCTGGGGCGGGGCCAATTTTGACCCCAGGGGCAAAATTTATATAACTTTTGTAGAGGACCTAAAGATGATGCTATGTACCAAAGATGAAAGCTGAGAACCCTGTAGATTCAGAGGAGAAGATTTTTAAAGGTTCAAATTGTTGACGCCCGACGACGGACGACGCACGACGACGAACATCAAGTGATCACAAAAGCTCACCCTGAGCACAAAAGTGCTCTGGTGAGCTAAAAACAAACATCATTAGAAATCTAAACCCCTAACTCAGTGCGGGGTTGGAGGTTATATGCTAATGCAGAAAAGGGTGTGCACTCTTTGACCAATCAAATGAAATTTAAAACCCCAATAAATCACACGCGACATCACATGTGACCTTTCATTTTCTGAAAACAGTGACAGCCATATTTATTGTTTTACACAGCAGGTTTAATCGGATTAGGGGTTTGACAGGCCCAGAGGCAATTACATCCTGTCAACAAACTTGTTTTATGAAATATATACTTGGTTGTTTGAAATTATTTGCTAAATGAACCTTTAACTTCGGACATTGTTCGACCTTACTCGCTAAGAAATGTTAAGAGCACGGAGACTAACGGAGTTTACCGAGTGGAACACGTACATGTTTTGTGTTGAGAACATGCCAAATTTAGGCGTGACAGGTAAGTTTCTCGAACAGTCAGTCGTATAAAGGTGTGAATGCGATTGCTTGTCATGATGCAACAACGACAATATATAATTGGCCGCTTAACAAAACAGAGCAATTATCGTAGGGACAGGTATTTGGCGGTCGCTGGTCGCGTTAGACAAAGGTCGCTTAGTACAAGTTAAATATAGAGCAAAACTTCACGGGAGGACCTGAAAGTGGTCGCTTAGGACAAGTGGTCGCTTAATACACGTGGTTGCTCATGCAAGTTTGACTGTATGTCCAATGTTAAAATTTCAGACAACATGACCCCTATATACATATTGGGGACATAAAAGTACAGTAATAGTGACAAGCTTTTGCACAGTACAATTGATACAAACTTATTCAAGGTAATTCAATTTTGGACATCAATGTGAAAAAAAACCTGATCAGTATCTGCCAGAGAATCAGTAGAACCGATGGAGGCTCCCAAAATAAATGCTAGTTCCAAGACTTAGAGGGCTTATATATATTTCCAATAAAACTCCTAAATTATGCAAAAGAGAGTGATGATTCTTCTGCACTGCTCATCAAGATCTATCTACCCATGAAGTTTCATGTTGATATCTATAACAGATCAGGGCTTTTTTTCGGCCAGTTTTATAGCCGTTATTGGGCTATGTTCCCAATGGCAAAAAGTAGGTTTTTCCCCCAATTTTTGGAGAAAAATTCCCAATTTCAAGTCAGATAAAAAAAATCTAAGAAAAAAAACCTCAATTTATTCTGTACAATTGTTCTTTGGGACAAATTATTCATACTTTTTTATCGTTGGGAATGTTTGGAGTTATTCATTCATTATTACTTTAAGTTATTGATCAATGTCAGTAAAGCACTTAACTGTCAAAAATTCCCAATTTTTACAATTTTTGCGATAAAATTCCCAATTCCAGGGACATGGGCTATTGTCCCAATATAGTGAAAAAAAGCCTGCAGATTTTGTGGTATGCTCCAGACAAAAGCATGAACAAGATCTGTTTGTGAAACACTATGCCCCCATATGACCTTTGACCCTGAAGGATGACCTTGACCTTGACATGTCACCCCTCAAAATGTGCGGCTTTTTGAGATACATATGCATGCAAAATAAGCTTCATGAGATACACCTCCATACAAAATATCAAGTCTCCATCTCTATTGGTTCGAAAGTAAGAGATTTTACCTACATATCTGACCCTTGACCTTGATGGATGATCTTGACATATCACCCCTGAAAATGTGTGGCTTCAAGAGATATACATGATTGCTAAATATCAAGTCTCTGTCTCTACTGATTCCAAAGTTATGGCAAATGTTAAGTTGCTGACAAACATCTGACCTTGACCCTAAAGGATGACCTTGCCCTTTACATGTCAACCCTCAAAATGTACAGCTTCGCAAGATACACATGCATGCAAAATATAAAGTCTGTATGTGTACTGGTTCAAAAGTTATGGTCAATGCTGTTGATTTCACCTATATATTAGACCTCTGACCTTGAAGGATGACCTTGACATGTCACCCCTCAAAATGTGCAACATAATGAGATACATATGCATGCCAACAAACATCTGACCTTTGACCCTGCAGGATGACCTTGACATGTCACCCCTCAAAATGTGCAGCTTCATGATATACAAATGTATGCCAAATATCAAGTCTCTATCTGTACTGGTTCAAGAGTTATGGCCAATGTTAAAGTCGGTGATTTGACTTACACATTTGACCTCTGACCTTAAAGACGGACCTTGACCTTGACATGTCACCCCTCAAAATGTGCGGCTTAATGAGATACATGCATGCCAAATATCAAGTCTCTATCTGTACTGGCTCAAAAGTTATGACCAATGTTAAAGTCGGTGACAAACAAACAGACAGGGCAAAAACAATATACCCCCCCCCAGATTGATCGGGGGGGCATAAAAATAACAAAGGGCAATAACTCCTGAATTATGCAAAAGAGAGTGATGGTTCTGCACGTCTCATTGAGATAAATCTACCTATGAAGTTTCATGTTGATATCTACATCATTTTTTGTGGTATGCTCCGGACAAAGTTATGACTGACGGACAAACGGACGGAGGAAGCGGCAACTATTATGCTCCCCAAACACCGTTGTTGGGGAGCAATATATAGGAGTTAATTTCTCATTTTAAAAGTTCCTGCCAAAATGCAGAGAATTTATACACTTTTATTACAAAATCAGTTATGTACCCTCCTCCTGCTCCTCCTCCACTTCTATCCCCTGCTGCACCCCGTCCTCTACGTGAACCACCTCGGCCTCGGCCTCTGCCCCTCTCAAAACCCCTATCTCTATTCCCATCTCTGTCCATGTTGTCTTCATCTCTGTCTGGCCTATCTCCTGCCCTGTCTGGTCTACCGCGACCACGGGATAGCCGAGGTGGGCGGTTATCATTCCGCCGCGGTGGCCGTCTGTAATTGTCTGACTGATCTCTGAAACTTTTGTCTTGTTCCCCATCCTCTCTGTCTCTGTCTCGCTTGTCTCTGTCATTCCTCTCCTTGTTATCACGTTGTTTTTCTGGTTTGCTATCTATGTTGTTCTCGTTCACCTGGCTTGAGGGTTCTGCCTTTTGTGACTGTTTCTTCTTCTTTTTCCCAGTCTCTCTCCACTCACCCTGCAACAAATATCTATCTAAAGTAATTCCTTTTAAAGATAAACTAGAATTGTTTTTATACAACAAGAGGGCCAGAATGGCCCTGACATCGCTCACCAGGCAATCAGAGGAGAAGATGTTCAAAGTTCATATGTTTCTAGAGAAAACTAGCAACCCCTGGGGCGGGCCAATTTGGATCCAAGGGGTATAATTTATACAACTTTTGTAGAGGACCTGAACATGATGCTATGTGCCAAATATGAAAGCTGAGAACCTTCCAGTTTCTGAGGAAAATATTTTCAAATTTGACACTATATGTTTCTATTGCACACTGGCTACCCCTGGGGCGGGGCCAATTTTGACCCCGGGGGCATAATTTATATAACTCTTGTAGAGGACCTAAACATGATGTTATGTGTCAAATATGAAAGCTGAGAACCTTCCAGTTTCTGAGGAGAAGATTTTCAAAGTTGTCACTATATGTTTCTATTGAGACATGGCTACCCCTGGGGCGGGGCCAATTTTGACCCCTGGGGCACAATTTATATAAATTTTGTAGAGGACCTGACTATGATCCTATGTGCCAAATATGAAAGCTAAGAACACTGTAGATTTAGAGGAGAAGATTTTTAAAGTTGTCACTATATGTTTCTATTGAAAACTGGCTACCCCTGGGGCGGGGCCAATTTTGACCCCAGGGGCATAATTTATATAACTTTTGTAGAGGACCTGAACATGATGCTATGTGCCAAATATGAAAGCTGAGAACCCTGTAGATTCAGAGGAGAAGATTTTCAAAATTGTCACTATATGTTTCTATTCAAAACTGGCTACCACTTGGGCGGGGCCAATTTTGACCCCAGGGGCATAATTTATATAACTTTTGTAGAGGACCTGAACATGATGCTATGTGCCAAATATGAAAGCTGAGAACGCTGTAGATTCAGAGGAGAAGATTTTCAAAGTT
This sequence comes from Azorinus chamasolen, assembly GCA_963576725.1. Taxonomy (NCBI): domain Eukaryota; kingdom Metazoa; phylum Mollusca; class Bivalvia; order Cardiida; family Solecurtidae; genus Azorinus; species Azorinus chamasolen. Next base: position 78,394,192 of record OY755239.1, read on the forward strand.
TTACTATATATTTCAATAGAAAACAAGGCACTCCTGGGGCGTGGGCCAATTTTGACCCCAGGGGCAAAATTTATATAACTTTTGTAGAGGACCTAAAGATGATGCTATGTACCAAAGATGAAAGCTGAGAACCCTGTAGATTCAGAGGAGAAGATTTTTTAAAGGTTCAAATTGTTGACGCCCGACGACGCACGACGCACACCGCACGACGCACGACGGACGACGACGGACGACGGACATCAAGTGATCACAAAAGCTCACCCTGAGCACAAAAGTGCCCTGGTGAGCTAAAAATGAAAGCTGAAAACCTTCTAGTTTCAGAGAAGAAGATTTTCAAAGTTTTCACTATTGGTTTCTATTGAGAACTACCCACCCCTGGGGCGGGGCCAATTTTGACCCCAGGGCCATAATTTATATAACTTTTGTAGAGGACCTGAACATGATGCTCTGTGCCAAATATGAAAGCTGAGAGCCTTCCAGTTTCAGAGGAGAAGATATAAGTTTTACTATATGTTTCTACTGAAAACTTCCCACCCCTGGGGCGGGGCCAATTTTGACCCCAGGGGCATAATTTATATAACTTTTGTAGAGGACCTAAGGGTGATGCTATATGCCAAAGATTAAAGCTGAGAGCCTTCCAGTTTCAGAGAAGAAGATTTTCAAAGATTTCACTATTGGTTTCTATTCAAAACTGCCCACCCCTGGGGCGGGGCCAATTTTGACCCCAGGGCCATAATTTATATAACTTTTGTAGAGGACCTGAACATGATGCTCTGTGCCAAATATGAAAGCTGAGAGCCTTCCAGTTTCAGAGGAGAAGATTTTCAAAGATTTCACTATTTAGTTTCTACTGAAAACTGCCTACCCCTGGGGCGGGGCCAATTTTAGCCCCAGGGCCATAATTTATATAACTTTTGTAGAGGACCTGAACATGATGCTATATGCCAAATATGAAAGCTGAGAACCTTCTAGTTTCAGAGAAGAAGATTTTCAAAGTTTTCACTATTTGTTTCTATTGAAAACTTCCCACCCCTGGGGCGGGGCCAATTTTGACCCCAGGGCCATAATTTATATAACTTTTGTAGAGGACCTGAACATGATGCTATGTGCCAAATATGAAAGCTGAGAGCCTTCCAGTTTCAGAGGAGAAGATTTTCAAAGTTTTACTATATGTTTCTATTGAAAACTTCCCACCCCTGGGGCGGGGCCAATTTTGACCCCAGGGGCATAATTTATATAACTTTTGTAGAGGACCTAAGGGTGATGCTATGTGCCAAAGATGAAAGCTGAGAATCCTGTAGATTCAGAGAAGAAGATTTTTAAAGGTTCAAATTGTTGACGACGAACGACGCACGACGCACACCGCACGACGACGGACGACGGACATCAGGCGATCACAAAAGCTCACCCTGAGCACTTTGTGATCTGGTGAGCTAAAAACTGATGTCTTCCCAAGAACGTGGACAAAATTTCCCAAAGTCCCATCATCTAAACAGAAAAGGAATAAACTATGCAAAACTAGGCATGATGCTGACCAATCCTATTAAGTTTCATGAAAATGCGATAAAAGATTATTGAAGCAAGAATTATGATACTTGTGCATAAAACTTCCTTCCATCATGCTCTTTCCATACATGAAACGTCATTCCAATAGCATCAGTAGAGCAAGAGTTATTGATCGGAACAAGAAAATGTAACAAAGGGCAATAACCCTAAAAGTATTGAAGCCAGAGTTATGGCCCTTATACATGACACTTCCTCTTATCATGCTGTCAATGTGTGAAGTTTCAATCAAATGGCATTAGCCATGTAGGAGTTATCGTTATCGAGAACATTTGTGCCACAGCATTTTTAAATAAATGTGTTATATTTACCTTTAGAACAAAAACAAAGTTTAATTATAGTAACAGTCAATTCTGCATGCAAAAAGAACAGACTCCTGACCCGACTCCTTTTGCTGGATGTCTAATCTGGATCTGATACTTTTGCAATATTGTCAAGTCAAAATGTATCAATATGATGTCAAGACTTAGTATTTAAAATAGATCAATGTAAACATCAATATCCAGGAAACTGGTTATTATTTGGATGACGTGCCAATGAACGTTCATGAAAATATGGCACTATGTACAATGCTATATTCAACACGATACTGGACCAGAGCCATTAAATTCTCAAGCCATTTTGGAAGAAAAATTGATGGTATCGCTTCTCTTTTCATACGTATTCTTTGTTTCTGCTAGGCCCCTTCGATTTATTATATTGTCATCGCCATCACCACCGCATTTTGATGTAAAACCGAAGTTTTAAAAGTGACATTTCTTTCAAAAGATGAATGTTACTTTACGATAAAGCTTTCATACGTTGTATTGTAATCTAACGTAAATGAGTCTAAATGTCATATTTTTAGGCACATGTTTTATTTATTCAGAAGATTAATTCATTACCTGCATTTCAAGTATTAACTCTTTTATTGTTTTCGAAATGTTGCAATTGAACACTACAACCAAATTAATACATTTTTCCAATGCCTTTTTTGTAACAACTTCCTCAACCGTATTCCCTGTTGGATAGCAAAAATAGATACGAAATTCCAAGACTGGATCATCCTTATGTCGGTCACCATGTGGTGTTGTAAGGGCTCGCTAGTAGAGGGGGAAATATCGCGAAGAGCAACCTGTATCTTTGCTCATGCATACTATGTATAAACACAATTATAGATGAACCCGACATGACCCATTTGTAAGCGTTTTTTCCTTCTACTTTCTCTTTCGATCGGTATCATAACCTGACCGGGATTTATACAAGTCGGGCAACTGGCTTGGAATTTTTGCAATACTGGACCAACATTCAACCAGTGAATGGTAATATACATGCTGACAAAATATGAAAAGGATTGGATTGCATTTGTTTGAGTTAGAGAGTGGACAAGCAAAACTTCACGGACGGACAAGCGACATACCATAATGCCATCCAAGTTACCTTCTGGTGTATAAAAACGTTAATTCGTTTTCTTTATCTGGCCGGATGGACCGTCATCAACAGTCACTGTTGGTGACGAATTTCCATCCCAATTTGATACTTATTTGAATATTTTTTCTGCTCCAACACCTTTTCTGATATCAGAATGTGATTCACTCAAAGCAGGACGTGTAAAAAAGTCAGTTTATTTTTTCAATCCAAGTTTTCCCCTGCTTATTGTTTCACACAGGGCCTCCGCTGGCGGTCCAAAAATATTCATAATCTGGCGATAAAAAAACAAATCTGGTGAATTTTGTGGCGAAAGACAATTTGCAGACTTTGCCAAGAAATACAGACCCATTTTAGCTTTCTCTGTCAATTATCGCCGTTTCTTCCGTTTGTTAACACAGTGTTATTATCTGGGAAATTCCCCTTGCAGACACCGGGAATCCTAAATCATGCATGAAAAAACTGATTCTAGCTGGTTCCCGATTTGTGTCCTTCTGTTACATGTAAGCAAACAGATTATGCCGGAAACCAGTTGTGTCAATAATGGCGACGTTGTTTATGACGGACATCAGGTGATCACAAAAGCTCACCCTGACCACTTTGTGCTCTGGTGACCTAAAAACATAGCAGACGGCACAAACAGAAGGCATCTGATCTGGGTCTACTATGTTTTCAAAGGCATAGAAAAAACTAATTCATGGAGTAAATGGAGTTTGTATATACATATGCTTTGGGAATAAGGCCAGTGATCGTCTTACCTCATTGCCACCCTCAAGGACCTGGTTGACTGCTCTGTCCAGGTCATTCTTGTGATCAAACAGTGCAATCTCCGCCTTCTCTTGAGTACATCCAGTCAACTCAACAATCTGCAAGATGATAAATCGCATTTAGTATATATAAATAGAAACTAGAACTATCATAACAGGGGTAAGTATGGATGTTAATGAAACAAGAGATGTTTGTAAAACATGTATACCCCCAGACCCCCTGACCTTTGATCTAGTGACCTCAACTATAGAGGTCATCTAGTGGTCATGACTAATCAACAAGGCAACTTTGAAGAACCTAAGCCAAACCACTGATCATTTATTGATCTAAAAACATTTCACAAGTTAAGGTCATGGATTGGTGACCTTGACCTTTGACCTAGTGACCTGAATAACTATAGGGGTCATCTAGTGGTCACGACCAACCACCCCAGCAAGTTTGAAGAATCCGAACCAAACCGTTGAGCAGTTATTGATCTGAAACCATTTCATCAGTTAAGGTCATGGTGACCTTGACCTTTGACCTAGTGACCTCAAAAACAATAGGGGTCATCTAGTTGTCAAGACCAACCACCACAGCAAGTTTGAAGATCCTAAGCCAAACCCTTGAGCAGTTATGGATTGGAAACCATTTCACCCGTTAAGGTCATGGTTACCTTGACCTTTGACCTAGTGACCTCAAAAACAATACAGGCCAACTATGGTCATGACCAACCACCACAGCAAGTTTGAAGATCCTAAGTCAAACCCTTGAGCAGTTATTGATTGGAAACCATTTCACCAATTAAGGTCATGGTGACCTTGACCTTTGACCTAGTGACCTCAAAAACAATAGGGGTCATCTAGTGGTCATGACCAACCTCCACAGCAAGTTTGAAGATCCTAAGCCAAACCCTTGTGCAGTTATTGATCAAAAACCATTTTACCAGTTAAGGTCATGGTGACCTTGACCTTTGGCCTAGTGACCTCAAAAACAATAGGGGTCATCTAGTTGTCATGACCAACCAGCTAAGCAAGTTTGAAGATCCTAAGCCAAACCCTTGAGCAGTTATTGATCGGAAACCATTTAACCAGTTAAGGTCATGGTGACCTTGACCTTTGACCTAGTGACCTCAAAAACAATAGGGGTCATCTAGTGGTCATGACCAACCACCACAGCAAGTTTGAAGATCCCAAGCCAAACCTTTGAGCAGTTATTGATCGGAAACCATTTAACCAGTTAAGGTCATGGTGACCTTGACCTTTGACCTAGTGACCTCAAAAACAATAGGGGTCATCTAGTTGTCATGACCAACCCCCACAGCAAGTTTGAAGATCCTAGGTCAAGTCGTTTATTAGTTATCATTCGGAAACCATCGATCTACCGACCGACCGACCGACCGACAGACCGACATGTGCAAAGCAATATACCCCCATTTTTTCAAAAGGGGGGTATAAAAAGAGGAAAATTGGCGGGGGTCACAGGGGGCGGTTAGACCTCTTGCGGGTCATGGGCAGAGCCCATGTGGGCGGATCTGAGGGGCAAAGCCCCCAAAGCAAAATGAAATATAGCTTTTCTGAGCACTTCAGGAGCCTTCTCCTGCATTTTCACTTGGGCCTTTCATTCATGTTTTTTTACAATTATACTCGAGTTGTTATGTCATACTTGAGCTTTGTTTCAAACAAACCTGTCGCATAACATGTCCTTACAATTTACATTCAGTTAATTCTTGGAGCCATTCAACATTGAAAGATTAATTTGATTTTCATGTCCAACACAAGCAAAAAACAAGAGGGCCATTGGCCCTATATCGCTCACCTGAGTTACAGTAATACATGTATATTGACATGTTAATTTTTCAGTGGACAACATTTCTAGCAGATGAAATAAGCTTAGTGCACTGCTTTCACCCTTTCACTGCTGAATAAACTTGAACTGAATTCAGAACTAATACCAAGTGACTGGTTGACCAAGACCTAAACTGTTTACAACTTGTGCCATTTTTGCCTTAGCTCAAAATGCCTAAAACTGGTCTTTGAGAAATTCAAATGACTTCAATAAAGCTATGCAATTATACCTTGACCCAGGTATATAGGCAAATAGAGTGCTAGGCAGTACATAATGCCAGTTTTTGTGTGAAATGACCAATAAGAATATCTTTAAAAATTGTTTAACCCTTTCCCTCATATAAAGCTGTTTTTATGCATTAGCAAACAGAGTAGACTCAGATCAGACGACTCCTACGGAAGCTGTCTGATCTGAGTCTTCTCTGTTTCTTTTGACACAATATAGATCGGATTCTACAGTTTTTGTCAAAACAAAAACTTCTCTTCAGAGAAATAATGTGTTTTACACATTAAAAATAAGAGTAGACTAGATCAGACGGCTGCTATAGAAGCTGTCTGATCAGGGTCTGCTCTTTTTACATTTGACAAGATATAGATTTGATTTTACAGTTTTTTTCAAAGCTAAAACTTCTATTTATGGCATTAACAATTTTTTTAAGCATTAGCAAACAAGAGTAGTCCCAGATCAATTTTTGTCAAAGCAAACAGGTTAAGGGTTAATAGGTGTTTAGAAATAAGTCTAGCTCTAGGTGTGAATATCTGATGATAATTCAATTAAACGGGTCATTAGTATTTTTAACAATTGAAATTGAGAAGAGTTACGTCTACTGTTATAATTAAGTTATATTTACTCAGTTATTTCATTAATATCATACAAGATTCAGACATTTTAGGACTTTTTAATGTGTTGTCATCAAATTTTATAAAAAAAAGTTATATTTAAGATGCTTTTTGGGGCAGCAGACTTAATCCACAGTAGTAAGTTTAACACCTATCATTGTTAGGGGGAGGGGGGGGGGGGGGGGGATTATCATGTTTTTTTTAAGAAATACCATGACTTATATCAGTTGGGCCATTGCATAATCATGTTTTCACAGTTTTCTTAAATATTACCATGACTTACATCAGTTGGGTTTGGACCCAGATCAAAAGTCTAGATGGTGATCATTTTCCTTGATTGCCTGAATTGTTACTTTCCTATATCTCTCACATCTAATTTGAGAGACATTGGAAGACACCATGTAACATCACTCACACTACACACTGGGGTGAATAGGTCAAAATGCCTTTAATGTTTCGTCTGCAACAAAAAGTTATTGTCATCTGCTTCAATTCTTAAAATAAACTTACTTTCATTTTTTTGCAAAAATATGATTAAGATGACAAACAGTTTGGATCCTGATGAGATGCCGCAGTATGCGGCCTCTCATCTGGATCCAAACTGTTTGCATAGGTAATCACAGTTTCACCACTAGCATGCAAAGAGTTAAGAGTCATGCATTGACCTGGAGAGATTTTACTGCCAAACAGCTGTAATCTTTGAACTGCTGCTGGTCTGCAGTTTAGGATCTGGAGTTGATATTTAACCCTTAATTTCTCTCATATAAACTTGTTTTCATGCATCTGCAAACAGAGTAGACCCAGATAAGGTGGCTCCTATAGGATCAAGGTCTGTTATTTGCTAATGGAATTTGATAGATGTTTCTATGCCTTCTAAAACAGCTACACTGATTCACCTTCAACATTTTACTATAAATAGTTATAAATAGAATGATACTAGCACTCCAATGCAGTTATCTCCCTTTGTCCCTTATGGCTATGCTGATGGGACAAGGGAAATAACTGTGAGGAAATTACCTTTTAAGTGTTACAGATTCTGATGTTAAGTAGCATAAAACCCCAGGGTGAGACCATTTATGGCCCAGGGGTCATTATTTGAACACACCTGGTAGTGGTATATTAGGTGATGCTTCATACCAAATATCTTAGCTCTAGATTATGTGGTTTCAGACAAAAAGATTTTTAAAGGTTTCCCTATATAAGTCTATGTAAAAACTACAAGCCCCAGGGCAGGGCCATTTTTGGCCCGGGGGTCATCATTTTAACAAACTTGGTAAAGGACCATTAGATGATGCTATATACCAAATATCAAAGCTCTAGAAATTGTGGTTTCAGAGAAGAAGATTTTTAAAGATTTAAAAAAAAAACCTGAAAAAGTAGTGGGGCGGGGCCATTTTTAGCCCGGGGGTCATGATTTTAACAAAACTGATAGAGGACATCCTTAGGTACATTTCTGTGAAATTTGGTTGAAATCCTCCCAGTGGTTTAGGAGAAGAAGTCATTTGAAATAAAAGTGAACGGACAGACGGACGGACAGACGGACAGACGAACAAATGGGTAGTTGTGTGACTTTTTCCTTTGATCTTTTCTTGTGGGACTAGTCCCACAAGAAAAACTATTTTTGGCTCTAACTTTGGAAAAGAATGATCTGGAAGCTAACCCTAACCCTAACCCTATGTCCCACAACTGGCCAGGTTAATGTCACAAGAAATGGCCAGGTTAATGTCACAAGAGATGGCCAGGTTAATGATTTTACTTGTGTGACTAGTTAGAAAAAGTCACACAACTACCCATTGGTGAGTGCGGACAGACGGACAGACGGACAGACGGACGACGGACGACAGGCGGTCACAATAGCTCACCTTGAGCCTTTGGCTCAGGTGAGCTAAAAACCTCGCATGTTTTGAGAAATCAAATAGAACTCAGTGACCAATGACAAAGATACAAAATTTGATTTAAAGTTGTTATGGTATTATAATGATTTAATAACTTTCTAGCCAAAGTTCACCTTTTTATACTTATAATCATTTATAGTCACACTCATCAGGGCTTTTTTCCCTTCTATAATAGGAGCCGTTTACAGGCCCCTTCCCCTCAGAAAATTTCTTTAAAGTCATGCACTTTTCCCCCAAAACTGACTTTACATTGGAAATTTGTTTCCCCTATATCAAAATAATGTACTATTTTTTCCCCCAAAGTAGAGGCCAGGCCCCTTCCCCACTTGATGAAAAAAAGCCCGGCTCATACTATTTTTTTTTCAGATCATTATAAAATATCTTCTAATTCATTAAAATATCTTCTAATTCATTAAACTGCATTATAACAACAAAATATAAATTTTCTGAATCGGTACATCTTGACCAATTCCTTTATCATTAGCTATAAATAGGTATCGACAGGCACCACTTTCTGGTGAATAATACTTGACATTACAGCTTTTTACCTGTGACTGGAAACGGCCGTTTCAATAACTAAACATGTTTAGCGTTTTTTTTTTATATGTTTCTCGAAGGCTACACAGCCGCATTTTCCGCAATGGAAAAAAAGTTTTCAGTATTATACATGGACCCCTCACCCGAGAAGGTTTACTTTTGGTTTCACGAAATCGTCAATTATCACTTTTAATGTTTCTTTACCGAATGTCAGCATCATTTCTTTCTCTAGACATCTTAGGTTGAACTTATTTTTAACATTTTTATCGCAATCTCTGCCTATGCTTCTCATTTTTTTGGTTAAATTCAGAATAATTGGTAGAACCAGATACCAAATTCATAACACGGACGCTATCTTTGAATGTTAGAATGAACGCTGTACAATACGAGTATTTTGACAAGAGTCTCGGATTCGACTAGCTGAATTGAAATCTCGCAGTTGACCTGATAAAAATTATTAACGCGGATTTACTTGGAAAAGTAAAAGAATATACTGACGAATAGTAATTTCCTGGATGATTTGTCATAACACAACCCCACCCCAGGGCTCGCGCTAGGCTTCGCCATCGGCGCCATTTGCGCAAAATTAGACAATATGGCGACAAAAAAATAAAATTTGCGAAAATAAATGGCGCCAACCTTTTTCGCCAATTTTCTAGGTATAAAGTGGATAAAAGGTTGGATCTATCTGGTTCTATATGACTGGTAAGAAACAACAACCACAAGTTATTCTGTAGTGTTCTCCCCAGGCATGCCAGGCCCTTTCCGCTTGTCGCGTGTGATATGCTTTAATTCCCGGAGGCCAATATGCCACCTGCCATAATTTCAACAACACCCTTTAATCCCCACTGCGACAGGCCTAATAAAAATCTACACTGTACTCAGTAAATACACACTAGCTGCCGAAAATTAAAGGGACAACGTGTTACATACATTTGGTGTGTTAACAAATCAGGGAATACACCTTTTGTTGACCCAGTATGCAATCTCGGTCTGGTTCCGTATTCTGCTACACCAGTACGTGTAATCGAATATGCTTATTCGGGAACCAGTCGTGTCAAAATACCAACATGGCTGCATTGTTTATAAGTTTTAAGGTGGGGAATTTCGATACCATATAATCAACTTATGACACGTGTATTACTTAAACCAGGGGACTGGCATTTAAAGATAAGCGTCAATGAGTTTAAAGAGCGACAAACAAGGCAATTAGTTGGACATTCCTTGTGATTATAACGTGCTAATTGGACCAGATCGGTCTTTTTTTTATCCAAGGTAAGAAACTGCTCCTCCTAGACTGTGTTTGTTTCTCAGTTTGATAATTGGATAATGAATGATTCCATGGTTTGACAAGTGTCCTGTAATGATTATGTCACATGTTTTTTACATAAACTTATATCTCTGATAAAAATTAATGCAAATCAAGCAAATTTATAAATTTTCTCTTCATAAGTTTAATATTGTATTGCTACATTATAAATACACGTATAAACGTATTTGGGATGATGATTTGGGGTATAAATTTGGATGAAAATTTAGTTTAACATTTTTCATTAGCTGATTTTTTCTCTTCTCTTCTTTTGTTAGTCAATAGTGTCAAACAAGTGTTCTTCATTAAAAAAGATTTTTTTTATTTGAAGTGGCACTTTTAGTAATAGTCAGCAATTAGCCTTACAGTATTAAAAATAGGTTTTGACTCCAATGTCTCAAATTTGGCTCCAATGTCTCAAATTTGGCTCTAGTTTTTTTCAAATGGCGAAAGTAATGGCGACAACTAATTTATGCCTAGAGCCAGCCCTGCCACCCTCATATTTCTCATAGGATTTACATCGATCTCAAAAACGGCCCTGACTGATACAAAATCCGCGGAAAATTCTCACCCCTGTAATAACTGGAGATGGTCAATGACAGAAGAGATTGAGCAATGGCATAACGCCTACTTTGTTCAGTTATTTTTGAAAAACGAGAGGAAAAGGTGAGTGCAGACTCCAATTGTGAAGTCAACAAGTGAATCTTTGATTAATAAGGCAATTGGTGACCAAAAAGAATGGACAGAAAAACAAGAATCACAGTTCCCGTATTCAGCATTTCAATTTCAGCACTGAAAACAAAATGTGTGTGTACGTACACATAAGAATGTAAAAATTATCTGAAGCACTGTATATACGTATTGGTATATTCCATGCTAATATTAAGAATTGCCATGTATTTTCTCAACTTTCCTGTCCGACAGTCGTCGAAAAAAAATGTCACTGTGTATAGTTAAGAGTTTCAGTAGAAGAAACCTGTTTACTAGCTTCAGATTTTGCACTTTATTGAAGGAAAACATGGTTTTCCTAATGGAAAAATGAAAATTCAATGGAAGGATGTGCAGACATACATATCGCCACTGCGACAACTGTCGAGATTATCATAAGAGGAGCACTAGACCATATAAAATTTTGTTTAATGGTTTAAATGTTACCTGTGAAATTTTGTTCTGTAGCTCAGTATCATCTGTATCATTGTGTATCAGGTTACTAAGAGCCACTTGTTCTGCAGTAGCCTGAAAAATAAAAGGAGAAAAAAAATACATTTCTTCATGGTTTATAGAGTATCTTTGTAAACCAAGGCTGTAAAAAGGCTGTAACGAGTATTGGTGTACTCAGTGTACTCAATAATCACATCACATCCCATTTTGTTTTGGGAGAAGAGTAGCATGGGCATAATGTCGAATGGGGAATCACAATTAAGAATAAGATCTTGTAACGGTATCCATTACAGAATTTCCCCCAAACGAAACAGACATTAGGTATTAATCAGCAAAATATCTCAATTTTCACCAATCACAGACCATCACCGGGTTACCATGACAACCAACACTTTTCAAACACTTGCAATTAAGTTTCGGGTACATATACCCCCATCATACCAATTTTCAGCCGAAAAAACAATATCTAAATCTAGACCAATCAAATCTAGACCAATCAGAGCCCACCATTTGGTTACCATGGCAAAATTTTAAAAAGTGAAAGTTGAATGCAGGGCTTTTTCTCTCTTAACCCTTTCCCTGTTCTGCATTTAGGCAAAATTTCAATATCTACTGAATATTCATTAACGAAATAGTTATAAAGAAATATGGGAGGTGACTCATTGTATACATTCTAGAAAGCAAAGACACGGATCTATCAAATTCTATTAGCAAACAGAGCAGACCCTGATCAGACGGCTCCTCTAGGAGCCGTCTGATCTGGGTCTACTCTGTTTGCAAATGCGTGAAAACACGTTTATATGAGGGAAAGGGTTAATTGGGAAGGGGCCTTAGCCTGCTGATTTTGGGAAGAATTATCGCTAAAATTGCCGATTTGGGAAACAAAAAAGCTGGTGTAAGTTTGGATTTTTCGGAAAACTGCATGATTTTAAAGAAACTTTCAATTGGGAAGGGGCCTTTTACAGGCCTCTGTTATAGAAGGTGAAAAAACCCTGGAATGCACATCTACACATGACCAACAATGTTCATGTGAAGTTTCATTAGAATCAGACTATTACTTACACAGAAATGTGCCGGACAAGTTCACAGCAGAAGAAGAAGAAGAAGAAGAAAAAAATCAGAAGGACTTTAGAAATGCATCACCAATATATACACCGTAATATGTACACTGCAGCATGAGACATGATGATTATAATATAACAGAATAAATTTCATGTATTTAAGAACATTTTATAATTGGTGTTCACAACAAAATCGATATTTCTTGTACCATGGTAGAGCCAATCAAATAAAGACTGTTCGGATTTAGCATTTTCTGAAATCAGTAGTGGTTATCTTTCTTATGACCCCTATATTCACAATAACAGTCTGTAGACGTCGTCCCATCGACCTCACTTAAGCGTTGGATGGCTGGCATAAGGATGTTCCGGCATTCCCGTTACTGTGCTCATCAAAGATCACGGATGTTATGCAGTTGTTGTGGAGTACGGTGAAGTCTATGTCTGAGGTCATCCCACATGTGCTCTATGCAGTTCATATCGGGAGATACCGTAGGCCAATCTAGAACGTCAATTACATGGTTCATGTGAGGAAATTGTGTAGATCTGCCCATGTTAGTCAGGACCTGGTTACATTCCAGTACCTTAGTACTTTGATTTGTTCTAGAATCTATTGGAGAGCGAAGCAATGTTATTTACGGATGACTGGTTTGGCAGTCACTGGCTATTGGCATGTGTAATCATTGTCAGATACATACAGGCAGTCGTAACGTGGAGATGGTAATCTAAGAAATTGATGGCTTGAGATCTGGACGTTGAATTGAGTTAATTTTCCCTATGTTGCTTAGAATACTGATTTCGCGTTGATTGTCATTTCACATTTTTGTAGAGTAGACTAGTAAAACTCGTCCCTTTTAACTTGAGGACTTTTTCACGTCTCATACCTGCTGCAAAGAGATGTTTTCTGTCAGGGGCTTCTTCTAGACGTATTGTCAGTAACAGAGGCTGGTTGTCAGATATTAATTCCCTTTTCCACCCTTATCATAAGACCAGGCACATATTCACTGACTGTAAATTGAGCATTGGAAGGGTCTACGGGATGCTGTCTTAGATTCCGAGTTGTCCATGCTGTATATCTGGTGTCAGCAATTACGGAGTGGTGTAGCAAGCATCATATTTATCCTTTTATGAATTTGTAAACAGTGTGTAGAGACATGTATATATAGCTCGTTTGCTTGTACAAGATAGAGAACTTGTTCTAGTGAGAGCTGCAATTAGAGTACTTGTGCATTAGCACCGCACATGTGTTGGACAGACACATGAGAATATTTTTAATTCTTTATTCTAGAACTGTTTCTATAGTGTTACATTCTTATAATATAAATGTGAGATTATATAGTGCTGTTTCAGAGATGTACAGATGGCAACTACATAGTAAGGTGTACAGAGGAGGGTCTATGCAGATGTTCATAGTTAATGTGTGGTGGAGACTCACTTTAACCCTTCGCTTGCTGTTCACGTCAATATACCTACCTGTAAATAGTGAAGACCCAGATGAGACAGCACCGCCAAATACGTGTACACAGTGAAGATATATGTAATTATACAACAGGGCATGGGTAAAGGAGGAGAAATGTATTTTAAAATTCAGCAAGCGAGGGTTAAATGACATTGTTAACATTTAGCCTGTAGAGGGCCTACAGATGATGCTATATGCCAAGATGAAAGCTGAGAACCCTGTAGATTCAGGAGAGAATTTTTAAAGGTTCAGATTGTTGACGACGCACAAAACACGACACATAACACATGCCAATGGACATCAGGTAATCACAATAGTTCACCCTGAGCACATTGTGCTCGTGTGAGTTAAAAATGGGAACAAATCTCAATTATTAACCTTTAGCCTGCTATGGGCGGATGAGTGAATACCTATGCAAGCAGTTTGGATCGAAATTGTTTGACATCCTAATTGCATTGGTAGACAAATTGTTTATAGCATGAATGTTGAAAATGTAGTAGGTGAAAAAATATGTAACAATATTTTGCTTAGCATGCTTAAGGTTAAAATACATTTTTCCAAAATTAAAAGGATAAGGCCTAGAAATAATCCTTTAAGTGTTTTACCTGTATTGTTTTCATTGGCACACCGTCTGATTTGACGTTTTGTGTGTTCTGGTTGTGGGTCTGTGTTTTTGCAGTGCCCTTGTCCTTGGTAGACTTGCTCCGGCCGGAGCCGCCTGTGTTCCTCATCCTATACAGTACAGTATTTACAATACTCTATATACAAAACAATCTGAAAATAGAGAGAAAAAAACAACAGTCAGCTAATGATAACCACATTACCTACTATTTTCTGACAGCACAGAGTAATGTTTCAGTGTTCCAACTACTTTTTTAGACTGGGGGTACTTTTACCCCCAGCTCTTGAAAACTGGGGGTACAAAATGAAAACTGGGGGTAACACTGTAAAGTGGCTAAATAATTACAATAAACTGTTCTGAAAGTAGCGTGAGTGAGTTGGGTTTTACGTCTGACCAACAGTATTTCAGTTATTTGCAGACGGCACCCACTTGAGACAAGTTATAGTGTTGCCTCACTGGAGTGCCCCTGGTGCGAGCACATGGCAAGAGCACCCCACCCAGTCACATTATCCTGACACCGGGCCGACCAGTCCTAGAACTACCCTTTTAATGTCGACCATAGACAAGGGAGCTACTAGTACCAACTTTTAAACAACTTTTGGTCTGTCGCAGCCGGGGACGAACCCACGACCTTCCGTACAGCAGGCGGACGCTCTACCACTGAGCCACACGGCCAATACTGAAAGTATATGTTTTATAGTTACTCACTGACTTTAAACTTCTACTTAGTGTTTTGCGGCTTTTGCCTTCTATTCAATGTATAGTAACAGTCCCAAATGTCCACAGCAAAGTCATTTCTTCAATGCAAGGAACATTTTGTCTCGAAATTTCCGAAAATGTATGTAACTGTGTTGAGAATTAGAAGTTTGTCTTCACGTTACTGAATCAAAAGAGATAACATAAAACAAAATATTCACGCCCTTTCCAAACGTAAGTGCCTCATGTTCAGGACTCATGTTAATTGTTTATATCAACACTGCTTTATCGCGTGCACTGGTGTCAAACCAAAATGGCAAATGGGAAAAGGGGGGGGGGGGTTTGTTAATTGTTTATATCAACACTGCTATATCACGCGCACTGGTGTCAAACCAGAATGGCAAATTGGCGACAGATCACGATGTTCTTTGGCGGTGGGAGAGATGACGAGAGTAGGGGTTAAACAGAAAACCATTAAAATAAAAGCATAGCAAACATGGTATAAAGCCCCATCTACACATAATGTGTACCCACAATTTGTGAAACAGTACTGTTCTAGGCCTACTTTCCATTTAATGACTCATCGGATCAAAGTTATTTTCAAGTAATTTGACAGTATAACAGTGTTTTCCTGAACATGTACTCATGTAGGACAAGTAACTTTTCTTGAGGACAAATAAGAATTCCTACCGGACAAGTGACTTCTAGAGAAATTTTTTAGGCCTGGGGCCGACTTAACACAGGTTTTACTGTAGATTCTATGTGTTGAAATACTTATAAATAAGTGAATTATCAATATATCATTTTATTTATAAGCAATAGTTAGCCTATCCAATAGGTGCTTGCTGGCAATTATGTCAAATTGCAGATTTCATAGTTGACACCCAGATATAATCACATTATATTTGATAAAAAGTGATATGTAGGTGCGTGCTGGCAATTATGTCAAATTGCCGATTTCATAGTTGTCACCCAGATATAATCATGTTATATATGATAAAAGGAAAAAATGTGGAAACTGCATTAAAGCCAGATTTTTTTGTGATGACCTTCACCCAATTTCATGTATCCTTGTATCAACTGAAAGGCCTTCATCCAAGCTATATGCATACCAAATATAAATTGTCTAGCACATGTAGTTCAGAAGTTATAACAATATTTTAATGACAGCCAATGTTTCAAAATGGTGACCTTGACCTGATTTCAGGTATCTTTATGTCATCCGTAAGGTCCTTATCAAAGCTATCTGAATACCAAAGGTGAATTGCCTAGCACTCGTGGATCAGAAGTTATAGCAAAATGTTAAAGTTTGTTAAAACAGTCAAGTTTTCAAAATAGTGACCTTGACCTTGACCTAATTTCATGTATCCTTGTATCAAATGAAAGGCCTTCACCAAAGCTATATCCATACCATGTATGAATTGTCTAACATATGAGGTTCAGCAGTTAAGAAAATATGTTAAGTTTTAATAAGTTTTTCAATGATGGCCAACTTATCAAAATAGTGACATTGACCTAATTTCAAATATCTTTATATCAACTGAAAGGCCTTTACCAAAGCCATTTGTATACCAAAGATGAATTGCCTAGCATTTGTAGTTCAGAAGTTATAGCAATGTTAAAAATTGTTAAAAACAGCAAAATTTTCAAAAATAGTGACCTTGACCTGATTTCATGTATCCTTGTATCAAGTGAAAGGCCTTTACCAAAGCTATCTGCATACCAAATATGAATAGTCTAGCTTAAGTAATTAAGAAGTTATAAGCAATGTTAAAGTACTGTTAATGATGGTAAAGTTTTGGAAATCTTGACCTTGTATCAAGTGAAAGGCCTTTACCCAAGCTATCTATATATACCAAATATGAATTGCCTAGCATTTGTAGTTCAGAAGTTATAGCAATGTTAAAAAAAAAATTAAAACCGGCAAAGTTTTGGAAATAGTGACCTTGACCTTGACCTGATTTCATGTATCCTTGTATCAAGTGAAAGGCCTTTACCAAAGCTATCTGCATACCAAATATGAATAGTCTAGCTTAAGTAATTAAGAAGTTATAAGCAATGTTAAAGTACTGTTAATGATGGTAAAGTTTTGGAAATCTTGACCTTGTATCAAGTGAAAGGCCTTTACCCAAGCTATCTATATATACCAAATATGAATTGCCTAGCATTTGTAGTTCAGAAGTTATAGCAATGTTAAAAAAAAAATTAAAACCGGCAAAGTTTTGGAAATAGTGACCTTGACCTTGACCTGATTTCATGTATCCTTGTATCAAGTGAAAGGTGATCACCCAAGCTATATGCATACCAAATATGAATGGTTTAGCTAAAGCAATTCATAAGTTATAAGCAATGTTAAAGTTTTGTTAACAGCAAAGTTTGGAAATAGTGACCTTGACCTTGACCTGATTTCATATATCATTGTATCAGGTGAAAGGCCTTTGCCCAAGCTATCATAATCTGTATACCAAAGATGAATTGCCTAGCATTTGTAGTTCAGAAATTATAGCAATATAAAAGTTGGTTAACAGCAAAGTTTTGGAAATAGTGACCTTGACCTGATTTCATGTATCTTTGTATCAAGTGAAAGGCCTTCACCCAAGCAATCTGCATACCAAATATGAATAGTCTAACTTAAGTAATTTAGAAGTTATAAGCAATGTTAGTTTTCTTAACGACCGCCCGGTTTTCGCCAAACTATAAGCCGAGATTTTTCTCGAAAATCAGGCTAAAAAGTAATGTTTCTAAATTGTTATAGGCGTGTGCTCGCAATATCAAAAACTTCCGATTTGATAGTTTTAACCTAGATCACGTTATACATGTATTATATAATTTAATTTTGTATCAAACGTTACAAGTGTTGTATTTATTTAAATATTTCTTCAACAGTATCAGTGTTTCATCAATAATTTAAGCTTCTTGTTTATATACTTCTTCACTCACTGTGTATACCCTGATCGAAATTTCATTATTAATTTATGTATAATTCATGTATTTTTATCATTTTATAAACACTTTTTATCAAATATAATGTGATTTAGATCAGGGTCTAAACTATAACATCGACAGTTTGCGATAATTGCCAGCACGCACTATTGAATAGGCAGCAACATCAAATGCTTATAAATACTGATAAAACACTCATAATGGTGAGGAAACAAAAACACAATTTTAATAGTTTAATTTAAAAGCATCTACCAATTTTCAAGGGGATTTAAATCTGGGTCTATATATATATAAACCATGAAACCACCAGTTTGCGATATTTGCCATGCGTGTCGATTTTAAAAGCTAATAACTTGAACTTATACTTCACTTATATACAAAGAGAATCTACCACCTAATGTGGTCTTGAATGATCTGTGTCTGAACTATGATTTTATCAAATATAATGTGATTAGATCTGGGTCTAAATTCAATGAAATCGACAGTGTGCTACAATTGCCAGCATGTGTCTATTTTAACAGCTAATAACTGAAATAATACTTTACTTATACACATACAATCTACCACCTATATAACGTGATCTTGGTCTGGATCTGAACTACGATTTTATCAAATATAACATGATTTTGTCAGGGTGTAAACTATGAAGTCAGCAGTGTGCCATATTTGCCGACACGCATCCATTTGAACATTTAACATCAAATACATAGACGCGACATAGGTGTGAAAACATAATCCCTAAGTAATAATAGGGTCGACAAAACAACCTTAGGTCTAAAATAAGGTCGATGAACAGGAAGATCGACGAAACAACCATCACCCAACCATGAGTGACTTCACTTGGATCTATAGTTCAAACAATAGTTACCAGTTTGATATGAATGCGATAGTCGCAACTAAAATTACGTCATATGACCTTTCACCCGAGCTATAGTCTAACCACGCCACAGGGCTTGGTCTCTGTAGTTCCAAGATGGCGACAAATGATAAACTGAAAGTTGGTATCTTAAAGGGGATCGTCCCTACATTTGACGCGTATAAATAAACACTTAAAATGTACAAAACTCGTTTGTTTATATGCTGAAAAGTAGTATATCACAAAAAGCCCCATCCAATTACCGTTTATTATGACAAAACATCCATGTGTTTGATATCGCGGATTCCGGTTTTACTCCCCGATGTTTCAGTTTTATTCGGGTTGGGTTTTAGTTTCGTAACTGTTCGCCCTATTCGCGATTCTCCGACCACTTCCGAGAAAGCTATTACGTAAACAATGGAGGGATCGGATGATCATCGGCAAAACGCGGAAGAATTTAACGGAAAAGGCCGATAATATTGTGTTGTAGAACAAAAATTATCAGTATTGATGAAATCGGTTTATTTGTATCACAGGGGCATTTTTCGATATAAGTTCAAATTGGGAACCTTCATAATAATGATAGAGCATAACAAATACCAAGTTTTATATTATTGAAAATATGCAATCATTGTAGGGACTTCCTCTTTAAGTTTTGATTAGAATTAAGAGATTATTCAAAATTATGCGTTATTCTGATCTTAACAAAATTTACATGTACTATTCTGTAATGTACGATAATGTATTACATGTTATATTCGTCGTTTAACCCTTTCCCTGTTCTATGTTTATTTCAAATTTCCGTACCTACTGATTATTCATGACAAAATAGTTATAATGAAATATGGGAGATGGAACATTGCAGCCATTTTTGAAACTAAAGCCACAGGTCTATCAAATTTTATTAGCAGAGTAGACCCTGATCAGACGGCTCCTCTAGGAGCCATCAGATCTGGGTCTACTCTGTTTGCAAATGCATGAAAACACGTTTGTATGAAAGAAAGGGTTAAAAGGTCAAGAAGTGTTGTTTTTGTTTGTTTACATTTTTTGACAATAGTTTCGCTACACATGTTCACTTGCCACAATCATATGTGCATGTCTGCAACTTCTATTTTTATCATTTAGGGGCACATATGGTTGGAAATTAAGACCCAAGTTCAGTCGCTCCATGCTAACACTGCTGGCTCCCAGTTTCTTAATGTTCACAACTCGACACCTTGTTGCAATGTTGATATAACCCACCCATTAGTCAAATGTAAGTCTTAACTTGAAAACACATGTTAGAGATAACAACGCAGCAAACTTATTCTAGATGTTACTCACAACTAAGGGGAGATATAAATGAACATGAGTAACATTACTGGGAATACTGAAGCACGTCAATGTAGTCAATGTACATGAACTGGGTGGGGTATAACCCTGTATCTAGGGTAAATAGCCTGTCAAATGCTCCAAACTACTTATTAGGATACAACAACATATTATTTCTGCAACAAAGGAAAGTAGTGAAACAATTAACTTTGCATATAAAAACAAAATGAATGTAAACTATCGACTGCTGTGAACAAAAAAACATTCCAAATGAGTTAACATGTGACGCCATGCTCGATTTTCGGTTCGTTTATCACCAATCAAGCTCACTGTTTCACACGTAGATTCACTGTACATAACGTCACTGAAAGGAATAATATTTACACCCTTTTTGAACAATATTCCATAATAGATTCCGGCACAGAAAACATACAATTTTTCATTTAGCAACAGACAACGTACCTAGATATTGCGCTTACAATAGCTGACTGGTCACGTGATCAGCATAGAATTCGCGCCGCCATATAAACAGTTCCCGAAGATGACGTCACTTATGGAATTCCTTAAAACACAAATATTTCAGTGCTGTTTTGGTTATAGAAGAAAGTTCGCGTGAAAGATGATAATATTTTCTACCTCTGTGAGTTATTTTGTCATTAAACAACACGTATATTTGCTGAGAAATAATATAGTTCCGGTTTTGAATACGGAAATAGACGATCATGAATGAATTCAGGGGAAGTAACTTTTCAAGCATGTTCCAACATGATGGGGAAAATGCTGTGCAAGGATAATACATTTTCACTCAATATACTTTCGGAATCAATCTGCAGGCGCGGGTCTCAAGGGAGTGGGAACCGGCGTACGCCCCTAAAATTGCCAAAACAAACTTTTTTAAATAATATTATTAGATCTGGGTCACTTAAAAATCAACAAAACAATGATTATAAAAATCTGAATTTTTTTAATTTTGCAAACTTTTCAAGACATGCAACTCAACTACAAGAAAGACCACGAAATCTTGAGCGTAATTGACAAATATGCTCTTTCTCAACCTCCACTACATAGACACTAGTGATGTCATCCAACTTTTAAAAATCTACGCCCGGGCCCCCTCCCCAGTCTGAAATCCTGGATCCGCACCTGATCTGATTCTGAATCTGAATCAACGAGTAGGGGTACGTCGAAGACACCAATAGTATAGGTGATCGGCGTGTTGCTAGGTTTGAAAACCCAAAATGACTAAATATTAAGAATATTTAGTCATTTGGGGTTTTCAAACCTAGCAACACGCCGATCACCTGTGTCCAATACTGGCTTTGATACGACGGATTTGGTATAACATGAATCCATATTTTATCATTAAGGAAAAATACAATTGTCTATTAACTATATAATGACACAAAAATGAAACGCAAATGGTATCTTCAATGTGCCTGTTTTAGTATATACAAATGGCATTAGAATATTCACATGTCTACAAATGAAGTAGCCTATATATGAAATGTGAAAAACTATCAAATTAGAAATAACAATTACGAAATAGTAATTAAAATATTACATGCACCATTGCTTATTTTCATTTTGTTGTTGTTTAGTGCGGGTACCCATTTTGACGCGGACCACACTATTTTTGTTTAAATAAAATGACTGTCACATGTTCATACTTCCTAAACGAGACAGTATCCACTACGCCCGGAGTTCCGTTGTATCACGGTACAATTATCGGGGTTTTTTTACAACAATAAATATATAAATAGACTTATATACTTGCTGCTTATTAATTTTTACCTGTCTAGGAGTAAATGAGTCCTGTACATCTATGGGAATATTATTTAATAAACACCGATATTAGCTGTTTTATCTGTGTTTTTTATAAAGGTTTTGCTATATGCGTGATGTCATTTGTGGGAGTTTACAATTATATCACGCTAAAAACAGAATTGAGTCTATTGAGAACCAATCCACTAATGTACGTATTATCATGATTGCCATTAATTTTTCAGGAAATAGCAAAAACTGACGACATAAATATCAAAAGTGGTGGGAAAACGTCAAATACGAATTATTTACAGTTTTGTAAACAAATCTCACGATTTCCTACACAATGTGGACATCTGAAGATACGTCATCTTCGCAAAACTTTTAATGGAGAGCAAAATGATAAATGTGTCCATGATCAATAGTCACATTTAACCCCCCCCCCCCACACACACACACACACACACACACACACACACACACACACACACACACACACTTAACGAACACAGCACCTGCTAACTTAACCAAGTATTCTGGCTGCTACTTGTCACACACGTATCAGTTCTTTAAAAAAAACCATTCTTCTCTGAAACCGTAAGGCCTAGATCTTTGATATTTGGTATGTAGCATCATCTAATGGTCCTCTACATATATTGTTCAAATCATGACCCCGGACCTAAAATGGCCCCGCCCCGGGGCTTATCAGTTTTTCATAGGAAAATCTTTAAAAATCTTCTTCTCTGCAACCGTAAGGCCTAGACCTTTGATATTTGGTACGTTGTATCATCTAATGGCCCTCTACAAAGGTTGTTCAAATTATGACCCGAACCAAAAATGGCCCTGCCCCAGGGCGTATCAGTTTTTCATAGGAAAATCTTCGTAAGGCCTAGACCTTTGATATTTGGTATATGTAGCATCATCTAATGGCCCTCTACAAAGATTGTTCAATTACGACCTCCGGACCGAAAATGGCCCCGCCCTGGGGCGTATCAGTTTTTCAAAGGAAAATATTTAAAAAGCTCCTTCTCTGAAACCGCAAGGCCAAGACCTTTGATAGTTGGTATGTAGCATCATCTAATGGTCCTCTAAAACGGTTGTTCAAATTATGACGCCGGACCAAAAATGGCCTCGCCTCGGGGCTTATCAGTTTTTCATAGGAAACTCTTTAAAAAAAAACTCCTTCTGTGAAATTGTAAGACACAGACGTTTGAAATTTATATGAAGCATCACCTAATGTTCCTTTATTGAGAGTGTTCAAATTTTAATCCCCAGGCCTAAATTATGGGCCTTGGTTTCATATTGGCCCCCAATCTGAAGCTGACTTATTTTTTACATAGAAGTACAGTGTATGCATAAGTCCATAGTAACAAGGTGAGCGATTTAGGGTCATCATTGCCCTCTTGTCTGGTACCCGTATTTGATATGCAAAATGCGAAATGCTTCTTTTCCTATTTTGGTACCCCTTTTGGAACCCTACTTTGTACTGTATCATAGAAACCAAACAAACGAACCTTAATTATTCGTTTTCAAATAGTTTTGTCTCTAGTTTTATTAATATTGAGCCCAATTAGATTTGTCTTTGTTCTTTGAATGAAACAGAACGCACATATCTTATCTTTTGTGAAGTGTAAAATTAATTACATTAAATTTAACATGAGCCTATGACAAATTAAGATTGCTTTGAAATACGTGTATATCAACTCCACATCGAAAATAAATATAAAGTATTACAGGTATTGGCAATTTGTATTGCAAAACAAAATAAGAGTACCGATATCTAATCTTTCTGAACTGACATAATACATTTCCCTGTTCTATATTTATTCGTAATAATCGAGAATGAAAACATGGAAATGTAACATGAACAAGATACATGTGTAGTTGTGCTCTACATAAATGACCTTCCTGATACTGTTTCTTCTAGTGTTCGTCTCTTTGCTGATGACTGTGTGATTTGTAGGAACATTAAAACACACAGTGATTCTGTCAAATTTCAGAAAAACCTGGATCATCTATCTCTTTGGGAGCAGAAATGGAGAAAAAACAGTGTACTGTCTTCATGATCAACCCCTGACTGTTGTGGACCGTGCTGCTTATCTAGGCATTGAAATAGCTTCAAATCTATCCTGGTCCCCACATGTAAATAAAATTACCAGTAAGGCAAGTCAAAATTTAGGTTTTCTTAAGGTGCCATGATAGGCAGGAACCACGAAAAAATCTCTTTTTTTTTATTTTTGCATTAATTAATAGCCACTAATCTCTATCTATTGCATTCACGAAACACCACTAAATATATCACAAAAGCCGTGAAAGCCGAGTTTACTTTATTACCATCGAGTTTTCCCTGGCTTGACTAGTCAGCCATTTATGGGGGAGGGCTTATCGGGGGCTCCAAGGGGGGAATCAGAGCATGCGCGTAGATAATCGTGCGATAAAAGAGTAAGCGACCATAATCAAAATATTGCCAAACTATACAGTCGTCATTACATATTTACTCCACGAATATTCATGTAATTAAAACATAATATTAACACAAATTCAATTGCCATAGCCAAAACTGGCAAACAGAACAAGCCAAGCTTGGTCGGAATCGTCTGATCTGGGTCTACTCTGTTTGCAAATGCGTTAAAGGGGCTATTTATGGCGTAACAGGTTAAACACTGCTTGGAGATAAGTACTACAACCCAATTTGCTTAATCTGTCAAATCACAGTGATCTACTGTAATCATTATTACCTACACTCTTTTTAATAATAACAACAATAATAATGATGATAATAATAATAATGATAGTTAAACAGCAGACAGTTTATAGACATAAAGTATATAGCAAATTAAATTGCCATGACATAAACTGTCAAGTCATAGTACACCATTCCATATGTAAACAGAACAAGCCAAGCTGTAGGCGGAACCGTCTGATCTGGGTCCACGCTGTTTGCAAATGCGTTAAAGGGGATATATATGGAGTTACGGGTTAACCACTGCCTGGAGATCAGTATTATAACCAAACTGGCTTAATTTGTCCAATCACAGTGATCTACTGTATTCGTTATTACCTACACTAATTCAAGAGTCGAGTTTTGATAATAATAACAAGAACAATAATAATGAGGAAATAATAATAATCATTTCAGTTCAATTTGAATTGATAATAATAACAATAAAAACAATTATAATTAAAACAACAGACAGCTATAAACTTAAAGTAACTTACCCGGTGTTAGACACAGCATTCCGCAAGTCGTTGTCTCATTCAGCCATATTTCCCCCCGGGAAGGGCACGAGAGTGTTACGGACGGACAGACAGAAGGAATGACGGGCGGACGAAGAGCATTCCCATAATCTCCCCGTTTTGCGGCGGGGGACTTAGAATCCGTAAATGTAATCCGAACTCGAAATTGTTAACAATGGTATGAGTCAAACTTTTCAGATGGTTACTATAGAATATCTAAATATTTATATTCTATTATTGGAGCAATTTATTCTTCACAAAAACATTTCAATTGTACCAATTACTGGAGAACGTCAAGCAGATTCGATCCAGATAAGATGGAGAGTTAACCAAAGCTGTTTCCGTACATTATTATTATTATTATTATATAATTCAGGCGCGTAGGCGAGTTTTGAAGATTTGGGCCGCAGAGACGCGGTGTTGTGGACAAGAGGGGTGCCCCCCATGCTGATTTTTTTTTTTTAATTGGTGCTTTCTTATTTGCTATTTAGATGCATTCTAAAACGATTTAGGGACTGTTATAGTTTATATTATTTAGCCAATAAAACATCATTATGTTTGTCAATTTAACGCACCAGCCCTACCCAGCAAACACAAATCTGAAAAAAAGTGCAAACTACTTTTTTCATGTTAATAACGCCATTTCGTCGCCCGGGTAGAACGATGCTCCATCTACCATTTTTCAGCTTTGGAGAAAACAGCTGGCAAAGTTTTAAATTTAACGGATCATGTCTTTATCATTTCTCATTAGTATTAATTTATTAATACATGTACTTAGAACAGTATTTGGAAATGGAAAAAATAAACATATTTTATGACAGATCTTTTAATCATTCGCAATATTTACTTTGGAGATAGAGCAATTCGGTGAGAAAAAAACCCTGAAAAGTATTTAAATGTGTATTGCTCTATTAGGAGATGGAGCAAAATTTTGACACAGGGAAATCTAATACTATTCAATACATTGTAGAAATACTAACCGAAATTTATCTGTCATCTGTCTTTGTTACAAAAAGCAAAGAAGATAAACAGGTTCTTATAATACAAGCGGCAATACTTTGTAACTGCAAAATAGTAACACACACTTAGCTACTGAAATAGAAGGTAATACCAAAAATCAAAAGCATGATCATGTAATGTCGGTCATTAAATTATAATAAAGAAATGGAACAATTTGCACCACTGTATAGAGATATTAACGCGGCTATCAGGACGAAATGTATATGTAATATACGAAATAGATCCGGCATGAAGGAATTAATAAGTCCAGTTTGTAGTTTCTGTATTGTATTTAGAAAAGTTCCGAATGGATAATATAAACACAGTTGCGAAGTTCATCTGTACAAATTCAGTATTCAAGTAAATGTCATGTATGGAAATCCACACAGTGACACTAAGAAGTGTGTGAGTGTGTCGGAATTCCGACCACAGAAGAAAATGGTGGCTGATGCCACCCAGTAAAATAAACTATACATTTTCTCGGCCGATGTTTTGCCGTTCATGTAAACCCAAAACTTCGCACTTCTCTATTCAACGGCTAAACTAAAACTCCTTTTTTTTAAAAAAAAAACGTAAGTGTGGTCTGAGTGGATTGGACCACGTGACCTCGAAGTGATTTAGTACATGTATCACGTGACTTTTGACAGGTAAATATCGCGTCTTAATGGATTAAATCTTGCGTAATAGCTATCATCGGGCAGGCGGTATGTGTTGACAGTTATTACGCTAGATAAATGATCTGGAGAACAACTATAAATATGAATTTATGAAGTAAATGAATTTACCAATGTAATACAACCAAATATGGCATAGAAACAATAACATATATGTGCTTTCAACAACTTTAGAAACAAAACATTAAATCACTAAATGAAGTAAATTACAGTTGGTTGTCTAAGTATGTATGCTAATTAAAAACTGAATCTCAAATATCAACTGATTGTTTACGTAAAATAATAATTTAACAATTGCAGAAGTAAGGTCTGAGTGACTATTAGTTTGGACCTAGGATCAGACCCAATATTTATGGCGTGTGTTCTGGATTCAAACACAGGGCACCGTCACAATGAATTATGAACCTTGACAGAAAAAAATGTATGAACTCTAGATATATAGAGTCAATCTTCATAATTCACTGTGACGGTGCCCTGTGGATTTAAACTGCGTGAACTCTTGGCAAATAGTCAGAGAGAATCCAAAAAGGTTTTCATTTCCCTGTAGAGCAGCCATGTAGGATATAATGTCATCATGAATATTTTAATGGCATGTGTGCATTGGTAGAAACTGTAGAGTCAGATCTCTAATAATTTCATAAGCAAACAGAGCAGAACCTGGTCAGATGACTCCTACATGAGGTGTCTGATCTGGGTCTACTCTGTTTGCAAAAGCGTGAAAAAGATTTTATGAGTTTTATTGCTCTTCATTATAGTATATGGGTTAATTTAATCTATTTCAGGAAACCAGCTGCTACCAGTCACAAGGTCGCTCTCCGATAATGTTTATTTGTACAGTTGAACTTCGATATCTCGAACTCGGATAACTCGAACTTCTGGATAACTGGAACTTAAAGATCGGTCCTTCCAAAATCTTACAATACAGAATTCCTGGGAGTGCTCTAAAATGTATCACTACGCATATCTAGAAACTCATTTCACAGCTTAATGCAAGTCTACAGTAATGCTGAAAGCTCCTACAGGGACTTTCAGCATTACAGAAGACCTGCATTAAGCTGTGATCTTGAGAAATTGCCCAGATTAGAAATCGGATAAGTCGAACTTCCGCTATCTCGAACTAATTTGTATAGTCCCTTGAAGTTCAAGATATCGAAGTTCAACTGTATATTATTCAAACAGATGACATTATTGGATCTTTATTACTCAATATTATAGTATATAAGCTAATTAAATATATTTTAGGAAACAGACTGCTACCAGTAACAAGCTTGCTCTCCATTAATTTTTGTGTATATTCAAGAAAGTAAAAGTGTTTTTTCAGCGGCTAGCTGTCTATTTTCACTTTTGTTCTTGTTTTCCACCAATGAGAAACTATGTTACATTGTAATTTGCATATGACCTACGAGTATTTAGTAGTAAACTGTATTTTCATTAGTGAATACCTTGACTGGCATACAACCTTTTTATATGCCTCTACACATTGCCAAACTATGTAAAATTCTGATATACAGTCTGCTAACGTGTCGAATTTCCTGGGGTAATTCTTACGACAATGTAGTTATTTCAAAACACCATGTTTTATGATAATTAGCTGCTTCGGCCTCGCAAATTGAATTCAATGCAATAATTAACATAATCACAACACATGTAAGGCATCATGTTACACAGACATATTCTATAAACTTCTTAGAGTTCAGTCAAAACGCCACATAGTACAGAAAATCATTATTTACGCAGATATTTAGCATGGGACCGAAGACTGTCACTGTCGAAAGTTCTGTTCTTAAACTAGATTTTAAGACCTGGAAATTCCCATAAAATCAAAGTACTGATGTACTGATATTTATCACCTCATGGTAATGGTACCAGTTTGTCGAAACCACTATTAAACTTTCAAACTTTTACTATCATTTTGCTATCAATTAATACAACATTTGATAATAAAGTCCACTTTGACGAACAGGTAGTTTGCCGAAACCACCATAATTCACAGGCAGTGCTATAGGAAATAAAGAAGAAGGGTTGTTTAGTATATTAGAGTAGTGGTATTAATAGTATTAATTACTATCCCCGACTGCAGCACCGAGGCTCTGGTTGTTGGCTGTCTTTGATATAAAGCTGCATACTGAAGGCTATTGCTACGGCCCTATCACATGGGGCTTGGGCTCATAGACGTAGATTGAAGTTGCTAACTTTATATTGTTTTAAAAATACATGTAGATTCAGTTAATGATGTCATTAATGATGATGCACACAAGTCGATTAAAGCGTTGATATAGGCTAAATAAATACCGTTCTTTAAGGAATTACAGACTCTGCACAAACAAAAACTTTATGCTTTAAAGTGTATTCAATTTCTTATCTTCATATCAATACAAATACAAGCGCTTTCGTGTACATTTTATAATAGGTAAACTAAATAACTAACTTGAGATAGTTTTAGAACATTTCTTTGACATCGTACATTTTAAAAGTGATTTCCTATAAAAGCAACTTGAAATATTTCAATAACTGCTTCTTTTACTGCAAGTCATTTTCATTGCACGCTTCTCTGCTAGTATAATAACAAGCAACCCCTTCATAGATCTAGTTCTCTGTACTAGTAGAATCTCCAAACATTGAAATAAATATTGCAGAGATTGTTTTGTACATTGTGTCAATATTTGAATGCCGCTGAATATTTTTTTTAAAAGATATTTCTTGTTTGTATTATTGTATATTTAAGAAATAACAAATGCATGAAATGTGTAGCTGTGCATTATCGTGCATTAGATCACAGTTAGGAGTTGAGATGTGGGGTCATTAGATCACGAGGCCTTTAACCCTTTCCCTGATATAAAGATGTTTTCACGCATCTGCAAACAGAGTAGACCCAGATCAGACGGCTCATATCGGAGCCATCTGCTCAGGGTCTGCTCTGTTTGCTAATGGAATTTGATAGGTCTGTTAAAATAACTAAATTAAATAATAAACCTTCTATACTTTCTAAAATGGCTACAATGTTCTACCTTCCATATTTCATTAGAACTATTTTGTCCAACGACTAACTATGATCTAATGTGAGATAAGGCACAGCTACGAACTTGTTAACCATTTCGTTTCTTATCTTAATAAAAATAGTTTTTTCTGGAGAATACGGCAAAAACGGAAGCGTTGTCAGTGGTTACGCCATTTTGCTGTTACATTTACTCTACAACTCTTTCACCCATGCCGTAGTACGAGTTTGCAAAGGGCCAAATCTCAAGTCAAATACATTGACGCGAACGACTATACCATTTATATCATGTCTGCACACCTCTAAAGAGTCTATGCTAGAGTCATCTTGTTTACAGATTTAGAAATGTGAATTTACATTTGACCTTGTGTGGTTTGAACATGGAACAGAATTTCACGTGGAACAGCTGAAAGAAATGACGCGCGTGGAGTTCATTATCGCGGAATAAAGCACGTCACTCGGTATTCATCGTTTATATACCGTAGGGTCAGAGTCGTGTTAGAATATACTATATATTATATAGATGTGGACTAACGTCCTCATCTAATCACAGGGGTCTGGACCGCTTCATGGGGTCTATATGTACTATATATTATAGTACATATAGACCCCCATGAAGCGGTCCAGACCCCTTTGCATCTAATGGCATGTGCCTATGGCGGTCGTGCCTATGGTGGGCTGATAAGGAGGGCTGCCTGGAATAGCAGTAAAGTTGTTATGGTCACTTTCACCCAATCAAACACTCATTCTCTAACAAACAGGTATATATTCACTGGACAATCTGACAAATAATAGATCTACACTGGACAGTACAAGGACAATGTCGAATACACACATGACTTCACATCACGTGACCATACTGGACAACTGTACAGTAATGGGCGTCTTTTGTCGATTATCTGCCCCTGTCCAGCCAGGTGGCGCTGCCACCAAATAGGTCGTTCCAGAGACATATGCATGTACATGTATATATCTCTGGTCCTTTGTTACACTTTTGTTATCCATTATTGATTGTTTTCACTTTGATTACACAAGTTTTTGACATGGAGAATAACGAAGGATGTGGAAATAAATTGTTTGCATTTTCAAGTTTTATTTTTGTTTTATTATGCACTTTTCTTTATTAAAAAAAATGCAGATAAATAATAAGTTTACCCCAAACGTAAGAAACCGAAAGAAATACATGACTACATTTCAGACTGCTACTTAAATGTTAAAATGTCTTTATTAATTCATTTAAGACATAAATAGAGGATCTTACATGAGTGTCCATTACACATTGTTTCATAAAAACAATGTATAATGAACACGAATGTAAGATTCTTTTTATCACATAATCCTTAAACTGCCATAGAAAATAAAACAGACTAGCTGACGGCTGTTTCTGCCATTGCTTTACAAACAGCGTAGTAATACAACGGACGACCCGCGTGGAGTGCTATGATTGGCTAACGCTTTTTAAATGAGCGCTACGATTGGCTAATTTGCATAAAAAATGCTCTAGTGCAATTCTGCGAAATACGGCACTCTGTTACGGCACTCCCACATGGTAGATTATGTGATAGTATGCCTTTTAATGTCATTGCAAACACAGATCCTCTAGGAATAGTCTAATCAGGATCTGCTCTGTTTGCTTATGATTCCACAGTTACTGTTATGCCCCGAATTTCCTTTGCTAATATATCAATATAAAAATATTTTAATTAATATTCATGATCACATTATTTCTTACATGTATATTCATAGAGTAAATGGTTAAATCGAAAAGTTATAAACTTTTTTTGTAGGGGAGGGGACGTTCAAATGGACATTCAGTATTGTTTGTGTAACAGTCTAGCAGTGTCATTAGCCCCAGTGGCATAGATAAGTTATCATCATATATCACACCCTGTTGTGAACATTTTGTGTCGTAACCTCCGAATTTAATTAGTAAGGTCTTGTTTAATACTGCCACCACGAGGAGAAATGGGCTAAACCGGAAATCGAATCAATCAGGGAACAGTGGTATCTACCTTACATATATCACAATTAAAAAACACTTTAGCTTTATTGATATTTCGTTTTACTTCTGCAAGTAAAGTTTGATTGTCCGATTTCAGCAAACAAAAACAAACCATACAGAAAGAAGCAACAAACAATACATTTTAGATACTGATCAGAAGCTTTTATATAATTGATTGTCACTAGTAAGGATACCAATCGTCTGTTCTGTTTTTAATAAATAAACGTCTTATCTGGGTCCATGCCGTTTTATTTAGTCACTGAAATTTGCAAGAGACGTTCAATGTCTTGAAGGCTTAAATTTTAATTGAATTTGTCAAATTTCTGACTGAAAGAGTTTAATTTTAACCTACATTAGTGCAACCGAATGATGTTTGCAAAAATAAAACATTGAAGACGCTAATGAAAAAACCTCGTCACGGTCATTACAATTAGCTGATGTCTTATAGACTGGTTTCCTACATTTGGTAAGGGATAACGATTTTAATTTTATTTGATATCTGAGGTGAGTTCTTATATAAATAAAAACTATACCCGGAACACAGCAAAACACAGTGTACGGTTAAGAAGTGTGAATTCTAATTAGTTATTAAACTTTTTTTTACAATTTGATCTGGATCAAACTGCTTGAACGTGTTAATCATTTACTCATTGAATATTCATGTAAGAAATGCCTTAATGGTTGCATCGTGAATATTAATTAGATTTTTTTTTAATATGGCAGATTAACACATGCATGAATGTTTTGCGAAAGTAGGAACTGTAGAATCAGATCTATTTTATTCCATAAGCAAACAGAGTAGACCCTGGTCACAAAGCTCCTACACAGGAGCCATCTGATCTGGGTCTACCTGTATGCAAAGGCAGAGAAAGTCGTACTTATGAAGGAAATGGTTAAAATGGTTATTTTTCAAAGTACATGTAGTTCAACATATCTTGTTTAAGTGTATAGTTTTAATTTCAATGTGTATTTTTATTGCAATTTGCACGTACTATATTTGTGGGCAAATTTCAACTTATAATTTCCATACAAACTGACTAAACTTTTACTTGTATTAATTATGGTAAGTATGGACTCTCAAATGAACAAAAAGGAAGAAATATTAAAATTAAAACTTTATCGAAGAAACAACTTGCAATGGCATACACAACATCGTTGAAGATGTTTTATATTATAACATGGGGAAATGTAATGTCCGGTCCTGAAAGTGCAATGTCTACAAATGATTGAAAGAACAGTATTTATGTTCAAAATGTAAGAAATTTGCATTTCATCAACATGATTTAAATGATTTTGTTGATCAGTCTTATCATGAATAAATTCAGTAAACACATACAATGGCGATCGATAAAATCAGAAGTTATCCGGATGTGGGAGCTACTCGGCGCGAGCGCCACCTATAAATTGAATTTGGGGGAGACGCCCATACCTGTCTAAACGTATATATGTGATGTGTTTATTCGTTAAATGTAGATTCTAGATAAGGGCTCGATTAAGAGCTTTATGATCTAGGTCTGCACTATTTGCACCAGCAGAAGATTTGCATGTGATCACTGAACACATCTGCTTGACAGAATGTACACTCTGCAAAAAGAAATGATATATGGATTATACACAAAGACCTATGATAACACATGTGTTATCATAGGTCTTTGTTATACATAAAATATTAATGAAATTCCGATCAGGGTCTACACAGTGAATCAAGAAGTATTAACAAGAAGTTTAAATTATTGATGAAACACTGATACTGTTGAAGAAATATCTAAATAAATACATGTATCACACTTTATCTATCTAATAAAACGTAATGTTGATTATATCTACAAATTTAAATTCATGAATCGTACTTTTAAAATTTATGAAATATTGGAAATAGATCTAGATTCTATCTAAATTTTAGTTCACTTTTTATCAATTTTTATAACGTTATTAGATCTGGGTGTAAATTATGATATCAGCAGTTTGCCATAATTACCAGCATGCGCTTATAATATATTGATAACTGACTTATTTATAGAATCTACTACCAAATGTAACGTACTTTAATAATAGATCTTATTTGGGTCTACTATTATAAAATAATGACGACGAACTAAACGGGAAGGTCGACGAAACGACCGTAAATCGTAAGGGGACATCACTGCGTATAACGAGCAATAGAACTATCCTTTGTGTTTGAAGAAAAAAAAATACTCACGGAGATAATCGGGAATTTACGGAATTAACAAAGTAATATCTTTTTTATAAAACTGGTTTAGGTATATTGATTTTAGAAATAAATTCTTCATCCTGCGCTAATAAAGTCTTTAGATTTATAAGGTGTAAGAAATGAATAGACGTATTACTTCCGGATATCAATTTTGACGTGACGTCATTATCATGAAAGAAAGAAATACGAGGATCGTCATATCGCGAGGATATTTAACACTGATACCAGTAAACATGTGGTGAAATTGACACGATCGGATATTGTACTTAATCAGAGAGTATTTAACATATAAAGCTTTTCTTCACTGTCGCTTTACAGGCCCGATATAACCATGAACGGCCTGTCCATAAGTGAATTGTGCTGTCTGTTTTGTTGTCCACCGTGTCCGTCAAAAATTGTGGCCAAATTGGCCTTTCTACCACCAGAGCCCACTTATTCACTGGTCCAAGATGAAGCAGGGTCACGATACAGCCTTCATCTGACTGACCGAGCAGAGTGGCAATACACACAGAGAGAACTAGACTGCATCGAAGTGTTTCAGACGCGGACTTCGAAGGGAAATCGAGTTTCCTGCATGTTTGTAAGGTGTTCACCAAATGCTAGATATACCTTACTGTTTAGTCATGGAAATGCAGTCGATCTAGGTCAAATGAGTAGTTTCTACATTGGACTTGGCTCTAGAATAAATTGCAATATATTTAGTTATGATTATTCAGGATATGGGACAAGCACAGGGAAACCCACAGAGAAAAACCTCTATGCAGACATAGACGCTGCATGGCAGGCACTCAGAACGCGTTATGGAATAAGTCCACAAAATATCATTTTATATGGACAAAGTATAGGCACAGTACCAACAGTCGACCTGGCAGCAAGATACGAAGTAGCAGCGGTTGTATTACATTCACCTCTTATGTCAGGGATGAGGGTTGCTTTTCCAGAAACCAAGAGAACATGGTTCTTTGATGCATTTCCAAGGTATATAATTTTAGTTATTCGAAATGTGTCTAATTTATCTGTCTTGTATATACAGCCCTGGACTTAAATACGAAATGGTCGGGGCAAACCCTGGCAATAATATTCAATGTGTTGAATGTGGCCAGTACCTGGTAGAAGGTACATGTAGAAGACCAGGAGCTTTCTTTTAGTAGAATCGAAATTTGGTTGCCTTTACTTTGCCGGTCCCTGGATGTAACTTGTCTGCTTAAGTGCTGTGATGTCATTTGGTTGGTTTGCGTTAATAAGCAAATGACATCATCTTGGATTCGCTACAATCAAAAATATGTTCGTTGTTTGCGGGGGTTTGGGGGCAGCAGCCCCCAAATGATGTATCTAACCATGAAAATGTGTGTAGAATCCGATTTGGGAGGTCAAAACTCTTTTTGAAACCGCACGCGAGCTCTCTTATACAGTAAATGTACCTTAATTTCCCGTACTTTTCTGGGGACCTGCAAAGTAAAGGCGTTCCTCAAAATTTCATAATAAATTTGGCCTTTTCAATGATCTCAAACGTCATGGTACCGACTTGTATTTCATGAACTTCACTGGTATACAAAATGTAGTTCAAACATTGTGTTAATCCATTCCCTCATAGACTATTTTTTGTAGATCCACCCACTTTGAATAAATCTACTGAAAAGGAGCATTAACTAGAGAAAAGGACAATTTTAGAATTCTGTAGTTTGAAACCATTGTGATAAATAGAGCATTTGTTCAGGTCGGTGTGGTCTATAGGAGCAACTGCTCTATTTATCACAATGGTTTCAACATACAAGTGACTTTTGCAGAGGGGTCAATATGAGAGAATGAGATAACCCTTTCCCTGTTCTATGTTTATTCCAAATTTCAATATCTACTGAATATTCATTAACAAAATAGTTATAAAGACATATGGAAGGTTTAACATTGTAGACATTTTAGAAAGCAAAGAAACAGATCTTTCAAATTCTATTATCAAACAGAGCAGACCCTGATCAGACGGCTCCTCTAGGAGCTGTCTGATCTGGGTCTACTCTGTTTGCAAATGCGTGAAAACACGTTTATATGAGGGAAAGGGTTAAAGAATAAACTCAATTTTAAAACCCATTCCTCCATGAATATTCTGACACATAAGGAATAATGATACCATGGATATAAATTAGATGCATTCTTCTAATGGCATATGAACACAGAAAGTTTGGTCCATGGCAGAATCTATATAGAATCACATATATTTTGTGTCATCACCAAACAGCAGATCCTGATCAGATGGCTCCTATGGTAGCAGTCTGATCCGGGTCCACTCTGTTGGTGAAGGCGTAGAAGGGTGTATTTATGGAGTTAAGGGTTAAAAACAGTGACTGTGTTACATGTTTGTCTCAATATTTCACGTTTTTATTGCTCATCATCATGATAACATTAATTTGGATTCACAGAATATGGATAGATATATTTTGACATAAATCAGGCCTCGAGCAAGATGGAGATTTGTGCAAAAACTGCGATCAAACATGCCAGTTTTTGCCCTGATCTTAAGGGTTTGACGAAATTCAAGTCACCCTTAGGGGCTAAACTTTTGGCTGTTTAAACGGCTCCCGTAAGCAAAAATGCAATAATTTATCAACCACTGGCTCTACACAATAAGCCCACGCCCACGGATATTTTAGTGAGACTTCAGGGTTCGAAATTTACAGTTGCAAGTGGCAGTTTTGCCACCAGAAATGTCCAACCTGCCACCTGATCTGAAACTCAGTGGCAAAATCTTGCCACCAGAAATAATTGGGTGGAAATCTAAAGCCAGAAAAAAACTTCAAGAATTATCAGGCCTCCATTTGTTTTTAGCTCACCTGAGTGTCCGGCCACATTTTCAAACGACATCTCCTCTGAAACTGCCGACCCAATTTTAACCAAATTTTGTCAGAAGCATCAATGGCTAGGGGGAACGAAACGTTGTACACATTATGACCTCCGGACCAAAAATGGCCCGCCCAAGGGCTTATCAGTTTTTCATAGGAAAATCTTTAAAAATCTTCTGATGAAACTGTAAGGCCTAGAGGCTAGACCTTTGATATTTGGTATGTAACATGATCTAAGGGTCCTCTACAAAGATTGTTCAAATTATGACCCCCAGGCCAAAAATGGCCCCGCCCAAGGGCTTATCAGTTTTTCATAGGAAAATCTTTAAAACTCTTCTGAAACTGTAATGCCTAGACCTTTGATGTTTGATATGTAACATGATCTAATGGTCCTCTGCCAAGAATGTTCAACTTACGACCCTGACCTCTGGGCGAAACTTGGCCCTGCTTTGGGGTTTTTCATGGGAAAAATATAATATATTATTTTTCTCTGAAACCATCAGGCTCAGACCTTTAATTAATGGCATACTGCTTTGCCTTTTGGTTCTCTACCAAGGTTGTACAAATGATGACTTCTTGGTCAAAAATGGCCCCACCCCTGGGGTATCTCAGGTGAGCGCTCTTGTTCTTTCTTGTTGAAAATTTCCATACATTGCTTTCTATTTTCCTATTTTGCCACAAGGTAATAGCATTTTGCCACTAACTTTCAGATGAGGTGGCAAGTACTTGCCACCAGGGAAAAAAAGTTAATTTCAAACACTTGTGAGTATTAGATAAGGAATCAGACCATCCCTCCAATCAGAACAAAGGTATTAGTGACCAGCTATTGGTTTCTGAAATTGTCGACTTGCGCCGTGTCCATTGACATGTGAATGAACGAAAACGTCTACACTATGGGTGGGTCATTATTAAAATGTCATTGAAACATAATTATGTCTTACTATAATCTGTGCAAAACGGCAGACTGAAACTCGAGATATTGACTTGGCCTTTATCTACAAAAATCAGTTTTAAATGTAAAATTTGTTGACTTAAAATTAGAATCATTTATTACTGCAGTTCAGTGTTAATTCTTGTCTCCCTTAAGCAAATTTTACTTACCTCGTAAACTCATTACAGTGTTTTGTTTTCTTTTTATGAGTGGTACTGATGAACGGTACCGTTCCCAGTGCCCGAAAGTGTCCATTTTTCCAAATCGTTGAAAAAAACAACCCAATTCCAAGAATTAAAACTGTAAGAAAATCAGCTATGAATTTTGTAGATCTCCGCATTGTGCTTAAATTTTTACGATAGTGTAAATTTTATACGCACCATAAAATAGAGAAGATAGTGTAAATTTTATACGTGCCATGAAATAGTCGTCTTCTCCATTCTTGTCATACAAATCCCGGTCCGTTCTCAATACTGATCAAAAGAGAAAGTAGAAGAAAATAACACTTACAAATAGGTCACGTCCGGTTAATCTATAATTTTTGTGTTTATACATAGTACGCATACGCAAACATACAGACTCTTAGTGATATTTTCCCCACAACATGGTGACCAACGTATGGATACCAGTCTTGGAATTTCGTATCTATTTTTGCTATCAAACAGGGAATACCGTTATTTTGGCAGGAAGTTGTTGCAAAAAAGGTGTTGGTACAATGTATTAATTTGCATATGTAGTATTCAATTGCAACATTTTGAAAACAATAAATGAGTTAATACTCGAAATGCTGGTATTGAATTAATCTCCCAAATAAATGAAACACATGCCTAAAAATTATGACATTTAGACTGATTTATGTTTGATTACAATAACAATGATTCATCTGTTGAAATAAGTGTCACTTTTAAACTTCGGTTTTACATCAAAATGCGGCGGTGGTAGCGATGACAACTAGAGAATCTACAGAGAATATACGAAATTTCAGCTTTGTTTCATGAGCCGAATACCTGTGTGGAAATCCAGGGATAGCTATAGATTGCCATTGGGCCAACTACGTTGACCCAATCAATAAAATAAATCGAAGGGACTGTAGTCCAAGCATTATCTCTGAAAATTAAGGTCAACCTCAAACAAATTGCAACAGAAATGATAGCATGATAAAATGAATTTTTTTGCGAACACCCCTGGTCTATATAATAAGTAAAAGGTGTTCAACTCAAGTCGAAATCTGCTAAAAAGTCGAAGGGTTTATTTACTGGGATCGTTCTTGAAAGCTTATTTGACCACCGATTTCCATAAACTGTATCTCATTTATCAATGAAATCATCACTCTTGATGAACAGTTATCTATTTTTTCTCAGAATATTAACACATGTTTACAACGAGTCACCAAAGTGACAACCAGTCTCTCTAGGACACAAGTTGACTCTGAGGTTCGATATAGAAATGCGCTGTAATTCAAATCAAAACACTATATATAACTGATCTATACATGTAAGTAGTGATGGGCCGATTGTCGATCGATTATGGCCTTCAAATTGCGACAATCGACTTCATTTAAGGCCAAAAAAAAACATATGTGTGGTTCAGGTATCCCGACCAACCCTATTTTTTTCCTGCCGACCCTAAACCTTTTTTTTCCAAAAACATTTTTTTTAACTAAATTGATAAACAGATAAGAATCCAAACTGTGTGCTAATTTCAGTCAAGTCATGCTCAGCAGTAATAGGGTTTCTGTCATCTGTAATCTGTTTGTCTGAAAAACACTTTCAATGGCCCTCTTGTCTATAGAAACATATAGTAAAAACTTTGAAAATCTTTTCTGAATCTACAGGATTCTCAGCTTTCATATTTGCCACATAGCACCATTTTCCGGTCCTCTACAAAAGTTATATAAATTATGCCCCTGGGGTCAAAATAGGCCCCACTCCAGAGGTGCTCAGTTTTCAATAGAAACATATAACTAACTTGCAAACTTTGAAAATCTTCTCCTTTGAAACTGGAATGTTTCTGCACATAGCTTCTTGTTTGGGTCCTCTACAAAAGTTATATAAATTGTGCCCCTGGGGTCAAAATTGGCACCGCCCCAGGGATGGTAAGTTTTCATTAGAAACATATCTGATTGTCTGGTGAGCGATGTCGGGGCCATTCTGGCCCTCTTGTTATAAATAGGTTTTAAAAGTTAAAAAAGAATGTTTGACATTTCTGAATGAACTTGCAAAAACTATATTCGACACAGTCACAGAGACTGCTCACTAACTAGTTTCATGTGATCCCCGCTATAGTAAAACGAGCTACTGGTGATATAAAGCAGTGCAGACCCAGATCAGTTGCCGCTCTGCCAGTGCAGCGTCTGTCAGATCAGTCTTCTGGCTTGACACTTATGATATCAGATTTGCTTTAATTGCCACAGCAAATACAATAGACCGGTCAGATGCTATGTTGGTATTAAATGCATTGGCTGAGCTTCACCTGTCTACCCTGTTATTTCTCATTTATAGACTGCATCCAGATGCTTTAATACTTATAGTATTATTAAATCTAGTAACATTGTCAACTCTTTTGAAATGTTAATATTAAAATGAGCCTGCTAAGCAATTTCAAACCACTGAATTTCAAGAAAATGAAAAAATATACATGTACATATAATTATAATAAATTTGTCATACTGAGTGGTTAAACATCCTTTCCATTGTACAATTAATTGGGCCAATGGGGTATGAATTGCAAAGCTTTGTGCATCCAAAGGTTTTGGAGTTCACTTTCTTTACATGGTACCTATTGTAATTCATACTTCAATATGGAAATGTTTGTTTCTTAAATAAATACAGTATAGCTACTCTGGATTTGTCAGGCCTGCAGGAAAGATGGCAAAACTCCAATAGTGCAAAGAAAATTTGGGAAATGTAGAGCATCTATTATAACCCGTTAACAAATCCATGTGCCTTTTAATATCACATGAACAGTGCATCTCATTTGCATTTCGAGGGCTTGGTGCAAAACTATTCTAACTCCTTCACTTTGTGAAGGAGTTAGAATAGTTTTGCACCAAGCCCTCGATTTGCTCTTTACCCTTCAACACCAAGTTAACTCTTTTGGGCTTAAAGGTCTCGATTTTGATCTCTTTTCAACTTTGTCTTGACCCAGTCTACATAGAAATTTAGGTATCTGACATGGTGGAGCTCAGGCCACAATTTTTTAGCTCACCTGAGCAAAGCTCAGGGTGAGCTTTTGGGAGACTTGAATGTCCGTCGTCCGTCGTGCGGTGTGCGTCGTGCGTCGTGCGTCGTCAACAATTTGCTTGTGAACACTCTAGTGGTCACAATTGTAGTCTAATCTTCATGAAACTTGGTCAGAATGAATGTCTTGATAAAATCTCGGACGAGTTCGAAAGTGGGTCAAGTTGGGTTAAAAACTAGGTCACTAGGTCAAATAGTAGGAAAACCTTGTGAACCCTCTACAGGTCACATTTTTAGCCCAATTTTCATGAAACTTGGTCAGAATGATTGTCTTGATAAAATCTCGGAGGAGTTTGAAAAGTGGGTTATGTAGGGTAAAAAACTAGGTCACTAGGTCAAACAGTAGAAAAACCTTGTGAACAATCTAGTAGTCACAATTTTAGTCCAATCTTCATGAAACTTGGTCAGAATGAATGTCTTGATAAAGTCTCGGACGAGTTCGAAAGTGGGTCAAGTGGGGTAAAAAACTAGGTCACTAGGTCAAACAGTAGAAAAACCTTGTGAACACTCTAGTGGTCACAATTTTAGTCCAATCTTCATGAAACTTGGTCAGAATGAATGTCTTGATAAAGTCTCGGACGAGTTCGAAATTGGGTCAAGTAGAGTTAAAAACTAGGTCACTAGGTCAAACAGTAGAAAAACCTTGTGAACACTCTAGTGGTCACAATTTTAGTCTAATTTTCTTGAAACTTGGTCAGAACGAATGTCTTGATAAAATCTCGGACTAGTTTGAAATTGGGTCAAGTGGGGTTAAAAACTAGGTCACTAGGTCAAACAGTAGAAAAACCTTGTGAACACTCTAGTGGTCACAATTTTAGTCCAATCTTCATGAAACTTAGTCATAATGATTGTCTGGATAAAATCTCAAAAGAGTTTGAAAGTGGGTTATGTGGGGTTAAAAACTAGGTCACTAGGTCAAATAGTAGGAAAACCTTGTCAACACCCTAGAGGTCACATTTATAGCCAAATCTTCATGAAAATTGGTCAGAATGATTGTCCTTATAAAAGCTTGGACAAGTTTGAAAGTGGGTTATGTGAGGTCAAAAAGTAGGTCACTGGGTCATATCTAGTTAACACTCAAGTGGCCACATTTTTAGCCCAGTCTTCCTCAAACTTGCTCAGACTGTTTGTCTTGGTGATATCAAGGTTGAGTGTGATCATGGGTAGGGTGGGAATAGAAAGTAGGTCACTAGGTTAAATCTTAGAAAAAATACTTTAGAGAGCACATTTTTAGCCCAATCTTCATTGGTCAGAATCATTGTCTTGATAAAATCAATATACTAAATCTTTGAAAATCTTGTTCCGCAGAACCACTGCTCATAATCCACTGCTCATGATCCACTATCAACATTGTTCATATATTGTCCCTAAGTTCAATATTGACCCTACCCATGGGCTACCTTGCAAAAATCTTAAATCTATGGTAATCAGGTGAGCGATTAAGGGCCATCTTGGCCCTCTTGTTTTAAAAATTTCACTCGTCCTGCAATATAGACAAAGAAGGCAATACAAAATACTCACTAGTCCTGCAACATAGACAAAGAAGAGAAAATTACATTCAGGACGAGTGGACTTGTGAATTTTTGTCCCCTGGAGCTGTCTGTCAGATCAGGATCAGCTTTGTTTGGCAACTCTATAGAATGCTACAGATACATGTAAGTTGCCACTATCAGCCATAGAAATAAAATTTTATTGATTTTAAATAAAATCCTTAACACTTTGCTCCACAGAAGCATATTTGTAAATAGAGTAGATCCATATCAGGAGTTGCCTGATCTGGCTCTGCTCTGTTTGTATTATTCCATGCTTTCTCAATAATACAGATCTGAATATCCACTGGAAGATTTTATTTATATGCGTCAGTATCAAACAATTCATGGTCAAAGACTTGTTTACACACACTGTATTAAATAAACCTGACTGCATTCACTTTTTCAAACTCTGAAACAAACCAGAATGCTCCTCCAGGGTCATCAGTTTGTGTCAATAAAGTTGAGATCTGACATATTTATCTGTATTTCAGGCAATAGAAA
This sequence comes from Azorinus chamasolen, assembly GCA_963576725.1. Classification (NCBI taxonomy): domain Eukaryota; kingdom Metazoa; phylum Mollusca; class Bivalvia; order Cardiida; family Solecurtidae; genus Azorinus; species Azorinus chamasolen. Next base: position 78,437,360 of record OY755239.1, read on the forward strand.
AAATCAATTATTCTTCATAATTATATATAAATATATAAAAAAGCACATTTATATTCACAGTAGATGGATTATTTAATGAATATTCAGCAAAAGGGTTTCTATTCAGCAAAAGAAGGATTGATAGGCCTAGGACTATTATATAGATAGCTGTAGAACAGTATATTCTGATTGACATCTATCACTACTTCTAAGGAACAAAAAATTTTTTTTTAAAAAAAATCCCTACCTGCCGACCCAATTTTTATCAGAGATGTTACCTGAACCACACATATTTATACCCCCACCACCTGTGGTGGGGGCTATATAGGAATCACCTTGTCCGTCCGTCGTCCGTCACTCGCATTTTTTCGGTACATTTGCTTTTTTCTTGAAAACTATTTTTGATACCACCTTCAAACTTAATACATGTTATAAGTGTTTTATTGGGACAGTCTTCTCCAAGTTTCATAACTCTTTCACAAAATTTAACAGAATTATGCCCCTTTTTGTCTCTAATTGGGACATATGTTTGGGACATGCCATTTTCTTGAAACCTGTTTATGATATTGTCTTCAAACTTGGTACACGTTATGGGGGTGATGAGAGGATGTGCAGTCAGCAAGGGTTGTAACTCTAAATTCATTTTTAAGGGAGTTATTCCCCTTAGTTACTTTTCAGAAACAATTTTTGTCCGGAGTATAACTTCTCAAGTATTGTAGGCACAACTGTGAAACTTTATGTATGGATAGAGGGTGATGAGAGGATGTACAGTCAACAAAGATAGTAACTCTAAATTTTTATTTCACCTCTCCGTGCATATCACATTTAACGAATATTTTGAAGGTTTTTTTACTAAATGTCCCATGGGTTTTGTATATTTCCCACTGATTTTGCTGAAGAAAGGGACATTGTCCCATTGAACAAAATTCTTATCCGATCAATATATTACTGTGTATCATAATAATAACTTGAGCCACTAGCTTTACTCTTTGCATGTCAGTGGTGATTTGTGATTACCTATATGCAAAGTTTGGTTCCAGATGAGATGCTGAGTAACTTGTTTGACTTTCTGATAGTACATGTATTTATGAAAAATATTTGAAGTCAGCTTTGAAAATTGTCGCATACGACAAGTTTTGCAGATGACAATTACTTAGTGTGTAAAGAATTAAATGTGACTGCCATGAGCATGTGTAGGTGTGACGGATCAGTTATCATCAGTCATGTGACAATTTGGTGCTAATGACAGAAAGACATGTGGAAGTATTGATTGGTTTCTTCGATAGAGAACCTGGATACATGTACATGTATTATGGTCCTGCTTTTGCATGGGTTTTAGCATGTATATTTGTATATTATGGTTAACCCTTACAACGCTGAATTTTCAAATGGATTCTTCCAAAATTCAAATAGGTCAAGCTTATAGTGAATATTTAGGGATGTTTTCTAAAGAAAAGTGTAACATGACAAACAGTGCAGACCCTGATGAGAGGGCTCCCCTAGGAGCCCTCTCATCTGGGTCTACACTGTTTGCAAAGGACATTAGTGACTTGGGTCCCGCACTGTAAGGGTTAACCGTTTCCCTGTTCAATATTCATGTAAGAGATAATGTCATCATGAATATTTATATGCATATGTACAAATGAATTTTTGATATTGATAGAAATTATAGAGTCAAATCTATCATAATTTCATGAGCAAATAGAGCAGACCCTGATCAGTCAGCTCCTACAAGAGCCGTTTAATCTGGATCTACTCTAAAGGTGTTAAAAGCATGGATGAAAGGGTTAAAGCAATTTGACATATTTATTTATATGGTCTACAGGTTATACGTAACCTTTTCCTCATATGCCTTTGCAAACGGAGTAAACCAGAGCAGACAGCTCCTGTAGTAGCCATCGGATAAGGGAAAGGTTAAGTATAATTTGTAGAGGGAAAGGTTAAGTATAATTTGTAGACCATATAAATAAAGATGAGGTTAACATGATTGATAGATATGCAAGACGCAACTTTCATACATGTGTTTAACGCTGGGTATTGCAGAATTATCTCCCCTTGAATTTTGAGTATCTTTGGTATTTTTTAGCTCAGCTGAGCAGAGCTCAGGGTGAGCTTTTGGGAGACTTGAACGTGCGCCATGCATCATCAATTTGCTTGTGAACACTCTAGTGGTCATTATTTTAGTCCAATATTCATGAAACTTGGTCAGAATTACTTTCTTGATAAGATCTCGGACGAGTTCAACTGTTCAAAAGTGAGTCACTTGGGGTTAAAAACTAGGTCACTATGTCAAATAGGAAAACCTTGTGAACACTCTAGAGGTCACATTTTTAGACAAATCTTCATGAAACTTGGTCGGAATGATTGTCTTAATAAATTCTCTGACGACTTTGATAGTGGGTCATGTTCTGTCAAAAACTAGGTCATTAGGTCAAATAGAAGAAAAACTTTTGTGAACTATCTAGAGGTCACATTTGTGGCCAAATCTTCATGAAACTTTATCAGAATGATTGTTTTGATAAACTCTCGGACGAGTTCGAAAGTGGGTTACGTAGGGTCAATAACTAGGTTACTAGGTCAAATAGTAGGAAAACCTTGTGAACACTCCAGAGGTCAAATTTTTAGCCCAATCTTCATGAAACTTGGGCAGAATGGCTGTTTTGATAAAATCTTGGACAAGTTTGAAAGTGGGTCACATGGAGTCAAAAACTCGGAAGAGATTGAAAAGGGGTCATGTGGGGTTAAAAACTAGGTCACCAGGTCAAATAGTAGGAAAACCTTTTGAACACTCTAGCAGTCACATTTTCAGACTAATTTTCATGAAACTTTATCAGAATTATTGTTTTGATAAAATCTTGGAAGATTTTGTAAGTGGGTCATGTGGGGTCATAAAATAGGTCACTAGATTAAACAGTAGAAAAACCTTGTGAACAACAATCTAGTGGTCACATTTTTTGTCCTATCTTTATGAAATGTGGTAGTAATGACAGTCGATAACTAGGTCACTAGGTCAAATAGTAGGAAAACCTTGTGAACACTCTAGAGGCCACATTTTTAGTCAAATCTTTATGAAAATTGGTCAGAATGATTGTACTGATAAAATCTTGGACAAGTTTGAAAGTCGGGTCAAAAAGTAGGTTACTGGGTAATATCTTAGAAAAATCTTGTTTATACTCCAGCGGCCTCATTTTTAGCCCAATCTTCCTCAAACTTGCTCAGAATGTTTGTCTTGGTGATATCAAGGTCAAGTTTGATCATGGGTGGGGACCGTGGGGTTGAATCAAAATATAGGTCACTACATGTAGGTCAAATCTTAGAAAAATCACTCTAGGGGACACATTTTTAGCCCAAGCTTCATTGGTCAGAATGATTGTCTTGATAAAATAAATATTCTAAATCTTTGAAAATCTTGTTCTACAGAACCACTGTTCATGATCCACTATCAATATTGTTCAAATATTGTCCCTTAGGTCAATATTGGTGACAACCAGGGGCTACCCAGCTATAATCTTAAATCTATGGTAATTAGGTGAGTGATTAAGGGCCATCTGGCCCTCTTGTTTCATGAAACATGGAAAGTTGGTGTTGCAAATGTTTCCTTCAATTTAAAAGTTATTCAGTTTATATTTGGTATACATAATAGCCATGAATAGTAGATGTGCAAGATGCAACTTTGTTTTAGCGCTAGGCATTGCAGAATTATCTCCCCATGAACTTTGAGTATTTTTTGTCATGCTGTTGTTAACAAAACTTTAACATTGCTTATAACTTGTGAATTACTTAAGCTTAGGCAATTCATATTTGGTATGCAGATAATTCAAGGATGCTTGAAATAAGGTCAAGGTCACTATTTCGAAAACTGTGCCGTTTTCAACAAACTTTAACATTGCTAAAATTTCTGAACTACAAATGCTAGGCAATTCATCTTTGGTATACAGATGGCTTTGGTAAAGGCCTTTCAGTTGATATAAAGATATTTGAAACCAGGTTAAGGTCAATGTCACTATTTTGACAAGTTGGCCATCATTGAAAAACTTCAACATTTTGTCTTAACTTCTGAACCACATATGCTAGGCTAGGCAATTCATATTTGGTATGGAGATAGTTTTGTGAAGGCCTTTCAGTTGATCCAAGGGTACATGCAATTGATTAAGCAAAGGTCAAGGTCACTATTTTGAAAACTTGGCTGTTTTTACAAAATTTAACATTTTGCTATAACTTCTGATCCATGAACTATTTTGTGGTCTCCCAATGCAAGACATTTACTTAGATATACATTATAAGCAGGGGTATTCGATAAAGACCTTTGCACACATATTTTAATAGTGATAGAAAACCCGGTTTGATGTCGTGTCAACAGCCTTTTCTTGTTTCAGAGGTAGGGGGCAAAATCCACTCTACTTTTGAATTTCTAGATTGGACACTGCAAGCACTGTTAGCAGACATTGATTTGTGTCTGCTCTGCTTAGCTTTAAGAGCATAATATGGAGTACAGTTGGTGTGAGCCCGGTCATTTTTGCCCTTCTTTATTCTATGTAAAAACAGGCATTTTCTGCATCCCCTAGCTACTTCCAAACATTGATTTGGGTTATACCCTCTTAACACGTTCATATTTAGTCCAAACACAGTCTCTAGATCACCAGAAAACAAGGTCAAGAACGTTGACTTTTTTCGCTACACACAAAAGTATGTACACACCGTCTATTTTCGCTTTAAATTTGGGCCATTCTGACGCTCAACACACATATTTCCCAACATCCACCAGAGGAAGTAGTCCTGCAAGAGAGTCACAAAAAATGACCCCAATGGGCAGAGAATAATCAATACACACAATAACTTGAAAATATGCAATTATTCAGCCTGTCAAGTTCTAAAGAGACACTTATTAGCTCATATTTAAAGCACTGCATTTCTAAAGAACTACTTCTTACTGTACTACGACCTCCGGAAGCAATTGCTCACCGGGGTCACACCAGTTGGACCATTATTATGTGCAGGTGGTTAGTGCTAGTTGACTGACACTGAAGGTGGGGGTTCTGCTGGACTTCCAGTCTGATTGTTATTCTGGTCTACTGTACACATGTGATGAATTACCTGTAGTAGACTGTAGAAAAACTTGGCAATCAAGAATAACGCTGGTATGTATTGGAATATATAATGGCGGTAAATTCTGACCAAATTCTTGTGTCTAAACACTTAAGATTCTGGTGTCCGACACCGACACCAAGTTACTCTGTGTCTCCTCTGCATGCATACTAGTTATAAAGGTTATCCTACAGTCTCCCATAACATCCCTTTGATAAACAGATGTCTTCTGAACAGATTATTCCATGATTATAGCTGGCTGATGAGGCATGTTTTAGGTTTTCATTTATGGAGGGGATGGGTTTATAGGATCTCTTGTCTCCTTTAACCCTTCTCTTGCTGAATTTTAAAATACATTTCTCCTTCTTTACCCATGCCCTTTTGTATAATTACATGTACATATATCTTCACTGTGTACAAGTATTGCGCTGTGCAATCACTGCTGTGGAGTGCACTGGGTGCACAATCAATGTGTAAATAGTGCAGACGCTGATGAGACAGCTCCCTGCAGGAGCTGTCTCATCTGGGTCTACACTATTTACAGGTAGGTATATTGACATGAACAGCAAGCGAAGGGTTAATATGTTTTGAAGCTTTGTTTATATTGACTATAACTTAATTAGACTAGTACTTTATAACATCCAGAAGGGTCACAATCCGATAATGGACCATATATCAACAAATCCAGTTTAATGTGAAATAGCTTTACAAAGTCATTATGTTGTCAGCATTGTTTTCCAATGCCCACTAGCGCATACTAATGACATGTTGATATTTTAGGATATTCTCTGTTTGCTTATGGACTTATATAGATCTGATCTACAGTTTCTGCCTTTGCCTAATTTCCAGTGTTAATATGCCATTTTAAAAATTCATCTGATTAATATTCATGGTGTCATTATTTATGACAGAAATATTCATGAAGTAATGGTGGGAGAGAAGTCAGCTGTTGCAGATGAAGCAGCTGCCAATGGCTGAGAGTGCTGAAAGGTTTAGCTAAAATGTCTTTGACTGAGTCTGACCTGTCAATCTTGGCAATCATCATTTATTATCACTCCAATAAATCCTATGCCTTGAACTCTTGAAGACACCCTGACCATTTCTGTTTATGTTAGTGTCTAATTAGCTAGGAAACATGAAAGCTAAGTGTCAACAACTATATATAGAGGTAAACTAAACATGATTTTCTTCATTTCTCAACAAACACTAAGTCTTGTTACTTAACCCATTCCCTCATATTGACGACTTTTGACAACTCTGTAAAAGTCACTTTGTGAAACCATTGTGATAAATAGAGCATTTGCTCCTATAGGAGCAAATGCTCTATTTATCACAATGATTTCAAACTACAAAATTCTAAAATTTTCCTTTTCTCTAGTTAATGCTCCTTTTCGGTAGAATTATTCAGAGAGGTTGTATCTAAAAATAGCCTATGAGGTTATGAGTTAATGTGACTACAATGTACTCATTAGAATTAATCTACTGAGTACAGTAACACCTATGAATGTGTTTCATGAAAGTGGAAGATATTCCCTTATTTAGAGGTCTGATATTATAGACACCGTGAGACACTTGTATCTCCTTTGTAAAGCTTGTATGCCTCTCTTTGAATGCTAAATTTACAAAGAGGAATAGTTCACCATTGTTTACAATAGAGACTGGCCAGTATGATTACAAATAGAGACTGTCCAGTATGTTTACAATAGAGACTGTCCAGTATGTTTACAATAGAGACTGTCCAGTATGTTTATAATAGAGACTGTCTAGTACCGGTATGTTTACAATAGAGACTGGCCAGTATGAAAGGGTATAATTTCTGAGAAGATTTTGAGTGAAAAAAACCCAATGCAAACTTTGATCAGACTGTTCGTAGGAGCCATTTGATTTGGATCAACACTGTTTGCAAATGTCAGTACACTCGTTCCCCACTTTCAGAGATTTAAACAGTGGTAACTATTGATGACCTACACATTAACCCATTACCTCATAGGCTATTTTTAGATACCACCTCTTTGAATAAATCTACCGAAAAAGAGCATTAACTAGACAAAGGAAAAAATTAGAATTTTTTTAGTTTGAAACCAATGTGATAAATAGAGCATTTGCTCCTATAGGAGCAAATACTCTATTTATCACAATGGTTTCACAAAGTGACTTTTACAGAACTCAGGATGAGCTATTTTGATCGCAATCCGTCCGGCGTCCCTCCATATTTTCAAACGACATCTCCTCTGAAACTGCTGACCCGATTTTAACCAAATTTGTCAGAAGCATCAGTGGCTAGGGGGAACGAAATGTTGTTCACATTATGACCCCCGGACAAAAATGGCCCGACCAAGGGCTTATCAGTTTTTCATAGGAAATTTTTTAAAAATCTTCTCTGAAACTGTATGGCCTAGGCCTTTGATATTTGGTATGTAGCATGATCTAATGGTCCTCTACAAAAATTGTTCAAATTATGACCCCTGGGCCAAAAATGGCCCCGCCCAAGGGCTTATCAGTTTTTCATAGGAAAATCTTTAAGAATCTTCTTCTCTGAAACTGTAAGGCCTAGACCTTTGATATATAGTATGTAGCATGATCTTATGGTCCTCTACAAAAATTGTTCAAATTATGACCCCCAGGCCAAAAATGGCCCTGCCCAAGGGCTTATCAGTTTTTCATAGGAAAATCTTTAAAAATCTTCTTCTGAAGCTGTAAGGCCTAGACCTTTGATATTTGGCATGTAGCATGATCTAATGGTCCTCTACAAAGATTTTCAGATTATGATCCCCGGGCCAAAAATGGCCCCGCCCAAGGGCTTATCAGTTTTTCATAGGAAAATCTTTAAAAATCTTCTCTGAAACTGCAAGGCCTAGACCTTTGATATTTGGTATGTAGCATGATCTAATGGTCCTCTACAAAAATTGTTCAAATTATGACCCCTGGGCCAAAAATGGTCCCGCCCAAGGGCTTATCAGTTTTTCATAGGAAAATCTTTAAAAATCTTCTTCTCTGAAACAGTAAGGCCTAGACCTTTGATATTTGGCATGTAGCATGATCTAATGGTCCTCTACAAAGATTTTCAAATTATGATCCCGGGCCAAAAATGGCCCGCCCAAGGGCTTATCAGTTTTTCATAGGAAAATCTTTAAAAATCTTCCTCTCTGAAACTGTTAGGCCTAGACCTTTGATATTTGGCATGTAGCATGATCTTATGGTCCTCTACAAAGATTGTTCAAATTATGACCCCCGGGCCAAAAATTGGCCCCGCCCAAGGGCTTATCAGTTTTTCAAAGGATAGTTTTTAAAAATCTTCTGAAACTGTAAGGCCTAGACCTTTGATGTTTGGTATGTAACATGATCTAATGGTCCTCTACAAATATGTAGCTTTGGCTTGTGGTCCTCTGCCAAGAATGTTGAACTTACGACCTTGACCTCTGGGCGAAACTTGGCCCTGCCTTGGGGCTTATCAGTTTTTTATGGGAAAATTATAAAATATTAATTTTCTCTGAAACCATAAGGCTTAGACCTTTAATTAATGGCATACTGCTTTGCCTTTTGGTTCTCTACCAAGGTTGTACAAATGATGACTTCTTGGTCAAAAATGGCCCCGTCCCTGGGGTTATCTCAGGTGAGCGCTTCAGGGCCTCATGGCCCTCTTGTAGTATAAAAGGTAAACTTTGCCAGCGGATTTTAAAGACCGTGATCAGAAAGTTCCCAGTGATGTTTCCAAATTGCAGTGCCTTCATTGCCTGCATTCAGATGATTGATTCTTTTAGTCTCAGCAAAGAGCCTTAACTAGACCTTTTTAGCTGACCAGAGCACAGAGTGCTCAGGATGAGCTTTTGTGATCGCCTGATGTCAGTCGTCCTCCGGCGTCTGTGTCGTCTGTCGCAAGTCTTTAATAACCATTTGAACCTTTAAAAATCTTCTCCTGAATATACAGGGTTCTCAGCTTTCATCTTTGGCACATAACATCATCTAAAGGTCTTCTACAAAAATTATATAAATTATGTTCTTGGGGTCAAAATTGGCCCCACCCAAGGGCTGGCCAGTTTTTTAGCTCACCAGAGCACAAAGTGCTCAGGGTGAGCTTTTGTGATTGCCTGATGTCCGTCGGCGTGCGTCGTCCGTCATCAGTCGTCAACAATTTGAACCTTTAAAAATCTTCTCCTCTGAATCTACAGGGTTCTCAGCTTTCATCTTTGGCACATAGTATCATCTTTAGGTCCTCTACAAAAGTTATATAAATTATGGCCCTGGGGTCAAAATTGGCCCCGCCCCAGGGGTGCCTTGTTTTCAATAGAAACATATAGTAAAACTTTGAAAATCTTCTCCTCTGAAACCAGAAGGTTCTCAGCTTTCATATTTGGCACATAGTATCATGTTCAGGTCCTCTACAAAAGTTATATAAATTATGGCCCTGGGGTCAAAATTGGCCCGCACCAGGGGTGGGCAGTTTTCAATAGGAACAAATAGTGAAATCTTTGAAAATCTTCTTCTCTGAAACTGGAAGGCTCTCAGCTTTCATATTTGGCACAGAGCATCATGTTCAGGTGCTCTACAAAAGTTGTATAAATTATGGCCCTAGGGTCAAAATTGGCCCCGCCCCAGGGTGGGCAGTTTTCAATAGAAACAAATTGTGAAATCTTTGAAAATCTTCTTCTCTGAAACTGGAAGGCTCTCAGCTTTCATATTCGGCACATAGCATCATGTTCAGGTCCTCTACAAAAGTTGTATAAATTATGGCCCTGGGGTCAAAATTGGCCCCGCCCCAGGGGTGGGCAGTTTTCAATAGAAATAAATAGTGAAATCTTTGAAAATCTTTTTCTCTGAAACTGGAAGGCTCTCAGCTTTGATATTTGGCACAGAGCATCATGTTCAGGTCCTCTTCAAAACTTATATAAACAATGGCCCCTGGGGTCAACATTGGCCCAGCCCCAGGGGTAACCAGTTTTCAACAGAAACATATAGTGAAAACTTTGAAAATCTTTTTCTCTGAAACTGGAAGGTTCTCAGCTTTCATATTTGACACATAGCATCATGTCCAGGTCCTCTACAAAAGTTATATAAATTATGCCTCTTGGGTCAAAATTAGCCCAGCCCCAGGGCAGGCTAGTTTTCTATAGAAACATGTAGTTAAAACTTTGAAAATCTTCTCTGATTGTCTGGTGAGCACTTCAGGGCCATTCTGGCCCTCTTGTTTCATACAAACATATAGTGAAAACTTTGAAATCTTCTCCTGAAACTGAAAGGTTGTCAGCTTTCATATTTGGCACATAGCATCATGTTCTGGACCTCTACAAAGGTTATATAAATTATGCCCCTCGGGTCAAAATTGCCCCTGTCCCAGCCTCCCAGGGGTGGCCAGTTTTCAATAGAAACCTATTGTGAAAACTTTGAAAATCTTCTTCTCTGAAAAGTTGAAGGTTCTCAGCTATGATATTTGGCACATAGCATCATTTTCAGGTCCTCTACAAAAGTTGTTTAAATTATGCCCCTGGGGTCAAAATTGCCCCTGCCCCAGGGTTGGCCAGTTTTCAATAGAAATGTATAGTGAAAACTTTGAAAACTGGAAAGTTTTCAGCTTTCGTATTTGGCACATAGCATCATGTTCAGGTCCTCTACAAAAATTATATAAATTATACCTCTGGGATCGAAATTGGCTTGCCCTGGGGGTGGCCAGTTTTCTATAGAAACATATAGTAAAAAATTAAACATTTTCTCCTCTGTTTGTCTGGTGAGCGATATCAGGGCCATCATAGCCCTCTTGTTTGAGTCTTTCTCTAGATGAGTCTTAAAATCTTCCCCATTTATGGTGGAAAAAAGTTTGTTGCTTAACATTATTGACAGATTCGGTCGTCTGTTTTTGAAAAGCAAAAATGGATACTGTGCATAGGTGAATGGTACAGTACAGTATTTTCAAACATTCCGTGCCTATGGTAGCGGAAGGCAGTATTTTTCCTACAGTAAATTTTCTCCCGCTGGGTCTGACAGTATTTTTAGCTCACCAGAGACAAAGTGCTCAGGTTGAGCTTTTGTGATTGCCTGATGTCCGTCAGCATGCTTCGTGTGCCGTTCGTAGTCTGTCATCAACAATTTGAACCGTTAAAAATCCTCTTCTCTGAATCTACAGGGTTCTCAACTTTGGCACATAGCCTCACCTATAGGTTCTTTACAAAAGTTATGCCACTGGGGTCAAAATTGGTCCCACCCTAGGGGTGGCCAGTTTTCAATAGAAACATATATAGAGAAAACGTTGAAAATCTTCTCCTGAAACCGAAAGGCTGTCAGCTTTCATATTTGGCATTAGCATCATGTTCAGGTCCTCTACAAAAGTTATGGCCCTTGGGTAAAAATTTGTTCTGCTCCAGGGATGGTCTGTTTTCAGTAGAAACATATAGTGAACACTTCGAAAATCTTCTCCTGAAACAAGAAGGTTCTCAGGTATTATATTTGGCACATAGCATCATGTTCAGTTCCTCTATAAAATTTATATAAATTATGCCACTGGGGTCAAAATTGGCATGTCTTTCTAGCAAATTTATAGCAGCCTACAGCTTTGGAGTAGTGGTCAAGCAGTGTTGTTTGCTTAGAGACCTAGTGGCTGTACAGGTAATGCTGGAGTGTATAGGTAAACAACGAGCAGTAAACCGTGAATGTATTTTACATTTCGGTATGTTCCAGGACCACTATTTAGGGGTGTGGACATTGCTGCGGTCCATCTAACTAAGGGGAAAATCATGATTTTCTCATGCAGGTTTTAATATATAAAACAGACAGCCTGAGATACACAGACACTGTGGATTATATGTAGAGAACCATGGAATACAGCTCCTATATGCTTAATATATGATACAATATAGATATGATTATTATGACTATGATCATGTGTCCTTGTGCTAATTTAAGAAAATAATCTACTTAATATTCATGACATCATTATTTCTTACATGCATATTCATGGAGGAAAGTGTTAACAACAAGATTATCTCCCCTTCTCCCCCTCCCCCCCCCCCCCCCCCCCCCCCCCCCCCCCCCCCAGGAGTGGCTTGTTTTATATAGAAACATATTGTGAAAATCTTCTGAAACTGGAAGGTTTTTGTTAATGAATATTCAGTAGGTATTGGAAGTTTGCCTAAATACAGAACAGGGAAAGGGTTAAAGGGGAAGTCCCTACACTTTATGTGTTTCAATAACACCAAAAATATAGTCGAGACTGTCATATGTGACCTTCCAAGGGACTTTATGAAAAAGGTCACATATGACAGGGAGTCTCTTAATACAGGCTTAGGATATAATACATGATGTATACTAAAATTGTACAAGTAAGAAATCTACTTAAGGGAAAAATAAAACAATAATCCAGTCTGATACAATATACATGTATGTATCTATTATTTAATACATTTATACAACATTTATTATCACAAATAAACGCTAATTTAAAAGTTTAATAAATTAATTCATTTACCAGAACATGAGTGCATGTAAGATACAACGTACAAATATAATATACATGTAAGTGCATGCACTAAATTAAACACTTAATGATATAAATATAAACCAGGTGCAGATTACCAAGCATACTTTTGAGTAATGTTGATAGAGACATGTATTATGCACATACTGATTGATATTTATAAAGAACGTTCTGACCTAAAGAACCCGTAATAATCGCAAGCCAGGTCGAATTAATTGCCTTGTTTGTCGTTCTTTAACATTTTTGTCGCTCGAAATCTCCTCCCGCGAATCTTGTATATGACGTAGGTAGCCATGTTTGACACGACTGGTTTCCCGAATATTCTGTTCGCGTACATGTATCTGTAAGTCGGGAACAAGCTAGTTCACGCGTGATTACAATCCCGGGTTTTCCCTAGTTAATATGGTGTGAAAAACCGACGCGCTATGTAAAGAAACTGTGATAATTGAATGTCGTTTAATACAGACCGAAGCCTATGTTTGGTTAGCAAAATCAGGGTCGCTTGTCACGTAAGACAGGGAGTCGCTTAATTCAGACCAAAATTATAGGAAATACGTTGGGCGGGATGAAATACAGTTGCATATGAGAGGGAGTCGCTGAATTCAGGGGGTCGCTAAGGCAGTCTCGACTGTATACAAAATTCATTTGTTTAAATGCTGAAAAGTAGTACAGTACAGGCAAGACAACTATGTGTTATGATTTTACTCCCCGATGTTTCAGTTTTATTCGGGTTGGGTTTTAGCTTCGTAACTGTTCGCCTTATTCATGTTTCTCCGAGAAAAGCTATTATGTATCAATGGAGGGATTGGGTGATCATCAGCAAAACGCGGAAAAATTTAATGGAAAAGACCGATAATATTGTGTTGTAGAACAAAAACTACAAGTATTGATGAAATCAGTTTATTTGTATCACAGGGGCATTATTCGATATACGTTCAAATTGGCAACCTTCATAATAAGGATTGAGCATAACAAATACCAAGTTTTATGATATATTGAAAATATGCATTTATTATAGGACTTCCCCTTTAAGTCTATTTATGATACTTGCGCTTTAGTTTCGTGTCAGTTATGTTCAATCATAAATCTTTTAGTCTGTATTAATTGATTCGTAACCCAAGAGGGCCCATGACTGGTAAATAAAATATATTCTATATTCTATTCTATTCTAATAAATATATTCTAATGAACCTATACTATGTTTATCAGCATACATCACAAGAGAAGATGACTGGATAAATTCCAATACAGAGAATACTTTTTTCCCAAAGAACTACTTGCAACGACCCAGAAGTGAATGCATACTGCTGCAGACCTCTCTTTGGCTTCTTTGTAAAGGAAGCCAACTTCTATTTAATAGTCCTCTACCAAGATTGTTCAAATTATGACTCCCAGTTTTAAAGTTATTCATTGTATAAGTAGTATACATAATAACCATGAATAGTAGATGTGCAGCATTCAATTTTCATGTGTTTAGTGCTGGACATTTTCAATCAAAGCTGCTGTGCGGGGGTATTTATCACCTTTAGTGATAGTTCTAGTTATGCCGGAAGGTGTGTTTAGGAACTGATGGAAATGTTTGTTGGTGCCATCTAATCAGAATTTGTTCTGGTCGCTAGTAAACAGTAAGAATTGGCAATAACTTACCCAAGAATGATAGAACTGGCCCGTATTTCACTCAGGGGAAAATTATAGATAATGACTAGTTTGAGAAACTCTGCGTGTGAGCTGAAAATAACCCTTTAAATATGTGTTGTGTAAAAAAAGTTTGTTTTCTTCAATTCTCAGATAAAAAAAATTTCAGTTCTGTTTTAAAACAGGATTTGAGTATCAAACAATTTTTAAACCTTTACCTCGTAGAATTTGCTTTTGGAATCTATATGATTTGATTCTGATTCTAGTTTCTGGAATTTGCACGGATTCGCAGTTTAATCTGGTCATGCAATGTACACATGAGTACATGTAGTAGTTACAAACAGATGGTTATTTATTGTTACTAATGCAGGGCAGAAGTAATGCAGGTTGCTCCTCCTATAGGAGCTGTCTTCATTACCTTTGACCCTATGTTAAGTTACAAGATGCAGAATGTTAATTGACACCTAACCCTGTACTTCATTTATAAGCATTTTATTGCCTTTGGAAACGGTGGAAATGATTCAGTTTCTACCATGTCCAAACAATTCTGTGTTCATTTGCCATTATAAAATATCAGCTAATATTCATGATACCATCATTTCTTACATGAAGGTTTGTGTGGTAAGGGATAAGACCAGTTTTATTGTAATTTCATTTCTTGTTGATGATAGTGTCACACTAGTATATTTTTGAAACCCCTTGCTAATTGGTTTTAACCCTTTACCTGTTCAATATTCATGTAAGAAATAATGACAACAGGAGGATTTATTTGTTGAATTTTATAACATAACATTTTCAAGGCAATGTTTTTCTTTGACAAAAACTGTAGAATCAGATCTATATAATTCTATTAGCAAACAGAGCAGACCCTGATCACATGACACAGGAGCCATCTGATCTGGTTTGAAAAGGTGTTGGGTTATTATGATTGTGCAAAAATTCATACATTTGTTGATAATTTCTTGTACAAATTTCATCAGTTTAAGAATAAAAAACCAACAATCAATATTTATTTCTTGTTTTTGTGTTTATTTTCAGCATTGACAAGGTACAGAAAATCACCTCACCAGTCCTGGTCATCCATGGAACAGAAGACGAAGTGATAGATTTTTCTCATGGACTAGCTATTTATGAACGCTGCCCTCGGACTGTTGATCCACTGTGGGTGGAGGGTGCGGGCCACAATGATGTGGAATTGTATGGACAGTATCTGGAGCGATTGAAGCAGTTTATCAGCGTCGACCTCGCGGTCAATTGACAGGAGGCTCAGGAGGGCAATAATGAGGGTGAAGGTCAATCAGCAAGACTCGACACGCTAGCAGTTGTCACAGAGATCGAGACTCTGTTATGATGACTGTATATGCTAGCAAGACAATTCAATTTGTTAAGAGATGTCGAAAATGTGCTTGAGTGTTACCATAATGTAGGTCAAAATGCCGTGAAATATAGAATGTAATTACACCATGAGCTAATGGCTGGTCTACTTGGCCATTAAGAGACGCACACCTGTAATAGGAAGACACATCTAACTGATCTACTGACTGCACAAACTGACAAAAACAATTATGCTTTAATCCTTAGTTTATGTTGTAGTTACTTTAATTTTGCCTTATTTTGGTTAAAAGCGAGATTTAATCCCTCAAAAACTTCTTTACTTTCAGTGCGTGCGATTTGGCACAGCTGTCAATAAAGCCCTGACTCAAAAATGACGTCCAACGTCACTAAATTCACACACTCATTTGCATGCACTGTAAGTAAACAAGTTTTTGGGTAACTGGGAAAAACAAAAGAAGCAAGATACAAACATGTAATTGATACGTAAGTTGTTTTTATCCATTGTGTAGATGCTAGACAGTTTCCATGAATTAATTCCGTTTATTTCATAGGAAATAACCGCCTTATAAACACAGGAATTCAGTTTGTTTATGCGAATTGATGATGAAACAAAACCGATCAGTCACATGACAAACTTGATTCCCGTACACCTCGGATCAAACAGGGTGTACGGTTTCTTACACCCCGTTCACGTGGGCGGTCTCAGCCAATCACATTCCCAGAATTAATGATGACTGGAAATAATTATCTTTGCAAGATTGTTGATGGCATGTAATACTAGTATGGCTATAATTCCCCTGATCTCAATGCATGTCATTGCTGTACACCGGGCATGTTAACCCTGTTGAAATAATTAGATTAACTTTTATAATGGCACATGGACACAGGAATTTTTGACCCTAGTAAATACTGTAGAATTATATCTATATTATTTTATAAGCAAACAGAGCAGACCATGTCTGATGTAGGTCTATTCTGTTTGCAAAGGTGTAGAAAGGCATATCTATGTGGTGAAAGGGTTACAAAGAACCAAAGACAGTTGTGTATCCTCTCTTTGGGACTTCATTAACCCTTTCTCTCATATAAACGTGTTTTCACACATTTGCAAACAGAGTAGACTCAGATCAGACGGCTCCTAGAGGAGCCGTCTGATCAGGGTCTGCTCTGTTTGCTTATGGAATTTGATAGATATGTTTCTTTACTTTCTAAAACGGCTACAATATTCCACCTTCCGTATTTCATTTTAACTATTTTGTCCATGAATATTCAGAAGGTATTGAAATTTGAAATAAACATAGAACAGGGAAAGGGGACATTGAACATCTAACAAACCAACCTACTAGACCATGAGCTGTCGTGAGAGATGCAATGTCTGATTAGAGTCTACTCTGTCAAACTGAAGAATTGTGATAATGTAAAACCTGATTCAGTCAGGTCAGATGTTTACCATGGTCAGTTATTTGGTTAGGTGTGACAGTCACATATACATGTATCAGCATATTGAGTTATTTCAGTTAGGGATATCAGTTAGGGATTTCCTTCAGTTTCTGGTACATTGTTTCGTTGTGACACCAGCTTCTGGCTAATGAGTCATTTGTTCCACCATAACAATCAATAGGGTGACTTGGATTTCTCTGCAGCAAGCCTCAGCTAGACAATGTAATTAGATATAAACGTTCAAGTTGCAGTCACACTCTTTATATTTTGGTGATTTGTATTGAATTTAGATTTATGAGGATTATAGTTTGTTACATTTACAGCACCAAGTGTAAATCTTCTTATGACATTGGAACAAATTTGCTAATTGCTTTTTGTTTGTCTACAGTAGGAAGCTTTGTTAACCATTTCCCTGTTGAATATTCATCTAATAAATAATGATATCATAAATATTTATCAGCTGAATTTTTATAACGGCATAGTAAGGTAGAAACTGTAGACTCAGATCTACTATAATTTCATAAGCAACCAGAGCAGATCCTGATCAGGTGGCTCCTACAGCATATGTCTGATCTGTGTCTACTCTGTTTGCAAGGGCATGAAACAAGTTTATTTGAAGGAAAGGGTTAATAGATGACAATTCTTGCAAACTTCAATTATTTGGCTTTGATGAGAGAGCTAAATGTTACATGTAGGTGATTGGATAGTGTAGATTGATTTTCTCTACATTGTGATAGATCTCATCCAGTCAGATGTCCTCCATTTAGCGCCCGTCAAATTGATCAGATTTAGCAATCAGTTTTCTTGATCGAAGATTGGCAAAAAGAATAGATCCAGAATAGAGTGATTTTGTTGGGAGTCTTCTGAACCTTTTATTGTGACCCTGACAAAAACTAGAATCAGATCTATATTATGCCATAAGCAAACAGAGCAGACCCTGATCATGGTCTACTCTCCGTGAAGGTGTTTCCGGCATATCTATGGAGTCTGCAATGGTTTTAGTAGCTGTTGCTCTTTTAATTTTAATGATGAATGAATTGAAACTTAGCTGCCTATTTCTCAAACTAGATGCCTTGAATAAGTTTTTCAATACAGTATTGTTACACATCCTGCAGTTGTATTTGTAATACAGTGCATAAAATAATGCAATTAAATGCTAGTTATGCATGTTTTGAAAAAGTACTCATTTACATGTAGCACTGTTGATTAGTAATAGCTTTTGCCTTTGATGAGATGCTGAATTACTTTTCATCTGTTAGGGATCAATAGTTTTGCTAAAGGTCATTGGCGTGCTGTTTGCTGCAGTTGGTAAAATGCCGGTATTGGTTCCACGACAACTGATGACCCTACAGGGACTATGATTAATTCCCAACATTCATTGTCGCTGTCAGTCAGTAAACAGTACAGTGTAATTGACTAGGTGCCATACCATCCATATGACATGCTGTTAATTATACTACACTTTTCTGAGTTGTACACATGTCCCTTGTGGCATACTGTGCAGATATTGTTTATATGATGTGATTTGTTTCTAAGGTCTACACAGTTGGCAGTGATCAATCATTTGGTGTTACAAACAATCACACATACAATTGATTTGACTTAATGCTTTACCTCATGGGTAGTCTCGTAAGAAATAAGGACTGTTTTTATATCATTTATCTGAATTCTTATAATAGCATATGAAAAGGGAAAGTTTTGGCCATGGCAGAAACTAGAATTGTATCTATATTATTTTATAAGCAAACAGAGTATACCTTGATCAGACGGCTTGTACAGGAGCTGTCTGATGTGGATCTTCTCTGTTTGCAAACGAGTTAAAGGGCATCTCTATGAAGTAAAGGCTTAATTAGCTTATGTATGTTGTCCCCTAGGAACACTGGCTCCATGAGATGTTAGCTTATGTATGTTGTCCCCTAGCAACACTGGCTCCATGAGATATTTGCTTATGTATGCTGTCCCCTAGCAACACTGGCTCCATGAGAGATTTGCTTTTTACTGTCCCCTAGCAACACTGGCTCCATGAGAGATTTGCTTTGTACTGTCCCCTAGGAACACTGGCTCCATGAGAGTCCCCTTGGAACACTGGCTCCATAATGACTATGACATTTTATGACAAGGTTTATTGGATAAGTTTGGTTTATAATACATATTGGGGCAAATATTCTCCTGGGATGAGGCTTAAGTAACACAGAGAAAAGCAGGACAAAATATTGTTCCCAGGTTTATGTGATTATGAGGAACAAACCAGTGTTTGATTAGCTCGATGTATTTGAACACTTCTGAACCTAATTAGCCAACTGTTCTTATTATGTCTACCATCCTGAACTTTCCAGCATAGTTTTTCAGTGGTGTTAGACCTGCTATTTTTAGACTGGCGCCTGAGTTGTTGCTTAAAATTCTTTCAGGATCAAAGGTTCTTTTTGGTTTAGCTCTTTTCCTTTTGAATATTCATATAAAAAGTACATTAATAACATCATGGATATTTATTTGCTGAACTTTTATACTGGCATATTAACACAGGATTTGTTTGGTATTGGTAGTAGAAACTGTAGAGTCAGATCTATTATAATTTCATAAGCAAACATTGGTCATGAATGTAGTTACAATAGTCTTGCATTAGAGTGCTTGCTTTGTCTTTCTCAGGTCTCATGAGACACTATTGATCTAAATGTTTCAAAGAGAAACAGATGGACTAGTGACCCTTTATCAAAATTGTTAAAATCATGTTGATATCTCAAAAAACACGGCTGCCAGTGGTGTGACTAGATGTCCTTATATAACTATATAGAAAACCTTTTAAAATCTTCTCCAAAGGGGGTCCAATTTGAAAGGTATATACATGTAGTAGGAATTGTCGCCTGGTGACCTTTTATCAAAATTGTTATATCATGTTGAAATCTCAAAAACCATGGCAGCCAGGGGCGGGGCTAGATTTCCTTATATAACTATACATAAACCTTTAAAAATCTTCTCCTCCAAAGCTGGTGGTCCAATTTGAATGGTATTTGGTAGTCCTCTGATGACCATATTGAGAATTAATTTTGACTACCATGCATTTTGAACTTCAGTTGAAAAAATTAAAACTACTACGGCCCTCTTTTCTTCATTTTCTGGGGATGGTTGTGACTAGTTCATGTCTATCAAGTGCTACAATTAACAGGTGAGCGATATAGGGCCATCATGGCCTTCTTATTTTTCATAATTTTATAGCATGCTTATGGTTGAGATTTTCCCAGCTGATGTCTGTGTGTGAGACATGGTCTGTCGCTTGTTGCAGGGATTGCAAGTACCAGTTCTCAGACATGGTTGATATTGGAGACTGCAATAAGCTGGTATATAGGACCAGCTTCATGGGGAAAAGGGGCACTTAGGCATTCACAAACAATGTAGACCTAGATGAGCAACTGCTGTAGAAAAAGGCATATGATCTGGAAATACACCCACTTTGTCAGATACAAAAGTATTTTTTCAATACTTTACAAATAGTATAAACCCTGCTCAGACATCATGGTCCAATGTGGTGGCCGATGTGGATCTATACTGCTTTCTAAATTTGATACTGGGTGTTCTTTTCCCCATGATAATACAGTAACCCTTTACTCTATATTTATGCCTTTGCAAACAGAGTAGACCCATATCAGACGGATCCTGTAGGAGCCATCAGGTGCAGGCCTCCTCTGTTTGCTTATGAAATAATATAGATCTGATTAAATAATATAGATCTGATTATACAGCTGCTGCTATGGACAAACATTTCTGTGTTCATATGCCATTGTAAAAATTCATCTTATTGGTATTCATGGTGTCATAATTCTTACATGAATATTCATAGAGTGATGGGTTAAACCTGTCTACTATGGCCACTAAATAGATGTGTCTAACTCTGGCTTGTACAGACA
Organism: Azorinus chamasolen; assembly: GCA_963576725.1. Classification (NCBI taxonomy): domain Eukaryota; kingdom Metazoa; phylum Mollusca; class Bivalvia; order Cardiida; family Solecurtidae; genus Azorinus; species Azorinus chamasolen. Next base: position 78,458,198 of record OY755239.1, read on the forward strand.
GGTGCTAGGTTAATGCGGGAGGCTATTTATACAAAACATTCCCATGGAACCGTTCTGTATTACTTTCATTCTGCATTAAACAATTACCTGCTTATATTGACACCCATTATTTGTCATCAAGTGGCCACTATAGAGAGGTTCTGTGGTTACAAATGGCCTCTATAGAGATGTTATGTGGTTACAAATGGCCTCTATAGAGAGGTTATGTGGTTACACGTGACCTCTATAGAGAGGTTCTGATGTGGTTACATGTGGCCTCTATAGAGAGGTTCTAATGTGGTTACACGTGACCACTATAGAGAGGTTCTGATGTGGTTTACAGGGAAGTTTAGTTGATTGCTAATTTAGATTTTATTTGGTAAACATTTAAAGGGAAGTGTTGGCTTAGACAAATACTGCAGGATCAAATCTACATGTATATATACTTTCACAAGCAAACAGCGCAGACCCTGATCTGAGGGCTCTTGCAGGAGCCATCTTGTCTGGATATACTCTGCAAAAAAGGTGTTTATATGAAGGAAAGAGTTAAAAATAGAAAAATACTCTTTATATTGTTATTGAAATTTTTTTGTAGAAATTGTTTGAGAATTTATGCATTAATGCTGCAGAAGAAATTACTAAGCATGCAAAGAAATAACTAGGTAATACTAGGTAATGTTCATCTGCCAAAATTGGTATAAGCTTCATTTCATTTTTCTTTTTTTCTGTTCATAAACAGTGTGTTAGATAATTTTGTATCTGATGATACACATGATAGGTAAATATTTGATTTGATCAAAGCTATGTACAAAGGTTATACATTTGACCGAAAGAGTGCCATTTTTAGCTCGTCCGTTCGAAGAAATCACGAGCTATTGTCATAACTCCCGCGTCATCGTTGTCGTCGTCCGAAATCTTAACATTGACCATAACTTCAATTTTTCATTTACAACTTTCATTTTTGGTATGCATGTTCATCTTGACAATGACGACAGACGAGCGTTGGCACCCGCTTGCGGTGCTCTTGTTAAGTGTGGTGTAGCGGCTAGATGGTAAGCAGTATGTAGATGGTAATGCAGTATATAGACACATCGTGATTGAGTTGATCCCTCATTGTTGCTCCTCCTGAGGGTTATAAAGTACTTATTGTTCATTATACATATAGTACTTATTGTTCATTATACATTTGATCATATGTGCCCAATCATAGGCAAATAGGACACACTGACACTGCACACAGCATTGACCCAGATTATTAGTTGCATTGGACTTTGCTGGACAAGAGAATGTCTCTAGAGTGTCTGGTTAACGCTCCCACTCTTTCTAATGCCTTTTCATGCCTTTGCAAACAGACCTGTAGGCCCAACTGATCAGGGTCTGCTCTGTTTGCTTATGAAATGATGACAGGCCTTACTCTACACTTTCTACCAGTACCAGCATATGCTCTTATAAAAACTCCGCTGATAAATGTTCACTATGCCTATTTCTACATGAATATTCAACAGGAAAAGGGTAATTACTTTACCTGTTGAATATTCATATAAAAAATAAAAAATGACTGAATATTAACCCATTCCCACTTAGGCTATTTTTAGACCTAACCTCTTTGATTAAATCTACCAAAAAGGAGCATTAACTAGAGAAAAGGAAATTTTCAGAATTGTGTAGTTTTGAAACCATTGTGATAAATAGAGCATTTGCTCCTGTGGAGCAAATGCTCTATTTATCACAATGGTTTCACAAAGTGACTTTACAGAGGCGTCAATAAGTGGGAAAGGGTTAATGTATAACAGCATTATGAACAAGGGACTTTTTAGACACATTCTTTACTGCAAAAAGCAATTTAGATGTACTATAAGTTGATTTTCCAATGTGGTGGATGATCTGGATCAAGACTGTTTTCAGTTCAAAAGTGCATTTTTGTTTTGTTAAGAGGTGCATATCACAGTGCATCTAATAACAGATTGTTATTTTTACACTGGAAAACCATTTACTTTTTCATTTCTACATCCCCATTTGTACATTGTTTCAAGTTTTGTGTACCTCAGGAATTAGGCTTGGCTTCATGAAACATGGTAGAAGTGTAAAATGATTGCTTTATTTAGAAAACAAATTGTATCACAAAGGGACAGTGTTAAAATGTTTTTGTAGTATTGAAACACATGGTGAATTAGTGTAGTCCTTGAATTAAATTCTAGTTTGAATTCATAACACATTCTGAAAGACCACAAATGTAAAACATTATTATCAATGCTACCAAGTTTCATGAAGTTTTGACCTATATTGAGGCAACTTGACTGGTTCATGTTGGTCTGCCTAATGTGTGTCCATACTTTTGACATATTTTATTGAATTGTGTACAGTTAATGATTATGTTCATACAAGTTCATAAATGCAAAATGTGTTGCAAATTTTGAATATTATTTTCTATGGTCTTTCACCTTATTTCTGGTCAAAATGGCCTTGTATTATTTTGTATAGAGCCCTGGGCTGAAGCCATGTCAAGAGAAAATAGGCAGACAAGGCACTACATACACTGTAAACCCAGACCAACTGGAGAGCTTAGCGCAAATCTATTGTAACCTACATTCTATAATGTCTATAATTATTTGCAAAATTGTCTGCTTTAATTGGAAAACAATGTCTTCTTCCATTTTTAGTCAGATTTTTCGAGAAAAATCTCGAGTTATAACTTCTGAGCTACATATGCTAGACAATTTATATTTGGTATGCAGATAGCTTGGGTGAAGGTCTTTCAGTTGAAAAATCCGGCTTTAATGCGGTTTCTGCATTATTTGCTTGTTTCCAAATTGACGATCAGTGTTAAACAGTTTGGATCCTGATGAGATGCCAAGTAATTTGATATCTCATCTGGATCCAAACTGTTTTGACCCATAGCTATGTAGTTTCAACAGTTTAGTGCCAAGCTGTCTAACTGTTGGATACAGTATAACGGTGTCCACTGAAGAATAAAACAAATCTAAGGTTTTAAAGACAGGTGGTAGCTTAATGCAGGGAAAAAAGTAATTCTGAAAGTTCCTTTTTATCCTGCAATAAGTGTAGGCACCTGCTTTTAAAGACTGCCGTTTTAATCCAGGTAGTTGTCAAGTAAAAATGTTTTGATGTTATTAAAATGAAGCTTGTCAGAGTATGTGCTGCTTACAGCAGTCATAGACAAAATAATGTGGCTGACAAGCAAAACCATTCTTTACCTTGGTCAGAAATTTAGCTTTGGAACTCAGTGTAATCTTGGTCTGCACTGTATGTAATGTCAGAATACTCTTTCACTCCTGACACAGTTCTGATCTGAGAGTGAGGATTACATTTGATAGTCCATGTATGAGGGAAATGCAGTATTTATGTCCCCCAAACAAAGTGAGGGGACATATTGTGTGTTTACTCCGTTTCTTTTTCTTCTGATTCTTTATTTCGATTCTTGCTCCTATTCGTCTTCTTCTGCTGTGAACTTGTCCAACATATTTCACGGTAAGTAATAGTCCGATTCTAATAAAATTTCACATGAACATTGCTGGTTATGTGCAGATGTGCATTCAATTTTTGGTTTCAAAAATGTTACCATGATAACCAAATGGTGAGCTCTGATTGGTCGAAATTTAGATATTGTTCCATTTTTTGGAGAGAAAAAAACTCGGAAATTGGGGGTATTTTGGTACGCCAAACTCAATCCTGTTTCGAAAAAGTTGTTACCATGGTAATGGAGTGTAGGACTCTGATTGGTCAAAATTTAGATTTGATAGGATTTTGCTGAAAATTGGTAAGTAGGGGTATATAGGTACTCTGAATCTTTAGGTTTAGATAGAATTATGAACTTGACCCTTTCCCTCTTAGAAACTCCTTTCCCTCTTAGAAACTCTTTTTAATGCATTTGCACATGGAGAAGACCCATAACATGGGTCCATGCTTATGAAACTTTTGGTTGAGTCCGAGTTCATTCTCAAGTTTTTGATTGGTCAGATTTGAGCCTTTGGCTCAAATCTGACCAATCAAAAGCTTGAATGAGAAGTTTATGGTATTCATTAGTTCTAGTTATAGTGACATCTCTAATTATTTTCTAAGAAGTTTGATCTCAGTGGTAGACAGTATAAATCCTGAGAAGATAGGATAAGACTAAATGGTCCAAATCTGGAACAAACTTTTTTTGAAAATGTTTCAAATGGCAGAGCTGCTTTTCTTGAATGTATATTCCAAGTGTGATCAAAGTAATTCTAACCCTTTGCACGCCAGCGGTGAAACTGTGATTATCTTTGCAAACAGGTTGGGTCCAGTTGAGACGCATGATGTTGCATCTTGCCAGGATCCAAACTGTTTGACCTTTTGGAAGGAAATGAGAGAAATTTTATTCTAAGAATTTAAGCAAATAACAGTTGTTGAAGACGGAAAATTACGTAGACTAAAAAGAGCTTACAAGGCTGTTGTAAGCGTTCTAAATTTTTCACACTGATGTTTTTAAAAGAGTCAAATGGCTGATAGAAATCATATAAACCCATCATGAGATGAGCCAGATATTTGATCCTGAAAATCAAGCTCAAGAAGTTTTGTGAACACAGGGTCAGATTAGGAGACCAGGGTCTGTGCTATCAGCTGTGAAAATTCTTTTCAGCAAAGATTACTTTTTTGTTATTATTTGAGAACGTTCGTGACAAATGGTTCCATTATTTCATTAAAGTATTACAAGTCATGTTTTTGGCACAAAACTACTGTAACTTATTCTGAACCTTTTACTCCATAGAGACATCTTTACAAACACAGTAAACACAGATCAGATTCCCTGTTAACACAGATCAGATGACTTTTTGTAAGAAGGGTCTGATCTGTTTGTAAACACAGATCAGACGACTGCTTTAGGAAGGATCTGGTCTGTTTGTAAACACAGATCAGACTACTGCTGTAGGAAGTGTCTGGTCTGTTTGTAAACACAGATCAGACTACTGCTGTAGGAAGTGTCTGGTCTGTTTGTAAACACAGATCAGACGACTGCTGTAGGAAGTGTCTGGTCTGTTTGTAAACAGATCAGACTACTGCTGTAGGAAGTGTTTGGTCTGTTTGTAAACACAGATCAGACGACTGCTGTAGGAAGCGTCTGGTCTGTTTGCTTATGAAGTAATATACATCTGATTCTACAGTTTCCGAAATGATCAAAAATTATCTTGTTCCCTTTTAAAAATTTCAATTAATGAATATTCATTCATTGTTGTATAAATATTCATGAGGTAAAGGGTTAAGACTGGACAAGCTATTTCAAAATTACTGTTAACAATATGGATGTAACTGTTTGAATGCTTAATTTTCAAAGTGGAATGGTCCATCATTGTTTAACTCATTCCCTCATAGGCTATTTTTAGATCCAACCTCTTTAAATAAGTGTACAGAACTAGAGAAAAGGATTTTTTTAGAATTTCGTAGTTTGAAACCATTGGGATAAATAAAGCATTTGTTCGTATAGGAGCAAAATGCTCTATTTATCACAATCACACAATGATTTCATAAAGTGATTTTTATGGAGGAAAGGGTTAACCATTTTCCTGTTGAATTTATATACATTGTATAAGAAATAATGACATTATGAATATTAATTAGAAGAATTTTATAATGGCATATGTACACAGGAGCTTTTGGTATTGGTAGGAAGTGTAGAGTCAGATCTATTATAATTTCATAAGCAAAGAGAGCAGACCCTGATCAGACAGCTCCTGCAGCAGCAGTCTGGGTCTGCATTGTTTGCAAATGAATGAAAAAACATTTAAACGAAAGAAAGGGTTAAACTATAGTCCTTTCAGTATAAATGACTATAATGAGTAATAATTTGAAATAGGATTTTGAATTACAAACAATGCAGCTTCTCTAGAGAGCTTCTGTTCTAGGCCGTGGCTGTTTGCATATGCCAATACAATTGTTGCATAAGGTTACATACTTTGTATATCAATCTGGAGTAATGCAGGACTAGATTGGTACAGTGTAGCTTTCTGGTTTTGCACAAAGTTCGTTAGATCTGTTTTTTTAAAAACATTGGATTACCTGAACTGTATTTTATAGTGTTTTTACTGTTGTAGTAGTGGTCTGGGTATGAACATTTATTTGACTTGAAGAATTAGTGTCACCATGAGATTGTTTGTAGGCAGTGGTGGAGTGTCACCATGAGATTGTTTGTAGGCAGTGGTGACTTATCGATTTGAAACGGTTATAAATGTTCAAATTCAATGTTACTGTCATGACATGTTCTTTGCAATGTTTACATTGTTCTTATCATATGTATTTGTTACCTGCATTCTTTTGTTAATTTGGGCAGTGTTTGTTTGGTAATGTCTTGTTCAGTAGATTTTTAGCTTGTCTATTTTTCTAAAAAATAAAAAGTTTAGGTATAGCCATATCCCTGCTATCTTATTGAGCGTTACATTCAGCCAAGGCGATAACTTTAAATATATGTGTGGAAGCTGGCATGAACACTTACTTGTTTATCATCAAAGTATCCATACTGACACAGAAGCAGAAAGCCCTTTTAACGCTTTCCCTGTTCTATGTTTATTCCAAATTTCAATACATACTGAATATTAATGGACAAAATAGTTAAAATGACATATGGAAGGTACTACATTGTAGACATTTTAGAAAGCAAAGAAACAGATCTATCAAATTCTATAAGCAAACAGAGTAGACCCTGATCAGATGGCTCCTCTAGGAGCCGTCTGATCTGGGTCTACTCTGTTTGCAAATGCGTGAAAACACGGCTATATTAGGGAAAGGGTTAAGAATTGATAAGTATCGGCATGTGCTTGTGGTTCTCTTGTTGGAACCATGAAAGTTACAGAACTTAATAAACGGACCCTAACCCTTACGCCATGAATATTTATGTAAAAACTAATGCCATGAGTTTTTATTATGGCAACTGAACACAGGAAATTTTAGCCATGGCAGAAATATTAAAATCAGATTTATTTTATTTTATAAGCAAACAAAGCAGACCCTGATCAGATGGCTCCAAGAGCTGTCTGATCAAGGTCTTCTGTGTTTGCAGAGGCATTAAAAGGGGTATAAACTTTATGGAGCAAGGGGTTGAACACTTGAAAAAAAGGTTATTGTTCAACCCTTTAATTCTAATTTTAAGTTAATATGCGTGTTTTGAATGAATCTACTTTTTATTTGGAGGAATGTTGTTGAATTGTGTGTGCTACTTTGCAGTTTTAAAATGATCTGCATACGTCCCTTTAACCTTTTACTCCATGTATAAAGAATAGACCCAGATCAGACAGCCCCTGTAAAAGCCATCTGATCAGGTCTGCACGTTTTGCTTATGGGATTATCCAGCTATGATTCTAGACTTTTCTATGTTCATATGGCATTGTAAAACACGGACCTAATTGATATTCATGATGTCATTATTTCTTACATAAATATTAATTGGAATAAAGGATTAAAAAGTACATACCAGACATTAATTGATAGCCTTATGATTACTATTGTAACATTATTATGAGTGATGACACCACTAGCAGACACACCAGATTTCGTTTTAATTACAAACTAGACAATTTAGATCCAAATGAGACACAAGGTAACTCGGCTATTGAATCAGGATTGAAGATATTTGTCACACTGGTTGCAAGTGGGAGGAGAAATCTCTGTATTTTCATGCCTTTACAGAGTAGAGCCGGATCAGGTGGCTCTCGCAGGGGCTGGCTAGTTAGGGTCTGCTCTGTTTGCTTATGGCATGATATAGATCCGATTCTGTAGTTTTTGTCAAAGCAAAAACTCGAAAAATTTACCTCATAAAATTAAAAAAAATATATATACATATTTCTTACATGAATATTGAACATGTAATGGATTAACCCTTTCCCTAATGTAAACGTGTTTTCACGCATCTGCAAACAGAGTAGACCCAGATCAGACGGCTCCTAGAGGAGCCGTCTGATCAGGGTCTGCTCTGTTTGCTAATGGAATTTGATAGCTATGTTTCTTTACTTTCTAAAATGGCCACAATATTCCACCTTCAATATTTGATTATAATTGTTTTTTCCATGAATATTAAGTAGGTATTGAAATTTTGACTAAATATAGAACAGGGAAAGGGTTAAGTATGTATGATGATAGCCATTTTGCCATATTTTTCCAATCCTCCTTGTGTTTTCTATAGAAACTAGTATGCATGTGTATAGATATTGTATCATTTCATCAGCAGATAAAAATCTTGTGATTATTGTACTAATTACACTGAGATAAAGATCATTGTATTTGAACAGTGTTTTGTTTTCTATCTGAAGTATTCAGGTAAACCCTTTATGAACATAACGTACATGTCTGCATTTGCAAATAATGTAGATGGATATGAGGAGCTGTCTCACATGCGTATGCAGTATTTGCCTTGGCATATCAGTGGCTATATTTGACAACCTTTACGATGCTTCACCTATTTAATACTCATAATGGATGGAATCACATTGAAATATTCAGCACGAGACGAGTTATTACTCTTAGTTTCATAATCTGACCTAGCCTAGCCACGTGACCAACAAGTGATCTTTTTCAAGAGAACCGTTAATCTGGCGGCTAGTCTGCAACCTTTACTCAGCATCTGATATTTCCTACACCCAGTCTACATCTAATCCCAACACTTAGTCTTGCTTTGGTTGTTGCATTTAACTCTCAATGTTTCAGTTTTCAGACTTGAAATTCTAAAGGGGGGTGTTACTGACCTCTACCAAGATTCGAACCCTGGTCTAACAATGTTGCTAAAGGGTTAACCCAACAGCAAGGCTGTTTGAGATGCCTTACATTGGCCGATCACTACAGACTGGTGGGTAGTCTGTACATATGATATGTCATATACGGGAATGACAATGAACTTTCAAAATGTGACCATCTGTCATTTCTAGATCAGCTCATTTAATCCAGAAGGGGTTTATGAACATAGGATTATTAAAAAGCAGATGTCTGATGCAGGATAAAAGTAATTCCTCCTTAATGGTAGCTTTCTATATTACTACAAATACATCTGAACGAAATCTTAACCCTTTTAGTCGAGCCCGCCTGCGATGAGCTCGAAATAGTCGCCACAATGTCTTCGCATGGTGCGTGTATGTCCGTCCGGTCTTGTCCCGCCCCTAACTCGGAATTCCATGGATGGATTGTGAAATGAAAAGGCATAAATTGTTCCTTTAGAAGGTACGGCGTGTCGCACGAACAAACACTTCAATAGCTGAAAGGTCAAGGTCATACTTAGAGGTAAAAAACATATTTTTGCTTGTCCGGGCTCTTACTCCATGGACATTAATTAGGCCAAGGTCATTAGAGGTCAAAGGTCAAAAACGTATTTTGTGCTTGTCCGGGTTCTAACGCAGAACTCCATATTTGTGAAATGACTAGGTATAAATGTTCATCTAGAAGGTACAGCATGTCACACACAAAAAAACCCAGGTCAGTAGCTGAAAGGTCAAGGTAACACTTGGAGGTCAAAAGTCAGATATCACGAACACAATGTATGCCTATAATTACCCTTTACTTGATATGCATGCCTTTTCACGCTTTTGCAAAGTAGATCCAGATCAGATAATCCTATAGGAGCTACCTGATTAGGGTCTGCTCTGTCTAACTTTTGCATGTACTAATGGTGAATGGCCAGCGGGCTCGACATGTTGCCTGTGGGCATTCTAGTTACTTGCTAGAAATGCCTTTAATACAAACTGCAGTTAACATAAGTCATATTTCTAATTGGAAAAGTCCTGCATGAATATTCATCAAATGTTTCTGTGGTTGAAAATGACAATATATTCTGGTCAGTCGTTTCCTAAACTGGAAGTTTTTTGTTGACGAATAAGTCTACATACACGTTTCCGAATATTTTCAATCCAATATGTAATTTAAGCATATCCAATTTTCGTTAATAAGATGATCTCATCTTGTTAATGCTTTTGTAAACATGAAGTGTAACTGACCAAGTGTGAAGTGGAATTGGTGGTTACCCTCATCCAGAACTGTTATAGCTTACTCTCCTCTCTCCACATGTCCTATGAGATCACTGATCAGTTTATAGCTCATCGAGGCATGGAATGCTCAGAAGGAGATTTTAGAGTCGAGAGCTTTTCTTAGCCCATTGTCTAATTTGTCGCCCGTTGTCCGTTCACATTTAGTCTGCGAGTACGCCAGACCTTTGCACCAATACTTCCTAAGACAATCGTAATCAAACTTGGTACAAACACACTCTAACACCAACACAGTTCTCCAGCAATTTGATCAAACTTAGTAGTCGTGTGTTTGCAAAGCTCGACAATGGACAATTATGCGTCATTGACTTGTATGTAAATAGGCATGTTACCTATGTGATCACTCTAGCGTCTATAATTTTCAAGCACTCCCATCAAACTTGGTAGTAATGTGTCAGGCTATAAGACCTTGGCTAAGTTCGATGATAGACAAAATCTGATATATAGTAGACCTTGAGTTATGTGCCCTTGATTTATAAACAAGAGGGCCAGAATGGCCCTGACATCGCTCACCAGACATTCAAAGGAGAAGATTTTCAAAGTTTTCACTATATGTTTCTATAGTCCAGAATATGTCCAAAATTGAATAAAATTGTAATATTTGATCCCAAATGAACCTCTATACAAAATTTCAGCATGCTAATACAAATGTTAAGCTTTAAAACAACCCGTCCAAAAATCTTTAACCTGGTGATTTGCAGCCAATAGAACTAAGTCCAAAACATGTCAAAAATTGAATAGAATTAAAAATATTTTTAATGTTTAATTTCATAACAATAATATTTAACCCATAATGAACTTCTATACAAAATGTTTGCATCCTAGCACAAATATTAAGCTTTAAAACAACCCGTCCAAAATACTTTAACCTTAGCCACGCTCACATGCACGCTCACGCTCACGCCGAGGGTATAGCACAAGCTCTGCTGTTCTACAAACAGGCGAGCTAAAAACAGAGCAGGCCCTGATCAGATGGCTCCTACAGGAGCTGTCTGATCTGGGTCTACTCTGTTTGCTTAACCCTTTACTCGATAAATAAACAAAAACACAGCAGACCCTAATGAGATGGCTCCGATAGGAGTCATCTGATCAGGGTCTAATCTGTTTGCTTATGATATAATATAGACTGCCAAAAAATCATGTGTCCATGTGCTATTATAACAAATTAATCAAATTAATATTCATGAGGTCATTATTTCTTACATGAATATTCATGGAGGAAAGGATTAAGCATAGAAAAGTGTAAATGGAGTAAAGGGTTACACGTTATCCTATAGGTACAGTTAAATCACATCTACTATCCTATAGGTACAGTTGAATCACATGTTATCCTATAGGTACAGTTAAATCACATCTACTATCCTATAGGTACAGTTGAATCACATGTTATCCTATAGGTACAGTTAAATCACATCTACTATCCTATAGGTACAGTTGAATCACATGTTATCCTATAGGTACAGTTAAATCACATCTACTATCCTATAGGTACAGTTGAATCACATGTTATCCTATAGGTACAGTTAAATCACATGTGTTATCTTATAGGTACAGTTTGAAGTTCAGAATAAAAATATGTAACACCGATATAGCTATAAAAATATTTATTTGCATAATTATAGAAATCTCTGTAAGAATTAAATTATGTAAAACAGCTACTGCACACACAAAGACTACAATTATGTCTGAAGCAAGTTTAACCCTTTCCCTGTTCTATGTTTATTCCAAATTTCAATACCTACTGAATATTCATGGACAAAATGGTTATAATGAATTATGGAAAGTGTAACATTTAACCATTTTAGAAACTAAAGAAACAGATCTACCAAATTCAGTTAACAAACAGAGCAGACCCTGATCAGACGGCTCCTATAGGAGACGTCTGATCTGGGTCTACTCTGTTTGCAGATGCGTGAAAACACGTTTATATGAGGGAATGAGTTAACCCGTTACCTAATACAGACGACTTTAACGCATTTGCAAACAGAAATAAACCCAGATCAGATGGCTCCTATAGGAGTTATCTGATCAGGGTCTGCTCTGTTTGCTGATCTGATTAAACAGTTTCTGCCATTGCCAAAACGTCCTGTGTCTACAGAGCATTATCAAAAGTCAGTTGGTAAATGTTATTGATGTCATTATTTCTTAACCCTTTCCCTCATATAAACGTGTTTTCACGCATTTGCAAACAGAGTAGACCCAGATCAGATGGCTCCTGGAGGAGCCGTCTGATCAGGGTCTGCTCTGTTTGCTAATAGAATTTGATAAATCTGTTTCTTTGCTTTCTAAAATGTCTGCAATGTTCCAAGTTCCATATTTCTTTATAACTATTTTGTTAATGAATATTCAGTAGGTATTGAAATTTGGACTAAACTTAGAACAGGGAAAGGGTTAAATGAATATTCATGAGGGAAAGGGTTAAATCTTTAAGACAGATGGTAGCTTACTGAAGGAAAAAAGTAATGCAGAGAAATATCTTTAAGAAGCTATCTGCATTGCTTTTGCCATGCATTAAGCATGGACCTGCTTTTTGCACTTATCAATATCTGTGCTCTAAACTAGTTGTGGTTTTCATTTGAGGATGTGCTACCATCATGGTTTATGCTGCAGTACAGTTTGAAGACAAAATAATTCGCAAATTAACAAATCTGCACAGTCAATATCAACTGTCCTCACAAACATATAAATGCTTTCAACAAAATCATATAATGTGTCATATATATGAGTCGAGGAGACAGGTGGCACACAAGATAAAAAAGTAAATATAGGGACATTTGTACAACTTAAAGGGCTCAATAATAAACTTATAACTATTTTCTATGGGCAAATTTGAAATCCTCATTGCTGTTGAGATCCTAATGAGACTTCAAGTGACCGAGTCTCACCATAATCAACAGTCTTTGACACTCTGATAGTGTTTGGTTTATGCAAATGGGAGAAATATAGGCTTTGCAAATAGATGTTGAGTAAAGTTTGACATGCAAAGTAATTGTCTGCAATATTTATATTTCTTACATTTTTCTTAACCCATTCCCTCATATTGACGACTTTTGATGACTCTATAAAAATCTCTTTGTGAAACCATTGTGATAAATAGAGCATTTGCTCCTAAAGGAGCAAATGCTCTATTTTTTGCAATGGTTTCAAACTACAAAATTCTAAAAGTTCCCTTTGCCCTGGTTACTGCTCCTTTTCGGTAAATTTATTCAAAGCGGCTGTATCGAAAAATAGCCTATGAGGTAATGGGTTAAACAAAACATTCAGTGTGTCAAATGAAACAAACAGTCTACATAGGTATGCATACTATGCATTCAGTATTTAACCCTTTACTGCATAAATATTTATATGAGAAATCATGATTTCATGAATATTACATGTAATTACGAGATTAACCCTTCGCTTGCTGTTCACGTCAATATACCTACCTGTAAATAGTGAAGACCCAGATGAGACAGCTCCTGCAGGAGCTGTCTCCTCAGGGTCTGCACTATTTACAAGTTGACTGTGCAACCAGTGCACTCCACAGCAGTGATTGCACAGCGAAATACTTGTACACAGTGAAGATATATGTAACTATACAACAGGGCATGGGTAAAGAAGGAGAAATATATTTTAAAATTCAGCAAGAGAAGGGTTAATTTCTATAACGGCACATGGACTAAGGAATATTTGGCCATGGCCGAAACTGTAGAATCATATCTATGTTATTTCATAAGCAAACAGAGCAGATCATAATCAAATGGCTCCTCTGGGTCTACTCTGTTTGCAAAGGCGTAGAAAGGCATATTCATGGAGTAAAGGGTTAAGTATGTACTCAATAGTTTTGACTCTAAAATTAGTAATCATGTAATCTAGAGCTGTCACAATCACATGCCATCATGTAATCTAGAGCTGTCAGAGTCACATGCCATCATGTAATCTAGAGCTGTCACAGTCACATGACAGATGCCCCAAAAGGATATCACTGATACTATTAAAGCCTGGGTCATGTGTATGCCTGGACCATATAGCATTTCGTAGAAGCCTAGGTGGTGAACGTTTGTACCAGGTTACTTTGAATCCTCATGTTTGTAGGATAAAATGACAAAATATCCCCATTTTCAGCCAGGTTTTCAATGAAAAACCTGGTTATTAGATTGGTGTATGGTGGGCGAGCGGCGTCAAAAAACTTAAATTTGGATTAACTGATTTAGACCAAACTTAGTATGTAAGTAGCTCACATGAAGACCTAGCTTGGGATTGTATTTTACAGTTCTTTGGTAAAAGTCACTATTACTAAAAATAGAAAAACGGTTTCCGGTTAATAACTAAAGTTTGGATTGACTGATTTAGACCAAACTTGGTGTGCAGGTAGCTCACATGAAGACCTAGCTTGGGATTGTATTTGGAGGTTCTCAGGTCAAGGTCACTGTTTTTGAAATAGAAAAACGTTTTCCGGTTAATAACTTAAGTTTGGATACACAGATTTTGCCTAAACTTTGTATATGGCAAGCTTACATGAAGACCTAGCTTTAGATTGTATTTCGGGAAGCTTGGGTCAGGGTCACTGTTTCTAAAAAAAGAACAAGAGGGTCATGATGGCCTTGAAATCACTCTCCAGAGGAGAAGATTTTCAAAGTTTTCACTATGTTACTAAAGAAAACTTGGGACCCCTGGGGCAGGGCTTCATTTACACCCTGGGGCATAATTCATATAATTTTTGTAGCTTCAAGATGATGCTATATGTGTCAAATATGATAGCTGAGAAACTTCCAGTTTCAGAGGAGAATATTTCTAAAGGTTTCACAATATGTTTTTATATAAAACAAGAGGGCCATTGACAGTGTTAATTTTTCAGCATTTCAACATTTCTAACACATGACAGAAACTCAGTGTTAATCCTATCACTTCTGAGCATGACGACTGAAACTAGAACTACCACTAAAGGTGACGAATACCTCCACTAGCACATTTGGCACAGAGATGGAGGTTATAGAAATAAAGCTTCCAACTGCTAATTTTTCATTAGTTAAATTACAAAAAGGGAGATTCATTCATGCACGAAGCGACAAATCAAAACCTTTATCGCAGGTTCAGAACTTCAGATGGTGTTCAACAGTACTCAAATTCAATGAAGCGTAACAAAATTCAAACCTGATCTGTAACTCATTATAGTAAAGCAACATACTAAATATCACTACAATATCTGCTACAGTTTAGAATTTTTTTTATATATTTTTCTAGAGAAAACAAGGCACCCCTAGGGCAGGGCCAATTTTCACCCCTGGGACATAATCTATATACTTTTGTAGAGGATCTACAGATGATGCTATGGGCCAAAGATGAAAGATGAGATCCCTGTGAATTCAGAGGAGAAGATTTTTGAAGGTCAAACTGTTGACAACAGACATCAAGCGATCACTAAAGCTCACCCTGAACACTTTCTGCTCTGGTGAGCTAAAAATGACCAGAAAAATATCAAAGTTCAGGGGGAGATAATTCTGCAATGGCCAGCAGTAGACAGGGGGAGATAATTCTGCAATGGCCAGCAGTAGACAGGGGGAGATAATTCTGCAATGGCCAGCAGTAGACAGGGGGAGATAATTCTGCAATGGCCAGCAGTAGACAGGGGGAGATAATTCTGCAATGGCCAGCAGTAGACAGGGGGAGATAATTCTGCAATGGCCAGCAGTAGACAGGGGGAGATAATTCTGCAATGGCCAGCAGTAGACAGGGGGAGATAATTCTGCAATGGCCAGCAGTAGACAGGGGGAGATAATTCTGCAATGGCCAGCAGTTGACAGGGGGAGATAATTCTGCAATGGCCAGCAGTTGACAGGGGGAGATAATTCTGCAATGGCCAGCAGTTGACAGGGGGAGATAATTCTGCAATGGCCAGCAGTAGACAGGGGGAGATAATTCTGCAATGGCCAGCAGTTGACAGGGGGAGATAATTCTGCAATGGCCAGCAGTTGACAGGGGGAGATAATTCTGCAATGGCCAGCAGTTGACAGGGGGAGATAATTCTGCAATGGCCAGCAGTAGACAGGGGGAGATAATTCTGCAATGGCCAGCAGTTGACAGGGGGAGATAATTCTGCAATGGCCAGCAGTTGACAGGGGGAGATAATTCTGCAATGGCCAGCAGTAGACAGGGGGAGATAATTCTGCAATGGCCAGCAGTTGACAGGGGGAGATAATTCTGCAATGGCCAGCAGTTGACAGGGGGAGATAATTCTGCAATGGCCAGCAGTTGACACATGAACATTATGTCTTGCACATCTACTATTCATGATTATTATGTAAACCAAATATAAATTCAGTAATTTTAAAACTGAAAGAGGGGTTTGTGACACCAGCTACCCATGTTCTAATGTGGACGGCCCAACTGCCCGATTGCCTGCCCGACAGCCGGAAAGGGTGATTCCAGTATACCCCCTCAAACAAGTTTGCGGGTGTATAATTATAAGAGTTTCTACCAATACAAAATATTCATGTGAACAGTATGCCAGTGTACAAATTCAGCTAATACATATTCCCAATGTCATTATTTCTTACATGAATATTCAACAGGGACAGGATCAACAATATCCTTATGGATTAGCTGCACAAATTTATGCTCTGATCATTTCTATGTTAACCCTTTCCCTCATACAAATGTGTTTTCACGCATTTGCAAACAGAGTAGACCCAGATCAGATGGCTCCTAGAGGAGCCGTCTGATCAGGGTCTACTCTGTTTGCTATTAGAATTTGATAGATCTGTTTCTTTATGTTCTAAAATGTCTACAATGTTCCACCTTCAAGAATTCTTTATAACTATTTTGTTAATGAATATTCAGTAGGTACTGAAAATTGGCCTAAATATAGAACAGGGAAAGGGTTTGCAATTTGTTATCTGAGAAAATCTGCTGTAACGTTGAAATTTAATCTTTCTTCCATTCTCAAACAAAATACAATCAGAGCATCATTTTGGATGCTGACGAGATGCAGAATATCTCATCTGGATCCAAACTGTTTGTACACAGCACACATATCTGCCCAAAGATCAGCAGTTGGGTTATATTCAAGCACCAGGAGGAAAATATACACTAAAACATCAATTACATGTACACGTTGGGATTTCATAACCCTTTCCCTCATGAATATTCAGGTCAGATATAATGACATACTTAATTTTAATAAGATTAGTTTTTATATGTACATGTAATTGAATACCAACACATGGCATTTTGGCTCAGGCAGAAACTGTAGAATCAGATTTATAAACAGAGCAGATCCTGTTCAAACGGCCCCTAAAGAAGCTGTCTGATCTGGGTCTACTCTGTTTGAAAAGGTGTAAAAAGGTGTTTATATGAGGGAAAGGGTTAATGGCAGCACTCCCCTGAAGGAGACAAAACTTTACAAAACTTACAAACCACTGTTACCCATCATCCAGCTGTAATCACTGATGTCTCCAATTCTCTGAAATGGAGAGCTAATATGGCACCTGACACTCTGACTACAGTTTTTAACTACATGTAGTTGCTTGCAGCACAAAAATCCATATTGGTAAAAAAACACAATAGGGCTATAATAATCTTAATATAATAATCTCTCACCTGAGCCATTAGGCCATCTATTTAATGTGTTCAAAAGAACACTATGCTCCCGATATGACCTTCGACATGATGTATGACCTTAATAAGTCATCCCTAAAAATGTTCGCCTCCATATGCACATGCATGTTTATTTGAAGTATGTATGTGCAATTGAAACAAAATTATCCCCAACGTTAAAGTTGGGGCCAAACTAACCAACCAATCAACAGACTACCAGAGCAAGACAAGATGCCCCTTTGATGGGGAGGGGGCAGGGGGCATAAAAATTAAATATATACATGTACCAAGTAGTTTAGCCCCTGAAACTTTGGTTAGAGAATCTTTTTTTCTCCAAAGCCATAAATAGGACATTGATCCTGCCCCTGACAGCCATGTTTTTGACACTAAGACTGAATAAATATGGTACATGATCACCTCAGAAATATTTTTTCACTTTTACACTGAAATCTGGCAAATTGTTAGGCAGGAGAAGTTTTTTTTCACTATACTATAGGCATATATGGAACGTTACATCTCACCTTATCAGTCAAGTTTTTTGATAAATTAAATTTATGCCTGAATAATTTTGGCAGACTTTAGAAACATTCCTGCAAAATTATACTGAATTCCAGTCTGTGGTTTTACAAAAGGAATATGGAAGTTAGCCACATTTCTTGATGAACTACAATCATTTGTAAACAACTCTGGTAGATAGATTATATTGGAATCTGACCAATCAGAGATTTTTTAAAGATTTACAATAGTCATATATCCCTGGCAGTCATGTTGTTTGGTGAATTAAAATGTTCGAAACACTTTTGCAGCAGGTTACCATTAGATCATTTCTACAAAACTTTATTCAAAGAGACCAACAGTTTCAGGCAAGAAGTTTTTTTCCTTTTGGTTAATATTATTATTATACCACATTTATATAGCGCTCTTTTCACACAGGATATGTGCGTTCAAAAGCGCTTCACATGGAAGAAATCACTAACCAGAATGAACCGCATGATTATCTATCCAGGCAATGAAAGATATACAACAGATATACAATATATACGAAATCACTTGCCGGAAGGAACAAAATGATTGTCTATCTGGTCAATGAAAGATATGCAAAAGATATATAATAGATATGAAATCAATAACTGGAAGAAACTGCATCATTCTCCATCCGGTCAATGAAAGATATGCAATAGATATACATTAAATATGAAATCACTAAACGGAAGGAACCGCATAATTGTACAATAAAATTAGATTGGTAAAATTTGTGTTTATTCCCCTTGAGCCTTCGGTTGATGCATGCGCATGGGCGATAGACACAGTAAAAAACAGTTTTACTACATTCCTCCCCTCTTTAATTAGGAGGAAATGGGTGAATGACATAATTCTGTTCCCCGATAAGCCAAAACGGTGAACTCAGGTTAACTTAAATGGAATCCCGACGCCAATCATGGCCGGGTCGCAATGCAAAAAAGATGCCCGAGATACCAATATTGGGGATGCTCTGTTAGATAACAGAACTCCCTTGGAACTTGAACTTTATTTCGTATATAAGGCCTCCGGCCCATAAACATATATGAACATGGCATTGGATAGGGCAACCCTGCAGACACCACACCTGCACAAACATAGCAAGGGGATTCCTATGAGAAAACAATTAATAAGCCCAACTGACTTAAAATTGATGCTGACCTAAATATTATGCCCAGAAGTAGTCTTTCAAAAATGATGGATGGACTTTTTCAGTGAGGGAGATAAAGTGAATTCTATAAAATTTCAACAATTTTCAAAGGGGCAAAACACTTGAATATATGCAGCATTTTGGCTAGATATCAACCGTGGCAACATTAATGCTCATTAACCCTTTCCCTCATATAAACGTGTTTTCACGCATTTGCAAACGGAGTAGACCCAGATCATATGGCTCCCACAGGAGCCGTCTGATCAGGGTCTGCTCTGTTTGCTAATAGAATTTGGTAGATCTGGGTGTTTTTGCTTTCTAAAATGTCTACAATGTTCCACCTTCCGTTTTCTTTATTACTATTTTGTTAATGAATATTCAGTGTATTGAAATTCCGCCTTGATACAGGACAGGGAATGGGTTAACATACTGACATGTCTGGTAAATATTATTAATGTAAGAGAGTGTACAACATTTGCAAGTTGTTCAACACGTGTTCATCAGCCACTCATGTTTAACAAATTACTCCCTAGTGACGCATTTTTGCGCCTCTATAAAATTCACATTGTAAAACCATTGTGATAAAATAGAGCATTTGCTCCTACAGGAGCAAATGCTCTATTTATCACAATGGTTTCAAACTACAAAGTCCAAAAAGTATCCTTTTCTCTAGTTAATGCTCATTTTCGGTAGATTAATTCAAACAGGTCGGGTCTAAAAATAGCCTAGGAGAGAATGAGTTAAATATGCCCTACCAAAGAACTGGCATATGAAAAGGATATACAGGATATACAGGTGTATAAAATGTAGATCTGCAATTAAAGTATAAAGTATCTATAGATATGAACATAATAAACTTTCACTACTGTGTTTTGCTGTCCGATGACCAGTTTGGCTCCTGGGCTTCACCTGTAGGACTCTCTATCACTCCCGAGGCTGCAAAAGGACTGATGAAATATGATGCTCCCTCTGAATCATCTCTGACTATATCCTCTGAATTTGTCACTGTTCCCCTCATTCTTTCAGCCTGGTTTTCAGGCAAGTTGTCATAGGCATGGCTATCGCCAATGTTTTTACGTAAATTTGTGTAGTCTCGCTCTGGTATCCTATCATATTGACTATCTTCCCTTTCCTTACCGGTACTTTCGTATGCGGCATTGTTGTAACTTCGTTCCATATCTATCACTTCATTACCTCTTCTGTTTGCATAGTGAACACGTGATAATTCTGGGGTATTAACCATTCCATGAAGTTGGTTTGAAACCTCAACAGAACCATCAACATTCTCTGACAGTATGGTGTGGTCAAATGTCTCCTTGGATCTTTCCAATTTCCTCTGCTTTCTGCGTTTCCTTAGGCAGTAAAGAACAATTAGACCAACAGCTACAAGAGCCACAAACAGCACCACTGCCACAACGATAGGAACAACATTAAATTTATCAGCAGCAACTGGTGTTGGCTTTTCTGTAATGTACACAAAGGTCTGTATAAGATAAATGTTTAAAAGACAAAAAACACTACAATATTATAATTATAAAAATCTGTTCATATATCAAGAATATTCAGAGTAACATTCAAACATTGTTTATCGGCTGGGTCCCTACAGCATGAAAGGGTAACATTTGCAGAGGATTTTAAAAGACAAACAGTGCAGACCTCTCGGAGTCCTCTGATCTGGGCCTACACTATTTATAAATGATTCAAGTAATTTCCCTCATTCAAAAGGTTTAGATCTACAGTAAAACCTCTCTATAACGACCACTAAACTGTGTTAATTAGTTGGTATTTAGGGCAGGTGGCTGCTTAAAGCAAGGTGAAAGTAAAACAGAACGCTCCTATAGGAGCATTCTGTTTTACTTTCACCTTGCTTTAAGCAGCCACCTGCCTTTAACACAAAATACTTGATGTAATTTAGTGGTCGTTATAGAGAGGTTTTACTGTATTTATGCAAAACTATCCTCTTCTATAATTCTCAAAACAATATTTCTTCCATTTCTTCCATTTCTTTTCAAATTAATGATCAGAGTGTCAAACAGGTTGGATTCTGATGCCAAGTTACTTGACATCTCATCTAGATTTCAACTGTTAGTAAGGTCACTAGTTTAGATCCCACTGTTTGTAAGGTTACCATTAATTTGCCCCACAGACTGTTGTTACACTAGTTTAGATCCCACTGTTTGTAAGGTCACCACTGTTTGCCCCATAGACTTGTTACACTAGTTTAGATCCCAACTGTTTGTAAGGTCACTAGTTTAGATCCCACTGTTTGTAAGGTCACCACTGTTTGCCCCATAGACTGTTGCTACACTAGTTTAGATCCCACTGTTTGTAAGGTCACTACTAATTTGCCCCATAGACTGTTGCTACACCAGTTTAGATCCCACTGTTTGTAAGGTCACCACTGTTTGCCCCATAGACTGTTGCTACACTAGTTTAGATCCCAACTGTTTGTAATGTCACTAGTTTAGATCCCACTGTTTGTAAGGTCACCACTAATTTGCCCCAATGACTGTTGCTACACTAGTTTAGATCCCACTGTTTGTAAGGTCACCACTAATTTGACCCAATGACTGTTGCTACACTAGTTTAGATCCCAACTGTTTGTAAGGTCACTAGTTTAGATCCCACTGTTTGTAAGGTCACCACTAAGTTGCCCCACAGACTGTTGTTACACTAGTTTAGCAAGAAACCCTTGATATTTGCTCTTCAGAACTTTTATTCATCACATGAAGAAATTATTACAGTAAAGATTTGATAGAACGTTCTTGCATGGTTAATACGTTTCCTTTGATAGAACGTTTAGACTGGCGAGTCCCTGCCAAATGCCTTCTTTATCTGTTTTGCAAAAGATCAGATACAACGTTCTTGTTTTGAACGTTTTCCTGTTTTCAAGAGAGCTTGTCCCAAACTGCTAACAGCTGTAATCATAACATTTTCTCGTAGTGTATCGAGGACAACGGCCATGCATGGGAATCGATACACCATGAAAATAGCTCAAAAGGTGTGTTTGCAACACATAAGCGAATACGCAAACTTAGAGTGATTAGTAGACACCTAGGTAATTGCAATGGCCTATTTCGTTTAATATTGAGTAAAAGTGTTTGTATAGGATCAATTAAAATAACGAATTAATAGCCGTGAATTGCTGCTTCAATTTAAACCATTTACTTTCTGTTGACATTTGGTCCAAGTTTTATCATTGCATCTGATCTGTCAAAACTCAAGTCTGATTTGTAGTTACTTTCGTGATTTTAATCTGCATTTTGATAAAACTATGACTGTTTGGAACCTGATCATGATCCCTGTTTGGAACCTAATCATGATCCAATTTCATAATATGACGTCAAATTCTATGAGCTGTATTAAACCTCGGAAAAAGCGAAAGTTCCACTCGACATCATTTGTCCGCCATATGCAATTTGAAAAGAACATGTTTACAATGGGGAAAAGTGTTTTCAGGGTCTGAAATCTTTATTTTAACATGCAATCACTGGTTATAACAGTCCCCTGCGAAACGACATAAACAATCTTTGCTGTAATAAGGAAATTAAACACTTTTTTACATATGAATTAAAATAATTCTTGAATTGTTACTGTAAAACACCTGTAAATCAGATTCTAAATAGTTGTACAAGGCTAAAACAACCATTAATTTAATGAATATTCATGCAATACCTAGTCCTTAATGAATATTCATTTAAATCATGTATCAAAATATAAAATAAGAAGTATAATTGCCATGAGAGTAGAGAATTAGATGTAGCGAATAAGCAAACAGAACAGGAACTGTCTGATCAGGGTTTATCCTGTCTACAGGAACTGTCTGATCAGAGTCTATTCTGTCTACAGGAAGTTAGGAACTGTCTGATCAGGGTCTATTCTGTCTACAGGAACTGTCTGATAAGGGTCTATTCTGTCTACAGGAACTGTCTGATCTTGGTCTATTCTGTCTACAGGAACTGTCTGATCTGGGTCCATTCTGTTTACAGGAACTGTCTGATCTTGGTCTATTCTGTCTACAGGAACTGTCTGATCAGGGTCTACTCTGTTTGCAAAGGTATAAAATGTAGAATTATCAAGTAAAGGGTAATGAAATAGTTTTTTTCTTTAAAATATATATATATTTTTTAATATTAACTGATTTTCAGAGCTGGCACCAAAATCCTATAAATGACTGTCTTGTCCACTCTTCCTTTATGCATAGAGACCTTACCAACTTAATTCTACCAAAAGGATAAAACTGACCAGAACACTATTTGCCTTTTGTCTTCCACCATGCCTCAAGGGATAAACTAGAAATGTTTCCATAGGACACTGATGCTCCCCCACTTCAGAGTTTTTGTCACAGAAAGTAAGGGCCATAATCATCATTCAATACGCACATAAAGGAGAAACATCTATGAATGTTTCAAGCAAGTCCTCCTAACAGTGTAGGAGTATGACACATAAGACATAAGTAACATCTTCTAAAGTACGCAACGACTGAAGCGATTTACATGGCTATCGAACTTGACCAAGATATAATGGCCACAAACATGTGTGTAAAGTTTGGTGTGGATTGGACAAATAGATGTGCATATGGATGGACATACATATGGACAAGGGCAACCCTATATGCCACCACTTTGTAGGGGCATAAAAACATTCCTGACTTTATAGTCATGCAAAGAGTTGACTTCATATTCAAAGCATGGAGTTGACTTAATAGTCATAGCATGGAGTTGACTGAATTTACATACATGTAGCATGGAGTTGACTGAATAGTCATAGCATGGAGTTGACTGAATAGTCAAAGCATAGAGTTGACTTTATAGTCATAGCAAAACGTTGACATCATAATGATAGCATAGGGTTGACTTCAGTCATAGCATAGAGTTGACTTCATAGTCATAGCATAAATTTGACTTAATTGTCACAGCATAGGGTTGTCTTTATATTCATAGGCCAGGGTTGACTTAATTAAGTCACAGCAGAGAATTGACTTCATAGTAATAACGCAGAGTTGACTAAATAGTCATAACATAGAGACGACTTCATATTCCTAGCATACAGCTGACTTAACATAGCATAACATGGAGTTTTCAAAGCCTGAATAGATTAACTTTGTATTTTGACCTTTCGATGTCTTTGCATACAGAGTAGACAAAGATCTGCCAGCTGTTATAAAAGCTGTCTTATCAGGGTCTGTTCTGTTTGCTTATTTGTTACAGACCTGATTCGCTTCTGCTATGGCAATTAATTTCCTTATTAAATACTTTATAAAAGAATTAAATTAATACATACATGTATTCAAAATGGGTGCAGAGTGCCGTGAACATTCCCCCCCCCCCCCCCCAAAAAAAAAAAAAAACCCAACAAAAACCCCCCCAAAAAACAAAAAAAATCCCCAAGAAACCCACTTACCAGTACATAAGAGGAAAGCATTTATCATGGATTAACTAGAGGTTTGTTTTTGTCACAAAAACAGATGTCTTCCCCTTCATCCTCTTTCCAATACATAAGTGTAATGTCTGTATAGATACACACAAGTTATTGCTCATGATAACTTAAAATTACATGGTGTAGCATATATCTCTGAAACTGTTGAGCTAGAGCCACCAGACATTACAGGAATGTTCACCATCATGAATTGTTGTTATTGTTGTTTTAGAGATATGTGCAAAAGTTATCAAGGGCAATAACGCCAAAGTTATCCATGGTAATTAAAAAAAAAACGGTATACAAAAAGTCATGCTGAGCAACATTCCTGGGAAGTTTGGTGACTCTAGCCCTAGTGGTTTCAGAGATACGCATGAAACAAAGTTTCTCTATTTTTAAGTTATCATATCAGGGACAATGACTCAACAATTATCAGGGAGTGACAATTCAAAACCTCCTGATGCACAACAACTCATGCTGGTGAAAAGTCCATTGAAGTTTGGTGACTCTAGCCCTAGCGGTTTCAGAGATACGCGCAACACAAAGTTTCTCTAATTTTAAGTTATCATAACACTAACAGGGGCAACGACTCAACAATTATCAGGGGGAGACAATTCAAAATTCCCCGGTGCACAACAATTCATGCTGGTGAACATTCCTGTGAAGTTTGGTGACTCTAGCTCCAGCAGTTTCAGAGATACGTGTGACACGTTTGTGACAGATAGATAGGCAGACAGACAGACAGATAGACAGAGACAGAGACAGAGACAGAGACAGACAGACAGACAGACAGACAGACAGGAAAGACAGACAGACTAGATAGACAGACAGACAGAGACAGACAACTCTGGCAAAAACAATATGTCTCCCCATAAATGGGGGAGACATAATTTAATAATCTTTTCAATACTGTAAATATTTTTTTCATAACTGTTGCAGACATTTTAGATCAAGATGGGAAGTCAAGAAATTTAGCATCTCATCAGAATCAAACTGTTTGATGCTTTGATAGTTTTTTAAAGCAGAAGTAGAGGTAAACTATTTACACATAGTGTTCAATTAGTTAAAAGCAGCAGCAGTTTAGTCCAGACTCAAAACAAACCTCTAAGCCGGTTCTTACCTGTGGTGGTGAGTGTGAACCCATAGCAGACCACAGAGACATAGTCTTGGGCGTCACAGTTCTCAGCAATCATACAGTTTGTCACATCTGTCTCCTGTCCGCTACACCTTACCTGACAACAGCAAAATGGTTCATTATTGTATAAATGACATAATGGCATAGGACAGTTAAAGTGACAATCCCTGCAATAAATGCATATTTCTAATAGTATTATAAAATTTGGTATCTGTTATGTCCAATCAGTATTATGAAGTTGTCAATTTAAACTTATACCGAAAATGCCCCTGTGATACAAAACAAACAATCTTCGTCAATACCCATAATTTTTTGTTGTACATCAAAATATTATCGACCAATGTTGAACTGTTATGACACCTGTATAAATACATATACATTGGCAAATAACACTGGTTCTTCGATATCAAAAATATGAAAACTTTAAACTTAACGGATGTGACTAGTGGTAACACATCTTTCCTCTCCTTTACTCTGGGGGGGGATTTATGATTTTATCGTACAGTTGAACTTCGATATCTCAAACTTCAAGGGACCATATAAATTAGTTCGAGATAACAGAGGTTCGAGTCATCCGATTTATAATTTGACCAATATCTCAAGTTCACAGCTTATTGCAGGTCTAAAGTAATTAGACCTACCAATTACTTTTGACCTACATTAAGCTGTAACATGTGTTTCTCGTTATGTTTTGCGATATTATTTAGAACAATTCTGTATTGTAAATTTTGGAAGGACCGAACTTTTAATTTGAGTTATCCCGAAGTTCGAGTTATCCGAGTTCGAGATATCGAAGTTCAACTGTACTTTAAACCTTTAGTCCATAAATATGCATTTCTATGCCTTTGAAAATAGAGCAGACCCAAATCAAACGGTTCCTGTAGGAGCCATTTGATCAGGGTCTGCTCTGTATGCTTATGAAAAAAATATAAACACGACTCTACAGTTTTTGCCATGGCCAAAATTACCTGTGTTCATATGCCATTATAAACAAGAGGGTCATGATGGTCCTATACCACTCACCTGTTAATTGTAGCACTTGATAGAGATGAACTAGTCACAGTCATCTCCGGAAAATGAGGATAAATGGGCCAAAGTAGTTTTAAATTTTTCAACTAAAGATTATACAATTTGTTCAAAATGCATGGTAGTCAAAACTAATTCTCAATATGGTCATCAGAGGACTACCAAATACCATTCAAACTGGACCACCAGCTTTGGAGGAGAAGATTTTTAAAGGTTTATGTATAGTTATATAAGGAAATCTAGCCAGGCCCTGGCAGCCATGTTTTTTGAGATATCGACACAATTTTAACAATTTTGATAAAGGGTCACCAGGCCACTATTCCTACCAAAAACCATTCAAATTGGACCATTGGTTTTGGAGAAGAAGGTTTTTAAAGGTTTTCTATATATAATAGTTATATACGGAAATCTAGCCCCGCCCCAGGCAGTCATGTTTTTTGAGATATGAACATGATTTTAACAATTTTGATAAAGGGTCACCAGAAGGCTACTAATCCTACCAAATATCATTCAAATTGGACTACCAGTTTTGGAGAAGATTTTTAAAGGTTTTCTACATACATATAGTTATCAAAGGAAATCTTCTAACGCCTTTGGCAGCCATGTTTTTTTTAAATAAACAAGATGTGTTTGTGAAACACTATGCCCCCGCCCAAATTGACCTTTGATCCTGAAGGTTGATCTCAACCTTGAAATGTGCAGCTTCATGAGATACACATGCATGCCAAATATCAAGTCTCTATCTCTACTGGTTGAAAAGTTATGGCCAATGTTAAAGTCGGCGATTTCACCTATATATTTGACCTCTGACCTTGAAGGATGACCTTGCCCTAAATATGTCACCCCTCAAAATGTGAAGCTTCATGAGATACACATGCATGCTAAATATCAAGTCTCTATCTGTACTGGTTGAAAAGTTATGGCCAATGTTAAAGTCAGTAATTTGACCAATATATTTTACCTCTGACCTTGAAGGATGACCTTGACATGTTAAAATGTGCGGCTTTATGAGATACATATGCATGCCAAATATCAAATCTCTATCTGTACTGGCTCAAAGGTTATGACCAATGTTAAAGTTGGTGACATACAGACAAACGGACAAACAGACAGGGCAAAAAAAATATGCCTTGTTATAACAAGAGCTGTCCACAGACAGCGCGCTCCACTTTCTTTAGTGCTGGATAGTGTAGTGGAAGTCTAAGTCGGAAAGGGGAGATAACTATAGCAAAATTAATTTTAGGGTTACCTACCCTTGTGAAATGGGTCCCCCTTATGATAGTTAACATACATATCAAATTTGAACCAAATATCTTGGACAGTTTGAACCAAATATCTTGGACAGTTTCTGAGACATGGACCTTAACATAAAACAATGAAAATTCTAAGTCGAAAAAGGGCATAATTATGGCAAAATTAATTTTAGGGTTACTTACCCTTGTGAAATGGGTTCCCCTTGTGATAGTAAATACACATATCAAATGTGAACCAAATATCTTTGATGGTTTCTGAGAAATGGACCTTAACAAAAAGGTTAACCAACGCCAACACTGACGCTGACGCCGACATCGATGCCGACGAGAGGGTCATGACAATACCTCCACTTTTTGAAAAAGTGTAGTTAAAAATGATATTTACAAAAATTGGTAACCAACAATATTGAACTGGCAACAGTTACCAAGATTTATATTACGGTGAAATAGGGACAAGGTCATGATCAACAGTCAGTAGAATATTCATCTTTGTCTGTAGAATATTCATGTGAGAAATAATGACATCATGAATATTCATTAGCTGAAGTTATGTTAAGGAATATGTACACATACGTTTTTGGTATTGGTAGAAACTGTAGAATCAGATCTATTATAAATTCATAAGCAAACAGAGCAGATCCTGATCAGACAGCTCCTACAGGAGATGTTTGTTCTGGGTTTACTTTGTCTGCAAATGCGTGAAAATCATTTATATGAGGGAAAGGGTTAACCCCTTACCTGATGGTGATGCCTTTTGATGTTTTGCAAACAAAGTAAACCCAGACTAGATGGCTCCTGTGAGAGTAGTTTGATCAGGGTATGCTCTGTTTGCACATGGAATTATAGAGATCTGATTCTACAGTTTCTGTCATAGACAAAAAACCCTGTGTTCATATACCATTATAAAAAGTCAGGTAATAAATACATCCTTTCATGAGGTAAAGGATTTACAAATGATAATTTGTATATTAATTAGAAGTAGACTTATTGCTATCTATACTGACTGTGTGTGTGCTGAGTCGTGGATACTCTGCCAGAGCCCCGTAAGACGTGCCAACTTGCACATGCCCATCCACAAAGCCCAGTTCTCGACATACCACCTGTGCTGAAGTGTCTGTGAAGCCCTTGTTACAAATGGTGTACCAGTTATCCATGTAATACAGTAACACTGCCCCATGATCTGTCTCTCGCCCAACACCTGTAGACAGCTTCACTACAAACAGAAATTAATCATGACGAACCTCCAGGTTGTGCAAACATGGAAGCCCCAGATCATCTACCATGTCAGAGACTTGCATTTTCATAGTGTAGACAATAAAAGTAACAATTCATTTTAAGCCTGCTACATTATATTTCAAAATAATGGCCTGTTCCATATCAAATAGCATAAGTTATAATGTCTAAATTGTCTTCTTCAATTACACAATATGAATGTCAAACCATCTTGGCATACCTGATCTGTAACAGAATGTAGCAGCGTCATTCTGATGTAGTGCACAGGCTGGTACTGTTGACACCCGCCAACCTGTAGACATGCACTGATAAAGCGAGGTCTCTGTTCCATCACACATAAAGTTTGCCTCCCACACAGGGCCTCGCATTGTATCTCTAAGAGCCCCTTGGTATGCCTCCCCAGTCCTGAAGCTCAACATCTTACACAGAACGTGAGCATCTGCATTTTCC
Source organism: Azorinus chamasolen (assembly GCA_963576725.1). Lineage (NCBI taxonomy): Eukaryota > Metazoa > Mollusca > Bivalvia > Cardiida > Solecurtidae > Azorinus > Azorinus chamasolen. The sequence continues at coordinate 78,487,934 of OY755239.1, forward strand.
CAGTACAGGTTACATAATGATCGCCACTCTCCATTGAGGGAAACCTCTACTCGGCCATAACGATATTCCCCACTGCCGCCAAGTCGGTAAAATATGCCTGCAATATTGACATGTATTTAATACTTTAATGTATATAAAAAATATGTGAACAAAGACAGAAGTTGCACTTACAAGATATATGTTGAACCTTTAGCACTGTGTAACTGGTCTATATACTTAACCCTTCACTCCAAAAATATGCCTTTCTATGCCTTGCAAACAGACTAGACACAGCCTGATCAGCCTCTGCACAGTTTGCTTATACTGATATAATATAGACATGACTCTACAGTTTGTGCAATGGCCAAAAAGTCCTTTGTCCGTGAGCTATGATAACAATTAATCTAATTAAAATTGATGATGTTAGTGTTTCTTAACCCTTTACCTTATATAAACGTGTTTTCACGCATTTGCAAACAGAGTAGACTCAGATCAGACGGCTCCTATAGGAGCCGTCTGATCAGGGTCTGCTCTGTTTGCTAATGGAATTTGAAAGATATTTTTCTTTACTTTCTGAAATGGCAACAATGTTCCACTTTCCATAATTGCATTATAACTTTTTTGTTCATGAATATTCAGTAGGTATTGAAATTTTGAATAAACATAGAACAGGGAAAGGGTTAAATGAATATTTATTGAGTAAAGGGTGAAGAGGTAATGCTTGATTTAATGTTTTGTTTTGAAATGGAATTTTATGGTGTCCTATCCCATGCTGACCCTCCAAATGTCCCAGTAGTTATCTTTGAAATTATCTATTTTATGGTGTCCTATCCCATGCTGACCCTCCAAATGTCCCAGTAGTTATCTTTGAAATTATCTATTTTATGGTGTCCTATCCCATGCTGACCTTCCAAATGCCCCAGTAGTTATCTCTGAAATTATCTTTCGTGACCATGTAAGTAACCTTATTCCTCTAAATCATTTAAAAAACATAGCAGCAAAACGGGTTTATTGCATTGCAAACATTGCTGTCTCTGATGTGACATCTGATCAGCGTCTTCCCTATTTGTTACTCACCAGTATGTGTTGTAATTTGTTCTCTCTATCGTTCTTCATCTATCGTTTCAATACCAAGTAAAACTTATCAGATACCTCATGACAGATGCAATGTGTCATCTGATTCTAACTCTAGACTGTATACAGTGCAATAAGACCTCTATCCTCAGAGAGCATTACATTTCTGATAGTTTGAATTGGGACGTTACATTAACCCTAAAAATTACATCATGAATATTAATTAAATGAGTTTGTATCTGGGTCTACACTGTTTGCAGATGAGTAAAACAGCGTTCATACGAAGGAAAGGGTTAAGTTTGCATTCTGATGGGACACTAAGGTATTCAACCCATGTATAATAAGCAAAGGCAACATACCGTCATTGTTGTAGCAGATGACCCCAGCCTGGCTGAGTTTGTTGCTGCACTCTCTCACCTTCCCAAACTCGGTCATTTGACAATCTGATATCCTAACTTCCGTTCCCTCACAACCTACTTGTGATGTCCAGAAAGGTGCAGGGTCTGACCTTAAAATACATTGTAGTTGCTTGACATAACCCTGACAGTATCAATTAATCTATTCCCTTATAGGCTATTTTTTAGAAACAACCTAATAATTCTACCAGAAAGGAAACGTTACTAGAGGAAAGGAAAATTATAGAATTGTGTAGTTTTGAAATCAGTCGACAGTGTGTTAAATAGAACTTTGCTCCAATGGAGCAAATTCTCTATTTATCACAATGATTTCAAACAAGAGTGTTCTGAGGAATACATGTGTCACCTGCTCGCGGCTGACACAAAAACTTATTGTTAATATGAAAAAGGGAAATAACTAAAAAAATATTGATGCTAGAGTTATGGCCCTTGTGCATGACACTTCCTCTCATCATGCTTGTTCCATGTATGAAATTTGAAAGCTCTATAATGATTAGTTTAGAAATAACAGCCAAAAAAAGAAAGTGTGACAGACAAACAGACAGACAGACAGACAGACATACAGACAGAAAGACAGACAGACAGACAGACAGACAGACAGAAAAGCAGACAGATGGACAGACAGACAGACAGACAGACAGACAGACAGACAGACAGACAGACAGATGACGGAAAAATGATCCCTAAGTGACACACTGCCTCTCGGCAGGTGACACAAAAAGTGACTTTTATAGAAGCGCCAAAAGGTGTCAATATGAGGGAAGGGGTTAAACATTCCCTCATATTTATGCCTTTTGACACCACTGTAAAAGTCATTTTTTGAAATTATTGTGATAAATAGAGCATTCACTCCATAGGAGCAAAGGTTCTATAAATCACAATGGTTTCAAAACTGCACAATTATTAAAAATACCTTTTTTCTATCAAATGCTCCTTTTCAGTTTATTTATTTAAAGAGGATGGGTGTAAATATAGCGTATGAGGGAATGGGTTAAGAAATTCAACCATTAGCACTTGAAACAATACTGTCATCGGCTTCAGTTGCTATATGCTTGCTTGACCTTGAACATCTAAAAAATTAACAAGATCTCAGTGTGTTGGAGCATTATACACCCAAAGCAATTATTGTGCTGGCTCAACATGCACAATGTTAAGATACATGTAGGAGAAGGCTCATATTATCAAGCGGACAATGTCTTTTTTGTATTGAAGGTCACTGTGACCTTGATCTTTGACAGGCTGACCTCAAAATCAAGTGGGGTCATCTTTTAGCCATGACCAACTTCCCTACTAAGTATAAAGACAGCACACTTAATAAATATCAAGTTATTGAGCTGACAAGATTTTTGAGTTGAAGGTCACTATGACCTTGACCGAATGACCTCAAAATCAACAGGGATCATTTATTCACCATGACCAACCTCCCTACTAAGTATACAGACAGCACACTTGATAGTAGTCAAGTTATTGAGCGGACAAGATTTTTGAGTCGAAGGTCACTGTGACCTTGACAGACTGACCTCAAACTCTATAGGGGTCATCTACTGGCCATGAGCGGACAAAGATGTGGCCAACGGACTGACGGATGGATGGACGGATGGATGGAAAGAAAGGAGTTTATCAATATGTCTCCCGACACCACTATGTGGTGGGAGACATAATTCAACCATTGGAGCATTAAGTAAAGTTGTTTGCATAGTTTCATCTGCTTACATTCTAAAATGATGTTTTTCTTCCAATTCTTTTAAAAAAATCTTTATGTCAAACAGTTTTTGATAAATAAGATGCCGAGATACTCAACAATTCATCTACATCAAACTGTTATTAAAAGTTCATGCATAGTATTTAAAGAGTTACGTACCTTGCTGCAGTGTATGCTACTCCGCGTGAGAAGCCCAGTTCTTGACACGCTACATGAGCATCACTATCGCCCCAGTCATCAATACAGACACTACCATCAGTGTCTAGATATCTCAGAACCAATGTGCCTGTGTATGTGCTGTCTCCACCAAGCCTCAGACTATAGGCTATAAAAGAAATATGGATGCTGAAAATATCTTCTTCTTCAATTCGTTTTGATTCTAAATCAAACCCAAATGACAAAAAATACCCAAAGATCAAGGTGCAATACCTGGTGCTAAACACCTGAAAAATGCGTTTTGCACATGTACTATTTGCGGTTATTATATATGGCAAGTATCAATTCAATGACTTTCAAATTGAAAGAGGAAAACTACCCATGTTTCATGCCAATATGACAAAAATTATTCAAAGTTCAAGGGAAGATAATTCTGCAATATCCCTTGCTAAACACCTGAAAATTGCATCTTGCAGATCTATTATTTGTTGTTATCATGTATGGCAAGTATCAATCCAATGACTTACAAATTGAAGGAGGGGTTCGCAATAGCAACCACCCTTGTTTAAATGTGGACAGGCTGCCTGACCAAATGACTGTCCGACCGACTGCCAGTTCAACCGACCAACCAGCGGATGGGGTGATTGCAGTATACCCTTCAAACTTTGTTTGCCGGGGTATAATAAATGTTAAAGATGACACCTTTATTTCATACCTGTTGGTTTTTTCCACTGTAGCAATAGAGGTAAAAGATGACACATTCATTGCTTACCTATTGGTTTGTTTAGCTCATACCTGTTGGTCTGTTGTAGCAATAAAGTTTAACCCTTCGCTTGCTAATCGCGTCAATATACCTACCTGTAAATAGTGAAGACCCAGATGAGACAGCTCCTACAGGAGCTGTCTCATCAGGGTCTGCACTATTTACAAGTTGATTGTGCAACCAGTGCACTCTACAGCAGTGATTGCACAGCGAAATACTTGTACACAGTGAAGATATATGTAATTATACAACAGGGCATGGGTTAAGAAGGAGACATGTATTTTAAAATTCAGCAAGCGAAGGGTTAAAGATGACAGCTTTATTTCATACCTGTTGGTCTGTTGTAGCAATAAAGTTTAAAGATCAATAAAGTTTAAAGATGACAGCTTTATTTCATACCTGTTGGTTTTTGTCCACTGTAGCAGGCCACAGCTGCATAGTCTATCTTGCAAGATTCTGCATGGTCAGGATCTACATCATCATGGAGACAGTCTGTAAACTGCCTCTCACTCCCTGAAATTAATAAAAAAAACACATTTACAATTATCAAACAAACAAGTAAATATATCCCTAGTCAAAAGGAGATCTGAATGATCACTATGGGATGTGGGAGATTTTCTGATTTTTATGACATGTACTTTGCCATTATCTCAACCCTTTACTCCATGAATATTCATGTAAATATAATGACATCATGAATATTAATATCATGAATATTAATAATATCAGCTTTAACTAGAACTAACACTAAAGTGATGAATACCCCCGCATGGCAGCCTAGATTTACCCCATCACAAATCCTGGCATATTATCCCATCTGAACATATTTTGTTAACATCTCACCTGAACAGCGGACATTTGTTAGTATTCCTGGATCATCCAGGGAACCAACAGCTGAACAGCAGAGAACCAGTCCTGCCTCAAAGTTGAGATTTTTACATGCAACCACTGCATCTGTTTCATCAAAGCCTGCTGCGCACACAGGACCACTGTTGACCCCTTTACTTGTGATGACAGCACCGTAATATGCTGGATCCCCACCTTCAAGACGAACTGCAAAGTAGAACATATTGACTAAAACAATGGCTGTGATAGTAACCAGGAAAGGCCTATGAAGCGATGTTTTTTAACCCTTTTAACCCTTTTAACGCTGAATTTTCAGTGTGGAATAGCCCATCAGTGTTTAACTATATTGGACGACAAACAGTGCAGACCCTGATATGTGGAGTCCTCTGATAAGGGTCTACACTGTTTGCAAATGACAGTGCATGTGTGTCCCACATTTAATGGGTTATTTTTTTTTCATAATAGAATTTGGATCAGAATCAGGATGGAAATTTTTATCTAAGACATAATGGTTTCATTAGAATGTAAACCCCTTCCCTCAGGTAAACACTTTTATCTAAGACATAATGGTTTCATTTAAACCTTTCCCTCATATAACCGCTTTTATCTGAAACATAATGGGTTAGTTAGAATGTAAACCCCTTCCCTCATATAAACACTTTTATCTAAGACATAATGGTTTCATTTAAACCCTTTCCCTCATATAAACACTTTTATCTAAGACATAATGGTTTCATTAGAATGTAAACCCTTTCCCCCATATAAACACTTTTTCATACTATTGCAATCAGAGTAGACCCAGATCAGACCACTCCTGTAGGAGACCCTGATCTGCTCTGTTTGCTTAAGATATGACTCTATAGTATCTTGTGTACATTTGCCATTATAAAAATTCAGCTATTAAATATTCATGATGTCATTATTTCTTACATGAATATTCAACATGGAAAGGGTTAAGAGTTGAGATTGGCAGTCATTCAGATCCTTCACAATCATCTTCAGATCCTTCACAATCATCTCATTAACCCTTTACTCCATGAATATTCATGTTAAAATATAAAGACATTATGAACTAGTCTTTATGTTACACATGACTACAGGCAATTTTGTTAAGTACAGATACTGTAGGATCAGATCCATATAATTCCATAAGAATTCTTTTTAGGTTTCTGATCGGGGTCTGCCTTGTTTGCAAAGGTATTAACCCTTCGCTTGCTGTTCGCGTAAATATACCAACCTGTAAATAGTGAAGGCCCCAGATGAGACAGCTCCAGCAGGAGCTGTCTCATCAGGGTCTGCACTATTTACAAGTTGATTGTGCAACCAGTGCACTCCACAGCAGTGATTGCACAGCGAAATACTTGTAAACAGTGAAGATATATGTAATTATACAACAGGGCATTGGTAAAGAAGGAGAAATGTATTTTAAAATTCAGCAAGCGAAGGGTTAAGATGCATATCAATTGAGTAAAAGGATTGATGAATTGATCTTATTCATGATAAATCACTGTCATGAAACAATTATTTCAATTCTATCATGTCTGGAATAAACTGTACATTTCATACAAAGGTACTGAGGTATTTTTGTTGACATCAAGTACCTATTTGTGTAACTGTACTATAAAGATGACATCAAGTACCTTATTACTGTAACAGCTAAATGTATTATAAAGATGATATGAAGTACTGTTTTGTCTACGAGTAAAAATATGGTTATATAATAAGCATTTCTTTGATGAAATACACAGAGGATAGTATATAAGAACAAGTAATGGGAGCATTGAGAGCAATGTAATAGTCAGCTACCAGCTGAATTTTAATTCCAAATGCTGTAATTCCATGACAAATCAATGTAGCGTAACAGAATTCAAATTTGATCTGTAACTAATTATAATAAAGCTTCATACCAAAAGTTTAATATAACATCAGTATCTAATCATAGGGGTCCGTACCGTTCCCTGGGAGTCTATATACATGTATACTATATATAGTATATATAGACTCTCAGGGAGTGGTACAGACACCTATATATCTACTCAGGTTTAGAAAAAAAATCCAGAAGTCCAACTGCCGTAAAAATCCATGTAGCCCAATGAAATTCATCCATGATCTGTAACTTATTATAATTAAGGTGCATACCTAATACCACTTCAATATCTGCTAGGGTTTAACATTAGAAAAGAGCTGTGGAAGACCTAAAATTTCTGAGAAATTTCTATGAAAAATCAACGTAGCGTAACAAAATTAAAACTTGATCTGTAACTCATTATAATAAAGCTGCATACCAATTATCACTTCAATATCTGTAAGGAGACTGCAAAACACCGAGAGGGTGACTGACTAACAGACTGACTGATAGACTGACTAACAGACTGACTGATAGACTCACAGAGGAACTGACGCATGGAGTGCAAACCTATTGCCGGTAGGGGACTGATAAACTAACTGCCAAATCAAACTTGACACATTTATTGTGAATTTAATCATAGGTAAATTGTGCTTTGTTTACATCTGGCAGCAGACAAGTTTTGTTCTTTGTTTACATCTGGCAGCAGACAAGTTTTGTTCTTTGTTTACATCTGGCAGCAGACAGGTTTTGTTCTTTGTTTACATCTGGCAGCAGACAGGTTTTGTTCTTTGTTTACATCTGGCAGCAGACAGGTTTTGTTAAGTATCTATCACACCTTACCGGATAGCGTAAACGGATGCCAAACGGATACAAAAATTGTGGCAGAAACTTATCTGGTGATGAAAGTCGTCCTGACTGTTGCTCTTGAGGCTCTCGCGATCAATGTATAGAGCGCATAAAATGCACAATGACCGTACGATAACCGGACATGTACAGGAAAATTAACAGCCAATTAATGGACATCACCGTATGATTAATGGACAGGTACCGGGTAAAAAAAAAGTGCAATGCATGAGAAACTAACAATACTTTCTTCGAAAGAAGTTGTCCGGAACACATGTCAGGTAGTAGTCCAGGTACACTGGACGTCAGTGGATGCCAAACGGACAAGTCCAAGAAAAGGAAGGCATTATTCCTCAATGCTGACTGACTCTTACCTACTAACAGTAATAATAATACATATGGTGTGAGATATGTATCAACATTTGCAGTGTTTACCTGAAGTATAACACACCACACCTGCCAGGTCACCGATCTGATCTTTTGTTTTGCTGGGGTCCCAGACCCCTGGGCACTGGAGTATGGTCTCCTCAGTCCCTGTACATGTCAAGTCACTAACACCATAGTTTCCAGAGCCCTGTCTGAAAGGGAAAAATGGGTACAGAAAACCTTGTCTATTGCAACCACTCAAAACAAATCAAGTTGTGGGGGTTTAAGATAAATGTCAGCTTAATTACAAGAGGAATACTAAAAGCTTGGAAAAGAGTTTTCTTCATTAATTAAGCAGCAACCTAATTTGTACGACTCAAAAGTTTATTCGCTAGCTAGTTGAATAGCCATTTACGCCATGAATATTCATGTAGAAGCATATTAAGTACAGTAAAACCTCTCTATAATGGCCACTAAATTGTGTTAATTAGTTGGTATTTAGAACAGGTGGCTGCTTAAAGCAAGGTGAAAGTAAAACAGAACGCTCCCAGAGGAATGTTCTGTTTTACTTTCACCTTGCTTTAGGCAGCCACCTGCCTCAAATTTAACACAAAATAATTGATGTAATTTAGTGGTCGTTATAGAGAGATTTTACTGTAGCTGTATTTTTATAATAGATATGACTACACGGATATTTAACCAAGGCAGAAAAAACATAATTAGATCTATGTTATGACAAAAGCAAACAGACCAGATCCTGATCAAATGGCTCCTGCAAGATCTGTCTGATCTGTGTCTACTTTGAGTTCAAAGGCGCAGGAAGTGTATAGATGGAGTAAAGGGTAAAACAAGGCGTTACTATTTTCTACCAAACAAGGTTTTTGCAAATTGTATACACCCAGACCAGCCTTTGAATCAGAAATAATGTGTTCAAACACATAATGTGCAAAGCTAGTTTTCAGTGACGATTTTCTGAATAAGTACTGGAGATTCAAAATCGCAAGTGGATGCTTAATGCGGTGCAATACATTACCTCAGTCCTGTACTAAGCTAACCCCATCTTAAGGACCTACCAGTTGACTTTTTGAGAGATGTCTTTACACTTTACCTAATGAATGTTCATGTAAGAAAAAAGGAATATATGGATATCAATTAGCAGAACTGTTATAACGACATAAAAAAGGAATTCTAAACCTAGCCAGAATATAGAGAATTAAACCTATAATTATTCCTTGGTCTACACTGTTTGCATCTCTATCAAGTATCCTTTACTTGAAAAGCAAACCTTCTTACACCTTTATTAACTCTTCGCTTGCTATTCACGTCAATATACCAACCTGTAAAAAGTGAAGACCCAGATGAGACAGCTCCTGCAGGAGCTGTCTCATCAGGGTCTGCACTATTTACAAATTGATTGTGCAACCAGTGCACACCACAGCAGTGATTGCACAGAGAAATAATTGCAGACAGTGAAGATATATGTAATTATACAACAGGGCATGGGTAAAGAAGAAGAACTGTTTTTTAAAATTCAGCAAGAGAAGGGTTAACAGAGTAGAATCAGATCAGAAAGCTCCTGTAGGAGCCGATAGATCAGTCTGCACTGTTTGCTTACCGGTATCTTATTGATTCTATACTGTTTGCTATGTTTCTTTTGTTTATATACAGAAAATAACAAGAGGGCCAGAATGGCCCTGATATCGCTCACCAGACTATCAGAGGAGAACATTTTCAAAGTTTTCATTATATGTTTCTATAGAAAACTAGCCGGCCCTGGGGCGGGGCCAATTTTGACCCCAGGGGCGTAATTTATATAACTTTTGTAGAGGACCTGAATATGATGCTATCCACAGGGGTAAGACACGTTTGAGTCAGTATATGTATATATTGAAAGAAGGGATCCGACTTCAAAAGATCCAAATTACCCACTCCTCTACTTTAAACCCTTTGTACTGCTAGAAATGCACCGATTTCGATCAGATAAAAAGCTATTCCTTAAGCGTAGACATTGTTTTATTCGAATATGCAAAGATTTTCCCAGTCAAATTAGGGATAAACTTAACACAGCACCAGAAAAATGAGAAAAATGGCCAAAATTCGTTAGTCGGACACGACCTCGTCCCCAAGTGCGATCCGCTGACAGCCTTGAAACAATTATTTATACGTCAAACACAATAAAATTTGGTGTTCATATCAGCAATATATTCAATAAAAAGAACATTCTTTCTGCGATCTTACACCAAAACTGTAGGCTTTCACGCTACTGAGTAATGTTCCATTACAGTAATATACATGCTGACCAAATTTGAAAAGGATTGAATTACATTTGATTTAGATAGCGAGCAAGCAAAAGTTCATGGAAATTCATAAATTTAGGGGAGATAATTCTAGAGTGTTATCAAACTTGGCTGAGAAATTATGGTAGTATGTATACATGCAGACCAAATTTGAAAAAGACTGCATTATATATTTGTTTGAGTTAGAGAGTGAACAAGCAAAAGTTCACGGACACACTGACAGACAGACGGAGCTGTCTGATCAGGGTCTGCTCTGTTTGCTAGAGGAATTTGGAAGATCTGTTTCTTTAATTTTTACAATGGCTACAATGTTCCACCCTCGATATTTCATTATGCATGACTATTCAGTAGAGATTGAAATTTGGAATACACATAAAACAGGGAAGGGTTAATATTGGGAAAGTGTTAATTAATTCTTACATGAATATTCAACAGGGAAAAGATTAATGATATGTTTAGCATGCTACCAGACTTTGTATAATGTGATGTGAAAAAGAGTAGTTTAGGCAATGTTTAGTAGAGTAGTTTAGGCAATGTTTAGTAGAGTAGTTTAGGCAATGTTTAGTAGAGTAGTTTAGGCACGGTTTAGTAGAGTAGTTTAGGCAATGTTTAGTAGAGTAGTTTAGGCAATGTTTAGTAGAGTAGTTTAGGCAATGTTTAGTAGAGTAGTTTGGCAATGTTTAGTAGAGTAGTTTAGGCAAGGTTTAGTAGAGTAGATTAGGCAATGTTTAGTAGAGTAGTTTAGGCAATGTTTAGTAGAGTAGTTTAGGCAAGGTTTAGTAGAGTAGTTTAGGCAATGTTTAGTAGAGTAGTTTTAGTAGAGTAGTTTAGGCAATGTTTAGTAGAGTAGTTTAGGCAATGTTTAGTAGAGTAGTTTAGGCAATATTTGATAGAGTAGTTTAGGCAATGTTTAGTAGAGTAGTTTAGGCAAGGTTTAGTAGAGTAGTTTAGGCAATGTTTAGTAGAGTAGTTTAGGCAATGTTTAGTAGAGGAGTTTAGGCAAGGTTTAGTAGAGTAGTTTAGGCAATGTTTAGTAGAGTAGTTTAGGCAAGGTTTAGTAGAGTAGTTTAGGCAATGTTTAGTAGAGTAGTTTAGGCAAGGTTTAGTAGAGTAGTTTAGGCAATGTTTAGTAGAGTAGTTTAGGAAATGTTTAGTAGAGTAGTTTAGGCAATGTTTAGTAGAGTAGTTTAGGCAAGGTTTAGTAGAGTAGTTTAGGCAAGGTTTAGTAGAGTAGTTTAGGCAAGGTTTAGTAGAGTAGTTTAGGCAAGGTTTAGTAGAGTAGTTTTGGCAATGTTTAGTAGAGTAGTTTAGGCAAGGTTTAGTAGAGTAGTTTAGGCAATGGCAGAAACTGCAGAATCACATCTGTATCATGTCATAAATAAACAGAGCATACCCTGATCAGATGCATCTCAATTAGGTATAGGTTGAACAAGATGTGTTTGTCCACCGAATGGACCTTAATGTATGACTTTATGGAGGCGAACATTTTTAGGGGTGACTTATTAACTCACCCCTAAAAATGTTCGCCTCCATAAGTTGCACATGCATGCCAGGTATGTATGTGCAATGGCTAAAAATTTATCACCAATATTAAAGTTGGACACAAACCAACCAACAAACAGACTGAGCGAAAACAATATGCCCCCCCCCCCCCACACACACACACTCACACCCCAGAGGGCATATTGTTTCATCAAATCCAAACCAAGTTGCTATAACTGAATGGCTGAACCATCCAACTGACCAGCAGGCTGATTCTAGTATACTCCGAAGGTATGTGATTCTAATGAGTAACAGCAAGATAGTATTTGGCAGAGAAATATACTTAGGTTCTTACCTATAGCTCCAACTACAGGCTACAAATTAAACTTCCCTTCTGGTCTCAACTAGACTACTGTCGAGGAAGGGCCCCGCCCACGAAGGAGGTATCGCATATGCCTGGATATTGTAAGCCTGATTTTCCTAATGCAGAACTGCAGCAGCATAATTAAATATGCATATAGTTTGCTTAACTGGGTACTCTTTGCTAGGTACTTGAATAATAGGCATAAAGTGAGCAAGTTTGATAGAAATCGGACCAATCTTTCAGATGATATGTGAAATATGATTTTTTTGTGCTTACCTAATATTAACCTAACATTTTTGTTATTGATATATGTTTTTACGTTGCTTCAACACAGTTTCTGTTAATTCACAATGTCAAACTAATTACAGGTGGAGGAAGCTATCTGCATACCAAATATACATGGTCTAGCATATGTAGTTCAGATGTTATAAAAATTTTTTTAATGCAAGCCAAATTTTCAAAATTGTTTTTCAATGATGGTAAACTTGTCAAAATAGTGACATTAACCTTGATCTAATTTCAAATATCTTTATATCAACTGAAAGGCCTTTACCAAAGCCATATGTATACCAAAGATGACTTGCCTAGGATTTGTAGTTCAGAAGTTAAAGCAATGTTAAAATTTGTTAAAACTGGCAAAGTTTTCGAAATAGTGACCTTGACTTTGACCTGATTTCATGTTTCTTTGTATCAAGTGAAAGTGCTAAAAATGTGCGAAAATTGCCGAACATAAAACCCATGCGAGGTACTTGGATATCAAATACACTGAGCAAGTTTGGTGAAAATTTGACCATTCCTTAAGGAGATATTGTGTGGAAAGCAAAAACGGAAGGATGGACAGGCGAATGGATGGACAGACAGACAGACGGAAAAGCTGATTACTATTGGGCACCAGCATCTTCATGCGGGGCCCTAATTATACCATTGAATAGCTCTGATGTTACTTTTACTCATTGCCAACTCTGTTCCATAGATTCATAACATGACAGTCAGACAAACCTAAATGCTTGACCCCCAGCATAGGCAAGAGAACTGCAGTACACGGCTGCATCCACATCCTCAAACATGTTCATGTCTACACGCAGAGTCTGTCCGTTAGCTTTAACTTCCATAAATGACCTCATCTCTCCAAGCTCACGGTTGACAGGAGTCTCACCATATGATACACCGTCTGAAAACAGTGACATCATGAAAATGATAACACTAATTGTGGAGCTTCTGTAATGTATCCAACATATTACCAGTCTAATATTCAATTTACTAAGCATATTTGTTGTGTATTATTTTTCAAAACCACCATAAAATGTAAAATTACTTAGGTCCTGGTGAGGTGCTGATTTACCTTGATGTCTCTCATGTGGATTGAGATGCTGACTTACTTGATAACTCAAGTGGAGTGAGATGCTGACTTATTTGATGTCTCAAGTGGAGTGAGATGCTGACTTATTTGATGTCTCAAGTGGAGTGAGATGCTGACTTATTTGATGTCTCAAGTGGAGTGAGATGCTGACTTATTTGATGTCTCAAGTGGAGTGAGATGCTGGCTTATTTGATGTCTCAAGTGGAGTGAGATGCTGACTTACTTTGATGTCTCAAGTGGAGTGAGATGCTGACTTATTTGATGTCTCAAGTGGAGTGAGATGCTGACTTATTTGATGTCTCAAGTGGAGTGAGATGCTGACTTATTTGATGTCTCAAGTGGAGTGAGATGCTGACTTATTTGATGTCTCAAGTGGAGTGAGATGCTGACTTATTTGATGTCTCAAGTGGAGTGAGATGCTGGCTTATTTGATGTCTCAAGTGGAGTGAGATGCTGACTTACTTTGATGTCTCAAGTGGAGTGAGATGTTGACTTATTTGATGTCTCAAGTGGAGTGAGATGCTGACTTATTTGATGTCTCAAGTGGAGTGAGATGCTGACTTATTTGATGTCTGAAGTGGAGTGAGATGCTGACTTACTTTGATGTCTCAAGTGGAGTGAGATGCTGACTTATTTGATGTCTCAGGTGGAGTGAGATGCTGACTTACCTTGATGTCTCAAGTGGATTGAGATGCTGACTTACCTTGATGTCTCTCATGTAGAGTGAGATGCCGACTTATTTGATGTCTCATGTGGAGTGATATGATTTGATGTCTCATGTGGAGTGAGATGCTGACTTACTTGATGTCTCATGTGGAGTGAGATGCTGACTTATTTGATGTCTAATGCAGAACTAAATTATTATTATACCACATGTATATAGTGCTCTTTTCATACAGGATATGTGCGTTCAAAAGCGCTTAACTAAACTGTTTGCAAGGTTCATTTATTCATCTATTAACCCTAGGCTATCTTGATGCTTGAGTAAAGAGTTTGTATTCATAAGTTTGAAATTTGTTTCCAGTACATCAGCCCTTTGCATGTGGCGAGTATGTCATTTTTTATGCAAACTGTTTGGATCCAGATGAGATGCAGAGTAACACTACACCCCAAGTAGACAGGAAACAATGCAAACAGACTCAGGCATGTATACCTACATTTGATCCAGTCTTTTCTAAAACATTTTGCCACTACACAACACTGTTGCAACATTTATGTTCAATATCAATTATTTTGCATCAAATCATGATTTAACTAGTATGTCAACTAATTGGGCACATTCCTAAATAACGGCATTGATTGTTACTATACTGGAAAGTTTGGTGAATGGGTCCACAAACAGGTTGTACTATTTGCAATGACATTACCCATAAAAACAGTTTGGATCCCGAAGAAATGCAGAGTAACTAAGCATCTCATCAGGATCCGCACACTAACTGCATTTTTGAAGAGAAATAAAAGAAAAAGTTACATTCCAATTCCAACAGACGTGGTAGAAAACAGCTTCTTAGCCTGCAAGAAGTGAAATGAGCAAAGGCACTGAAAATGATGGTCTTTGATGTTTTTCAAACAGTGTAAACTAATATTTAACTTAACTACGCCGATGAATGAATTAATGACATGAATGATTTTCTCACAGGTAAGTAGTCAACAGTATCAATAACAAAGCATCAGCATTCCAGCTGTCAGATTTTCATCAAGGGAGACTTCTGGCGAGTTATATTTGTGACTCGAATCAGAATTTCTATTATATTTAAAAACTGTTCAAAATTGATGGCATGGATTGTTCATTGTTTCTTGCGTACAATTTGTGTAAGTCGATCTTGCTTCACATGTTCTTTAACAAAACGCATATGGATGAAGCGAATCAGGTGTTGATTTGTACATGAGTGGATATTGTCATTTGATCGAAATAAGGTGCAAACAACAAACTGCTCCGAATAATAAAGTGGTTATCAAAACAAAGTGTGGTTGATTGGGGCTTATCTACTGATGACACCTTCGACCTATGCTGCTGTATAAAAATGAACAACACTAATTTTTTTAGTGAAAATTTTATTCAGGTAATAAAATATCATAAAAATTATTTAATAACCGATTTTCAGTCATTCAACCGATTAACCGTTGACATTCCGAAATAATACACATGATTGGGTTTGACATTACCTTCAGAGTAGCAGATAACTGCAGCAACAGTGTTCTCATTGTAACAGCCGGGATCAGTAGCAAACAAGCCACGAGGACAGTCTTCAAATTTAGTCTCGGTTCCTGTGCATCTTACATCACCTAGAAGATTAGTGGCTTGGAGAATATATGCATCTACTCAAATGATAAACATTCCCTCATACAAATGCCTTTTCACACCTTTGCAAACAGAGAAGACCCAGTTCAGACGACAGCTATTGGAGTTTGCTCTGTTTGCTTATAAAATTATAAAAGATCTAACTCTACAATTTCTACCAATACCAAAACTCCTGTGTATATATATTCAATTATAAAAATTATGCTATTACAAATCATGATGTCAATATTTCTTCCATAATATTCAACAGGAAAAAGGTTAAAGCCAGAACAGCTCTATCAGAAGTTAACACTTTGCTTGCTATTCACATCAATATACCTACCTGTAAATAGTGAAGACCCAGATGAGACAGCTCCTACAGGAGCTGTCTCATCAGGGTCTGCACTATATACAAGTTGAATGTGCAACCAGTGCACTCCACAGCAGTGATTGCACAGCGATATACTTGTACACAGTGAAGATATATGTAATTATACAACAGGGCATGGGTAAAGAAGGAGAAATGTTTTTTAAAATTCAGCAAGAGAAGGGTTAAAGTGGAATTTCTTTAAATTTCTTTTCAAAAACATAATAAGTGTCAAACAGTGTGGATATTGATACAAAGCCAAGTAATTAACCCTTCTCTTGCTGAATTTTAAAATACATTTCTTCTTCTTTACCCATGCCCTGTGGTATAATTACATATATCCACACTGTCTACACTTATTTCTATGTGCAATCACTGCTGTGGAGTGCACTGGTTGCACAATCAATTTGTAAATAGTGCAGACCCTGATGAGACAGCTCCTGCAGGAGCTGTCTCATCTGGGTCTGCACTATTTACAGGTAGGTATATTGACGTGAACAGCAAGCGAAGGGTTAAGCATCTTATCTAGATCCTAACTGTCGGTAGAGTTTATAATGAATTTGTCTATGGTGGCAGTAAAGTTTAATTATGGGCAAATATATTGCAGATTCAGCCATAAAGTTGCATTTATATTGCTTGTCTTGCCAATGTGTTTTTAAGGTTTTTGTCTGACAAGTGCATAATTCACACTTCAATGTATATCTCTTTGTTTTAGGAATGATATCAAGACAAGTCTATGCATGCCACTTATGCAGTGTAAGTAGATACAGTAAATGCCCTGTAATGTATCCACAACAAGTGGTCTAATTCTGGGTCTTGTTTAAAAACAAATGGTTTCTGCATTACTCTCATCCCACATTAAGCAATCACCTTGTTTTAAAGACATATATATTTATTCCTAGAGTGGTCACGTTAACCTTTTCCCCCATATAAACGTGTTCTGGGTCTGCTCTGTTTGCTAATGGAATTTGACCGAACTGTTTCTATACTTTCTAACATGGTTACAATATTCCACATTCCATAATTATTTCATCATAACATTTTTGTCCATGAATATTCAGTAGGTGTTGGAATTTCAAATGAATATAGAACAGGGAAAGGGTTATAGGTATTTTACTGTACATAAAATCTTATTCCAGACTTATTTAATACAGTGGCAAAAACTGAAAACTTACCTTGAATTATGGGATGTCCATGGGTTGCATAAGTCTGCAGTGCTGTACCAGACTGGTATCCCAATTCAAGACACACAACTTCGGCATCAGCATCATCAAAGCCAACACCACACATGTGACCCCATAAGCCAAACCGTTTCACAGACACAGGACCATAGAAAGAACTTAAAGGTACACGTAGAGACAATTCTAAAACAGAAAACAGTACATTTCAAATACAAATGTATACTATTATCATTATAATGATTCACACTAAATCATAAGCAAGACATATACCAACAACATGAAACTATTTTGTGCTAACAGATTGCATAGCTCCAAATTAACCTGTTACCTTTTGAATATTCATGTAAGAAACAAGAGATGTTTGTAAAACATGTATACCCCCCAGACCCCCTGACCTTTGATCTAGTGACCTCAACTATAGAGGTCATCTAGTGGTCATGACTAATCACCACAGCAACTTTGAAGATCCTAAGCCAAACCACTGATCATTTATTGATCGAAAAAAAATTCACAAGTTAAGGTCACGGTGACCTTGACCTTTGACCTAGTGAACTCAACAACTATAGGGGTCATCTAGTGGTCATGACCATCCACCACAGCAAGTTTGAAGATCACAAACCAAACCATTGAGCAGTTATTAATCGGAAACCATTTCATCGGTTAAGTTCATGGTGACCTTGACCTTTGACCTAGTGACCTCAAAAACAACAGGGGTCATCTAGTGGTCGTGACCAACCATCACAGCAAGTTTGAAGATCCTAAGCCAAACCCTTGAGCAGTTATTGATCCGAAACCATTTAACCAGTTAAGGTCATGGTGACCTTGACCTTTGACCTAGTGACCTCAAAAACAATACGGGTCATCTAGTGGTCATGACCAACCACCACAGCAAGTGAAGATCCTAAGCCAAACCCTTGAGCAGTTATTGATCTAAAACTATTACACCAGTTAAGGTCATGGTAACCTTTGACCTTTGACCTAGTGACCTCAAAAACAATAGGGGTCATCTAGTTGTCATGACCAATCACCAAAGCAAGTTTGAAGATTCTACGCCAAGTCGTTTATTAGTTATCGATCGGAACCATCAATCTACCAATCGACCGACTGACAGACTGACCGATTGACCGACCGACATGTGCAAAGCAATATACCCCCATTTTTTCAAAAGGGGGGTATAATAATGACATCATGAATATTTTGTATTAGCTGTTGTTTATAATGGCATATGAACACAGGATTTTTTGCTATTTGTAGAAACTGAAAGGTCAGGTCTACCATTATTTCATACACAAACAGAGAGTGCCCTGATCAGACATCTCCTACAGGAGCTGTATGATCTGACTGTACTCTGGGGTGGGGCCAATTTTGACCTAAGAGGCATAATTTATATAACTTTTGTAGAGGACCTGAATATGATGCCATGTGCCAAATATGAATGCTGAGAACCTTCCAGTTTCAGAGGAGAAGATTTTCAAAGTTTTCACTATATGTTTCTATTGAAAACTTGCCACCCCTGGGGCGGGGCCAATTTTGACCCCAGGTTTCATAATTTATACAGTAAAGATTGTTTATAACGTTTTGCAAGGGACTGTGGTATAGAGAACGTTCAAACAGAGAAAGGTTATAAATATTTTATCTTCATTCTGAGCAACAAGCTACTACTGAGCCTTTCACACATGTCTGCACTCAGTTTAATTCGATATTTGTTTCTATTTCTTTCCGAATTGAGATAAAGTTAAATCACTCGTGTTGTTGTTTTTAGGAACTCTGTGTTAGCATTTCCTTTGATTGCATGTTAAAGTAAAGATTTCAGACCCTATTATAACTTTTTTCACTGTTGTAAACATATTTTCAAATTGCAAATGGCGGACGAATGATGTCGAGTGGAACTTATGTGTGTTAATATATCTACAGCTCTTAGAATTTGATGTCATATTATAAGATTGGATCGAAATCAGGTTGCAAACAGTCATAGTTTTAACAGGGTGCAGATTAAAAAGGCACGAAAGTACCTACAAATCAGACTTGAGTTTGGACAGACATAAGGAGATGTAATAATAAAATTCATACCATATCTCAACAGAAAGTGAATGGTTTAAATTGATGCAGCAATTCGTGGCTATTAACTCTTATTTTAATTGGTCCTGTACAAACATATTTTCCCAAATGAAAGATGCCATTACAATTAGGTTTGAGCTAATGACTCTGTTTGCGTATTCGCTAATGTGTTTGCCACCTCGTCTTTTGAGCAATTTTCATTGTTAATCGATTCCCACGCATGACGGTTGTCATCACTACACTATGGGAAAACGTTATAATTACAGCTATTAGCGGTTAAGGGACAAGCTCACTTGACCGTTCAAAACAAGAATGTTGTATCTGATCTTTTGCAATATAAATAAAGAAGGTATTTGGCCGGGACTCGCCAATCTAAAGGTTTTATCCAAGGAAACGTATTAATCAAGAACGTTCTATCAAATCTTTACTGTATAACTTTTGCAGAGGACCTGAACATGATGCTATGTGCCAAATATGAAAGCTGAGAACCTTCCAGTTTCAGGAGAAGATTTTCCAAGTTTTACTATATGTCTCTATAGAAAACAAGGCACCGCTGGGGCAGGGCCAATTTTGACACCAGGGGCATAACTTTTGTAGAGGATCTACAGACGATGCTATGTGCCAAAGATAAAAGCTGAGAACCCTGTAGATTCAGAGGAGAAGATTTTTAAAGGTTCAAATTGTTGACGAAGAACGATGCACGCCAACGGACGACGAACATCAGGCGATCACAAAATCTCACCCTGAGCACTTTGTGCTCTGGTGAGCTAAAAAGTGATATTTTCTGTTTCTTTGCAAACATTGCAGAACCAGATGTGTCATTGTGTTGAAACTGTAGCCCTCAGATTAGTTACTGCACTGTATGTCACACAAATCAGCAGAACAGGTTAGGCTTGATGTAGAGGGAACAGTGCAGAACAGGTTAGGCTTGATGTAGAGGGAACAGTGCAGAACAGGTTAGGCTTGATGTAGAGGGAACAGTGCAGAACAGGTTAGGCTTGATGTAGAGGGAATAGTGCAAAACAGTTTAGGCTCTCATGTGGAGGGAACAATGCAGAACCTAATCAAAGGTCATTTTTAAGCTTTCTGTGACAGAAATGTAACTGAGGATGATCAATAAACAAATATTGATGCATTCCTAATGCATATGTATACTTTAACCCCTAACTTCATAGCTACATTTTTTGACAGCTTTGCAATCACTGACGACTCCTGTAATTGCCATCTGATCAGGGTCTGCTTTGTTTGCTTACAGGATCTGGGTCTACACTGTTTGTACAGTTGTTGCCATGGTAACAAGTCTCCTCTTCATGATACCATTATATACATTATATAGCTAATTAATGTTTATGCAGTCATCGTTCTTAATAGTATGCATAGAACAAGAAAGTGCTGATTATTTAGAAGAGATTTCTACACTCATGATTTTACTTGTGAAACCTGATAATTATGAATCTGCTCTGCTTCCACACTGTTTGTCCAGTTGGGAAACAAACCAGCAGCACTGTACCTGGAAGAAGGCACACATCTGATTTTGATACCACATGCAACATAATACATAGGAGTTGTTCCATGAGACTTCACCTAATGACGATTTCGCCTACAATTAGCTATAACCAACTGGAGATTTCGCCTAGAAAGCAATTACATACATTGCATATGGTAATTGTGTTTCACACCTATGGCACAGGTACGGCTAACATGACATTCCCTGTGGTGTTGTTTTTCAGATCATGATGACCAAGATTGAATGATCAGTGTAGCCCCTGATCAATCCATAGAATTTGACAGTCCATTAGACATTGAATGATAATTAGATACTACATGTATTAATTATGCAGAAAGCATTATGATATTACAACAAACTTTGTCTGTGGAATCATTCATTTCCTACAAAGTGCCGTACCCGGAATCAGTTATCTGCTGATTATAGTAGTTTTATTTGCTCCTACGGTTAAACCGTTGCTTTATAATATATAATATTGATATTTGAATATTTACCGGACCCAGATCATCTGACATGAAGTAAAACTCATATCATAACTGTTTTGTACATATAGCATGTTAACTTTCTGCAAAATTAATGGTATATAGTTATCATTCTCTGTTTAATGGGCTGTCAAATACCATGTGGTGATCATAGGCTACACTGATCGTTTAATCTTGGTCCTCTTGATCTAGAAAATAACACCACAGGACAAGTTGATCTTGATACAAACATTCTTTATAGTTTTGTCATGTTAACCATACCTGTACCATATGGGTGTGAAATACAATTGCAATAATATAATTGCTTTCTAGCCGAAATCTCGAATTGATTTACTACATTTCTAATTGTAGGCGAAATCATCATTAGGCGAACTCTCTGTAAACTATTCCACTTTCAATCCCGATTTATCAGAATGGAATATTCCCTCAGTGTTTAACTATTGAGCAGACTCCGTATGAAAAGTTTAAACTTGCTAAATGATGATTTTGAATGACAAACAGCACAGACCCTGATCAGAGGGCTCCTCTAGGAGTACTCTAATCTGGGTCTACACTGGTTACAAATGACAGTGCATGCGTGTGACGGTTTGAAAGGGTTAATGCATTGCAACAGCATTGTTCTTGATCACTTATAAAAACTCTTACCTTCATTGACAATTGTAGATTGGCTACAATACAGAGCAACATACTTCCCTGTAGGACACTCTCCTTTTGTAAAGGTGCAGTCAGTCTGGGAGCTACAAGTGATGATCTCTATAGCAATCTTTCTTGTTGTTGGTCCCAGGGCTGAACCTCTTTGGAACATTCCAGTTGTGTAGCCTAAAATCCGACACAGGACAACTGCACTATTCACAGCTTGATTGCGATCACACACAGCTACCCAGTCACTATCATCTTCGTTAAATATCTCCAGTCGTCCATAGTTGATTGTTGTTGAACCGCTTAGACGAACTGCAAAGTATCAAGAAGATACTGGATCTCCATCTTTACAACAGACACAAAGTGTAGTTAACAAACTGGTGTGAAGACTGCGGTACTGGATCTCCATCTTTACAACAGACACTATAAGTAGTTAATAAACTGGTGTGAAGATTGCGGTACTGGATCACCATCCTAACAACAGACACAACGTGTAGTTAACAAACTGGGTCCGTATTCATAAAGCTCCTAAGGAGAAACTTAAGAAAATTCTTTAGTTTCTTGAATATTCCTTAATCTTATAAAACCAATACAAGTAAAGATATTTAAGAGAAATAAAGCTGTATATAAAATATATACTTAACCAAATATTCTAGAAGCCATTGAATAAAATTTACTCAATAGTTTTGCTATAAATATAGACAGGAAATTTCTCCTCAAGTTGTCCTAAGGTTAAACTATTCCTAAGGAGCTTTATGAATATGGGCCCTGGTCTGTAAAATGCAGTAAAGAATCAAAGTACTGAAAGTACAGAAACCCTGGAAACCAATAGGAAGACTGTGACAGTGAGATTTTGCCAGATTATGATAATCTTTTTTCCAACAATGTCAGAATATGCAAATGGTACCCTTCAGTAAACACTAACCAAGGTTCGCAGTAGTCAGTGGAAATCATCCGAATATTCAGCAACAGTGTCAATGCATGCATCGGTGAAGAGATCTGTAATCTGTTTTATTTGTATCAATTATTATGCTCAAAAAGTAAAGACTATAACCTCCTTGTTAAGGAATATATGTTACACTTTTGTAAATCCCAAATGTAATATACATGGATGCATATCAACAGCACAGTATCTCTGATTTTTTTCTTTGCCGGCGAGTGTGTGACCGGGAACCTCCTACTCATCTGCCTTGCAGCATACATAATAAGCCACTTGCTTGCTGTGTTGTTCATAACCTTTCTTCTTACTATCATCATATTAACAAAGCAATGTTCACCTTCTATAGAATCATATTCTCTATCTCAGCATATCTGTCTGTATCCTCTATGTATTCACATTACATATCTATCAGTCAAGTAAGTATATCTATATAAGTGTAAGTAAAGGAAAAAATATGAAGCAATGCCAAGTTATACGTTACATGTTGATTTAATCTCACTATTCATACAAGAAAATTCTCAACGCATTTCACTGCTACTACAGATCTTCAGGGGTTGCTATGTTGCTAAGTGACGATGTCCGAAAGTTATGACTTTCTTAACTCTCACCTAGTGCCTTACCAAAGTATGTTAGTGTCGTCTGATATTCAAATATCACCCATGAAATCGGATTGGAAGCTTTAAAGTTTTGGCTGGATAAGCATGGAGATTTTATTCCAAGATGATTTACGCATGATTTCTTTCTAAAACTTATTTTGGAAAACAACACGTTCAACTTTAATGGAAAATATTACAGGCAAGTTAAAGGCACAGCCATGTGCACAAAGTTTGCACCTGTTTATGCAACATTGGTTATAGGTTATTTAGAAGAAAAACTTTGTCAACAAGTTAATGAAAAATTTGGCTCTGATTTCGCTACATACTTTCGGAAATACTGGAAACATTTTCTTGATGATATATTTATTCTCTGGACCCGATCTAGAAAAGACCTGTCAAAACTAGAAATTATTGTTAACAGCTTACACCCAGACCTAAAATTTGTCTTAACAAGTGATGAAAAGGAATTGCCATTTTTAAATATATATGTTAAAGTTAATAGAAGGCAAAATTGAAACAGACATTTTCTATAAACCCTCAGACACCAAACAATACTTACTCTTTCATTCATGCCACCCCAAGCACACTAAAGAAAACACACGAAGATTATAATACACTTGTTTCAAATGAAGACACATTATTAAAACATTTTTGAAGAACTTCGAGAATTATTAATAGGTATTCAGAAAGCTCGCACAATAGACAAAAAAAATAAATGATTACAACAGGTAAAAGACAAAGCTAATGAAAATATCATTATGTGACCCTTTGTTAACACACTTAATCCTAGAAATAAATATTTTTATGGGATTATTAAAAACAATTTATCCATTTTGGAAGGGATCACAGAACGAACTCAATATTAGACAAGGAACGTCGACATGACATCAAACCGGGTTTTCCCTCTCTATTAACTGGCGATTTCTAAGTTCAAAGGAGCATAACTCCAAGAAAAATTGCAGAAGGAAAATTCCCTGACATAAATATGGCACTAATATTTATGAACAAATTAACATATACACAAAGTAATGATCCTCTGCTCTTGTCTTTTTTAGTTCAATATCTGGTATTTTACGTAAAATAAATCATCAAAAGACAGTACATGTATACTCAAAATAATACTAAATACAATGCTAATATAAAATTGCTAATTCGTTTACACATGTTATATGCAAATTAGCTTAAATATGCATGCTTTATAGAAATATTACCTTAACCAAAGATGGTTTATGTTCTTTGCATGGTCACATGAAAAAAGTTAACCCTGAATTCAATAACTCTTCAGTATTTTAATAGGCTTATCAGACTAAAAAACAAACACCTTTTTTTTCTAAAAAAACCCCACTTTTTTATTTCCTCATTAATATTCATAAGAATACATTTATGAATATTAATAAAATTACATTTCATATTCAAGCTATAGGTCGCTACTTATTTTTGGTTCTTGTTTTGTCCTTCTATTGCCTCTAAAAGTAAAGTTAATTATGACATACATGTATTTTCTTACCCAAGGTAGTTTCAAAAACTACCTGGGGTTACCATGGAAACCGTTAAATAAAGCATAGCTCAGCTGGGACAAACTTATCTTTGGGGACATGCTCAAAATGTGTTCTGAGAATCCCAACAAACAATTTGGTACCCATGAGAAAAGTCTAGGTGGGGATGCTACGGTAACCATGATTAGGGTCCAGCCTACAAATGAAGGTCATGAAATTTCATGGATATTATTTGATAGTCATATGAACTAGATAAATGGAATGGGCACAAAGGCATAACAAAATGTGGGATAATAAAGGCCAAAGGACTGGTGCTGCTATAATAAGTAAGAACCTCTACAATTCCACATTAACATTTAACACTTTATGGGCATATTTTTGATAACCTTTGCCCAGTTATGATTGAGATGAGAGTCCAGGCACCTTGATACCTCATTACTGTTTACACTGTTAGACATCCTGTGGGGAAACCTAGAGAAAAATCCACTGTTAGACATCCTGTGGGGGAACCTAGAGAAAAATTCACTGTTAGACATCCTGTGGGGGAACCTAGAGAAAAATCCACTGTTAGACATCCTGTGGGAAAAACTAGAGAAAAATCCACTGTTAGACATCCTGTGGGGAAGACTAGAGAAAAATCCACTGTTAGACATCCTGTGGGGAAACCTAGAGAAAAATCCACTGTTAGACATCCTGTGGGAAAACCTAGAGAAAATTCCACTGTTAGACATCCTGTGGGGAAAACTAGAGAAAAATCCACTGTTAGACATCCTGTGGGGAAACCTAGAGAAAAATCCACTGTTAGACATCCTGTGGGGAAAACTAGAGAAAAATCCACTGTTAGACATCCTGTGGGGAAAACTAGAGAAAAATCCACTGTTAGACATCCTGTGGGGAAAACTAGAGAAAAATCCACTGTTAGACATCCTGTGGGGAAAACTAGAGAAAAATCCACTGTTAGACATCCTGTGGAGAAAAAAATGGAGAAAAATCCACTGTTAGACATCCTGTGGGAAAAAACTAGAGAAAAATCCACTGTTAGACATCCTGTGGGGAAAACTAGAGAAAAATCCACTGTTAGACATCCTGTGGGGAAAACTAGAGAAAAATCCACTGTTAGACATCCTGTGGGGAAAACTAGAGAAAAATCCACTGTTAGACATCCTGTGGGGAAAACTAGAGAAAAATCCACTGTTAGACATCCTGTAGGGAAAACTAGAGAAAAATCCACTGTTAGACATCCTGTAGGGAAAACTAGAGAAAAATCCACTGTTAGACATCCTGTGGGGAAAACTAGCGAAAAATCCACTGTTAGACATCCTGTGGGAAAAAACTAGAGAAAAATCCACTGTTATACATCTTGTAGGGAAAAACTAGAGAAAAATCCACTGTAAGACATCATGTGGGGGAAAAACTAGAGAAAAATCCACTATTAGGACATCCTGTGGGGAAAAAACTAGAGAAAAATCCAGTTAGACATCCTGTGGGGCAAAAACTAGAGAAAATCCACTGTTAGACATCCTGTGGGGCAAAACTAGAGAAAAATCCACTGTTAGACATCCTGTGGGAGAAAAACTAGAGAAAAATCCACTGTTAGACATCCTGTGGGAAAAAACTAGAGAAAGATCCACTGTTAGACATCCTGTGGGGAAAAAACTAGAGAAAAATCCATTTCAAGAATTGAAAACCAGACAACAAATTTTGACAAAACACTTCCTTAAGCAGGGAAACACACTTACCATTGGAGTAACAGAAAATGGCAGCATCCTTGGAATGGTCACATAATGGACTGGTGGCCCCATACCCTGACCATACACACTCCTTCACATTACTCTCATTACCTGCAGAAAACAGCATAGACTGGTTTATTTTGTTTATCACAAACAGCATAGACTCGTTAATTTTATTTATCACAAACAGCACAGCTTAGTTTATTCCCTATATCACAAACACCATATATTACTTTATTTTTGTATATCACAAATGGGTTTACTTTTTATATCACAAACAATGTAGACTGATTTATTTTGTTTATCACAAACAACATGGACCGATTTATTCCCCTATATCACAAACAACACAGAATAATTTGTTTATTCCCTATATCACATACAGCACATAGGGATTTATTCCCTATATCACAAACAACAACAAAAAATTCATCACAAACATCACATTCTGGTTTATTCCCTATATATATATCACAAACAAAACAGATTGGTTATTTTGTTTATTACAAACAGCACAGTCTGGTTTATTCCCTATATCAAAAACAACACAGACTGGTTTATTTTTGTTTATCACAAACAGCACAGACTGGTTTATTCCCTATATCACAAATAATACAGACTATTCCTGACAAATAGTCTAATTTATTGAACCAAAAAATAAACTGCTTCAGTTAGTAATTCTTACGCTGGGTCAGTTCTCACGCTGCATCAATATTTTGATTCGAATCTTTTCAAGCTTTGGAAGTCACACGGTCTTCAGGCATTCAGAAAAATAGTTAAAACAAGAGATGTTTGTAAAACATGTATACCCCCCCCCCCTAGATCCCCTGACCTTTGATCTAGTGACCTCAACTATAGAGGTCATCTAGTGGTCATGACTAATCAAAATGGCAACTTTGAAGATCCTAAGCCAAACCACTGATCATTTATTGATCTGAAAACATTTCACAGGTTAAGGTCATGGTGACCTTGATCTTTCACCTAGTGACCTCAACAACTATAGCGGTCATCTAATGGTCACCACCAACCACCACAGCAAGTTTGAAGATCCCGAACCAAACCATTGAGCAGTTATTAATCGGAAACCATTTCATCAGTTAAGGTCATGGTGACCTTGACCTTTGACCTAGTGACCTAAAAAACAACAGGGCTCAACTAGTTGTCATGACCAGCCACCTAAGCAAATTTGAAGATCCTAAGCCAAACCCTTGAGCAGTTATTGATTGGAAACCATTTCACCAGTTAAGGTCATGGTGACCTTGACCTTTGACCTAGAGACTTCAAAAACAATAGGGGTCATCTAGTGGTCATGACAAACCACCACAGCAAGTTTAAAGATCCTAAGCCATACCCGTGAGCAGTTATTGATCGGAAACCATTTCGCCAGTTAAGGTCATGGTGACCTTGACCTTTGACCTAGTGACCTAAAAAACAACAGGGCTCAACTAGTTGTCATGACCAGCCACCTAAGCAAATTTGAAGATCCTAAGCCAAACCCATAAGCAGTTATTGATCGGAAACCATTTAACTAGTTAAGGTTATGGTGACCTTGACCTTTGACCTAGTGACCTCAAAAACAATGGGGGTCATCTAGTGGTCATGACCAACCACCACAGCAAGTTTGAAGATTCCCAGCCAAACCCTTCAGCAGTTATTGATCGGAAACTATTTCACCAGTTAAGGTCATTGTGACCTTGACCTTTGACCTAGTGACCTAAAAAATAATAGGGGTCATCTAGTAGTCATGACCAACCACCACAGCAAGTTTGAAGATTCTATGCCAAGTCTTTTATTAGTTATCATTCGGAAACCATCGATCTACTGACCAACCGACCGACAGACAGACCGACATGTGCAAAGCAATATACCCCCATTTTTTCAAAAGTGGGGTATAATAACAGCAAACAAGAGCCGCGTGCAGCGCCACCGCTCATCTGATTTGGTGCTTGTCCCGCTGAATCAAATTTTTTTGAAAACAATAAAGGGCCATAACCCCAACATTTTAAAATAAAGAGTTATGGTTCCTATGTAGTGGCCTTCCCTTTAATGAGATCTACTCGCCTATGAAGTTTCATGTTGATACCTCTTATACTTTTCGAGTAATGAGCTACATTAAAGTATTTGCACGCAGCCGACGACAATGACAACGACTACAACGCCTACGACCCAGTGATCACAATAGCTCCACTTTTTTTCGAAACAAACAAGCAAAAAATCAGTAAAGGTTACACTAGATATGCCTCCACGCCGACGTCATGCGGCTAGACCGGCCCCTTACAATTGTCACGATCAGCAAGATGCCAAAGTTATGGGGGGAAATGAGATACTTCAACTCGCGTCTGACAAGACTGAGTCGGCTGGTAACCCATTCTCACAGATTCTGAATCAGCTGAGTGTGCATGTTAATTTGACTAGATTTAATGAGTTTGCTTTGTCAAACGATGCTATTTGCCTGGCTGATGATGATATTGCACTACCTATAACACTGGAAATGTGTGCTAAAATATGGAAAGGGGAATATGTAAATTTGTCCCAGATGCTCCATAAAGAGCCGTTTCAGAGCAGAGGCTTGACGCTAAATGAGCAGGGCCAAATCATCACTCAACCTCAGTCATCAAAACAAATTTCAAATATTCGAGAATGGACTGATGTTTTCCTTGTTTTTCCTACATATATTTGAAAAAGTTTCATAGTAAAGCAGGTGAAACTAGAGGTTTGTTTTTGTCACAAAAACAGATGTCTCCCCCTCCCAACCTCTTTCCAATACACAAGTGTAATGTCTGTAACTTCAAACTTATCAGGGTCTAATGTTTAAGTCATCAGGGGCAATAACTCCAACATTGTCAGAGGGAGACAATTCAAAAGCCCCAGATACACAATAACACATGCTAGTCAACATTCTTGTGAAGTTTGGTGACTCTAGTACTAGTGGTTTCAGATACATGTGACACAAAGTAAAGTTTCTCTTATTTAAGTCATAAGGGGCAGTAACTCTAAAGTTATCAGGGGAGACAATTAAAGAAACCCAGATGCACAACAACTCATGCTGGTGAACATTCCTGTGAAGTTTGGTGACTCTAGCCCTACTGGTTTCAGAGATACGTGCAGCACAAAGTTTCTCTAATTTTAAGTTAACATATCAGGGGCAGTAACTCAAGAATTATAAGGGGGAGACAATTAAAAACCCAGGTGCACAACAACTCATGCTGGTGAACATTCCTGTGAAGTTTGGTGACTCTAGCCCTAGTGGTTTTAAAGATATGCATGACAAAAAATTTCTCTAATTTAATGTAATCATATCAGGGGCAATAACTCCAAAGTTATCAAGGGAAGACAATTCAAAAACCCAAGTTGTACAACAACTCATGCTGGTCGACATTCCTGTGAAGTTTGGTGACTCTAGCCCTAGTGGTTTCAGACAATCAAGCAGTAGTTGCTATAGAAAATAGCCAGACAAGCAAGTCTGAGGAGGTGATGGCTGTGGTACGAGCATTCACTCTCAACTGCTTCAAATTAAACATAATCTTCAGGGCTGAATACCTACACTGGTTCAAAAAATGAAATTTCAAACAGTTTATCTTGTTTGCAGATGTCCAGATTCAGCTAGGGGTCTAGCACCAACAGCAGATCTGGAGCCCAGAGTAATGCCTGCACAGCAAATCACCAAAGACGTTCACTTGGGTTCAAATGACTTGATGTCAGTGAAAGGGTGTCAGCTTGAGCACAAAATGAGAGATGGTCTATATATGTGGATGTCGAATTTACCTGAGACAACATTTGTTTTTTATGGGGCATATTTTGCCCTGTCTGTCTGTTTGTTGTTTTTTTTTGTTTCTCACCAACTTTAACATTGGTCATAACTTTTGCGCCAGTACAGATAGAGACTTGATATTTGGCATGCATATGTATCTCATAAAGCAACACAGTTTTAGGGGTAACATGTCAAGGTCAAGGTCATCCTTCAAGGTCAGAGGTCAAATATATAGGTCAAATCACCGACTTTAACATTGGCAAATAACTTTTCAACCAGTAGAGATAGAGACTTGAAAGCAAGTCTGATTTTTTCCCCATTTTTTCTTTAGAAGTGGGGTATAAATACTGTACAATCAGACTATATTACTTCATAAGTAAACAGAGTGAACCCTGATCAGACAGCTCCTAGAAAAGGTATCTCTATAGTTAAGGTAAAATGTATCTGTATTAGGTAAAGGGATTAACTCTGTTTTCTAAGGTCTGTTCTGTTCACTTTTGATATACATGTAACATAGAAATGATTCTACAGTTATTGCCATGTCCAAAAGTTCTTTTGCTAATATGTTTATTATACAAGAGGGCCAAGATGGTCCTTAATCGCTCACCTGATTACCATAGATTTAAGATTTTTGCTGGGTAGCCCATGGGTAGGGCCAATATTGACCTTAGGGACAATATTTGAACAATGTTGATAGTGGATCATGAGCAGTGGTTCTGCAGAACAAGATTTTCAAAGATTTAGTATGTTGATTTTTTCAAGACAATAATTCTGACCAATGAAGATATGCTCTCTAGAGTAATTTTCTAAGATTTGACCTAGTGACCTACTTTTTATTCCCACCCAACCCATGATCACACTCAACTTTGATATCACCAAGACAAACACTCTGAGCAAGTTTGAGAAAGATTGGGTTAAAAATGTGGCCACTGGAGTGTAAACTAGATTTTTCTAAGATATGACCCAGTGACCTACTTTTTGACCTTGCATTTATACCCATTTTCAAACTTGTCCAAGATTTTATTAGGACAATCATTCTGACAAATTTTCATGAAGATTTGGCTATAAATGTGACCTCTAGAGTGTTCACAAGGTTTTCCTACTATTTGACCTAGTGACCTAGTTTTAACCCCACATAACCAACTTTCAAACTCGTTTGAGATTTTATCAAAACAATCATTATGACTAAGTTTCATGAAGATTGGACAAAACATGTGACCACTAGTGTTCATGATGTTTTTCTACTGTTTGACCTAGTGACCTAGTTTTTAACCCCACTTGACCCATTTTCAAACTCGTCCAAGATTTTTTTCAAGACATTCATTCTGACCAAGTTTCATGAAGATTGGACTAAAATTGTGACCACTAGAGTGTTCACAAGGTTTATCTACTGTTTGATCTAGTGACCTAGTTTTTTACCAAACGAAACCATTTTTCAAACTCCTCCGAGATTTTATCAAGACAATCATTCCAACCAAGTTTCACGAAAATTGACCTAAAATGTGACCTCTAGAGGGTTCACAAGGTTTTCCTACTATTTGACCTAGTGACCTAGCTTTTAACCCCACTTGACTCACTTTCGAACTCGTCCGAGATTTTATCAAGACATTCATTCTGACCAAGTTTCATGAAGATTGGACTACAATTGTGACCACTAGAGTGTTCACAAGCAAATTGTTGACGACGGACAATGGACAATCAAGTCTCCCAAAAGCTCACCCTGAGCTTTGCTCAGGTGAGCTAAAAAAGCATGAGCACTGCATGCTGGTGCCAACGCTCCATTGTCATGACATTTTAAAGTTTTATTTCCTAATTTCATAAAGGGGCATAATTTTGTAAACAAAAAGCCTTACAGAATTATGGCCCTTGGTCAGATTAAAGCCCTTGTGATGGTGAACAAGTGTGTGAAGTTTTATAAAATTTGGATGATTAGTAAAGAAGTAATAGCCAACGTTAAAGTTCCCGGATGACGACGACAACACGGACGCCTGATTTATGACAATAGTTCGTATTTTTTTCTTCAAACAACAGACAAGCTAAAATCTAATAAATTTTCATTATGTCATTATTATTTCTTACATTCATGAAGTAAAGGTTTAAAGGTCAAGTAAACAGATTGGGTTTTCGTCAAATTCTGATAATATACAGTTAGTTAAATACCAAGCTTTAGAAAATTCTTACCGTTTTTATCTAGTTTTGATTTAAATCGAGTTTTTTATGTACCGCGAACCGTGTATTTTGAAAATCGATACATGATTATCTCCCTTGCGTGACGTCACTTGTGATACTCGCAAGTCAGGGATCCCATTGAGAGAGAGGAATGTACACAGAAACTTAACCTTTTCCTTTAAATTAACGCCTCTGCAAACAAAGTAGATCCAGATCAGAGCCTACAGGAACCGTCTAATTAGGGTCTGTTCTGTTTGCTTACAAAATTAGATCAAATCCGAGTCCTAAGTTTCTATAAATACCCAAATTATTTTCACACTTTTCCAGACATTACGTCCGTGGATTAGCCTTAGAAAGTGACACTTTATCGAGTAGGGTAAACTATTTATGGGGTGTGATGTTTATTTTAGGTGTGAAATACAATGGTACTTAAAATTAAACACATATTTTTTAAGTTTGTTAATCTTATTTGCTGATTATGCATTTATATGTTTTTGTTTATATCTGCTATATTTAGATACTATGTGCTGTATATATTCATGTGATTACGATAAATGTATGCATTATATGTCAACAAGACGATGTACGTTTGTATAAGTCTTCAATAAAAATCTGTTCTGTTCTGTTCTGTTCTGTTCTTAAACCTTCCCTTGCCTTTTACCCATGCCCTGTTGTATAATTATATATAGCTTCACTGTGTACACGTATTTCGCTGTGCAATCACTGCTGTTAACTCATGTTAACTCATTCTCTCCTAGGCTATTTTTAGACCCAACCTTTTTTAATTAATCTACCAAAAAGGAAAGTTTTAGAATTTTGTAGTTTGAAACCAGTGCCATAAATAGAGCATTTGGTCCTATAGGACCAAATGCTCTATTTATCACAATTGTTTCACAATGTGAATTTTATGTAGGCGCAAAAATGCGTAACTAGGGGCCAATGTGTTAATAGTGCAGACCCTGATGAGACAGCTCCTGCAGGTTTTAACTATTTACAGGTTGGTATATTGACGTGAATAACAAGCGAATGGTTAAAACTTACTTTACCTGTCAGTGAATTTACACTATTCATAGACCATAATTTAAAAAGAGGATGAGGTTAGGATCAAGACCATTAGCAAATAGTGTAGATTCAGATCAGAGGGACCAGTTGAGTCCCGCCCATGAGTTGGGTCCAAACAACTTTTATACAGAACCAGAGAACTGTAGATGACTTTCATATTTAGGCAAAGTGGGTTCAGATGAAATGGGACGTTCTCGTTCAGTAACATAGTACTATGTATAAATGTACGTACTTTAGAAAAAAAGAAATTCCACCAAAATACAGCAAAATAGAACATTATTTATTTATTTATTTTACCTTAATATTTCCAATACCAAAATGATGCATTACTTTCGGAAAATCGAGTAAAGGTTGAACTACCAAAATATGTATTTTGTTGGGAAAATGAGAAAAAGGTGGATCTTGATAATAAATGGTAGTCAGTCTTGAAGAATGCCTATTTTTTTTAACATATTCATGTTTCTAAAGCTTGTGAATTATTTTTAAATGACTGGACCTACCACAAATAAAAATGTCTATGAAATATATAGTCAACATATTAAAACTGTTACTACATTTTTCTTTATCATAATTTTACAGTATACTCGTATGTGCAATTTAATTATGGTTTGTATTACATGTATATGGAAACAAAGTAAACATAGCCATTAGAATTTCTCTATGCATGTATGAATGAATGTTAAATGGCCTTAGGCCATATTGTACTAAGCCATATTACACACGAAATGCCACATGCAGGGTCAGTCTCCAGATGTCAGTTATCATAGTGGCACTTTGTCAAATACTCATCAGGGGACAATGATTATTGCAAGGCCATAAAACCCGCTTCCTGTATAATACGTATTGTTGCATTCCTTTCTGTAGCTGTGGTAACTTGTCAAAAGAATCAACCATTGCGGTCATGGTGCCTCAAAGTTAGTTTTGGGCAAAATGTAGGTAATAATCAGTAAAACTATAATTGTAAAACGTATCCAATGAACAATTCCGTAAATTACAGTAATCCAGAATGACTTTTTTCCTATAGATTTATGGTCAAAATTGTCCATGTCCAAAAATTGCAAAAGGAACATATTTATGATAAACTATTTCCCTGATGAAAAAATATGTGTCAGTAAATCACTTCACGAATATAAACCCTTTATTCCACGTGCCTGTTTATGCCAATGCAAACATAGTAGACCCAGATCTAACGTACTGAAACAAATTTACAAACAGAGTAGATCAAGATCAGACAGCTTCTGATCAGATTCTTGTCGATTTGCTTATGAAATGATATACCGGTAGGTCTCATATATCATTAACTCTCCATGAAATCATTATTTCTTACACGAATATTCATGAAGAAGATCTAAAGGCTTTTTTCACAATGTTAACTTTTCAAATAGATCATTGGCTCTGACAGATCAATTAGGATTAGATCAACCAAATTTCGCAAGCAAACAGAGCAGAACCTGATCAGACAGCTCTTACAGGAACTGTCCGATCTGGATCTACTCTATTTGCAAACGCGCGTGAAGCCGTTTATATAAGAAGAGAAGGATTGGGAAATTGATTTAAAGGGAATTAGGTGTCTGCTGCAAACAGTGCTAAATTGTGTTTATTTATCATTTTTATTTATTAAAGATTTCATGACCTCATGAATATTCATTACAGGGATTACAGAGAAGCTAGACAAAAATAGTCGAATCTAAAGACATAAGTCTTCGGACTAAGCAATCAGAGCATATCCTGATCAGACACTTCCTGCGTGATTTGGGTTTACGCTGTTAACAAAACGTTTGTATAGAATAATTTTCCACGAAGAAAAAGCCCATTAACCTACAGTGCTACACCTAATTTAGTCACATTTATAACAGAATGTAGTATATATCCTTTTTTATAATTGTAGACCCAAGTCATCCACTGCATCTCTAGTATAAATTTCATGGAAAACAGCCGTCGAGACAAAATGTAAATCACATCACATTTTCTTGAATTTCTCGTCTTTTGGTAATTAAATAATCCTATTTAGTCTCTGTTGGATTAGGAGCTACACCCATAGGCAGGGATACACCCATAGGCAGCAAAAATAGCCATTTTAGCACTCAAAACGAAGCAGGAGTACATTACGTGCGATTCTTTTCTATACGATATCTAGTTCGGAATTTATAGCGAATGTCACAAGTGACGTCATCACAAGGGAGATAAGCGAACGACCAAAATCAGCCAGTGCTTACTTATCGGTGATATATGACAGCTGCTATGTGCGATATGACTGTATTTTTTGTGTTTTCGAAACTTCGTCGTACAAGGTACCCATTTGTCAAATATTTACGAAAAAGTGTCCTACCTGTTTACTTGACCTTTAAAAGGCATACATCATATCTACCTTGGCACTTAAAACCATCCAGCAGAATGCTCCCAGATCCTTCTCCATACTGACCAGGCTCCATCCTGATGCCATCATGGTAACCCAGTTGTTGACACACTACCACTGCCTCAGACTTTGTGAGGTCATTGCCACAGACTGTACCCCACCTGCTCTTTATGTAAACTTCCAATCGCCCTGCAGTGACAGTCCCATTGACTAGCCGTACCTTGAATTCCATGTCATCTACAATAATTTTAAATTTGAAGTCTTCAATAAACACAAACATGACAGTATGTATGTCTCATATAACATGAGGCTAGTGTAGACCCAGATCAAATGTGACTAGTTCCAGATTAACTTCTTTCCAACTTATGATGAAATTTGTATTTTTTAAGAATATTTCAGATCCAGTAGGAAGTTATGGCAAAGGTTATAGGTTTATAAAGTTTCTAAAGGAATGTAACTATCAAAGATTGTAGCTGTTTGAACTCTTCCCTGTTCTATGTTTAGTTCAAATTTTAATACCTATTGAATATTCAGACAGCATAGTTATAATGAAATATGGAATATTTCAGTCATTTTAAAAACTAAAGAAACAGATCTTATGAAAATCCATTAGCAAACAGAGCAGACCCTGATTAGATGGCTCCTACTACAGCCGTCTGCTCTGGGTCTACTCTGTTTGCAAATGTGTGAAAAGGCATTTCTATGAAAGAAAGGTTTAATATACATGGAACCAGTATTAAGCCTCACAGTTGATAGATGCCACTACTGCCACATTTGTCACATAGAATGCTTTTCAAGGACTATAACACCCTTATGAAAACTCAATCTAGGTGTATTAGTGAAGAAGTAATACATCTCATCAAGATTTTCAGGACATATATACAAAAAGGACAATAGTAAATCTATATCGTCCCCTTATAAGTGGGGGAAGTGGGGGCAGAAGGATGTGAGATAGTTTTATGAAACTGACACAATAATGTTTTAGATATGGTATGTTTAAGATTTCAAAGATGGGATAAATTAACAACGTTTTTTATTTTACTGCGTACATGTTTTGATTTACATCTTCATCAGTGCATAACAACTATAATATACTTAACGTCACGTTACGTAACGTTACAACAAATTTATCCCTTTACTCCAAAGATACGCATTTCTACGCCTTTGCAAACAGAGCAGACCTAGATAAGACGGCTCCTATCGGAGCTATCTGATCAGGATCTGCTCTGCTTGCTGATGATATAAAATAGTTATGAGTCAAGAGTTAGTGACATGGTCATAAATTTCTGTGTCCATGTGCTATTAGATTTATAACAAATCAATCTAATTAATATTCATGACGCAAATATTTCTTACATAAATATTCAAGGAGGAAAGGGTTAAGAATGTAAAGTAAATTACATTATTAAAATAGGCTGAAAATGCGTACAGGCGGATTGAAAGAATACGAACCCCCACATGGGCGCTGCCCATGTCCCACAAGGGGCCTACATGACCCCCTTGACCCCCACAAATTTTCCTCTTTTTTCACAAACAACTATTCTGACTCCTGAATTTTGATGATTGTTTAATGACAAAAATTTGCATCAAAGATTTATTCACTTGTGTAAGCTGGAATAATTTGATATTTGGTCTGAAGCATGATCATTGTTAGTTGTACCATGTCTACCCTTATCAGGTCTGTTGTTCATCTACTTCCTGTTTGCCGACACTCTGATTGAATTTGGTGATTGTTTAATGACAAAATCTTTAGTCAATTTAATTCATTCAATTAATATCATTTAATATGAAGGGAGGCTATTTAAATACAAACAGTGCAGATCCTAATTAGAGGGCACTTCTAGAAGCCCTTTGATCTGGGTCTGCACTGTTTACATATGCTAGTTACATCATTTCCCATATTCATAGACTATTACCTTGTTTGTTTGAGCACATGACAGCAGCCACAGCATCCCATCGACAGACCCCAATCTGTCCCCAGTCATGAGGACCACAGTCCTGGAAGGAGTTCTCAGTTCCAATACAGTTCAGGCCGTTGAGCCAACGGATTTTTCTTTCTAAACCTATATAAAGACATAAACACTTTCAGCATAGAGATTGATAGTACAGTCAGTGCATTACGGTTAACAATCTTAAAATAACAAGATGTGTTTGTGAAACACTATGCTCCT
Organism: Azorinus chamasolen; assembly: GCA_963576725.1. Lineage (NCBI taxonomy): Eukaryota > Metazoa > Mollusca > Bivalvia > Cardiida > Solecurtidae > Azorinus > Azorinus chamasolen. Next base: position 78,526,217 of record OY755239.1, read on the forward strand.
GATATGACCCATGTTCTTAATGTAAGACCTTGACCTTAATAAGTCACCCCTAAAAATGTTCGCCTCCATAAGTTGCACATGCATGCAAAGTTTGAAGAATGTATGTAAAATGGTGACAAAATTATCGCCAACGTTAAAGTTGGGGACAAATAGACAAACCAACAGACAGAGCAAAAACAATATGCCCCCCTGTGATTGGGGGGGGGGGTAAAAATAGTTTATACAGATGCCATAAACAGAGATACAGACAGACAGGCAGAGACAGGCTGACAACAGATAGATGGACAGAAAGACAGCCAAAACATGTACTGTTAGGCAGATAACCATAGAGATGGAGACAGACAGCAGCCAGACAGCAGACAGATGGACATGCATAAAGACAAACAGGCTGACAGACAAGATAGACAAAACATGCATATAAGCCAGATAACTATAGACAATATGCAGATAACTGTAGACAATAGGCTGATAACTATAGACATAGGCTGATAACTATAGACAATATGCTGATAACTATAGACAATAGGCTGATAACCATAGACAATAGGCAGATAACTATAGACAATAGGCTGATAACTATGGACAATAGGCAGATAACCATAGACAATAGGCAGATAACTATAGACAATAGGCAGATAACCATAGACAATAGGCAGATAACCATAGACAATACGCAGATAACTACAGACAATAGGCAGATAACCATAGACAGATGGACAGAAAGACAAACAATATACAGGCAGACAAACAAACAAAGTGGCAGACAATAGAAAAATGGCCTGATCAGCAGAAATACAAACACAGAAGAATGGAGAGACAGGCACTACAGACAGATGGACATATGAACAGACAGACAAGTAGCATGACAGACAGGCAGAAAGATAGACAGACAGATAATTTGTGATCCTAATGACAATGGGTGTACGATGGGATTAGCAGAAAAGATTATAACCCTCTCCTTCATATTAAACCGAGCAGACCCAGATCAGAAAGCTCCTGCGTAACAAATTATAATAATAGACCTGACTTTACAGTTCCTATCGGTACCTTTGCATTGGATTAATGTGTTGAAAATAAAAATTTTGATTTTGACTAAGTGCGCTTTCTTTTTAGAAAATGCTTACTGTAGAAATCTTACTTAACCCATTACCGCATAGGCTATTTTCATTAAAAGAAGCGTCAAAAGGCGTCTATATGTGGGAATGGGTTAAATTAATATTTCAAGTACATGCACATTCCCTTGAATTGTCTTATGCCACAATATTGACTGTCAGCTTTGGTGAACTGCATCTGATTTCACCGTTAGCCTGCTATGGGCAGATGAGTGAATACCTATGCAAACAGTTTGGATCCAGATGAGATGCTGAGTAACTCAGCGTCTCATCAGGATCCAAATTGTTTGACATCCTGATTGCATTTTGTAAGACAAATTGATGATAGTTTGCATCTTGAAAATGTAGTAGGTGAAAAATTCTGTAATAATTTGCTCAGCAGGTAAAAGGTTAAACAGGGATTTCTCATTTCCTTTGAAGACATCTTTTCTCTTTAATAACAATCTGATTAGTGTCTGCTTTGTTTTCTTATGAAACAAGTTACGGGAGCATTGAAAGCAATGCCATAGTCCCCTACCAGCTGAACTCTTTGTGTCACAATTTAATGAAAATCTCTTATGTGCTGCAAGTTCATAAAAATTCTGTATACCATACTTATTGAATCAAATATATCACTTCTGACACATAATATTCAATCAAAGATTACAAACACAAGTAATAAGTTTAATAACAATTTCCCTTTTTTTTTCTTTTTTTTTTAAAAAAACCCCAGCAAAAACTTTTGCCAAATATTGTAAATCAAAAAGGGGAATAACTCTGTTAAATTCATAGAAGAGTTATGGCTGCTGCCACCCAATGTCATCTAATAAGATCAAGCATTTTTTTTTGTGAAATACCAACTCCAAAGTTCAAAACCTAAGTACCTATTTGTAAAAAATTCAAGTTCAAAGACTGTAACTCTGACAAAAATTATTCAACCAGACTGAGATTATCAACTGCAATTAGCATATTACTGGCCCAACACTTTCAGCCAATACCAAAAAGCATTGTGTATATATGCTTTTATAAAAATTTTGTTAATAAATATTCATGATTTTATTCATTCTTACATGAATATTGAATAGGGAAACGGTTAAGCATCAAGATCATATTGAGGGCTTGGTGCAAAACTATTCTAACTCCTTCACTTTGTGAAGGAGTTAGAATAGTTTTGCATCAAGCCCTCGATATACCTATAGTAAATATGATTATTGTTTTCTTAGTTTTGTTTCAATGTTTTGTTTCAATGTTTCGAACCGCAAAACAATAAAACTGGAGTAAACAAAAGTTAATTTCAAACAAATAAAATTAATAATTAGCGTAATTAGTTCCAAAATGGTCGTCATTAAAAGGTCACATATTAGGTTATATGTTTTATGCAAATTTGAATATCCATTGGCCAGAGCGTAAACAATAATATTAAACAGTTAATGAAAGGTTTGGCAGTGGCCTGGATCCCACTAATTGTAAGAAAAGTTTTTGTAGAAGTCCTTCCATGATTAGATGTTATGTATACAAACTCTTTATATAATCAGTTTGTGACTTCCTTTTTTATTGCTTAACCCTTTCCTCCATAAATACGCCTTTCTACGCCTCTGTAAAAGTCACTTTATGAAACCATTGTGGCAAATAGAGTATTTGCTCCATAGGAGCAATTGCTCTATTTGTCACAATGGTTTCAAAACTACCTAATTCTAAACTTTTCCTTTTCTTTAGTAAATGCTCCTTTTCATTAGATTCATTCAGAGAGGTTGGGTCTAAAAATAGCCTATGGAGGAAAGGGTTAAGATGATCTAACTGAGAGGAGTCAGTGGTCAACACTGAGAGTGCTTAAGATGAGCAAATATAAAACAGGGATGTGTAACTGCATATCAGTGGATAATTCAGTTTCAGCTGACACTTCAGCCTTTTATATGTACTTTCATTCCTATTATCGTTGTGCGGTTTCGTAATGTGACTGATATTTGTGTATTCATGCTATCTCCTTACACATTGCTATATTTTGTGGACATTTTCGATCATTCTAAACCAAAGCTAACATTTCAAGGCCTTTTCATGTCAGAAATAGTAAACCTTGATTGTTTTCAGATGCCATGTAAATGATGTTATTTAACACTTTTCATATCCGTCAAATGTATGTCATTAAATTGCACTATAGCAGTTGTCAGGTATGTATGGGAAGCATGGGATCAATGGTGAGAACACCATTACATGTACTTAGTATTCATTGCTTATGCAAAGAATACAAAACTCCTATGTACATTTGCTATTATAAATATTCAGCTAAAAACATTCATGGTGTCATTATATCTGCAATGAATATCCAACAGGGAAAGGGTACAATGCCCAAAGGCCCCAACCTCATTCGTAATTAGATACCAGTATTGTATAACTGCATCTCATCTGCAGTTAAACTGTTTGATACTGTGAATATGTTTTTGAAGAAAAAATGACAAAAAAAATATTTTTCCAAAACTGAAGTAGGAAACAATTTTGAAAATGCTATTAAATTTCTAAGAAGTTGTTCCCCTGACAACAATGGTTTTTTTTATCAAGTTAAAAGCTAGTTACCTGCGGCTGAGGTTTTGTATGCATATCCAAATGTGTAGCCTTCCTGCTTGCACATCACAACAGCATCGTTATCAGTAAACCCATCTGTGCATACAAAGCCATCGTACAAGAAATATGTAACCTCTACAACAGGAGCAGCAGATATTTCTGAAAATAAATACAAATCATCATTATAATAGCTGAAGCAATGAAGCCAGCTGTCTGGTCACAATACTGTGAATTCTAACAACCTATCAGGCCACTGATCTAAGCTAATTTACACCGACTGCAAATGTTTAAGGTAGCTAGATAGGTTCAGCATGTGCCATCAGAAAATCGTATTTAATACTACCAAAAGTCATTTTTTGACTAGTTACATTAATTTATTCGATCATTTTTCAAAAACATCAACAATCCTATCAAAACCAACATTTAAAATCTATTTCAATGTGCTAGTTTGAAATTTTTATACCCCCCACAACGAAGTTTGGGGGGGGGGTATACTGGAATCAGGTTGTCCGTCTGTCCGTCCGTCCGTCCGTGGACACAATTTTGTCCGGCCTACTTCTTCTACAGTTTTGTTTCAATTTTGTTGAAAGTTCATATGTAGCCATATGACCATATAAACCTGTGCACCGCATATTTCCGTTATGATCGGACCACTACTTCAGGAGTTATCTCCCCTTTTTAGTCCCCTACCAATGTTTTCTGGTTTTCTGGACTTTTTATGGAAGTGACTCGAGATATCAACTCAATATTTAGTAAAAAGCTAAATCTAGATAAGTTACAGCTTATGTTATAATCTCAGCCCGGTTGAATAATTACTTCCAGAGTTATTGCCCTTGAACTTTAATTTTTTTCTTCCAATTTGGGATTTTCCAGACTTTTTTTGGAAGTGGTTGCAGATATTAACTTCATATTTAGTATAAAGCTAACTCTAGATGAATTACAGCTTAATACCCAATCTCAGTCTGGTTGAATAATTTTTGCCAGAGTTACGGCCCTTGAACTTTAATTTTTTGTCAATTTTTCAATTTTCTGGTCTTTCTTTGGAAGTGGTTGGAGATATTAACTTCATATTTGCAATAAAGCTAAATCTAGATGTGGTACAGCTTAAGTTCAAATATGGGTCTGGTTGAATAATTTTTGTCAGAGTTATTGTCCTTGAACTTAATGTTTTTCTGAAAAGGTACCTAGTTTTAGAACTTTGGATTTGACAAAAACCTCATGAAACGGTCTTGTTTCTCTGAATTATTCTTCATTTTTATTACATAAATTAGGTTGGGGCATGTATTGTTTTTAAATCTCTTCAAGTTTCTGTATGTACATATGTTCAGATTGATGATAGGTGTTCTGACAAGCAGACAGGTGGGGGGTATTCGTTAGCCTTTGGCTTACTGTTCTAGTTTCAATAGAGATTACAAAGTCATCTTTCAAACTAAAGCTATTGCAATTGGCCAATATGTAAATCATAACCATTTCTAGGAAACAATATGCCACAGAATTTTGATAAAACCCTCTGTTTAGGAATATTCTACTTTAAGACCCTTAAAATTCTGCCTAACGCTACATTTCTTTTGATGTAAGATATTGAAAAACTGTGACACTGACTCCTCACTGAGACAATGCTTTGGGATATGCCAAACAGCGTTCAATTCAGACACAACACTGGAAGTTATGTTTGTTTGTAAAAGTCGACTCCTTTAACTTTGCATCTTTCAAAAACATGAAAAACAAAAGACGAACCCCCATTGTGTTTTGTAATCTGATAATTATCTATACCTTTCTATCACATTTATATCCAATGGAAAGCTTATAATATAATTGACATTGTCCACTAAACTTCTCCCCCTTTCTTCAACTCGATCAATTAAGAAAGCTTATTTTATTGCCAGTTTCCCATAAAACACTCATTAGAAAGCTTATCTAGTCACATGACCTACATAGTTTGAGGCTACCAAGAGGGAAAAACATGTACGGCTAAATGTCCGCCTATTATTTTATCAAGTGCATGCCATAATTATCAGGTGCCCCAATAAGCCTTTCCTTATAAATGGCTGACTGGATAAGTCGAAGAAATACTAGGTGTTATTAAAGAAAAGGAGATTTACATGGCTTCTGTGGTATCTCTATTGGTATTTCGTTAATGCAATGTGTAAACAAGAGCAGTCCGCAAACAGCGCGCTCCACTTTCATTAGTGGGGGATAGTGTATTGGAAGTCTAAGTCAGAAAGGGGAGATAACTATAGCAAAATTAATTTTAGGGTTATCCGCCCTTGTAAAATAGGTCCCCCTTGTAATAGTTAACATGTATACCAAGGTTGAACCAAATATCTTGGACAGTTTCTGAGACATGGACCTGAACATAAAACTTAACCAACAATGAAAATTTTAAGTCGAAAAAGGGGCAAAACTATGGCAAAATTAATTTTAGGGTTACCTACCCTTGTGAAATGGGTTCCCCTTGTGATAGTAAACATACATACCAAATATGATCCAAATATCTTCGATGGTTTCTGAGAAAAGGACCTTAACAAAAAGGTTAACCAACGCCGACGCCAATGCAACACCAACGCCGACGCCAACGCCGACGAGAGGGTCATGACAATAGCTCCACTTTTTGAAAAAGTGGAGCTAAAAATGATATTCTTCATAGATTTTAGTAGTTAATCACCTTAATTAACCTTTCCTTCATATAAACATCTTATCACACTTTTGCAACCAGAGTAGACCCAGATCTCCGGATTTGTAGTCAAGCGCATTACCACTAGACCACCGCTCCACCTCACTGAATTATGTTAATCCATTACAGAGATATGGCATCGGATGGAAAAAAAAATTTATATGATTTTTGCATATAAAAAAACAAAAACTACTAAATGACGCAAGTGATATCGAAAAGCAATACATTGGAATGATGCCCCAGTGATAAAAAATATTCATGTCGAGTTTCATTGACTTCTGTTAATCCATTACAGAGATATGGCATCCAACGGAAAAAAATAGTTGATTTTTGCTTATAAAAGGGCAATAACTCCTAAATGCCGCAAGCGATCTAAAAAGTAATACATGGGAACAATGCCCCAGTAATAACAAATATTCATGTTGAGTTTCATTGAATTCTTTAAATCTGTTACAGAGATATGGCATCAGACGGAAACCCGAAGGACGAATGGAAGGACAAACAAAAGGAAGGAGGGACGGACAAACCCCCAAAAATATCCCTCTGCCTTTGGAAGGCAGGGCAGATGGAAGGAAAGATGGATGGACAAACCAAAAACAATATCGCTCTGTCTTTGGAAGACAGGGCAGATGGAAGGAAAGATGGATGGACAAACCAAAAACAATATCCCTCTGTCTATGGAAGGCAGGGCAGATGGAAGGAAAGATGAATGGACAAATCAAAAACAATATCCCTCTGCCTTTGGAATGCATTGGATAAAAATTTGAAAATGCTGAACAGATTCCTGACACTGGATGGACAATAATTGTTGATGAGTTCACAATTTAATCTTAATCTAGTTTGTGCTCAGGTCAACTATTAATTTAACCCTTTCCCTGTTCTATGTTTATTCCAAACTTCAATACCTACTGAATATTCATTCACAAAATAGTTATACAGAAATATGGAAGGTGAGACATTGTAGACATTTTAGAAAGCAAAGAAAAAGATCTATCAAATTCTGTTAGCAAACAGAGCAGACCCTAATCAGACGGCTCCTCTAGGAGCCGTCTGATCTGGGTCTACTCTGTTTGCAAATGTGTGAAAACACATTTATATGAGGGAAAGGGTTAATCTAAATCTAGTTTGTGCTCAGGTCAGATATTAAAATATGTTTGCTAAATCCAACAACTAGATATACTCACGGGAAAATCCAAAGTTATAACTGGAACAAGCCACCGAGGCGTACTGTCCACTGGTGCATTGTGGCATCTGTGTTTCTGATGAGCAATCAGTCATGGAGCTCTCAAGTCCTGTGCATTTCAGATTAGACATAGTAAATTTAGAGCTTGGGGGACCAAATGCTGAGCAACACAGGACCATGGAATAAGTGAATTCCAGTTCTTTACAGACAACTGATGCCTCCACATCCCCGAAGCTATCTGCACAAACAAGTCCGTATGTTTCACCATCATGGTACTGCACTGGTCCAAATGAATGGAATGGTTGTAATGAAACTACAAGGAAACATGTAAAAATAGAAATTATCAATAAGGTTTAATAAAGATTAAAAGGTTTATATGGTAAAGCTTCTATACCATGGCCACTTATTGAAACAGTCGGCTACTTCATGCTGGATAAAGTAATGCAAAAAGTTCCAGTGGGACATAAAATGGAAATAAGATATATAATATAATTTATAATATAATATATATAACTTTTGCAGAGGACCTGAACATGATGCTATGTTCGAAATATAAAAGCTGAGAACCTCCCAGTTTCAGAGGAGAAGATTTTCAAAGTTTTCACTATAATTACATGTGTATATAAAATTACGTTTCTATAGAAAACTGGCCACCCCTGGGGCGGGCCAATTTTGACCCCTGGGGGATAATTGATACAACTTTAGTAGAGGACCAGAACATGATGCTATGTGCCAAATATGAAAGCTGAGAACCTTCCAGTTTCAGAGGAGAAGAGTTTCAAGGTATTCACTATATGTTTCTATAGAAAACAAGGCAACTCTGGGGTGGGGCCAATTTTGACCCCAGGGCCATAATTTATAAAAAAATTTTTATAGAGGACCTACAGGTGATGCTATATGCCAAAGATGAACGGTGAGAACCCTGTAGATTCAGAGGTGAAGATTTTTAAAGGTTCAAATTGTTGACAATGGACGATGCACAAGTCACACCGACGGATGACGGATATCAGGCGGGCTAAAAACTAAGAATCCTATGTCCTTTCTTTGCCTGAAGAATAACTGCATTTGTGAGTACAACCAACACACTACAGTCACCTTCCTTAACCCTTTCCCTCAAATAAACGTGTTTTCACACATTTGCAAACAGAGTAGACCTAGATCAGACGGCTCCTGGAGGAGCCATCTAATCAGGGTCTGCTCTGTTTGCTAATATAATTTGATAGATCTGTTTCTTTGCTTTCTAGAATGTCTACAGTGTTCCACCTTCCATATTTCTTTATAACTATTTTGCTAATGAATATTCAGTATGTATTGAAATTCGGAATAAACATTGAACAGGGAAAGGGTTAAATGTTGTCTTAAAAGGGCATTTTAAAATGCAACATGTTTTTTGTCACTCCTCATCGTAAGTCTTAGATTACATAAACTATATTTACAAAAGTTGACTACACTCAGATTTACTCACCATGTCTATAACAGTAGACTGAGGCATCCTTGGAGTGATCAACACAGGTGGATGACACTTTATTCCAGCCACTGTTAGGACACTGGAATATAGTTCTCTCCGTTCCCTCACATTGCACATTCGATAGGAGAACAGGCATATTCGCATCTACAGAGCCCAGCTGGGACCTGAAATTTGTTTTTAATAAGCTCACTCTTAGAAACAAATTTAGTTTTAAACAAGAGGGCCATGATGGCTCTGTTATCATTTACAAGACAATGAGAGGAGAAGATTTTCAAAGTTTTCACTATAATGTTTCTATTGAAAACTAGTCATGCCTGGGCCGGGCCAATTTCGACCCTGGGGCATAATTTATATAACTTTTGTAGACTAGATGACCTGAACATGATGTTATGTGCTAAATATGAAAACTGAGAACCTTGCAGTTTCAGAGGAGAAGATTTTCAAAGTTCTACTATATGTTTCTATAGAAAACAAGGCACCCCTGGGGCAGGGCTAATTTTGACCCCAGTGGCATAAGTAATAGTAGAGGACCTACAGATGATGCTATGTGCCAAAGATGAAAGTTGAGAACCCTGTAGATTCAAATTGTTGATGCAGGATGACGGACGACTCACACTGATGCACATCAGGTGATCACAAAAGCTCACCCTAAGCACTTTATGCTCTGGTGAGCTAAAAAGCAAACTGTTACTGAATGAACATGGGTAATATATCAAACACAAGTGCAGAAACAGCAGAAAATAGCAATACTTTAACCATTTCCTTCATATAAATGCATTTTCACACATTTGCAAACAGAGAAGACCAAGATCAGATGGCTCCATAATAGGAGCCCTCTGATCAAGGTAAGCTCTTTTTGCTAATGGAATCTCGAAAGATTTGTTTCTTTATTTTCTAAAATGGCTCCATTTTACCACCTTCAATATTTCGTTATAACTATTTTGTCTATGAATATTCAGTAGGTAGCAAAATTTGGAATAAACATAGAACAGGGAAAGGGTTATCAAATGGAAACCATTTCATCACCTGAGATCATGTTAACCTTAACCTTTGACCTAGTGACCTCAAAAACAATAGGCGTCATTTAGTGGTCATGACCAACCACCACAGCAAGTTTGAAGATCATGAGCCAAACCCTTGAGCAGTTATTGATCGGAAACCATTTCATCAGTTAAGGTCATGGTGACCCTGATCTTTGATCTAGTGACCTATAAAACTATTGGGATCATCTAGTGGTCATGACTAATCACCACAGCAAGTTCGAAGATCCTAAGCCAAACTATTGAGCAGTTATTAATCGGAAACCATTTCATCACCTAAGATCATGGTGACCTTAACCTTTGACCTAGTCATTTAGTGGTCACCACCAACCACCACAGCAAGTTTGAAGATCATAAGCCTAACCCTTGAGCAGTTATTGATCGGAAACCATTTCATCAGTTAAGGTCATGGTGACCTTGACCTTTGACCTAGTGACCTAAAAAACAATAGAGGTCATCTAGTGGTCATGACCAACAACCACACCAAGTTTGAAGATCCTAGGCCAAACCCTTGAGCAGTTATTGATTGGAAACCATATCAAGTTAAGGTCATAGTGACCTTGACCTTAGACCTAGTGACCTAAAAAACACTGGGGGTCATCTAGTGGTCATGACCAACCACCACAGCAAGTTTGAAGATTCTACGCCAAGCCGTTTATTAGTTATTGATTGGAAATTGTTTGATCTCTCGACCGACAGACCGACCGACATGTGCAAAGCAATATACCCCCATTTTTTCAAAAGGTGGGTATAACATAGATGATTCTACAGTTACTCCCATTGCTTAAATTTCCCATGTCCATCTACCATTATGAAAATTAATGTAATTAATATTCATGATGTCATTTTTTCTAACATAAATATTCATGGAGTAAAGGGATAATAACCCCAACACAACTCCTTATTTATATACTGTGAAAAAAGATGAAATGGGGCAATAACCCCAACACAACTCCTTATTTATATACTGTGAAAAAAGATGAAATGGGGCAATAACTCTAGTCATATCTACTTAAATGTGCTCAGGTTCCCATGATTTATGAACAACAGTTACTACAAATGGCGAAAAATTGTAGAAGAAGCAGCTTGGACAAAACTGCATCAACATACCTATGGACTGATGGACCTTTTCAGTTTTCACAAGGGTCAGTATAGCTCCTAGAACGTTGTCAACATATAATTATGAACCATGTCATTTTTCTCATATCAGTCTGAAATTCATCATTACTGACAAACGGTATACTCCACTGTTTATATCCATACATGCACATTACGTCATACGGCAGCCATTTGCATAGAAACAGCTGATTGAATTAGCATGTAGAAAATGCCTTTAGGGTGCTTTCTCCCTTGTTTCCAAACAGAACAGAGGGATATGTAGCATAAGAGTTCCTAAAACATGACATCATCAAAGGAGGTAGATATAAGTTTAATCTGTCCTAAAATAAAAAATCTTACTAGATCTACAGGGAAAACATCAAGGGAAGATTGCAAAAATCTCAAATAGTTAACCATTTCATCCATATATATTTTTCATATAATGACAAAATTGCATAATGAATATTAATTACCTGAATGTCATCAGCAAATAGAGCAGACCCTGATCAGACAGCTCCTATAAGAGCCTTCTAATCTTGGTCTACTCTGTTTGCAAAGTACTAAATGTACCTATAATGTACAGATTTAACCCATTTCCCTCATGTAAACGTGTTTTCACACATTTGCAAACAGAGTAGACCCAGATCAGACGGCTCCTGTAGGAGCCGTCTGATCAGGGTCTGCTCTGTTTGCCAGTGGAATTTGAAAGATCTGTTCCTTTACTTTTTAAGATAGCTACAATATTCCACCTTACATATGTCATTATAAGTATTTTGTACATGAGTATTCAGTAGGTATTGAAATTTGGAATAAACATAATGCTAATCAGTAACCTGGACCCTATAATGAAGTCATCTTTTCGTACATGAATATTCATCAGCTAAAGAGTCAATCCTCAGCATGCCTTACCTGCTAGGCTGTCCATCTGCATAACCTAACTGTCTACAGAACACTTTAGCATCACTGATGGACCAGCCTGAGTTACAGATTGTGCCCCATCCACTTGTATCACTATATACCTCTACACGACCCTCGGAGTCTGACGGGCCATCTTGTAGCCTCACCAATTGGTCTGAAAACCAATTACAGCTTGTAGGTTACATATAGAAATTAGCACAAAAATATTGTTACAGTTGAACTTCAATATCTCCTTCCAAAACTTACAAAAAAGAGTTGTTCTTAAATGTATCACTATGCATATCTAGAAACACATGTGACAGCTTAATGCAGATTGAAAGTGATGCTGGAAGATCTTACAGGAGCTTTCAGTATTACTTTAGATCTGCATTAAGCTGATGACTCGAGCCTGTTATCTTGAAGTAATTTGTATGGTCTCTTGAAGTTTGAGATATCAAATTTCAACTGTATTTATACTAGCAAAAACAAATTTGTTATCCACTTTAGTTTCAAAAAAGAAATTTCTGCCATACCTTTTCAATAACACTTTCATTTCAAACAGCTTGGATCCTGATACAGTATAGATCATTTAATTCTTCTCTTGCTGAATTTTAAAATACATTTCTCCTTCTTTATCCATGCCCTGTTGTATAATTACATATATCTTCACTGTGTACAAGTATTTCGCTGTGCAATCACAGCTGTGGAGTGCACTGGTTGCAGAATCAACTTGTAAATAGTGCAGACCCTGATGAGACAACTCCTGCAGGAGCTGTCTCCTCTGGGTCTTCACTATTTACAGGTACGTATATTGACGCGAATAGCAAGCGAAGGGTTAAATGTTTAGCAAAGAAAGCATTGCAGCCAAGTGACATTATAAGTATTTCTCCTATCATTTTGAGCAGCAAATTGATAGCGATTGTATTGAATGGTAACTCTAACCTAAACAATTGATTTGGTCATACGTGAAAATAATATAACATGGTATGTAACACCTTTTAACTTTGCATTAGGAAACACAATATTTGTTTATTCCAGTAAAAACTAATGAGATCAAAACGGAGAAGAGCCACACAAGGTTTAAACTCGGGAGGGCTGAATTGCCCAGAAATAACCAATGATTAGTAATAGCATGTTGGCGCCACCTGTCCTAGGTGTAGTTGTGGCCTGTGGGCAGGCCATATGGTAAATGCGGTACTTTTTTATTCTAGTCACGAGGTATAATTAATAACCAAAAGTATATTCCGCAGCAGGTAATGTATTTTGCTACTAAAATGAAAATTAAAGACATGTTTATTGATAAAGCAGTCAAAATAGAAAGGTATAACCACTTACCTGATGAATATAATGACATGATTAACCCACTCCTCCATACATACTTATAGATCCAACCTCTTTGAATAAATCTACTTAAAAGCAACATTAACTAGAGAAAAGAAAAATGTTAGAATTGTGTAGTTTTGAAACCATTGTGATAAATACAGCATTTGCTCCTATGGAGCAAATGCTCTATTTATCACAATGGTTTCATAAAGTGACTATTACAGAGGCGTAGAAAGGCATATTTATGGAGGAAAGGGTTAATACTTATTAGATGACCTTGTATATTGGCATATGAACATAATAAATTTTGTTGCCCATGGCAGAAACTGTAGAATCAGATCTACATTAGCCCATAAGCAAATAGAGCAGACCCTGATCAGAATGCTCTACAGGAGCCATCTGATCAAGGTCTACTCTGTTGCAAGGCATCAAAAGGTGCCTCAATCAGATAAAGGGTTAACCGCTGATGAAAATGTTCTCAGAAAAGAATCTGAGTAACTCTGTCATTGGAGAAAGATAAACAAGAGGGCCAGAATGGCCCTGAAGCGCTCACCAGACAATCAGAGGAGAAGATTTTCAAAGTTTTCACTATATGTTTCTATAGAAAACTAGCCGGCCCTGGGGCAGTCCAATTTTGACCCCAGGGGCGTAATATATATAACTTTTGTAGAGGACTTGAACATGATGCTATGAGCCAAATATTAAAGCTGAGAACCTTTCAGTTTCAGAGGAGAAGATTTTCAAAGTTTTCTCTATATGTTTCTGCTGAAAACTACTCACCCCTGGGGCAGGCCAATTTTGACCCCAGGGCCATAATTCATATAACTTTTGTAGAAGACCTATACATGATGCTATGTGCCAAATATGAAAGCTGAGAACTTTCCAGATTCAGAGAAGAAGATTTTCAAAGTTTTCACTATTTGTTTCCATTGAAAACTGCCCACCCCTGGGGCGGGGACAATTTTGACCCCAGGGCAATAATTAATACAACTTTTGTAGAGGACCTGAACATGATGCTATGTGCCAAATATGAAAGCTGAGCGCCTTCCAGTTTCAGAGGAGAAGATTTTCAAAGATTTCACTATTTTTTTCTATTGAAAACTGCCCATCCCTGGGGCGGGGCCAATTTTGACCCCAGGGGCATAATTAATATAACTTTTGTAGAGGACCTGAACATGATGCCATGTGCCAAATATGAAAGCTGAGAAACTTCTGATTTCAAAGGAGAAGATTTTCAAAGGTTTACTATATGTTTCTATTGAAAACTTCCCACCCCTGGGGCGGCCCCAATTTTGACCCCAGGGGCATAATTTATATAACTTTTGTAGAGGACCTGAACATGATGATCTGTGCCAAATATGAAAGCTAAGCGCCTTCCAGTTTCAGAGGAGAAGATTGTCAAAGATTTCACTATTTGTTCCCATTGAAAACTGCCCACCCCTAAGGCGGGGCTAATTTTAACCCCAGGGCCATAATTTATATAACTTTTGTAGAGGACCTGAACATGATGCTATGTGCCAAATATGAAAGCTGAGACCCTTCTAGTTTCAGAGGAGAAAATTTTCAAAGTTTTCACTATATATTTCTATTGGAAACTGCCCACCCCTTGGGTGGGGCCAATTTTGACCCCAGGGCCTTAATTTATATAACTTTTGTAGAGGACCTGAATATGATGCTCTGTGCCAAATATGAAAGATGAGAGCCTTTCAGTTTCAGAGGAGAAGATTTTCAAAGATTTCATTATTTGTTTCTATTGAAAACTGCCCACCCCTGGGGCGGGGCCAATTTTGACCCCAGGGTCATAATTTATATAACTTTTGTAGAGGACCTGAACATGATGCTATGTGCCAAGTATGAAAGCTAATAACCTTCTGGTTTCAGAGGAGAAGATTTTCAAAGTTTTACTATATGTTTCCATTGAAAACTTCCCACCCCTGGGGCGGGGCCAATTTTGACCCCAGGGACATAATTTATATAACTTTTGTAGAGGACCTATTGGTGATGCTATGTACCAAAGATGAAAGCTGAGAACCCTGTAGATTCAGAGGAGAAGATTTTAAAGGTTCAAATTGTTGACGCCCGACGACGGACGACGCACACCGACGGACGACAGACATCTGGCGATCACAAAAGCTCACCCTGAGCACTTTGTGCTCTGGTGAGCTAAAAACACACTTGTACCTGGTGGTGCAGAGACAAAGCACAAGACTCCTGCAGAAGTTGTGTCCTCAGCACACGTCCAGTCAGCCGTTCTGAAAGCCGTTTCATATGCACAATCCTCCAGCCTATTTTCACCACCCATACACTCAAAATTGAATGCCCACAGTGGCTTGTATCTGGTTTGATACAACCTCCCAGCCAGCACAATCCCTGTAGCAAAGCCTGCTGCTTTGCATACCACATCAGCTTCATTATTGTCCCAACCAGCCATGCAAACTGTGCCCTCTACACCATACATGGTGACAATGATCTCTCCAAAATAACTGCCAGACATTTTCATTTGAACATCTAAATGTGACAAAATGGAAAATAAAAAATTACTGTACACTGAACTAAAAATGTAAATGAGATGCTCTCTGAACATTGTAAACGGTGTATACCCAGACCACACATCATATTCTTTGAATATTAAAACAAGTATCATTATTGGTCTTTAAAGGTCAAGTAAACAGATTGGGTTTTCGTCAAATTCTGATAGTATACAGTTAGTTAAACACCAAACTTTAGAAAATTCTTACCGTTTTTATCTAGTTTTGATTTAAATCGAGTTTTTATTGTACCGCGAACCATGTATTTTGAAAATCGATACATGATTATCTCCCTTGCGTGACGTCACTTGTGATGCTCGCCAGTCAGGGATCCCATTGAGAGGGAGGAATGTACACAGAAACTTAACCTTTTCCTTTAAATTAACGCCTCTGCAAACAAAGTAGATCCAGATCAGAGCCAACAGGAACAGTCTAATTAGGGTCTGTTCTGTTTGCTTACAAAATTAGATCAAATCGGACTCCTAAGTTTCTATAAATACCCAAATTATTTTCACACTTTTCCAGACATTACGTCCATGGATTAGCCATAGAAAGTGACACTTTATCGAGTAGGGGAAACTATTTATGGGGTGTGATGTTTATTTTAGGTGTGAAATACAATGATACTTAAAATTAAACACATATTTTTTATCTTAAACCTTCTCTTGCCTTTTACCCATGCCCTGTTGTATAATTACATATAGCTTCACTGTGTACACGTATTTCGCTATGCAATCACTTCTGTAAATCAACTTGTAAACAGTGCAGACCCTGATGAGACAGCTCCTGCAGGTTTGCACTATTTAAAGGTATATTGACGTGAATAGCAAGCGAATGGTTAAAACTTACTTTACCTGTCAGTGAATTAACACTATTCATAAACTATAATTTAACAAGGCAGTCCAAAGGACAGCTATATCCCCCACCGCCGCCACCTAAATTAAGACATTGACCTTAAGGTGATACCTTCCAGTTGTTAAGAAAATAGGACGCGGAAACCAATATAATGGAAAATGAAGGTAAGAACACGACTTTCAAATGTGACCTTGACCTTGAGCCGACATGACTGACACATGTGTTCTGCACATCATCTCAATTCGGTTAATATTTGACTCAAGTTTTATGAAAATCCTTCAAATGGTTTAGAAGATATGGAGCGGACACGAAATGTAATGGAAATTGAAGATTAAATCACTTGGCCTTCAAATGTGACCTTGACCTTGATCCAACATGACTGCCACATATGTTCTGCACATTGTCTCAACATGGTTAACATTTGAGGCAAGTTTCTTGAAAATCCTTCAAGGGGTATAGGAGATAACGAAACTATAATGGAAATTGAAGGTAAGAACACTTGATCTTCAAATGTGACCTTGACCTTGAGCCGACATGACTGGCACATGTGTTCTGCACATCGTCTCAATTTAGCTAACATTTAACTAAACTTTTATGAAAATCCTTCAAAGGCTTTAGAAGATATGCAGCGGACACGAAAATGTAACGGAAATTAAAGGTTAGAACACTTGACCTTCAAACGTGACCTTGACCTTGAGCCAACATGACTGCCGCATGGGTTCTGCACATCGTCTCAATTCATTTAATATTTGACTCAAGTTTTTTGAAAATCCTTCAAAGGGTTTAGAAGATATGGAGCGGACACGAAACTGTAATGGCAACTGAAGGTTTAAACACTTGACCTTCAAATGTGACCTTGAACTTGAGCCGACATGACTGCCACATGTGTTTTGCACATCGTCTTAATTTGGTTAACATTTGACTCAAGTTTTATGAAAATCCTTCAAAGGGTTTAGAAGATATGGAGCGGACACGAAAATGTAACGGAAATTAAAGGTTTAAACACTTGACCTTCAAATGTGACCTTGAACTTGAGCCGACATGACTGGCACATGTGTTCTGCACATCGTCTTAATTTGGTTAACATTTGATTCAAGTTTTATGAAAATCCTTCAAAGGGTTTAGAAGATATGGAGCGGACACGAAAATGTAACGGAAATTAAAGGTTAGAACACTTGACCTTCAAACGTGACCTTGACCTTGAGCCAACATGACTGCCGCATGGGTTCTGCACATCGTCTCAATTCATTTAATATTTGACACAAGTTTTATGAAAATCCTTCAAAGGCTTTAGAAGATATGGAGCGGACACGAAACTGTAATGGCAACTGAAGGTTTAAACACTTGACCTTCAAATGTGACCTTGAACTTGAGCCGACATGACTGCCACATGTGTTCTGCACATCGTCTTAATTTGGTTAACATTTGACTCAAGTTTTATGAAAATCCTTCAAAGGGTTTAGAAGATATGGAGCAGACACAAAAATGCAATGGAAATTGAAGGTTAAAACCCTTGGGGTACGGACAAAACCCCATCAGGACGTAACCCCACTAGGACGTAACCCCACAGGACAAAACCCCATAGGACACAAACCCACACCCAAATGTGTCAAGGCGGACATAACCCCACATGTTAACATAATTGGGTTATAAATCAATTTTTAGATAAGTTGAAGAAGAAACACTCAATTAGAATATAAATTCAAACCAAGATCTTTATATTTTCAAATTTAAAGTAACAATCTGCAAAAAAAAAATGAAGTTAAAGCATATTTAAAAATAGGTCAAAATTATGAATAAATAAAGAATGCATTCATAGTTAAATGAGCTTCAGTTTACTAAATTGGCTTATAAATCAACTTTTAGATAATTTGAAGAAGAAACACTCAATCAGAATATAAATTCAAAGCAAGATCTTTACATTTTCAAATTTGGGTCTACCATGTTTGTAAGTTAAGAAAAGGAATCAATTAATTGTCGTTATATTATAATAGTTTATATGCAATGTGTGCTAATATTACAATATCCATATCTATTGAATCTATATTAAGTGTATCAATGCAAACATGGTTGATCCAGATCATAAAATTGTGAAAATGATTTGGGTCTACCATGTTTGTAAGTTAAGAAAAGGAATCAATTAATTGTCGTTATATTATAATAGTTTATATGCAATATGTGCTAATATTACAATATCCACATCTATTGAATCTATATTAAGTGTACCAATGCAAACATGGTTGATCCAGATCATAAAATTGTGAAAATGATTTGGGTCTACCATGTTTGTAAGTTAAGAAAAGGAATCAGTTAATTGTCGTTATATTATAATAGTTTATATGCAATGTGTGCTAATATTACAATATCCACATCTATTGAATTTATATTAGTGTACCAATGCAAACATGGTTGATCCAGATCATAAAATTGTGAAAATAATTTGGGCTTACCCTGTTTGTTAGTTAATAAAGATATAAAAATATCCCCCTTGTGATAATACAACTTATGCTTTTAGTGAAAATCAGGTTATTACCATATTACCATATGCTTAACAACATAGTTATTTATTACTTTTATTGAAATTGAAATTAAATATTTATACTTATTTCTTTTGTTGTATGTTTTATTCTCCCTTTCTATTGCTATGAAGTGCCATTTGTATATATAAATCCTTAATTAAATACATATTTTTTATTAAAGTGGGGTTTTGTCCAGGTGGGGTATTGTCCTGGTTGGGTTTTGTCCTAGTGGGGTATTGTCCTGTGGGGTTACGTCCTAGTGGGGTTACGTCCTGGTGGGGTTTTGTCCTACACCCAAAACCCTTGACCTTCAAATGTGACCTTGACCTTGAGCCCACATATCTGCCACATATGTTCTGCACATCGTCTCAACTTGGTTAACATTTGAGGCAAGTTTCTTGAAAATCCTTCAAGGGGTATAGGAGATATGGAGCGGACACGAAATTGTTACGGACAGACGGACAGGTGTGACTTTTTCCTTTGATCTTTTCTTGTGGGACTAGTCCCACAAGAAAAACTATTTTTGGCTCTAACTTTGGAAAAGAATGATCTGGAAGCTAACCCTAACCCTAACCCTATGTCCCACAACTGGCCAGGTTAATGTCACAAGAAATGGCCAGGTTAATGTCACAAGAGATGGCCAGGTTAATGATTTTACTTGTGTGACTAGTTAGAAAAAGTCACACAACTACCCATTGGTGAGTGCGGACAGACGGACAGACGGACAGACAGACGAAGGCCATTCCTATAACCCCCCTCCGCTATGCGGTGGGGGATAAAAAAGAGGATGAGGTTAGAACCAAGACCATTAGCAAATAGTGTAGATTCAGATCAGAGGGACCATTTGGGTCCCGCCCATAAGTTGGTTCCAAACAACTTTTAGACAGAACCAGACAACTTTAGATGAATTTCATATTTAGGCAAAGTGGGTTCAGATGAAATGGGACGTTCTCGTTAAGTAACATAGTGTTATGTATAAATGTACGTACTTTAGAAAAAAAAAAGAAATTCCACCAAAATGCAGAAAAATAGAAAATTATTTATTTATTTATTTTACTTTAATATTTGCAATACCAAAAATGATGCATTACTTTCGGGAAATCGAGTAAAGGTTGAACTACCAAAATATGTATTTTGTTGGGAAAATGAGAAAAAGGTGGATCTTGATAATAAATGGTTGTCAGTCTTGAAGAATGACTAATTTTTTTTTTAATATATTCATGTTTCTAAAGCTTGTGAATTATGTTTAAATGACTGGACCCACTACAAATAAAAATGTCTATAAAAAAATATGGTCAACATGTTTAAACTGTTACTACATTTTTCTTTATCATAATTTTACAGTATACTCGTATGCGCAATTTAATTATGGTTTGTATTACATGTATATGGAAACAACAGTAAACATAACCATTAGAATTTCTCTATGCATGTATGAATGAATGTGTTAAATGGCCTTAGGCCATATTGTACTAAGCCATATTACACAAAAAAAATGCCCCATGCAGGGTCAGTCGCCAGATGTCAGTTATCATAGTGGCCTTTAGGATTATTGCAAGGCCATAAAACCCGCTTCCTGTATATTACGTATTGTTGCATTCCTTTATGTAGCTGTGGTAACTTGTCAAAAGAATCAATCATTGCGGTCATGGTGCCTCAAAGTTAGTTTTGGGCAAAATGTAGGTAATAATCAGTAAAACTATAATTATAAAACGCATCCAATGAACAATTCCGTAAATTACAGTAATCCAGAATGACTTTTTTCCTATGGATTTATGGTCAAAATTGTCCATGTTCAAAAATTGCAAAAGGATCATATTTATGATAAACGATTTCCCTGATGAAAAAATATCTGTATAAACTCTTCATTCCACGTGTCTGTTTATGCCAATGCAAACATAGTAGACCCTGATCAAACGTATTGAAACAAATTTACAAACAGAGTAGATCAAGATCAGACAGCTTCTGATCAGGTTCTTGTCGATTTGCTTATGAAATAATATACCGGTAGGTCTGGTTGTACAATTACTGCCATAGCATGTGCTCATATATCATTAACTCTCCATGAAATCATTATTTCTTACACGAATATTCATGAAGAAGATCTAAAGGCTTTTTTCACAATGTTAACTTTTCAAATAGATCATTGGCCCTGACAGATAAAATAGGATTAGATCAACAAAATTTCGCAAGCAAACAGAGCAGAACCTGATCAGACAGCTCTTACAGGAACTGTCCGATCTGGATCTACTCTATTTGTAAACGCGCGTGAAACCGTTTATATAAGAAGAGAAGATTTGGGAAATTGATTTTAAAGCAAATTATGTGTCTGCTGCCAGCAGTGCTAAATCGTGTTTATTAATCATTTTTTCTCTTAAGAATATTTCTTAAAGATTTCATGACCTCATGAATATTCATTACAGGGATTACAGAGACGCTAGACAACCCTGGTCGAATCTAAAGACATAAGTCTTCGGACTAAGCAATCAGAGCATATCCTGATCAGACAGTTCCTGCGTGATTTGGGTTTACGCTGTTAACAAAACGTTTGTATAGAATAATTTTCCACGAAGAAAAAGCCCATTAACCTACAGTGCTAGACCTAAGTCACATTTATAACAGAATGTAGCATATATCCTTTTTTATAATTGTAGACCCAAGTCATCCACTGCATCTCTAGTATAAATTTCACGGAAAACAGCCATCGAGACAAAATGTAAATCACATCACATCTCGTCTTTTGGTAATTTAAATAATCCTATTTAGTCTCTGTTGGATTAGGAGCTACACACATAGACAGGGATACGCCCATAGGCAGCACAAATTGCCATTTTAGCACTCAAAACGAAGCAGAATTTCATTACGTGCTATTCTTTTCTATACGATATCTAGTTCGACATTTATAGAGAATGTCACAAGTGACGTCATCACAAGGGAGATAAGCGAACGACCAAAATCAGCCAGTGCTTACTTATCGGTGATATATGACACCTGCTATGTGCGATATGACTGTATTTTTTTGTGTTTTCGAAACTTCGTCGTACAAGGTACCCATTTGTCAAATATTTACGAAAAAGTGTCCTACCTGTTTACTTGACCTTTAAGACAGGTGGCAGCTTAATGCAGGGTGAAAGTCATGCAGAAAGCTTGTAGAGGAGCTTTCTGCATGACTTTGACCACCCTTTGACCCTCCATTATGCAGCCACCTTCCTAATTTGTAAAGCTCTTTACAAACAGATTTGAACAAGGCAAAATAATGAGTTACACTGCCTGTCATACGCACTAAATTTATCGATAAACTGATGACACCGCAATTAACCCTGAATTTTCAGAGTGGAATAGCCCTTTGGTATTTAACCCTTTCCCTCATATAAACGTGTTTTCACGCATTTGCAAACAAAGTAGACCCAGATCAGACGGCTCCTAGAGGAGCCGTCTGATCAGGGTCTGCTCTGTTTGCTAAAATAATTTGATAGATCTGTTTCTTTACCTTTTAAACTGTCTACCATGCTTCACCTTCCATATTTCATTATAACTATTTTGTCCATGAATATTCAGTAAGTATTGAATTTTGGAATAAATATAGAACAGGTAAAGGGTTAAATACACACTCCACTCAGTATGAAAGGATTACATTTGCAAGAGGAATTTGAACGACAAACAGTGCAGACCCTAGGTCTACGTTGTGTACAATGACAGTGTAAATGTACTTGTCACTGCTGTCTGGTTGTTTACAAAGTAAGGCAGTCTAGACCAGTACTTACTGTCACTGCTGTCTGGTTGTTTACAAAGTAAGGCAGTCTAGACCAGTACTTACTGTCACTGCTGTCTGGTTGTTTACAAAGTAAGGCAGTCTAGACCAGTACTTACTGTCACTGCTGTCTGGTTGTTTACAAAGTAAGGCAGTCTAGACCAGTACTTACTGTCACTGCTGTCTAGTTGTTTACAGAGTAAGGCAGCATGGTGGTCGTAATTGCTGCACCGCCCCAGTGTATACTGACACTCAGCGAGACTGGCCTCTGTGCCTGCACATGCTAGGCTATTCACATAAGTCCTCTTGGTCCTGTGGAAGAAAATAAGTAATTTTTTTTTAAGTTTCATAATTTCACACAATTTTATTTGAAATTTGTAGGTGATTAAAAGTTCTTACCACAATCTTACAACATCACATCTGGATTCAACCTGCTTGCAAAGGTTTTCATGACTTCCCAATAAGCCGGGGGGGGGGGGGCATATATATTTCTCAATGAAATATATTTGCATCGCTTTCACTATGCATAAGCAGCTACCTTCATTTAAAGACTTAATGTTTATTCACTTAACCCTTTCCCTGTTGAATATTCACAGGAGTCATCTGATCTGGGTCTACTCTGTTTGCAAATTTAAGGCATGAAAAGGGGTTTATATGAAGGAAAGAGTTAATTAGTGGTTTGGCTCTACTGTACAGAAATATTAAAAACCTTAGAGATTAAGATTAGGTATGGAAAAAATCTCACGTGTATTTATTGCCAAAACTATCTGGAGTAAGGACTACAGGTGTTGGGAAGCCAAGATCACTGCACATCACCCCTGCAGATATCTCATTAAATACATCTCCACACACAGCATACCACACATCATTATCCAGCAACTCAACACGACCCATTTGGTAATTCTCGGTGTCCACACGGCTACCACTGGTAAGGCGACCTGTTGAAAAATTGTTATACTTGTAACATGTTAAGGGTGGATATGAGATAATCAGATTACTTTTGCTAATGGTTTGGACAAATAGCTTATATATTTTAATACAGAAGCAGGCTTAAAGTTATCTTTAACCCTTAATCCACAAATACACATCTCTACGCCTTTGCAAACAGAGTAGACCCATATCAGATAGCTCCTGTAGTAGCTGTCTGATCAGTGTCTCTTTTGTTTTCTTATGAAATGATCCTACAGTTTCTGCCATAGTCATACATTCCTGTGTTCATGTGCCATTTTAAATTTTAATCTAATTCATATCCATTCTTACATGAATATTCATGGAGTAAAGACTTAATATCTAAAACAGCAGCTCAAGAGGAACAAGATCTAATTGTAACAGAATCCGTTACAGAATGTCTCCCAAACGAAACGGACGAGTATTGATGAGCTATGTAAATATTCACCAATCACAGGCCATCACCAGTTTACCATGGAAACCAACACTTTGGAAACACCTGCCATTAATTTCAGAGCACTACATAACCATGGTAACCAACCCTTTCAAAACACCTACAACAGAGTTTAGGGTACCAAAATACCCCCATCATACCAATTTTCAGCACAATTGAACAATATCTTAATTTCGACCAATCAGAGCCCACCATTCGATTACCATAGTAACATTTTAAAAACGAAATGCTGAATGCACATCTGCACATACCCAGCAATGTTCATGTGAACAATTACTTACTGAGAAATGTGTCGGACAAGTTCACGGCAGAAGAATACTCAGAATAAGAGCAAGAATCGGAAGAAAGAAAAAATAATAAGAAGAAGAAATGGAGTAAACGCAATGCGTTACTTTGTTTTGGGGACATAGTAAACCTGACAATATAGCTAACAGTAGCTAAGCACTTTCTAGCACCTTCCTATTTATAACAGCAGCTCAAGAGTAATAAACTTGACAATTCAGTCATTATGACATTTATAGCTAGAACTTTCTAGCACCTTTAGATGACAAACATTTAGTTTCAAATTATTTTTGTATAAAGAAATTTTGTTCACCAATTGGCAATCCATGTTGTTTTCCATCAAAATACAGCCATATTTTGACAGAATATCATAAAAGGAACATTCCAGCCATACTATATCGATTTGAAGCCATTTTTGTTTCAAGATTTTATTTTACCCTTTACTCCATGAATATTCATGTAAGAAATAATGACATTCAGAATTAATTAGATTTTTTATACAGACATGTAAACATGGTAAAATTTAAGCCTTGTAGGCTATTGGCAGAAAATACAGAATCAGATCTCTGATTTCATAAGTAAACAGGGCGGACTCTGATCAAATTGCTCCGAAAGGTCAACTCTGTTTATAAAGGCATTAAAAAGTGTAATGATGGTGGAGAGGATCAACTGATGGTGTAGAGGATCAACTGATGGTGTAGAGGATCAACTGATGGTGTAGACGATCAACTGATGGTGTAGAGGATCAACTGATGGTGGAGAGGATCAACTGATGGTGTAGAGGATCAACTGATGGTATAGAGGATCAACTGATGGTGGAGAGGATCAACTGATGGTATAAAGGATCAACTGATGGTGTAGAGGATCAACTGATGGTATAGAGGATCAACTGATGGTATAGAGGATCAACTGATGGTGGAGAGGATCAACTGATGGTATAAAGGATCAACTGATGGTGTAGAGGATCAACTGATGGTATAGAGGATCAACTGATGGTATAGAGGATCAACTGATGGTATAGAGGATCAACTGATGGTGTAGAGGATCAACTGATGGTATAGAGGATCAACTGATGATGGAGAGGATCAACTGATGGTATAAAGGATCAACTGATGGTGGAGAGGATCAACTGATGGTGGAGAGGATCAACTCCATTTTCAATTGTACAGCAAAGAAAGGCAAACCCTGTCCCTTTTAACCTTGGGGTTGTGACAAATCTTCAAAGGCATGAAACATTCTGAAATATGTTCATTGGTAGCAAAAGTTTATGCTAAATCATACAGAAATAAATGTAAAGAAACTTAACATAAATGTGTTGTACTACTACAAGACCTCTCAAGCTTACATATGGTGTGGCACTACAAGACTACTACAGCTTATAAATGCTGTAATACTATAAGACCTCTCCAGGTTACCTGTACTGTACAG
Source organism: Azorinus chamasolen (assembly GCA_963576725.1). NCBI lineage: Eukaryota > Metazoa > Mollusca > Bivalvia > Cardiida > Solecurtidae > Azorinus > Azorinus chamasolen. The sequence continues at coordinate 78,552,315 of OY755239.1, forward strand.
GGCCGTACCCAGAAAGTTTTGTCTGGGGGGGCCCAGATGGGGAGGGTACGGGAGGGGTTTCCCCTCCTGGTAGCCGAATTTTTTTTTGGTATGCCGCATTGAATGGTGCAATTTCCTGCTATCTGGATCACTATATTAATAAATAATTTTATGTTATAATATAGGAAATCGGCCCCTTTTACACCTGGGTTTCAGTGCATAGACTTAATGTATGGACTTCGTACAAATCACCCTAACACAAAAGTTGTGATCAAGGCTAAAGTTTTTTGCCATTGACAGACAGACAGACGGACATGTGATCATGCTTTTTTCCATTGGCAGACGTGATCTTGGTTAAAGTTTTTTGCCATTGACAGACAGACATGTGATCATGACTAAAGATTTTTGCCGTTGACAGACAGGCAGACAGACATTAAAGTTTTGCCTTTGACAAACAGACAGACATTTGATCATGATTAAACAAAAATTGCTATGGACAGACTCGGCATTATTCATCTCAGAACTAACATCTGCTTATGTCTTTATTTAAGGACATGCATGTTGATCTACCAAGATTGGCAAGAACACAATTAAAAGTAATAAAGAAAACAGTTTTTTTTTAAATCATCTCCATTTATTTATTAAAATAAGAAACATAAGTATATCAGTTGCCTATATAAATATATTTACTTTTAAAAGAAAATGACCATTCTTTTATTCATTGATCACAATGACAATCCTTTTGAATTTTTAAAATTAATTGATTTTATGTTTTAGGACAATTCCCAATCTCAATTTACAAAAAAAAAATCCAAGAAAAACGTTAACAAACTTGATTGATTCAGTACAATCGGTCTGGGCAAAGACCTATGATAACATATGTGTTATCATAGGTCTTTGGTCTGGGGACGAATCATTCATACTTTTTTATCATTCGGAATTTTCGGAGTTAATCTTTCATCACTAGTTATTGATCAATACAGTAAAACGCTTATCGGTCGAAGTGCATTCTGCTTAGCGTCTTGATACGTCACCCCCGCCCCCTCGTTTTGCTACATTGTCTCCATGCTTGAGTAATTTACATGCCACATGTGGTATTTGTGGACAACATAGCAAATTGCATTTTGTCACGACTGGTTCCTGAACAATTTAATTGCTAAACTCAAGTATAGCGAAAACCGGAACCAACTCGTGATTACGTAATTCGGGTGTTCTCCGCTGGGGATTACCCAGATTGGTCCATACCAAAATAGGCCAAGCGTGTATCACAGCATGACAGCGTGCTAAAGGTGGTCTGTCTGTGTAGAGAACTAACAGATAATCTCCAACAGGGAGGAAAATATCGGTCACTAAAAAAATTGCCATGGTAAAATTTCAAAACGGTAGGGAAAACTAAAAGGACCCATTAATAAAAATGGTATCTTGGCAGCCAGCTGGGGGGGCCCGGGCCCCCGAGCCCCCCACCTGGGTACGTGCCTGCTGTATAACTACATGACCACTCCTGCTTACATGTGCTGTTAAACTACAAGATCACTCCAGCTTACATGTGCTGTAACATATACTGTAATACTGATACTACAAGACCACTACAGCTTACATATGTTGTAATACTACCAGCTTACCAGTTCTGTAATACTGCAATACCATTGCAGCTTACAAATGATGTAATGCTACAAGACCACAACAGCTTACCTGTGCTGTAGAAATATAAGACCACTCCAGCTCAACTGTGCTGCATCAACATAATACCACTCCAGCTTACCTGTGCTGTAATACTACAATACAACTTCAGCTTACATAAATGTTGTAATACGATAAGACCAATCTAGCTTACCTGTACTATAACAATATAAGACCACTCCAGCTTCTTGACTTTGACATTTTTCTGAGGTGTCCTTCCAGCCTGGGTTTGTACACTCAAAAATGGACTCCTCGTCGCCCTGACATGAAACTCCTTCCAGGACAATAGTATCAATACCAGGGGTCTGTATCATTGTGCTGCTTAAAAAGAATGACAGTATCAATACCAGAGGTCTGTATCACTCTGCAGCTTTACAAAGAATGACAGTATCAGTACCAGAGGTCTGTATCACTCTGCAGCTTTAAAAGGAATGACAATATCAATACCAGAGGTCTGTATCACTCTGCAGCTTTACAAAGAATGACAGTATCAATACCAGAGGTCTGCATCACTCTGCAGCTTTACAAAGAATAACAATATCAATACCAGAGGTCTGTATCACTCTGCAGCTTTACAAAGAATGACAGTATCAATACCAGAGGTCTGTATCACTCTGCAGCTTTAAAAGGAATGACAGTATCAATACCAGAGGTTTGTATAACTGTGCTGCTTAAAAAGAATGACAGTATCAATACCAGAGGTCTGTATCACTCTGCAGCTTTACAAAGAATGACAGTATCAGTACCAGAGGTCTGTATCACTCTGCAGCTTTACAAAGAATGACAGTATCAATACAAGAGGTCTGTATAACTCTGCAGCTTTAAAAAGAATGACAGTATCAATACCAGGGGTTGGTATTGCTGTGCTGCTTATATTTTGTATGTGCGCTAAAAGGTCATCACAAACTGGTAAATAGTGTTTGAAACCAGGGCTAAGAGGCTAATGATTTCTCGGAATTTATTCCTGTACAGCTGTACATGGTGTCTTTATTCAACTGTTTACAGATAGAGGATATAAGCCTACACAATTATAAATCAGTACTAAAACAACTGAAGGTCTAGGCTTTACAGTTTCAGAGAAGAAGATTTTAAAGATTTTTCTATGAAGAACTGATAAGCCCTTGGGCGGGGCCATTTTTTGTCATGGGGTCATAATGTGAACTATATTTCTTTCCTCCTAGGCATTGATACTTCAGGCAAAATCATATTAAAATCGGGTCAGTAGTTTCAGAGGAGATGTTGTTTGGAAATGTGGACGGATGCCGGATGAAGGGCGCCGGACTGATTGCGGTCACAATAGCTCATCCTGAGCCTTTGGCTCAGGTGAGCTAATAAAACAAGAGATGCATATAAAACATATATACCCCCCACACCCCCTGAACTTTGACCTAGCAACCTCAAACACTATAGGGGTCATCTAGTGGTCATGACTAATCACCACAGCAAGTTTGATGATCCTAAGCCAAACCATTGAGAAGTTATTGATTGAAAAACATTTCACCAGTATAGGTCATGGTGACCTTTACCATTGACCTACATGTAGTGACCTCAAGAACAATAGGGATCATCTAGTGGTCATGACCAATCACAAGAGCAAGTTTTAAGATCCTAAGCCAAACCCTTGAGCATTTATAAATCGGAAATCATTTCATCAGTTTATGTCATGGTGACCTTTACCTTTGACCTAGTGACCTCAAAAACAAAAGAGGCAATGTAGGGGTCATGACCAACTACCATAGCATTTTTGAAGATCCTAAGCCAAACCCTTGAGCAGTTATTGATCTGAAACCATTTCACCAGTTACGGTCATGGTGACCTTGACCTTTGACCTAGTGACCTCAAAAATGATAGGAATCATCTAGTTGTCATGACCAACCACCACATCAAATTTGAAGATTCTATGCCAAGCCGTTTATCAGTTATTGTATTGGAAACCCTTCGATCTACAAACCGACTGACAGACTGACCAACAGACATGTATGTGCAAAGTAATATACCCCCATTTTTTCAAAAGGGGGGTATAATAAATCAGTCCATTTCACAATAGCATTTGTGCATAAAAAATGATGGCTTTCATTCATATTGTTACTGTGTTGTACATCACTTCTAGTTATCATTTGGCCGCATATTGAATCCTCATCATACAATTCTATTATACAACAATTTCATACGGAAAAAAATCAGTCGACCTGTTTCAAGTATATAGATTTGTATTATTCCATACAATATTATTACCATTTTTACACTTGTTTACCAAAAATTACATTACAACCATATTCACACAATTCTTGATAAATCAGCCCTCCTACCAGTGAAATTCCATCAACAGCATTCCATATAGACTCGGTCACAGCTTATTATTGTGAAAAATAGATTCAAAGGACCTCTCTAACAGATATAAGGCCAAGTGAAGTGTCAAATGAACACAAAGTGCCAAATAAACACAAACTAAATGTAATGCTGACCTTAAATTTCCAAAGGGACTAGCATGCATGATCTGAATAGCATGGACCAGGGAGCGAAATCCATAGTGCTAAGACCATGGTGCTCCAGGGACTTTGGTGATTCCAATTTGTAGTATGAAACTGAGAACATTAGGGTGACAAGGAGCCAAGATTTCATAGATAATAATAAGTCCATAGCGACCTAAAAACTTTTAGCTAGAACTGGAGATAAAGTGCTCGCAGCTGACACAAAAACTGTTAATATACTGGAGTGAAATCAGAACAAAGGGGAATAACTAAAAAAGTATTGCATGCAGAGTGATGGACCTTAGTTATGTCAATGGTCCCCAGTGAGAGGAAGACACATGTGAAATTTGAAAGCTCTATACTGATTAGTTTAGAAATTACAGCCAAAATAAGAAAGTGTTAACAAAGGAGAATAACTCAAAAAGTATAATGCAAAAGCAGCCAAAAAAAAGCAAGTATGACTGACAGACAGATGGACAGACAGAGGACGGAAAAGTAATCCCTACGTGCCACACTGCCTCTCGGCAGGTGAGACAAAAACTTCACTGGTAACTGGTAAGTGATATAAAACTAAAATTGTAAGTGAAATTACAACATATAGTGCTATTTTTGATCTACTTGCATTGAGAACTATTGAGAGTATAGATTATTAAAATATTTAATATTAAAATTATTAAGTATGGATTCTTGCATCTAAACACCTTGTTACAAAATATTCAAAATGAAGTTGGGTGTATTACAATAAGATAAACGGTAATTCATATTTGTCCTAAATCTCTCAAAAGCTATAACAAAACGAATGAATACTGGTTGACTAAACAAGCATTTTGTTTTACCTAGTACCTTCTGCTGTTTGCTATATTAAATTTCTAGATATACACACAGGACTTTAGATAAGAATGCATTTGAGAAATCTGGGTGAATATATTTCTCCATTCAACCTGGTCTTGCCTTTCCAATGCAACAAGTCTACCAACAAGATAAAGGTTAGCTGAGAAATAAGATAATTATTTTTATTTTGATAGTTAAGTATGTCTCTTAACCCTTTCCCTGTTCTATGTTTGTTTCAAATTGCAATACCTACTGAATAATCATTAACAAAATAGCTATAAAGAAATTTAGAAGGTGGAAACATTGTAGACAGTTTAGAAAGCAAAGTAACAGATCTATCAACTTCTATTAGCAAACAGAGCAGACACTGATCAGACGGCTCCTATAGGAGCCGTCTGATCTGGGTCTACTCTGTTTGCAGGTGCGTGAAAACACGTTTATACGAGGGAAAGGGTTAACTATAGCTCTGGGTACAGAACTCACTCTAGAACAGTTCCTGAAGTAAAGCCCATGGTTTTGCATAATGCATATGCCTCTCTCCATGAAAATGAAGTTGCTGAACCATCATGGTAGCTACCATTGCACACTAGTCCCTGATTGCCATCAATATTAACAACAACTTTACCATAATTAGCGCTGTGACCACCAACCAGTGAAAAGGATGGCCCTAAAAGTAAAAAGAAGTAAGTATCAACAAGAGAAGATCTGGTGGAGAAATATAAAACATTTTCTTAAAACTCCTTTCAATTACAGTTCTGCATTTTTATATTATGTGGATGGTTGCACATATTAACCCTTTCCTCCATAAATACGCCTTTCTAAGCCTCTGTAAAAGTCACTTTATGAAGTCATTGTGATAAAGTGAGCAGTTGCTCCTATAGGAGCAAATGCTCTATTTATCACAATGGTTTCAAATTACAACATTCTAAAATTTTCCTTTTCTCTAGTAAATGCTCCTTTTCAGTAGATTGATTCAAAGTGGTTGGATCTAAAAATAGCCTATGAGGTAATGGGTTAATGCAGATCTGAATCAATACAAGAGGGCCATGCTGGCCCTGATAGCTCTCACCAGACAATCAGAGCAGAAGATTTGCAAAGTGTTCACTATGTTTCTATAGAAAACTGGACACCCCTGGGGTGGGGCCTCATTTGACCAACCTCATATAACTTTTGTAAAGGACTTCAAGATATGCTATGTGCCAAATAAGAAAGCTGAGAATCTTCCAATTTGAGAGGAGAATTTTGACCTCAGGGACATAATTGATAAATCTTTTTAGAGGACCTACAGATGATGCCATGTGCCAAAGATGAAAGCTGAGAACCCTGTAGATTCAGAGCAGAACATTTTTAAAGGTTCAAATTGTTGATGACGGACGACGCACGCTGACGGATGATGGACATCAGGCGATCACAAAAGCTCACCCTAAGCACTTTGTGCTTTGGTGAGCTTAAAAACAGATGGAAAAAGTTCAATTTACATTCATCTACATTGAATTTCATTCTTGAGACATTATAAAATTCAGTTTTCTCAATTCCTGGTAATTTCATTTAAGCTTTCTATCATTTCAGTGAAAGAAACAAATCACTAATGTCCTTTGCAAACATGGTAGATACCCAGGTGAGATAGGTCCTAGAGTAGTACTCTCAACAGGGTCTGCACTGTTTACCCAGATGAGATAGGTCCTAGAGTAGTACTCTTAACAGGGTCTGCACTGTTTACCCAGCTGAGATAGGTCCTAGAGTAGTACTCTCAACAGGGTCTGCACTGTTTACCCAGATGAGATAGCTCCTAGAGTAGTACTCTCATCAGGGTCTGCACTGTTTGTCATATTACAATTTCTTCTGTTTGATTGTAGTCCTTGCGACGGTGAACAAGTGTGTGAAGTTTCGTTAGATTTGCGTGAATAGTAAATAAGTAATAGCCAATGTTAAAATTTCTGGATGACAATGATGACAACGACTATGCCGATGCCTGAATTACAACAATAGCTCATATTTTTTCTTCAAAAACAGATGAGCTAATAATCCCTGAATATTCGCAGTAAGCTTGACCTGTTTGATTTTTGGAATTTCAGCATTTTTTCCTACCTTAGCAATAACATATATTTATGTTGGCTCATGTAAGTAACCGAATTTTCTATAAAAACTATTGATATTCTATTTATAAATAGATAATTCAAACCCTTTAAACATTATCCCATTCTCTCATATTGACATCTTTTGATGCCTCTGTAAAAGCCACTTTTTGAAACCATTGTGATAAATAGAGCATTTGCTCCATCTACAGCTGAAACAGGTACCTGAATACCCACAGGTATGGTAGAAAATAGACAGTGCACTGTTACCCGAGATCCTCGCTCAATTAATGTGCTGCTTCATCTTTTTTGAAAAAATAGCACACCAAAATCTATGAGTGTATTACAAGATTTTGAAAAAAAAAAAAAAGCCAGATAATGAACCACAGTGCATGTGTACACAAATCTTTCAGGAAAACTGCCAATTACCATGATAAATTTGTATTACCTACTGTCACCAATATGTCTGAATTGATCCTCTGCAAAATCCTCTGGTTGAAAGTCATTCTATATCTTTTATCTATTTTTATCACAATACAGTAAAACCTCTCTATAATGGCCACTCAAATGTGTTAATTAGTTGGTATTTAGGGCAGGTGGCTGCTTAAAGCAAGGTGAAAGTAAAACAGAATGCTCCTATAGGAGCGTTCTGTTTTACTTTCACTTTGCTTTAAGCAGTCACCTGCCTTAAACACAAAATACTTGATGTAAGTTAGAGGCCGTTATAGAGAGGTTTAACTGTACATGTTTACGGGATATATCCTGCAAGTTGGTTATAAAGGAGTTATCATCCCTGTTTTTGAGTTGTAGCGGCCAAAGGCATTAATGCATGCTGATTGCCAATAAACAACTGAACTGAACCAAACTGTAAAGGTGAGGGTAAACACAGGATGTAATTAATGGAACACCAAATTACGTCTAATAATCACATGACACCATTTGCTATTTTTATAGCAGACAGCACCAGCATGTTAGGCCAGACTTTTAATCTCTAAAATATGACATGACAAAGTAGTTGCCAACAGTTTAGGTCTCAGAACTGATACTACAAACTAGGGATGAGTATTGCCAGGAATTTCGCATTGCAATATATTGCGATATGCAACTGTGTATTGCACTACATATTGTGATATTTCAAGAGGACTTTTATGAGAATGTATGAGGAAAAACTTCAGACGTTTTTGACAATAACAATTAATATCCACATCAGTGATAAGATTTAAAGGCCTTACTTTGCAAATTAACAAAGAATAATATAAAATGGTGACTAGAAACAAAGTTTAAGAAACAAAACCTGCAAGACAGTTCTTGATTAATTACACAAGACAGTCGGAAATTGTTATTTACAGGTTATAACTTATAAAACTAGAAAACTGACTCAGTCAGAGAGGGCCCTGCGGATGATCTTTTGTTGAATATGGCGTTTTTGATAAATCAAGGGCACATAACTAGACATGGTGATCTCATTCGACCACAAAAATAAAGGTGTCTTCCTCTCATAATGCCCCTAATATGAACCAAATATGTGCAGTACTATTTGAGTTATCACATTGCATCAAAAGTGTTGACAAAAGTTTATGGCATTTTGGATGAATCAAAGACAGATAACTCTAGACATAGTGATTTAATTCAACCCAAAAACAATAGGCATCTTCCTCTGATGATACTACGCAAATGCAATAATGAAACCAATATGTGAAGTACTGTTTGAGTTATTGCGTCACATCAAAATTGTTGACGGACAGACGGATGGACGGACAGATTTTGTGATACCTATAGGGCTCCTGCATTTTCAATGCATTGCCCTAATTATGGTGAACATAAATGTTCTTGTTTATATGTAAAATATCGCAATATGGCAGAAAATGTACTGGGTCCTATCGGGCTTCAAATGAACTGCAATATACAGGAATATCAGTTTTATCGCACATCCCTATTGTAAACTTATGTGTCTATTGTGAGATTTCAATTGCTTGAAACATGGAAACTGTGCTATGTGAATAACAAAATAATAGACATACACGGATGACAATATTTTCATTGACAACATACACTAGTTGTAGAGTTATGAAAAATAACCTTTTCATAAAATTGCTGTCATTGTTTTAATTGCATCATCTGATCAGAGTATTTCAATCGTCTGTTTCTATTGTTTTTCAAACAGGACATGTACAGTAAAACCTCTCTATAATGGCCACTAAATTACATCAATTACTTTGTGTTAAAGGCAGGTGGCTGCTTAAAGCAAGGTGAAAGTAAAACAGAACGCTCCTGCGTTCTGTTTTACTTTTACCTTGCTTTAAGCGGCCACCTGCCCTAAATACCAAATAATTAACCCAATTTATAGTGGCCGTTATAGAGAAGTTTTACTGTAATTAATGTATCAAATTATGCAGATGCATTAAATACAAGTTGTGTTTGAAAGAATTATGCACTGACTGGTGAAAGCCTCTGATTGGATTCTGTAGATAATGTATTATATGTATGTTCTCTTACACAATGTTGTTATCCACAAATATTTTACTTCGAAAAGTTCAATTTTACCACAGCCAACAGTTTCATAAATCAAGACAGTTGTTAGAAAGTAGATTTATTAATACTAAATTTATTGGTTGATAAAGAGGTACACTAGAACTGTGAATCTCAGAAAAGGAGTAACTTCTATAAACAGAGACGAATACAGACTAAAAATCTTTTCAAAACTACATTTCAATGTTGAATATAAATTCACCTTGTGTTTGATTATTGTAGCATATCACAGCCGCTGACCTATCATTGTAACAAAACTCTGTCGCCTGGGGACAGTCTGCAATGGCAGATTCATTACCAACACAGTTAATCTCTGACAGCAGAAATGGGACAGTTGAATCTCCCTCCTGGAACACAGCTATGCCCTTGTTGTAGCCAAGCTGCCTGCACACAACACTCGCATCATTGTTGTCCCAGAATGTTGCACAAACTCGGCCCCACATTGCTGCCCTATACACACTGATTCCAGCGAAATAGCCAGACTCATTGGGACTTGTGCTCTCCAGACGTGTCTTTGGGTCTGCAAAAGTAATAAGACACATGTAGTAGGGCACTCGAGCTATGCAAATAGCAGTGACTTGGATCTGCTATTGCATTTGAACTATAAGGTCTGCCCTATTAGCAGTAGCTTTGAAAAAATACTACAAAATTACGCTATGAGTAAATATTAAAAATTGCTGTTAGAAAATATTACAACTGCTCTAATTAAATACTACAAAATTGCTGTGAGTAAATTCTACAGCTGTTGTGAGTAAATACTACAAATGCTGTGAGTAAATACTGCAATTGCTGTGAGTATATAATTATGTTTTGCGCATTATTGGAATATGGACAATTCCAGAATTGTCCTGCGCATTTTAGGAATTCCAATAATGGTGGACAATATTGGAATTCCTAAAGTATGCAGTGCGATTCTAGAATAGTCTATGCGCATTTTTGGACAAAGTTGAAATTCCCCATTTACATGCATTTATAGAATACCAATTATAGTCTATTTTCTTTATCATCCAACTCTTTTACTCACCAATTAGTCATAAATAATTAGGTAATTATTACAACACACATGATTGATGTGATAATCACATACTGTAATAATTAGGTAATTATTACAACACACATGATTGATGTGATAATCACATACTGTAATAATTAGGTAATTATTACAACACACATGATTGATGTGATAATCACATACTGTAATAATTAGGTAATTATTACAACACACATGATTGATGTGATAATCACATACTGTAATAATTAGGTAATTATTACAACACACATGATTGATGTAATAATCACATACTGTAATTTTACCCTGCGCTATTCTAAAATCGTGCAGGACAATTCTAGAATGGCCGGACATTATTGGAATGGAAACCATTGGAATTCCTAAAACGTGCAAGACAATTCTGGAAAAGTCTTTATTCCAATAATGCGCAGAACATATATATTACATGTGAGTAGATAATACAACTGATGTGAATAAATACTACAAGGGAGTAGATAGTACAATTGCTGGGAGTAAATACTACATGTCAGTAGATACTACAATTGCTGTGAGTAAATACATGTGAGTAAATACTACATGTGAGTAAATACTACATATGAGTAAATACTACAAGGGAGTAGATACTACAATTGCTGAGTAAATACCACATGTGAGTAAATACCACATGTGAGTAGATACTACATTTGTAAATACTAAAATTGCAATGAGTGAATAATACAGGTGAGTAAATACTACATGTGTGTAGATACTACATGCGAGTAAATACTAAATGTGAGTAAATACTACAAGGGAGTTGATACTACAATTGCTTAGTAAATACTACAAGTGAGTAAATACTACATGTGAGTAAATACTACATGTGAGTAGATACTATAAGTAAATACTACATGTGAGTAAATACTACAAGGGAGTTGATACTACAAATACTAAATTACAAAAAAAAGGGGTCAGATAAATATGATTTCATAAACAAATAAGAAGCCCAGATCATATGGCTCCTACTGGAGCCATCTGATCTCGTCTACTCTGTTTTCAAAGGCATGAGGTAAAGCGTTAACATTCAAGAAAATGCAGAAGGAGAGAAAAATAGTATGTACCTGGCAACACTGTTGTTGTGTTAAAGCAGTTCACACTTGCATATGCCACCTCGGCCTGGCTGCACATAGTGTCATTGTCAAACTCACAGTCCATCAAACTGGCTTCCTGTCCGGTAGCACACTTGTTCAAGACAGCGGGATAACTGCTGATTCCTGACAGCTCACCAAAGGCCCCTAGTGGCAATGGCTCTCCCTGAAGATACCCAAGCTCTCTGCAAACCACAGATGCTTCCAGTCCCCGAAAGTTCCATCCACATACAGACTGCCACGTGTCTGAGTGATACACCTGTACAATGCCAGCATTACCATTGCCACCAAACAGTCGAATGTCACCTGGAAAGATTGAATTTGGATTTAATCTTAAAATAATTTTTTGGACATTTGCAATGGTTGTGGTACAGATGAGATGCAGTCACAAGGTGTCTCATTAAGATCCAAACTATTTGACACTCTGACACAGTTTTCCAAAATATACAAATAAAAAACAAACAAGTAAAACATGAGTGTCCATCAATGGCATGAGATGTTGTTTGAAAATGTGGCCGGACGGATCGCGGTCACAAGAGCTCATCCTGAGCCTTTGGCTCAGGTGAGCTAAAAATAGTCCAAGAATGGGGAATTGAAATCTACATAATCAATACCATAACATTTTATTTCATTTTTTATTCTAAACAAAATATTGAGAACTAGAGCCAGTTTCATGACACTTTCAATAAACCTTTGTTCATAAAATTTGACAAAATAGCTACTAGTTAAATAACGAGGGCTGGACAAAATTTAGAGAACCGTTGCAATGATTTTGGATCTCTAATCTTTTTGACACATATAGCTAGGTTATGAAACAAATGGAATAAAACTCAATTCAACCTAGTTCTTGTTTTCTGAGACAGTTGTTGTCTGCTGCAATTCTGTACACAAATGTTTCCTTGATTTCTCTTCATAAATCCAGTAACACAGTGTGGATCCTGATTGGATGAGTTATTCTGCATCTCACCTGGATCCATATAGCACAGTTAGTGTCCTAATTAGATGAGTTATTCTGCATCTCACCTGGATCCATATAGCACAGTTAGTGTCCTAATTAGGTGAGTTATTCTGCATCTCACCTGGATCCATATAGCACAGTTAGTGTCCTAATTAGGTGAGTTATTCTGCATCTCACCTGGATCCATATAGCACAGTTAGTGTCCTAATTAGGTGAGTTATTCTGCATCTCACCTGGATCCATATAGCACAGTTAGTGTCCTAATTAGATGAGTTATTCTGCATCTCACCTGGATCCATATAGCACAGTTAGTGTCCTAATTAGGTGAGTTATTCTGCATCTCACCTGGATCCAAACTGCACAGTCAGTGCCTAGATCCAAACTGCACAGTCAGTGCCTAGATCCAAACAGCACAGTTAATCACAAGTGGATGTTTTATTAATCAAATATTCATGACCCCTACCATCATGAGTATTGATGCTACATGCAGCACAGGTAATCACAAAGTGTCTGCTAGCATGCAAACAGTTAGCCAATTCAACAATTTATTCATGCATAAATATTCATGAATTGAATTTTTTTTAAATTTCCCATTAACCTGGAAATGTTTGGTTGTGATAAGCAAACATAGCAGATCCTGATGAGACAGCTTAGAACTACTAGAGCTGTTGATCTGAGTCTCATGAGACAGCTTAGAACTACTAGAGTTGTTGATCTGAGTCTGATGAGACAGCTTAGAACTACTAGAGCTGTTGATCTGAGTCTGATGAGACAGCTTAGAACTACTAGAGTTGTTGATCTGAGTCTGATGGGACAGCTTAGAACTACTAGAGTTGTTGATCTGAGTCTGATGAGACAGCTTAGAACTACTAGAGTTGTTGATCTGAGTCTGATGAGACAGCTTAGAACTACTAGAGTTGTTGATCTGAGTCTGATGAGACAGCTTAGAACTACTAGAGCTGTTGATCCGAGTCTGATGAGACAGCTTAGAACTACTAGAGCTGTTGATCTGAGTCTGATGAGACAGCTTAGAACTACTAGAGCTGTTGATCCGAGTCTGATGAGACAGCTTAGAACTACTAGAGCAGTTGATCTGAGTCTGATGAGACAGCTTAGAACTACTAGAGCAGTTGATCTGAGTCTGATGAGACAGTTTAGAACTACTAGAGCAGTTGATCCGAGTCTGATGAGACAGCTTAGAAGTCTGATGAGACAGCTTAGAACTACTAGAGAGTAGAGAGCTGTTTCACTGATCTGAGTCTACTCTGTTTGCAAATGTGCTTAAAGTCATTTATATACAGAGTTAAGTTATCGCTTTAACCATTTTCCTGTTGAATATTCATCTCAGAAATAATGATAAAGGTTCACACGATGTTTTGGTATCAGATTGATGATAATTTCATAAGCAAACAGAGTACACCTTGATCAGAGGGCTCAGGACTACTCTGCATTGGTGTGAAAAGTCCATTCAATGTAAAAGAAAAATATTTTGAATGGCAAACAGTGCATACCCTGATCAGGAGCTGTCTGATCTGGGTCTACCCTGTATGCAAAGGTGTTTACATGAAGGAACAGGTTAAACAGGATCTTAACCTTTGAATGCTGGAAATGAATATACTGACACGTGCAAACAGTGTACACTCAGGGTCAGGGGGGGGGGGGGCTCCTAGAGGATTCCTCTGAACAGTGTCTGCACTGTTTGTCATTCAAAATCCTCTAGCAAGTGTAATCCCTTCAAACTGACTTGACCCTATCATTCATAAGCAATGGGTCATTATACTGTGAATATACACAACTCAAAGGGTTAGACTACAAAAGTTAAAACCTGTTATATTTTTCCTACATTAGACATCGTGATTTACGTTGATACTTGGTCATGGTCGGGTTGATTTCTTGAATGCAATGAGATAACATGAAAAGTGACTCATATTTCATGGCCTGTGATTGAGAATTAAAATCTTAAACTTTTGAATGCTAGAAACAAGTTGAACTGAATTTGCAAACAGATGAGAGGGCTACTCAACAAGTCATCTAGATGCAGTCTATACAATAAGTCAACTAGTTGCAGTCTATACGGTTTGTAATTTCAAAATATTTCAAGAGTTTGAAGACAGTTTCCATTCTCAGAATAAATGGGCAAATTTATTACAATACATTGAAAATACATGTTTTAAGTACACTAGCTGCAACATTTTGTGATAACCTTTGTGAACAGTTTGGATTCTAATTGATAACAATTTATTCAACATCTCATCAGGATCTGAAGTCATTGATACTCTCACAATGTTTCTTTCTCCAAAAGAAACTGAAAAATTGTACTTTTAGATTTGCAGAACACAAATGCTCAAAGTGCGGACGTTTAAAGGGTTAGTTCGTGACTGTAAGTAGTACATGTAAATATATGAAAAGAGAACATGAACAAATATTAGTGTTCTGTTTTCAACTTTAGGTCAATGCTAGCTGTTAGATTTATTCTCTCATTGACAATAATTGTGTTCTGTTTTGAACTTTTGGTCAAAGCTGCTATAGATGTATTCTCTCATTGACAATTTCCCCATTGAATATCAACACAGTGGTTTTACTGTACACTATAAACAGATTGGCTCCAATTTCCAAATGAGACTTAACCTGGCATCTCATCAACATTAAACTATTTCACTCACTGCCTTTTAATGATTGGTTTATTTTTTTTATTTTTTTTCATGTTTTAAAAAGTATGACAGTTGAAGCTGGCAACAGTTTTTGAAGACTTGAAAACAAATTTCAGAAGTGTCCATACCTTAGCAAACAGTAGACCCAGCTCACAGGGCTCCTGTAGGAGCCATCCAATGAGGGTCTGCTCTATTTGCTTACATTGTAGGACATATAGATTTAGATTTGACTCTACTGATTCTGTAGTCGTCAACATATGCCATTATAAAAATGAATCTACATATAATATATCAATTAACACTCATGACATTGATATTCTGTACATGTATATTCATGGAGTAAAGGCTTAAGCTTGCTAAAGGGTGTCTCCCCTCTCCCTACAATATAAAAGCCTTTTGTCAAGTTTTTTGCTTGAGTCTGAGATAATTCTCAAGCATCTGATTGGTCAGATTCTGAGCTTGCTCAGAATCTGACCAATCAGATACTTGAAAATGATCTCAGACTCAGATTCAGAGGTTTTATAACCTTGGACCCTAGGCTGAAAGGGCATGGACTACATATACTGTACAGTACCCACCATGGACTTCATTTACAGAGTACACATGTTTTATGCTGAATTTGTCTAAATGGAATGGCCCATCATTGATCAACAGTAGGATCTAGTCATTAACCCTTTCCCTCACCCTGATCTATGTTAATTACAAACTGCAATAGCTACTGTATATTAATGGACAAAATGGTTCAAATGAAATATGGAAGGCTGAACGTTGTAGCCATTTAAGGAAGTATAAAAACAGATCTATCAAATTCCATTAGCAAACAGAGCAGAAACTGATCAAACAGCTCCTATAGGAGCCGTCTGATCTGGGTCTACTGTTTGCACATGCGTGAAAACATGTTTACATGAGGGAAAGGGTTAAGGATGGGGGGAACTACAGGAGACAAATGAATGACTTTAGGGTACTTCATGAAATAACAACTATGTGCATGAATAGTATGAATACATGTAGTAGCCAGTTTTGTATTTACAATCAATTACTCTAGATATCGATCTGCTTCTCTACACCTATACAAACAGAGTAGACCAAGATCATATGGCTCCTGTAGGAGCACTCTGATCAGGTCCTACTCTGTTTGCTTGTTATATAATATTGGCATTGACATATAACAGGTATTATTCTATAATGTCTGACATTTTCAAGATCTCCTGTGTTTAAACGCCATTATAAATGCAGCTACTTAATATTCATGGTGTCATTACTTCTTACATGAAAATTCATGGAGTATGATAATGGCATATAAACAAGAATGACAGAATCTGCATTTCATATATATTATTTCATAAGCAAACAGAGCACAACTTAATTAAACAGCTCCTGTTTGCTAAGGAATAAAACTATGTAAATATGGAGTAAGGGGTTAGTGGCAGCAATAAGGATCTAAATAATCACGTGATGTGTGCTGTGTCCTAGGGCTGTTCACTCACACAAACAGGGAGCTCGTTGTCACATCAGGATCCACATTGTCTGAGACTTTGACAAATATCTATGAAAATAATTGGACTATAAATATGCTTTGACAAATGATGCAGACGCTATTTTTCGTATTTTTGTAGACGGTACTTATATGGCGGGTAAGGATTTGTATGTAAACAATACCTTACCTGTATTTTGAGCAGAACAGTAAGCACTCTGAAATACCAGATATAATATCCACAGCCTCATGTTTACACAGTATTGCTAAAAATGCAGATACATGGGAAATTCCGGGCAGAGTGTTTTTAGTTATATGACTATTTTCAAATTCAGCTGACAATGTTCACGCTGGTTAAAATTTACAAAATCTTATTCTAGCTTACACCCTGTTTGTAAAAAACTGAGACATAATTATACACAACTGCCACAATGGTTTATTTTTAGCCTTATTGGAAAGGTTCATAAACAACTGTGCCAATGGTCATGCATGACAAAACACTCTAAAACTTTCATAAGGTTGAGAGGAGAATGCAGAACAGGAAGATTTATACCGTGCTTATCCCAAGTACTAACACACAGCCCCTCCCAATTTGTAAATTGGCACTATAATACGTATGACCATAGGAGCAAACAATGTAGACCCTTGTCAAACGATTCCTTCGGGTGCTGATTCATCGGGGTCTGCGCTATTGGCTTTAGTTTTCTGCACTTAACCCTTACAACGCTCATTTTTCAAATTGACTAATCCAAAATTCAAATAGGGCAAGCTCACGGTGAATATTTAGGGATTTTTTTTCTAAAGAAACGTTTTATATGACAAACAGTGCAGACCCTGATGAGAGGGCTCCTCTAGGAGCCCTCTCATTCATCTGGGTCTACACTGTTTGCAAAGGACATGTGTGACTCGTGTCCCGCACTGTAAGGGTTAAGGTCATTAGGGTAAATTAACTTTGCGTCTTGCTACAACTGCAAACTTTTCCATATGTTTGATCAAATGATCAGATAACACCCCCCCCCCCCCGCCCCGAAAAAAACCCAATTGTGCAAACCTATAGTTGCATCACCTGCTTGTACGCAGTCAAAACAACAGACGACAGTTTTCACTACACGTACTGCTGTCTGTCGGGTAGGCCTATGCATGCAATTGTACATAACACACCGATATAATGATAAAATGAAGGATTCGGGTTTATTAAAATTGCTAGATGGGCTTCTTGACGAAGAACCATTTCTGTCCACACACGAGTTTACGGCGAATCAATCTTAAATATCCTCACACAACCACAGGTGTTTGTCGTGTGCTACCCCACTACCCGGCCATACCCCCCCCCCCCCCCCTTTCCCGTCTGCAACCACACAGAAAAATATTGAATATTGGCCAAAAATAATCTAAAAAATGTCAAAACATTGTCAAAATACCATAAAATAACATTTAAAAGTGAACTAAAAAAATCTGGTTTTTTTGTTCACATCAATGTAATAGATAATATTATCTATTACATTGATGTGAACAAACAAAAAAACAGATTTTTTTAGTTCACTTTTAGATGTAATTTTATGGTATTTTGACAATGTTTTGACATTTTTTAGATTATTTTGGCCAATATTCAATATTTTTCTGTGTGTTGCAGACGGGAAGGGGGGGGGGGGTTATGGCCGGGTAGTGGGGTAGCACACGACAAATACCTGTGCACACAACTGCTTCAGAAGTCCACTACAGTATAACCTCTCTTAAGCGGCCATTCATTTATTGAACATATTCATGAGTCTTAAAAACAAGGTGGCTGCTTAACCCTTTCCCTCATATAAACGTGTGTTCACGCATTTGCAAACAGAGTAGACCCAGATCAGATGGCTCCTAGAGGAGCCGTCTAATCAGGGTCTGCTCTGTTTGCTAATAGAATTTGATAGACCTGGTTCTTTGCTTTCTAAAATGTCTACAATGTTCCATCTTCGATATTTCTTTATTACTCTTTTGTGAATGAATATTCAGCAGGTATTGAAATTTGGAATAAACGTAGAACAGGGAAAGGGTTAATGCAGGGCAAACGTAATGCACAACGCTCTTATAGGAGCATTCTGCAATACTTTTGACCTACATTGAGCTAACAACTGCCTTGCAGACCCATATTTAGACATCTTTTCGATTGCTACTAGGTTCTACTGTAATACAAGAGGGCCATGATAGCCATATATTGCTCACCTTTACACTGTAGCACTAGTCGAAATCACTTCCAAAAAATGAAGATAAGATGGCCATATTGTACTTTTAAATATTTCACCTAAAGATTATTCAGTTTGATCAAAATTGATGGTAGTCATAATTAATTCTCAAGGTGATCACCAGAGGACTATTATGACCAAACAGAGTTCAAACTGGACCACCAGCTTTTGAGCAGATTTCTATTTTTTTCCAATAGTCAGTACATGTATACATGTAATTTAAGGAAAAGCTCAGCTCCTAGAGGCCATGTTTTTTAGATATCAGCATGGGTTTAGCAGTTTTGACAAAGAGTCACCAGGCAACTTTTCCCTCCAAATATCATTCAAAGTGGACCAGTTGTTTCTGAAAAGAATTTTAAAGGTTTTCTTTATAGTTATTCAAGGAAATCTAGCCCCATCCCTAGCGGCCAAGATTTTTTTGAGATACCAACATGATTTTAGCAATTTTGATAAAGGGCCACCAGGCAACTATTCCTACCAAATACCATTCAAATTTGACCACCGGTTTTGGAGAAGATGTTTAAAGGTTTCCTATATACATGTAGTTATATAAGGAAATCTAACTCCGCCAGTGGCGGCCAAGTTTTTTAAAATATCAAAATGATTTTAGCAACTTTGATAAAGGTCACCAGAAGACTATTTCTACAAAATACCCTTCAAAGTGGACCACTGGTTTTGGAGAAGAAGATTTTTAAAAGTTTTCTATATAGTTAAGATTCTTAAAGATTTTCTATATACATGTAGTTATATAAGGAAATCTAGCCCCGCCCTTTGCGGTCATGTTTTTGAGATATCAATATGATATGGGCGAGCTAAAAAGTTAGGTGGTAATTTGCCAAGAGATTTCCCGTGATTTTTATTTGATTCCAGAATCAATATTTATGATTTTTATTGATGCTCGTGTCTATACATATTATATTATTATTATTATTATTATTATACCACATTTATATAGCGCTCTTTTCACACGGGATATGTGCGTTCAAAAGCGCTGTACATGGATGAAATCAATAATCGGAACGAACCGCATGATTATCTATCCAGACAATGAAAGATTTACAATAGATGTGCAATAAATATAAAAATCACTAGCCGGACGGTCAGTGAAGGATATACAAAAAATATACAATAGATATGAAATCATAAACCGGAAGGAACGGCATGGTCGTCCATCTAGTCAATGAAATGTATCCAATATATATACAATAAATATAAAATCACTCACCGGTAGGAACCACATGATTATCCACCCGGTCAATGAAAGATATGGAATAGATATACAATAAATGTATAACCACTAACCGGTAGGAACCGCATGATTATCCACCCAGTCAATGAAAGATATACAATAAATATACAATAAGTATAAAATCACCAACTGGTAGGAACCACATGATTATTTATACCAAGTCGGTGAATTATAAGCAATATATATACAATAAATATGATATACAATAAATATGAAATCACTAACCGGTAGGAACCACATGATTATCTATTCGGTCAGTGAGAGATTGATTCCTACAGCATATCCCAAGGGCTGCAATGGCAAAGGAATCGTAAGGTATGAGAATTGATGATTATAAGCTACTTTCCCTAAACTGTCCTAGTAGTATATGTTGAAGAAATGTGTTTTCAGAGATCTTTTGAAACATGCCAGTGAGCTTGCATCTCTAATGCCTGATGGCAGAGCATTCCAGAGTTTTGGAGCTGCATTCATGAAACTTCTCTCACCGTATTTTACCTTACGACTTTTTGGTACAACCAACGACAAGGAGCTACTTGCTGACCTTAATTCTCTGCGGGGCCGATACACGTCAAGCATGTCGACAATGTACTTGGCGGATTCATTGTGCATGGCTTTATACGTAAGTGTCAGAATTTTGAATTCAATGCGATGTTGAACCGGAAGCCAATGAAGTTCTTTCAAAACAGGCGTGATATGATCATATCGAGGAGTCCTGGTTATGATGCGGGCTGCTGTGTTTTGAACTCTTTGAAGTTTCTGCAGTGTGCTTTTTGAAATTCCATGCAGCAATGAGTTGCAGTAGTCTATTTTTGATGTAACCAGAGAGTTCACCAAAGTCTTGGTAGCATCAGGTGAGAGGTACTTTCTTATATACATATATCGTTTAAAGTATGCCATTGATGTTAAATGCATTCGCAGTGTTTGTTATTCCCGCCTGCAAAACCTGATTGCAACTTTAGCACATGCTCTACATCATCACTGTGCTATTAACCAATAAGGTTGCGAGATTTCAGGGTGTTGGCTTCAATACTATACTGCGTAATTTTCTATCTATTTCATGTGAATGGCAGCTGTCAATTTATCGGTGGAAAAAGAAAGGGCGGACTATGAAAACAGTGCAAATACAGTAGCAACCTTCAAAACGAATTACTAAATACAAATTTATTTGTTTGAATAGTAAATAGAGTGTTTGAATAGTAAATAGAGGATATTACATGAGTGTTCATTACAAATTGTTTTTATGAAATAATTTGTAATGAACACTTATGTAAGATTCTTTTTATCACATAACCCTTAAAAAGTGCCATAAAAAATGAAAAAGGCAACAGCTGACGGTTGTTTCCGCCACTGTTTACAAACAGCATAGTAAAACAATGGACGACGCACATTGACGTCATGCATTGGTTCCCAATATTCTTTTTAAGAGTCAAACTGCTAATTTGAATAAAAATTGCACTAGGGCATTTATGCCATTTACGGCACCCTGTTTCGGAAATCCCGCACGGCAGATTATGTGATAAAATTCTTTTTTAAAAGATTATGTTAAAAAGATAAATTGCTCAAAAGGATCTACTGTTTAGAGTAGTTTATCCTTGACATCATTCATTTTTTAAGATTTAAAAAAATGCAAAGCTTTTTACTGAGATAATGCCATCCTTCTTTCAGGGAAAAATTATGAATATAGTTCAATTTTCTTTACCTGTCTGATCGAACCACTTCAACCAATCAGTATGGTTTTGCTTTGCAATATTTTTGCGGAAAAATTGACGGCGACGGTAGTCTTGTGATAAATAGCTCAGAGCATGTTTATTTCATACTACAATATTTACATTCGCCCTGCAACGTCCTTATATAACCTTATTCTAAAAAGAAAGTTGCATTTTCCCATGAACGTTCGTTTCAATACCGGGTCCGTTGAAATATAAGAAATACAATGGAATATAAATATAAGAAATGAATGACGTGCTCCCGGTGTTCATGAGGTTATGCAACGCATAGCTTTACGAGCAAAGATTCACGTGAAGCCCTTCGGACTTCACTAACTTTGCTCGTAAAGCTATGCGTTGCATAACCTCATGAACACACGAAGCACGTCATTCATTTCTTAAGAATAGTCCTCTCGGCACGTCCCGCACCTTGAATTCTATATTCCGTAGTACAAATGTATTACCTAGTAAAACGGCAAACAATGGGCGTGGGAGGGGGGGGGGGGGTGTTAGATAATCAATTTAAAACATGAGGGTTATGATAGCCCTGGATCGCTCGACCAGGTTTTACCTGCCTTTGATACATACCATTACCTTAAATAGATAGATATTTTGACCAACTTTATGAATATTGGGCCAAATTACTGCTTTCTACGGCAATCTTTAATAATAGTTTTGATACTGAATGAGCCACAGCAAGGTGAAATGTGCCTTATTGTATTATAAAAAGTATAGACCTAGACTGGCTGCCGCATCTCTGCTATGGCATCTGATCCAGTCTACTACTTTTTGCATTAGTTTTAGTTTGTATATACTATACAGTTTATTCTGATATAGTGAATCATTACATATCGGCTTGGGTGTTGCATTGGTGACGTGGTTGCTGATCTGTTTCTGCACTGTTTGAATCATAAGGCCTATTTTATCTTGACACTGCTTGAATATGAAAGCTGTATAAAGCATTTTCAAGCCCTTAATGCAACACAGTATTGAATGCAATACAGTATCCCTCTCCTTTCAGCAGGGGATAATTAAGGGCAATGAATATATGATTTTTGTGTTTCAAAGGGGAATAACTCATAAAAGCCACACGCCATCTGAAAAAGTAATGCATGGGAATGATGCCAGGGAGATAACAAATATTCTTGTCGAGTTTCATTGAATTCTGTCATACTTATCGGCTCTGATTCAAACTGGAAACTAAGCTAGCACGAGACACCCAAATTTCCCATAGTGATTGAAATTATACTTTGTCCAATGGTGTTGCAGTATTTTTCAAATACTCTGGGTGATTTATTTTAGTTAACCAGCCGATAACCGACCACTTATTTGAGAGGTCATCAGACCTCTCCACACTGTTGGAATTGGATGTCGGCATATTCTGGGATATGTTAATTCAAATAAATATGATTATTCAATTATCTATCAGACGCTATCTGAACAAAATACAATGATTATTATTATTTTATTTCGGACAAAATTCGGGTTACGGACATCTCAGCTTCTATTTTAGACATGCCTACTCATAATCGATGGAGCTGAACATATTATTTAGGTCTATGCCGTTCGCCTCCTCTTTAAGAGCTTCTAAAATGAAATTATAATAACATCTACTACTTATCCATTAATCTTTGCATCCTGACTTGATTTTTTTATTAAAAAAAGCCCACATTTCCCCAGCGGTGGAAGAAGTTATATATAACTGATAAATTAGCAGACTCAGTAGCGTAATGGGCTAGCATGCTGCCCGTTGTATTGCAAATTTGCTTTTGTATGTTCCGGCGTGGATTCGAATTCACCTGTAACCAAACATTTTTTTCTCTTATTTATATAATTGTGTTGGTTAATGTTCTGTTATTCCGTAAATATATGTATACTTACAGAAAACTAGAATTATAGTTCTATGGTTATATAATCAGTATGCCTTAGAAACGGCTACTAACCCAGAGACATGTCTGTAACCTAATAAACCATTTACTACCGGAAGTAATCTAATAGGAGGATCTGGCTAACTTGGAGGTGCTTGCTAGATATCTAAACCAATGTTTGAACAGGCGTTTCCATGCCACTTGGATCTTCATCAGGAAGCAAGATGAACAATATGTATTGTTATTTATATGTGATTTGTCGATACGTGCTTAAGTTTATGATACATGTGCTCCAGTTTCATGTCAGTTATGTTCAATCATAAATCTTTAAGTCAAGTCTGTATTGATTTGTAACCCGAGAGGGTCCATAATTGGTAAATGAAAATATAGTATTCTAAGCCTATTTCTAATCCGCATACGTCACAAGAGAAGATAACTGGATAAATTCCAATACACAGGATACTGGTTTTTCCAAAAGAACTTCTTGCTACGACACAGACGTGAACACATCCATGGCACTGACGCCGTATGTCAGACAAAATCCTTTTCCGTAACTTTATATTATTTAAAAGAATTATATCTCCTAGGCTGTGGCGCTTGACAGAAATCGTTTTCATTCTGTTTATAGCGCTCATGCTATTTGATATGTACAATAGTTATTTATAGAAACCAATTTACGATCCGGTGCCAAACAATTGTCAAACGGTGCCTGTATATATAGCAACTGTTTGATAAGAAACTGCTGCAGGCCTCTATTTGGCTTCTATTTAAAGGAAGTCAACTTGTTTAGTAAGTGGCGATTTACCGAAGCATTTGCCCTGCGATGAGTTTACGGCGCCCGTAGACTCGTCGTAAGGTCAAAACCGCACGGTCTCCGTACGGAGGCATACGGTCGCCGTACGATTTTCTTACGGATTCCCGGGCGCCGTAGCCTCTATGATTTGTCATAAAACAAGAGGGCCATGATGGCCCTTAATCGCTCACCTGTTCGTAACAGATTAATGATTTCAATGACAGATTGCATAATTTGAAAAATCTTGGTAGAAAACCATCAGATGATGCTACATACTAAATATAAAGAGTCTAGACCTTACAGATTTGGAGGAGGAGATATTTTAAAGATTTTCCTATGAAAAACTGTTAAGCCCCAGGGCGGGGTCAATTTTGATCCGGGGTTCATAATTTGAAAATCTTGGTACAGGACTATTAGATAATGCAACATACCAAATATCTAAGGTCTATGCCTTACAAGTTCAGAGAAGACTTTTAAAGATTTTTAAGAGAAGATTTTTAAAAACTTTCCTATAAAAAACTGATATGCCCCTGGGCGGGGAAGTTTTCAACCCAGGGGACATAATTTGAACAATCTTGGTAGAAAACTATTAGATAGCGCTACATACCAAATATTAAAGGTCTCTGCCTTACAGTTTTGGAGAAGAAGATTCTTAAAGCTTTTCATATGAAAAACTGATAAGCCCCAGGGCGGGGCCATTTTTGACCCAGAGGTAATAATTTGAATAATCTTGGTAGAAAACCATTAGATGATGCTACATACCAAATATCAAGGGCCTAGACCTTACAGTTCTGGAGGAGAAGATTTTTAAAGATTTTCCTATGAAAAACTGATAAGCCCTTGGGCGGGGCCATTTTTGGTCCGGGGGTCATATTTTGATTAATCTTAGTAGAGGACGATTAAATAATGCTACATACCAAATATCAAAGGTCTATACCTTATAATTTTAGAGAAGAATATATTTAAAGATTTTCCTATGAAAAACTGATAAGCCCTGGGGCGGGGCCATATTTGGCCCAGGGGTAATAATTTGAACAATCTTAGTAGAGGACCATCAGATCATGCTACATACCAAATATCAAAGGTCTATGCCTTACAGTTTCTGAGAAGATGATTTCTTCAAGATTTTCCTATGAAAAACTGATAAGCCCTAGGGCGGGGCCATTTTTGTCCTGGGGGTCATAATTTTGTTAGACTGATAAATATTTCGTTATTTACAGTTGATCTCCAGATCATTATCTTACGTGATAAATGCCACTCAGAGCGCCAGACACAATCATATACCGGCGGTGGGTGATAGCTATTACGTAAGATTTCATCAATTAAGATGCGATTAGAATCAAAATAAGCTTGATAAGATCAGATCCTTTGTGTATAACTGATCTGTCAAAACAGTCAGGGGATATATTAAAAGGTGTCCCCTGATGCAGGGAGTGACAATTTAGAGTTAGGAAAGGAAACACGTGTTTAGGCCATGCTAGATTTCTAGTATTCAGGATATCCTGACGAAATTACTTTACTTTCATACAGATACGTTTTATTTTGGACTTGTTATTTTACTGTTTGTGGATTGCCACTGTTATACTATACGAACTGGAATTCCAGGATACATAATAAATTCATATAAAATACTATCGGAGCAGTTTTCCATCTACCAACTCCATATTCTACAGTGTAACATCTGAGCGTTACTACAGTTGGTGGTTGAATCGGGAGTACTCCCATATATTTTGTGCTGTACACTTTTTCGGAACTTTCACAAAGCGAGTGGAGTCTACCAGTTTGAGAAATTAATATTCCCTATTCAAGTCGAGCGGACACTGCCAAATTTGAGCTAAATTCAAATTCTTCCCCAAACTTAACATGTTGGATCACCACATGGATTTTTACTTCGGACATTCAAAGGAACTCGAGGGACAGTTTTGCGGACAATATTCTAACTCCAAAGTGCGACATCGGAACTTTAAGAGCAAGATCGAGCCTTGCGTTTTACAGGCCATAAGAACATTTCGTCAGCTACAAAATCTACAGTGGCAGTTTCCTATTGAAATATAACAACTACTTTAGGACGGTACATAGTGTCAATATTATGGATTTTAGAATGTGTTTTATTTCTTCAAATCAGGACTGTTTACGTTTCATGCCAAAATTTGGTACACAGTAGTCATTTGTTTAATATGCAGTAGAACTTTTAACTTCATACTATGTTTGTTCAAGTGTAATTGTCTTTTACATGCATTATGTGTTTTCTTCCAAAGAACATAATTTCGCCAGCATCTGTAATGATATACAGTATACTCAATATCGAGCTCAATTGATTTTACATGCATGTTCTGCAATTAGAGAGCCTCGACTTTGCTCTTAAAATGCTATTTTCTATACAGGACCAATGCGCTCCCCTGAGTTTTAGAGTTGTTACCTCTAATCAATTTCAGTTATGTATTCCACTTCATGTAGGGACGTTTTATGTTTGCAATTGCTTGTTTTACTTTTACGGGACAGTCGCTCCCATGCTTAGTATAACGTTCAGGGACAATGTCGGTTCCCGTTATATATTGTTCATATGCTTTACTACATGGCCCGTGTGCTGGTCATTTATTTGTCTGAGATTGCAAAATTATTAACCTACGAAGGGAATACATAACTAATACATTCTGTATATCGTTTATGCTTTGAACATTTATGTAATTTGCGTTATATTTCACACGATGCGAATACAGAAAAAAAAACATGTTGAAATATTAATAGCATGAAAAAATAATTGATGTTCTTGAAGTTTTAAATTGTGGGGACACAATCTTTTCTGGAATGGTAGGAATTGTTAGACTGATAAATATTTCGTTATTTACAGTTGATCTCCAGATCATTATCTTACGTGATAAATGCCACTCAGAGCGCCAGACACAATCATATACCGGCGGTGGGTGATAGCTATTACGTAAGATTTCATCAATTAAGATGCGATTAGAATCAAAATAAGCTTGATAAGATCAGATCCTTTGTGTATAACTGATCTGTCAAAACAGTCAGGGGATATATTAAAAGGTGTCCCCTGATGCAGGGAGTGACAATTTAGAGTTAGGAAAGGAAACACGTGTTTAGGCCATGCTAGATTTCTAGTATTCAGGATATCCTGACGAAATTACTTTACTTTCATACAGATACGTTTTATTTTGGACTTGTTATTTTACTGTTTGTGGATTGCCACTGTTATACTATACGAACTGGAATTCCAGGATACATAATAAATTCATATAAAATACTATCGGAGCAGTTTTCCATCTACCAACTCCATATTCTACAGTGTAACATCTGAGCGTTACTACAATTTGAACAATCTTAGTAGAGGACCATTAAATGATGCTACATACCAAATACCAAAGGTCTATTCCTTACATTTTCAGAGAAGAAGATTTTTTTAAAGATTTTCCTATGAAAAACTGATAAGCCCCGGGGTGGGGGCCATTTTTGGCCCAGGGGTCATAACTTGAACAATCTTAGTAGAGGACCATTAGATCATGTTACATACCAAATATCAAAGGTCTATGCCTTACAGTTTCAGAGAAGATGATTTTTAAAGATTTTCCTATGAAAAACTGATAAGCCCCAGGGCGGGGCCATTTTTGACCCAGGGGTCATAATTTGAACATCTTAGTAGAGGACCATTAGATGATGCTACATACCAAATACCAAAGGTCTATGCCTGACAGTTTCAGAGAAGAAGATTTTTAAAGATTTTCCTATGAAAAACTGATAAGCCCTGGGGTGGGGCCATTTTTGGCCCAGGGGTCATAATTTGAACAATCTTAGTAGAGGACCATTAGATCATGCTACATACCAAATATCAAAGGTCTATGCCTTACAGTTTCAGAGAAGAAGATTTTTAAAGATTTTCCTATGAAAAACTGATAAGCCCTGGGGCGGGGCCATTTTTGGCCCGGGGGACATAAATTGAACAATCTTTGTAGAGGACCATTACATCATACTACATGCCAAATATAAAAACTCTTGGCTTTGTAGTTCCAGAGAAGAAGATGTTTAAGTAAATTGTTGACGCCCGCACGTACGCACGACGCACAACGCACATACGCACGACGCACGACGCCGGACATAGGATCATCCCAATAGCTCACCTTGGCACTTTGTGCCAGGTGAGCTAAAAAGTTATACATATTTTCAAAAATCTCAAGCCCGCAGTCCGTAAACACATGGTTACAGGCATCGTACGACCTCCGCACGGGCATCGTACGGAGGCCGCGCGAGGATTGTGCGTAAAACGACCGAATTTCGGTGGACATGTAGCAAAAAAATCGTGCGGCGACCGTACGGTCATCGCAAGATCACCGCAAGGGTGCCGCTCGGTGTCCGTGCGATACCCGTGAAATCGTACGTATATCGCACGGTCATCCTGCGGCAGCCTCACGATGGCCGTGCAGCGATTTTGAGATTTCTGCATATTTATTTGAGATTTTCTGCATTGATAGTTTGTCTATCCATAGAAAATGGAACAATCCCGCTGGTCTTCGTATGGAACCCGCACAGGCTCCGTACGATTGCCTTATCCAAGCGGAGATGACTGCGCGGAGATCGCACGATCTCTGTACAGTCGCCGCTCATTCATCGTAGGGATAAGCCCCGATCACTGTACAAATAATCGTACGATGATCGTAGATAATGTAGACAAAAACGTCGCAGCCCATAGACTTCTACGATGCCAGTCAAAATCGTAGAAAAATCGCAGAGAAAGAAATCGTACAGCCTCCGTGGCAAATGTAAACTAGGCACAAATGATGATTTACTCAGTAAGTCAGTCGATTTTATATTGCACCTGCGTTCAGAATCAAGTCAGGGAAAGGATAATTATGTAAGCCTAATAGCGACTGTGCCTGCTGCAGCAAATGAAATTGAAGTGACGCCTCAATATTCCGGACAATGTTTTCAGCAACTGTTGTAGATTCAAGCTTTTGAAATGATTTCAAACAAGAGTACCGCATACGGTACATAATACGCCCACTTGCAAACTTTCTCTGATTCAACATGCCTTATAAGTGTTGACATTTTCTAATCTGTGCTTCAGATCTTGATTTCCATATTAAGGTGATACTATTTTTAAAACAATTGAAGTGAATATCTTATTAAATAAAAAAGCTACAGCTAATCCTCATATTTGCAGATTTTTGTAAAGTGAAACGGGCGTAATTCTGTAAAGACAAACTGAATGAACCTCAAAATAAACTCAGCTTCAGATTTTGTTGCTTAAAACATTTGTGTTAAGTTTCATTTATATCATTTTAATAGATTTCCCAGAAAACAACAGACAAACTAAAAGTTGACCGACAAACAAAGCAACGAACACACAAAGTTCAAGGACCATAACTTTAGAATAAAATGACATATCAAAACCCCCGCAATACACAAGAAAATTCACATTAAGGTTTAACCATATAAAAAAATTGAAGTAAATATCATTTCAAATGAAAAAGTTATGGCCATCCTCATATTTGCATAGATTTGCATTATTTTTTTAAGTGCAAGGGCCATAACTCCAAAACAACAAATCAAATTATCCTCAGAATCGACTTCGCTTCAGGTCTTGATGCATTGAACATGTGTATGAAGTTTCATTAATATCTGTCAAACAGTTTTGCCAGAAAACAGCGGACAAAATATATGCATATATCTGCACTATTCTTTAAGTAAAAGGGCCATAACTCCGAAACGACAAATCAAATAAACCTCAAAATCGACTCAGCATCAGATCTTGATGCATTAAACATTTTTGTGAGGTTTCATTAATATCTCTCAAATAGTTTTCCCAGAAAACAGCGGACAAACTATTTGCATGTATTTGCATTATTTTTTTAAGGACAAGGGCCATAACTCTGAAATGAAAAATTAAATGATCCTCAGAATCAATTCCGTTTCAGATCTTGATGCATTTAACATATGTGTGAAGTTTCATTAATATCTTTCAAATAGTTTTCCTAGAAAACGGCGAAAAACTATTTGCATGTATTTGCATTATTTTTTAAATACAAGGGCCATAACTCCGGAACGATAAATCAAATGAATCTTAGAATTGACTCAGCTTCAGATCTTGATGCATTAAACATTTGTATTAAGTTTCATTAATATCTCTCAAATAGTTTTCCCAGAAAACAGCGGACAAACTATTTGCATATTTTTTAAGGACAAGGGCCATAACTCTGAAATGAACAATCAAATGAACCTCAGAATCAACTCAGCTTCAGATCTTGATGCATTTAATATTTTTGTGAAGTTTCATTAATATCTTTCAAATAGTTTTCCCAGAAAACAGCGGACAAACAATTTGCATGTATTTGCATTACTTTTTTGAGTAAAAGGGCCATAACTCCGAAATGACAAATCAAATGAACCTCAGGATCGACTCAGCTTCAGATCTTGATGCATTAAACATTTGTGTGAAGTTTCATTAATATCTCTCAAACAGTTTTCCCAGAAAACAGCGGACAAACTATTTGCATATTTTTTAGGACAAGGGCCATAACTCTGAAATGAAAAATCAAATGAACCTCAGAATCAACTCAGCTTCAGATCTAGTCTCATTAATGACCCGTAAGACAGCATGCTAATTTTGTGACAGGTGCCGTCTTACAACTCTGCCGGGATATCGTTAAAACCGAAAGTAGCTCGATATCACCATTTAGAGTACACAGATGTGAACTAACTTCAGGGATATTCATTCAAGTATTTTTTTTTATAAAGTAATTTTTTCAAGGGATCTATATAATTTCATATGCAAAGAGAGTGGAACCTGATAAGACATCTGATTTTTGTCTACTCTGTTTGCAAAGGTGTGCAAAAGCATTGGTATGAGGGAACCGGTTAATCATTTCCCTGTTCTATGTTTATTACAAATTTCAATACCTACTGAATATTCATGGAGAAAATAGTTATAATGAAATATGGAAGGTGGACCATTTTAGGAAGAATTAGCATTAGAATTAGCATTAGCAAACAGAGCAAACCCTGATCAGACGGCTCCTCTAGGAGCCGTCTGATCTGGGTCTACTCTGTTTGCAGATGCGTGAAAACACGTTTATATGAGGGAAAGGGTTAATCCTTAACTCCACAGGCGTTCGGCTCATGAAATATGTCTGATGACCTCTCCACAGTTCCATCGATTTATGAGTAGGCATACATTTTTATCATCCAATTTCAAAATTCCTTGAGATAAATTGTAGACCATCCCAGAATAGGCCAACATCCAATTCCAACACTGTGGAGAGGTCATCAATGACAATATTGTAGAGAGTTACCTTTGGAGTATTTCTGCAACAGTTATTTTAGAAGAGTTTTAAAATCAAAAGGAAAATAAGCCATGTCCCTGTACTGGGGCCATGCATGCAAATGAAAAGTTTTCGTAAAAGTTCACCTACAGATCCTTTGTCATGTTATGATGATCACATAACAACCAGAAACTAACAACTAGTTTGATCAACAAGCAATTTCAGACAAGAAGATTATCAATTGTTTCCCTTTGGTTACCATAGCAACCAGAGTTCAACATGGGTTTCAAGTATTTGAGAAATACTAAAAGAGTACATCATAAGGACTACTTCTTTAAAATTTGAAGATACTGCTTGAAAAACGAGAATGCACACTGTTTGGATACTGATGATATGTCTCATCTTGATTAAAACTGAGATGACCAGCTATTTATGTCTCATCTTGATGACCAGCTATTTATGTCTCATCTTGATTAAAACTGACCAGCTATTTATGTCTCATCTTGATTAAAACTGACCAGCTATTTATGTCTCATCTTGATTAAAACTGAGATGACCAGTTATTTATGTCTCATCTTGATTAAAACTGAGATGACCAGTTATTTATGTCTCATCTTGATTAAAACTGAGATGACCAGTTAATTATGTCTCATCTTGATTAAAACTGAGATGACCAGTTATTTATGTCTCATCTTGATTAAAACTGAGATGACCAATTAATTATGTCTCATCTTGATTAAAACTGAGATGACCAGTTATTTATGTCTCATCTTGATTAAAACTGAGATGACCAGCTATTTATGTCTCATCTTGATTAAAACTGAGATGACCAGTTAATTATGTCTCATCTTGATTAAAACTGAGATGACCAGTTATTTATGTCTCATCTTGATTAAAACTGAGATGACCAGCTATTTATGTCTCGTCTTGATTAAAACTGTCTATGTTGGTTCTCAACAATTCATTGCTAGTGTATCACAAGTTGACTCCGGCGAGCAGTTAACACAGACTGCAGGTGCACCTTTTTTACCAGGAAATTTGTCATCATTATCATGCCATTGCATTGGAACAGATATATAGCAGGTGGCAGTGGCAAATTATCACAGCTATTCCTGTATAGCACAAGAGGGTCAACAAGCAGATGCAAGCATTCATTTGGCTCATGATATAAAATACATGGACAGAGGAACATTTCTGAGCTCATGAGGAGTCCTATTTCTGCCAAATTCAAATTAACTTTATACATTTTGTATATAACATTGGCAGGATAGTTTCAGTGCAATAGCTTTTATACATATTAACTCAAAACTTTACTATGAAATATGAATTTAAACAAGGATAAATAGTTTACAAAAAGTTGAAGCAACAGCATCAACACTGACCCATCTTAGAGATCACAACAGCTCACAAAAAGCTTAAACACCAGCATTAACACTGACCCCTCTCAGAGATAACAATAGCTCACACAAAGCAGTAACACCCAAGTCAACACTGACCTTTCAGAAGACAACAATAGCTCATAATTTTTTAACAATGGGGAAGGGGGTGCTTAACTGTTTAACCCTTTATTTGATGGAGTTGTCTTAGAAAACAGAGCAGACCCAGACCAGACAGTTCCTGTAGAAGCTGTTAGGTCAGGACATGCTCTGCTTGCTTATAAATTAATTAACCCTTTCCCTCATATAAACATGTTTTCACGCATTTGCAAACAGAGTAGACCCAGATCAGACGGCTCCTATAGGAGCCGTCTGATCAGGGTCTGCTCTGTTTGCTAATGGAATTTGAAAGATCTGTTTCTTTACTTTCTAAAATGGCTACAATGTTCCACCTTCCATCTGTCATTATAGCTTTTTTGTCTATGGATATTCAGTAGGTATCAAACCTTAGAATAAACATAGAACAGGGAAGGGGTTAATATAGGTATGTTCTACAGTCTCTGCCATGACCCAAACTTCTTGTCTACATATACCGCTATAAGAGTCTGTCTAACTAATATAACCACATAATATCATTCTTTCTTAACCCTTCGCTTGCTGATTTTAAAATACATTTCTCCTTCTTTGCCCATGTCCTGTTGTATAATTACATATATCTTCACTGTGTACCAGTATTTTGCTGTGCAATCACTGCTGCGGAGTGCACTGGTTGCACAATCAACTTGTAAATAGTGCAGACCCTGATGAGACAGCTCCTGCAGGAGCTGTCTCATGTGGGTCTTCACTATTTACAGGTAGGTATATCGACGTGAATAGCAAGTGAAGGGTTAAAGGTATATTCATCAGGTAAATACTAATTTGTTTTCCCGGACTGTTTTCACTTTAAAATTGTACAGCAGTCTTTGTAAAAGATCTGGATTCTGATGAGAATCTCATCCAGATACCCTCATTAAGTTTTACTAATAATCCTTTGAATGTGGGACATGCATGCACTGCCATTTTTAAACAATGTAGTCCCAGACGGAGCCCTCTGATCAGGGTCTGCACTGCTTGCCATTAAAAATCTTCTAGCAAGTTTAGCTTTTCATACCAAGTGGACTCTATAATTAAACACTGATGGGCTAGTCCACTCTGAACATTCAGCGTTGAAAGAGTTAAAAACTTGAAAGTTGTATATAGGACATGTATGCAACTTTGATATGGCTAATGACAAGGGGTATAACTCTTGTGTTGATATGGCATATGATAATTAAGGGGTATAACTCTTGTGTTAACCCTTTCCTTCGTACAAATACTTTTTCACACCTTTGTAAACAGAGTAGACCCAGATCAACCAGTTCCTGTAGGAGCCATCTGATCAAGGTGTTCCGTTTTCTTATGGATATATACATGTAATAGATCAGGGTCCATGCTTATAAAACTTTTTAGTTGAGTCTGAGCTCGTTCTCAAGCTTTTGATTGGTCCGATTTGAGTTCTCAAGCTTTTGATTGGTCAGATTTGAGCCAAAGGCTCAAATCTGACCAATCAAAAACTTGAGAACGAACTCAGGCTCAACTAAGAGTTTCATAAGAATGGCTACTGACTCTACAGTTTCTATCAATACCAACCATTCATATGTACATATTTCATTATAAATATTCAGCTAATAAACATTCATGATGTCAAATTTTTTACAAGAAAATTCACCAGGGAAAGGGTTAACCAGTCCATATCATAAACCTACTACAAATACATACTGATCAATCATCCTAGAAACTAGT
This sequence comes from Azorinus chamasolen, assembly GCA_963576725.1. Lineage (NCBI taxonomy): Eukaryota > Metazoa > Mollusca > Bivalvia > Cardiida > Solecurtidae > Azorinus > Azorinus chamasolen. Next base: position 78,587,405 of record OY755239.1, read on the forward strand.
AGAATGTGGCATGGCTCTCAGTCAAGTTGACAAGTGCTTTTGGAGTTATGTAACACACTATATATTGTACAAATGGAATGTCAAAGAGATGGACAAGGGTAACACTAAATGCCGTAATCTTTCCATGTTTTTATGAAGTCACTTGTTTTAGTTTCACAGTTTTACGGTTTGTTTGAATATTATCTTGTCTTGGCACCCTTATTCATTTTGTGGAGTTGTCTGGAGGGGAAATTTACTTTACATTTTGATTTAGATGAAGGTGGGATAAGTGTGAGGTTGGGTATCCTCAAACCAGTGACCTTTTTTGGCTACTGACTATTCCAAGGTGGTACTCCTGCTTTCACACAATGGTCTCAGGCCTTTTTCTGGCAATTTTGGGCAAAATGCATTTTAATAATTAGGAATACTTTTGGCCCCATTTTAGCTTTTTTTTTTTTTTTTTTTTTAGCATTTGAATCAAAAGTTGGCCTCCATTGGTATTTTTTCACAAAATTTGGAAAAATGTTAACTATTTTGCATTGGGAATGGGTCCTTTTAACTGACCCTTGTAGATGGTAGAAAAAGGTCTGGGTCTCCTTTGTTTTTTATATGGTAAATGTTTTGTGTCTTTTTTTGTGTTTACGTTTCAACATGTTTATCTTGTAATTGTGCCATTTCCTGTTTGATGATGTTTGGGTGCCGTGCCCTTTTTGTGTGTGGCGCTGCCTGTTGGGACTGTTTTTCCCGCCTTTTTTGTAAAATTATGCAGAACAAAATTAGGTATCTAATTTATCTACTTCCTCATACATGTATGAGGAAAAGTCATCTAATAAAAAACAAGAGGGCCATGATGGCCCTGTATCACTCGTCTGGTTTGCTATGTTTTGTATATAGACATATAAGGAAAACAGCCTCCCACCCTCCCCCAACAGCCACGTTTTTTAGATATTGTCACCGTTTCAGCTATTTTGGTTGAGGGTCACCTAATGATTATTCCCATCAACTTATTTTGAAATCTGACCATCGGTTTTGTAGGAGAAGAGATTCAAAGATTTGTTCTTTTGGTTGCCATGGCAACTAGAGTTCTGCATGAATCCAAATCATTTTAGCTATTGTGGTAGGGGGTTACTTAATGATTATTCCCACCAAATTATTCTGAAATCTGACCATCGGTTTTGGAGAAGAGGAGATTTGAAGATTTTGCTATATAGACATATAAGGACAACAGGCCTGCCCCCTAGCGGCCATGTTGTTTTAGATATTGTCATGGTTTTAGCTATTTTGGTAGATAGACACCTAATGATTATTCCCATCAAATTATTTTGAAATCTGACCATCGGTTTTGGAGAAGAAGATATTTAAATATTTGTTCTTATGGTTGCCATGGCAACCAGTTCTGCATGGATCCAAACCATTTTAGCTATTTTGGTAGAGGGTTACCTAACAATTATTCCCATTAAATTTTTCTGAAATCAGACCATTGGTTTTATAGAAGAGAAGATTTGAAGATTTTGCTATGTTTTCTATATAGTGGCCATGTTGTTTTAGATTTACTGTCATGGTTTAAGCTATTTTGGTAGATAGTCACTTAATGATTATTCCCATCAACTTATTTTGAAATCTAAATATGTTTTCTTTTGGTAGCCATGGCAACCAGAGTCCTACATTGATCCAAACCATTTAAGCTATTTTGGTAGGGGGTTACCTAATTATTACTCCCACCAAATTAATCTGAAATCAGACGATTGGTTTTTATAGAAGAGGAGATTTAAAGATTTTGCTATGTTTTCTATATAAACATATAAGGAAAACAAGCTCCGTCCCCTAGCGGCCATCATCCCCCATGTTGTTTTAGATATTGTCATGGTTTCAGCTTTTTTGGTAGATAGTCACCTAAAGATTAACCCCATCAACTTATTTTGAAATCTGACCATAGGTTTTGGATAAGAGATTTAAAGATTTTTCTTTTGGTTGCCATGGCGCCCAGAGTTCTACATGGATCCATGCTATTTTAGCTATTTTGACGGAGGATCACTCAAAGACCATCCTTGAAAAGTTTTGATTACATTTGACCAAATAATTTTCGAGGAGATGTCGCTTGAAATAAAATGTTGACTGACGATGCACGGCGGACACAGGGTGATCCCAATAGCTCAACTGGCACTTTGTGCCAGGTGAGCTAAAAAAGAAGTTGTCAACACAAGATTCATGTTATAGTATACTCATTTAAGAACAAATAAGGGGAAATAGCTCCCAGAAAACATAGGTTTCTACTTTACCTACCCCTATGCTCAGTTTCAAATCAATATCAACCATCCATGCAAGTATGGAGACAATCTGTCAAATTATGAAATTTCATGAGATGTTATCCTCCCAAGAATTTGCTTACAGACGTATGGATGGGTGACAAATGCCCTATTACCATAATACGACCCTTCAGGAACATTAAAGAATACTTTACTATTACTTCTGGCTATTTATAACAATTTACTGTTACTTTTGACTATTTATAATGATTCATTGGTACTTTTAAGCTTTTTAAGTTTTCTATTACTTTTAGAATGCTATCTGTATATTTTTGACAATCCAGAAAGAATGTAAATTTTGAAAGCTCAACAGGATCCAAACTTTTGACATTCTGATAATGTTTTGGAAAAGAATTGATTGGACAAGTTACTTTGAATACTGAAGCAGTCGGCAATTAATCTGGCTTCTAGGAGTTGCCTTCTCACCTTGACTTATGTGCTACAAACAAAGTAACTGGTCAATATATTCCAAACGATTCTGGTGTACTAGGAAGCAGCATACTTCAGACAGGCACTAACTTACACAGTACTACCTCTCTACAGATGTGACATAATTGTATCTTAAAGCAAGTGGCTGCTTAATGCAGCATGAAAGTACATCAGGGTCCATGCTTATAAAGCTTTTAGTTGAGTCTGAGTTTCGTTCTCAGGCTTTTGATTGGTCAGATTTGAGTTCTCAAGCTTTTGATTGGTCAGATTTGAGCCAAAGGCTCAAATCTGACCAATCAAATGCTTGAGAACGTTCTCAGACTCAACTAAAAGTTTTATAAGCAGGGACCCAGGAGCTTTCTGTATAACTTTAGTCCAACATTATACCACCACCAAATACTCTGAATTAGACTTTTCTCTCGAGTGGCCATTGAAAATCAATATTCTTTCAAATATAGAAAATTACAAGAATATTACCTAACTTTTATTACTTGAGGATCAATATTACATGAAAACCAAGGATACAGTTTGAACATGACACTGAAGACTAAGGTGCCGGAGGTGGGACTAGTGCACATGTACAGCCTTAAGGTACAGTTTCTTTGGTTTAACCTTAGTAACCTTGTATATGTACTACAGTTTAAACTCGTTAGGAATGGCCACTCCTGAGAATTGTAATTATCTGCCTCCAAGACAGGTGGTCACTTTACCCTGTTCCTGTTGAATATTTATGTAAGACATAATTACATCATGAATATTTATTAGATGAATTTTTATAATGATGTATGGGATGTTTCGGTATTGGTAGAAACTGAAGAGTCAGATCTAGTTCAATTTCATAAGGAAACAGAGCAGACACTGATCAGACGGCTTCCAAAGGAGCCGTCTGATCTGGGTTTACTTTGTTTGCAAAGGCGTGAAGAAACATTTATATGAGGGAAAGGGTTACTGCAGAATGAAAGTAATGCAGAAAACCTCTTATTGGAGCTTTCTGCATTAGTCTTATTCTAAACCTCTTATTGGAGCTTTCTGCATTAGTCTTATTCTAAACCTCTTAAAGGAGCTTTCTGCATTATTAAGCTTTCTGCATTAGCCTTATTCTAAACCTATTATTGGAGCTTTCTGCATTAGTCTTATCCTCAGCCTCTTATTGGAGCTTTCTGCATTAGTCTTATTCTCAGCCTCTTATTGGAGCTTTCTGCATTAGTCTTATTCTGAATTAAGTGACACCTTGTCTAAACCCTCTACCTGATAGATATATATATTGATAACAGAGTAGACCCAGATCAGAGGGCTCCTGTAGGAGCTGTCTGATCAGGGTCTGATCTGTTCGCTAATGAAATAACATTTGATTTTACAGCCATGGCCAAAAATTGATTTGTTCACTATATGCCAATTATAAAAATTTAATCTAACATTCATGATGTCATTATTTCTCACATGAATATTCATAAGGTAAAGGAGAACTGTTCATGTAGCCACTAGGTAATGGTGATGTCTTTCATGTAGCCACTCTAGAATGGCACAGTTTACTGTATATGCAACGTACATGCATTAACACAACAGGATATTTAGCAATATGATGAGATTCTGATTAATACTGACATGCTAAGTTGCTAACCCTTAAACCTCACAGATACACATTTATAAACCTTTACAAACACAGTACATGTAGCACATTTATAAACCTTTACAAACACAGTACATGTAGCACATTTGTAAACCTTTACAAACACAGTAGCGCATTTATAAACCTGTACACACACAGTACATATAGCACATTTATAAACCTTCACAAACAGTAGCACATTTGTAAACATTTACAAACAATAAATGTAGCACATTTGTAAACCTTTACAAACACAGTGCATGTAGCACATTTGTAAACCTTTACAAACACAGTAGCGCATTTATAAACCTGTACAAACACAGTACATATAGCACATTTATAAACCTTTACAAACACAGACCATGTAGCACATTTATAAACCTTTACAAACATAGTACATGTAGCACATTTATAAACCTTCACAAACAGTAGCACATTTGTAAACATTTACAAACAGTAAATGTAGCACATTTGTAAACCTTTACAAACACAGTACATGTAGCACATTTATAAACCTTTACAAACACAGTACATGTAGCACATTTATAAACCTTTACAAACACAGTGCATGTAGCACATTTATAAACCTTTACAAACACAGTACATGTAGCACCTTTATAAACCTTTACGAACACAGTACATGTAGCACATTTATAAACCTTTACAAACACAGTACATGTAGCACATTTGTAAACTTTTACAAACACAGTAGCTCCAATCAAATGGCTCATGTTGGAGCTGTCTCATCAAGGTCTGCTCTGTTTGCTCAAAGAATAATACAGATCCTATTCTACCATTTTCACGAGAGCCAGAAATTCCCGTATTCATATGGCACTATAAAAAGTTAGTCATTTAACCCTTTCCCCTCATATAATCGCTTTTTCACATCTTTGCAGACAGAGTAGACCCAGATCAGAGGACTGCTGTAAAAGACCGTCTGATCAGGGCCTGCTCTGTTTGCTTATCAAATTACAACAGATCTGACTCTCCAGCTTTTACCAATACAAAACAATCATGCCATTACATGTATATCAATTCAGCTAATAAATATCCATGATGTCGTTATTTCTTACATTAATATTCAACAGGGAAAGAGTTAACCCTTCTCATGCTGAAAACTATTCTCTGCTCAATTTTCTGATTCATTCAACTGAGAGGCTATTGGTCCAGTGTCAAACAGCTTTGATCCTGATGAGATGCCAAATTCCTTGGCATCTCATTTGGATCCAAGCTGTTTGCCAATGCCAGCCAATATGTGATTAGGATTAGAAGGGTTAACCCTTCTCTTGCTGAATTTTAAAATACATTTCTTCTTCTTTACCCATGCCCTGTTGTATAATTACATATATCTTTACTGTGTACAAGTATTTCTCTGTGCAATCACTGCTGCGGAGTGCACTGGTTGCACAATCAATTTGTAAATAGTGCAGACCCTGATGAGACAGCTCCTGCAGGAGCTGTCTCATCTGGGTCTTCACTATTTACAGGTAGGTATATTGACGTGAATAGCAAGCGAAAGGTTAATATTCATATAAAATGATTACTTCTTACATGGATATTGATAAAGTAAAGGGTAAAGAAAGCTGCCATACTATTTAGAATATCGAAAGCTTCAAATATGCAAACTTGTGATAATCTCTACAAGCAGTGTGGATCCAGATGAAACCAGTTAACCCTAAACTCATGACTTCATTTATATCAATTAAGATATTTTTGACTCTGGAATATGAACACGGACATTTTTGGAAATGGCATAAGCTTTACAATCAGATGTATATTGATTGAAAAGCAGACAGAGCAGACTCTGATGAGACTGTTCCTACAGGAGCCATCTGATTGTGGGTCTACTCTGTTTGCAAATGCCTGACAAGGTGTTTCTATCAGGTAAAGGGCTAACACTAAATCTCACCAGAATTTAAACAGTTGGACACTCTTTAGAAAAGAATACAAAACAAAGGAACTCAGAAAATTTAGAGCGGATGACATTTATTTAAGAAGAATTCTCAACTCCATGAATACTCATGTAACAAAAATTGACATCATCACTAGATTAACTTTTATAATGACATATGGACACAGGAACTTTTGGCCATAGTAGAAACTATAGCATTATATCTATATTATTTCATCAGCAAACAGAGCAGACCCTGATCAGACTGCTTCTACTGGTCTGGGTCTACTCTGTTTGCAAAGGCGTATTCATGGAGTAATGGGTTAAAATATTAATTCTTAAAATACTTTTAACATTTTTTACTGTTAGTACAATCAAGTTTCAGTATTTCTTCTTTCTCTCATGACTTCTTGATCTTCTGTCTCTAGACCTTGACCTATAATGACTTCTTCTATCCTTTGATTCTATCTCTCTTGACCTAGATTTTCTATCACGTCCCTTTCTTCCACTATGATCTCGACTATGACCCCTGTCCGAATATTTGTCCTTGTTGAACCTTCTATCCCCATAATTACTATCTAGATCCCTGTTTGAGCCCCCTGTATAACCCTTTTCTACAGCTCTTAGTCTATCCATAAAAGTCTTCCCTTCGGGGGCCTTGACACTTTCAATATTGAAGGGTTTTCTAAAAGGTCGATTTTTACCCCCAAATCGTAACTGTCCCGATTCCTTCTTGCCAGATATACCACCACCGAGTCTTCTAGGAATCCATCCTGGCAAAACGCGCTCACACTCAAAGTCCACATAAATCTCCTTCTCATCTAGAACTGTCATGTCCAAATGTTTCTGTGTCCTGTATGCTGTATCTTCATCAAAATACTCAACAAAGGCATAACCTTTAGAGAAGCCAGTCACTATATCCCTGACAAGTCGAAATCTCTTCATCTTGCCATACTTGCTGAAATAATGTTGTATAGTTTCTTCATCTGTATTTAGATTAAGCCTACTGACAAAGACCGTGTTCTCTGGAACACCTATAACATCCTTGTTGGGTTTATATTTGGCATTCATTGCCCGAAACACGGCCTTGTCATGAGGTACGACATCTGTACCATCTATGCTGCCAGCTTTCAGTGGGTCATATGATGTTGGCACTGACTTCCAATCAGACATTTTGGCATCACCCCTTGTTATGAGCTAGATCATGAGATATTATCAATCAAGTGGGTTCCTATTTATACTTCTGGTATGTATGCTAGGTTGTATCTGGAAAGAAACAGAATTAAATACATACATGTATGTAAATTTTCAAGGGAATATTTTGCTTTGACAAAAAATGCAAAATCAGAGCTGTAAGAATAAAGTATATTAACCTTAAATGGTGTATGTCGTTCATTGGAACTACCTTAAATGGTGATAGTTTGTACATGAACACTACAACTGGCGACGAGGATGGGATTCAAACCCATGCAGTTTCTACATGTCATAAGCAAACAGAGCAAGCCCTGATCAGATGGTTGCTAGAGAAGCCATCTGATCTAGGTCTACTCCGTTTGCAAAGGCATAAAAAAAGCATTTACATGTATATGAAAGAAAGGGTTAATCCTTTACTTCATGAATGTTCATAGATCGCTCAACCCATTACGTACATTTATTAACTAATTATTTTATATTGTTATATAAAACAAGGGAATACATAGCTATGCCAAACAGTACTAAAAGCAGATCTTCTATCAGCATACAGAGCAGACCCTGATCTTGGTCTAATCTGTTTACAAAGGTGTCAAAGAATGTCTCTATGAAGTACAGGGTTAACAATCTGACCATGAACTCTTTAACCCATTCCCTCATATTGACGACTTTTGACGTGTAAAAGTCACTTTGTGAAACCATTGTGATAAATAGAGTATTTGCTCCTATAGGAGCAAATGCTGTATTTATCACAATGGTTTCAAACTAAACAATTCTAGAATTTTCCTTTTCTCTAGCTAATGCTCCTTTCCGGTAGATTTATTCAAAGAGGTTGTATCTAAAAATAGCCTATGAGGGAATGGGTTAAAGAGGCACAATGTAATTCAGAGCATAATAATTAATTCTATATACACATGTAAACAGAGTAGATTATAGCTGTCTGGTCAGGGTCTGCTCTGTTTGCTCATGAAATAATATAGATATATGATTTTATAGTTTTTCTCCATCCGTGTGTTCGTCCATCCTGGAGTGATATCTCAGAAACAGTTTGGATTTTTTTGCTGAAAAGTTCAGTTCCATAACAGAATGTGGGCCTGCAAGTATCACTTACATTGACCTTGGAACATTGGAGTTTTGGCACTGTTTGCCAATGAAACTTTGTGTACATCTTAAGTAGCATAAGGATATGCAGCTCTGCAAGTATCATTCATATTAACCCTGAAGCACAAGAATTATGGCCATTTGTTTGTGAAAAATGTAACCATTTTGTCTGTCTGGAGCCATTTCTCAGAACTGATTGGAAGTTTTCAGTGAAAATATTTTAAGTAGCATAAGGACATGTACAATTGGCTGAGCTTTACTTTTTTTTTTATGTGGCTCTGCTAGTATCATTCATATTGACCTTTCAGCATCGGAGTTATGGCCCTTTATTTGTGAAAAATGTGACATTTTTGTCAGTCTGCAGCCATATCACAGAAACTACTGGAGTTATGAAACTTTGTGTTTAGTACCATGAGGAAATGTCGCCCTGCCAGTATTACCTATATTGATCTTGGAACACAATGAGCTACGGTCCTTTATTTACCTAAAACTTAACCTTTTGTCTGTCTGGAGTCAAATCTCAGAAATGGTTTGGAGTTTTGCTTTGAAACTTAGTGAAAATGTTTAAAACTATAACGAAATACCGCCCTGCAAGTGTCACTCATGTTGAACTGATCATTAACCCTTACAGTGCGGGACCCGAGTCACTAATGTCCTTAGCAAACAGTGTAGACCCAGATGAGAGGGCTCCTAGGGGAGCCCTCTCATCAGGGTCTACACTGTTTGTCATGTTACACTTTTCTTTAGAAAACATCCCTAAATATTCACTATAAGCTTGACCTATTTGAATTTTGGAAGAGTCCATTTGAAAATTCAGCGTTGTAAGGGTTAACTCAAGTTAAATACTGAGGCCAGCACTTTTTGGCAGGGGATATCAATTCAGTGAATTTGCTTGTCTTCATTGAAAATGGTATATAATGATTGACTTCTTCAGTTTTACAAACTGGTAAAGAGGTGAGATTATGTATTGGAATACATGTACTTAATATTGCATTCACCTCTGTCACCAATCAAAACAGCTTGAGGATTTCTATGTAAATCACATCAAAAATTACAATACAGATGCCACCATATTGACAGGCTACAGCCTACTTTCAACATGAGAATGCAGAACCAGGACTAGTGATTCAAATGTAACAAGTGAGACATTTTTAGACATAAGTGATTGAAACTTTAGAAGCTGTTTCAGCTTTGCTGGCATTATTTTCTTTTTGCCTTATTGGATTCATGAACAATTATGATTGTGAATGATGAACAACAGCTAATGTGAGCATTAGCAGGCAAATCATACATGTATACTGCTAACCCCTCTTGCCAGTATTACTGACAGGACTATGCATTAGAGTGTATATCGCTAACCCCTCTTTGCCAGTATTACTGACAGGACTGCTTGAGACAAGTTATAGTGCTGCCTCACTGGAATGCCCCTGCCGTGGGCACGTGGCAAGGGCACCCCACCCAGTCACATTATCCTGACACCGGGCCGACCAGTCCTAGAACTACCCTTTTAATGTCGAGCGCAGACAAGGGAGCTACTAGTACCAACTTTTAATGACTTTTGGTCTGTCCCAGCCGGGGATCGAACCCATGACCTTTCGTACCGCAGGCGTATGCATTAGAGTATAATATCGCTAACCCCTCTTGCCAGTATTACTGACAGGACAATGCATTGGAGTGTTATTAGAGACAAAAGTATAATACAGGACAGTGTCAGGTCAAGTGATACTAGAACAAAAGTACCTGGCAATGTTAAAATCATTAGTTACAGATAACTGCTTCAGTGAGCTTTACAAGATTAAGAACCACCACTGCCTGCCAAACTGATCCAGGGTTGGCAAGGAAATAACAGTGCTGGGTAAGCTATTTCACAGGACTATAAAATGGGGAACAAGTACTTGTGATAATCCAAAGAAATTTGAATATATGCCTTAAGCATAACGGAGACATGTGGTGGGTAATCCTGGTTTTCTCAATGTAAGTGGGGAAACGTATTGCAACCAGATTGTGATAGATTTTATAAAACATATTAAGCCTTGCACCCTATCTGAGAGTCCTCCAACCAACATTGTTTTGCAATTTCATAACATTTTTCAAGAATTTGATCTATTTTGAAGTATTTCCAGCAATGGGTCATTCCTTTCAGTTTGACCAATTTGTCCAAACATGAGGTCACGGCAACTCAAGTTCTCAATAACCGCTTCAGAATTTCACTAATAAAACCGGTAGGTGATTACATTGTACTTTGCAGAGATTTCCCGTGATTTTGATTAGATTATCCAGAATGATTATTTATTCATTTTCGTCAATGCATATGTCTACAAATCGTTTAACCCTTTACTTCATACAAACGCGTTTCACACATTTGCAAATGGGGTAGACCAAAGTTTCCTAGTTTACTTTTATAAATGCAAACGGAGTAGACCCAGAACAGACGACTCTTATAGGCAGAACTTGGTGTCCCCATCAGCGAAATTGGCAGCAACAGTAGTTTATCAACTCTGTCTATATTCAGTCGAGGAAACGCCAGCCTTAACCCTTTCCCTCATATCAACGCTTTTTCGCAAACAGAGCAGACAAAGACCAGACGTCTAATCAGAGTTCGCTCTATTTCCGTATAAAATTATATAGATCTGATCCTACAGCTTTTGTTTGAACCAAAAGTTCCCTTGAAAAGTTTACATTATTAAACAAATGGGTTATTAATATTCCTGAATTGATCAATTTGTGTAGATCTATAAATGTTCCTTAGAGAAAGAGTTAAACACTGCTTCAAACCGGCCTGGCTCCAAATAATAGCTAAAGACTCACAAATCCCCTTTCACAACCAACTCACACATTGTTTAGTAATTCAAATCCCTGAGAGTGTCAAAAAACATTGTTTCGTTAAGAGACAGCAAAAATGATTACTGTTTTTAATTTTAGTTTATTTTTCATTTATGTTCAATGCTAACGTCCAGCATGATGACTTCAAGAGTTATAAAGATCAGTTTAATATTTATTGTGATAATTGTGTCATTTGTATTCCCCTTTTTAGCTCCACTTTTTCAAAAAGTGGAGCTATTGTCATGACCCTCTCCGTTGGCGTCGGCGTTGGTTAACCTTTTTGTTAAGGTACCTTTTCTCAGAAACCATCAAAGATATTTGGTTCATATTTGGTATGTATGTTTACTATCACAAGGGGAACCCATTTCACAAGGGTAAGTAACCCTAAAATTAATTTTGCCATAGTTATGCCCCTTTTTCGACTTAGATTTTTCATTGTTGGTTAAGTTTTATGTTCAGGTCTATGTCTCAGAAACTGTTCAAGATATTTGGTTCAACTTTGGTATACATGCTAACTATTACAAGGGGGACCCATTTCACAAGGGCAGGTAACCCTAGAATTATTTTTTCTATAGTTATCTCCCCTTTCTGACTTAGACTTCCACTACACTATCCAGCACTAAAGAAAGTGGAGCGCGCTGTCTGCAGACAGCTCTTGTTTGAAATCATTTTAAAAGCTTGAATCCACATCAGTTGCTAAAAAACTGTCCGGAATATCGAGGTGTCATGTTAATTTCATTTGCTCCAACAGGCTTCAGCCGCTAGCTGCTATTGTATCCTGTCACAGAACTGATTCTGAACACAGGTGCAATATAAAATAGACCGACTTACTGGGTAAATTGTCACTTACTTTGGTAAATCGACACTGACTAAATAAATGGCCAGTAACGGCTGATTTACTAAAATAAATCGCCCAGAGAATTTGAAAAATACTGCAACGCCATTGGACAAAATATAATTTCAATCACTAAGTCCTGTAGGTGTATTAATAAGTCCTTATTATATTATAAATGTTCCAATTTCACTTTTTCTCAACATAACAGCAAATTGTCCAATAAAAAACAGATGTTCAATATGTAACAGGTCATATAACAAAAATACTGTAACATATGTCCCCAGGGGAAAATTAAATTTAGATTTAGATGGCATGTCTTCGACAATTAGATCTATTTTGAACAAAGTCTTGTTAACAGTTAGATCTACCCCATTTTATTTGGAAGTTCAGGATGATGTTTCGGAAATGAATAGGTCCCTACATGTAAGTGCCTGATTTCACTTTGGATGTGTAATCTAACCTCATCATCATCCATAAATTTGTAACCCTCAATAAAGAATCTTTCATAGGATGTTTGGATAATACTTAATACATGTAGTGTGTAAATTAACTGTACGTTTGATCTCTTAGGTGGTCTCGTTAGGTGGTGATGAGCTGTAAAGGCGCGGCCCAACCCTTCAGTGGTTCAACTCATGTACTAAGTAGTAAGTGCAGAGAACTTCCAGTAATCTGACATCCAAAGTCTGCTTTTGATATTGAGAGTTACTATATCTTGAACACTTGCCCCAAGAGAACCTGAAACCCTTTCAGAAGCACCAGAAGAAGAGGCATGAGTGTCTGAAATTTTGCTTTGAAAAACATATAATATAAGTGGTTGCGTATAATACTATTTCACAATGAAGATAAAATTCCCAAAAGGGAATTAATATAATACATAAATACTTGAATAGCTCTGATCTAATATTTCGACCACTAAGGACCTTTATCAAAGAATTAAGTCCATGTCAAAATACACGTCACATGTATGATGTAATGATGTTTCTTACATGCACTCAGCCATAAAATCAAAGAGAACAATCAAACTGGAACCAAGTGTTGATCTACAGTTATATTACTTTTAAAACATATCTTAATCTGGATCTGTAGGATCTATTGATAGATCTTATTAAATCTAAATGAAAGCAGTGGTAGATCTTTGAAAAAAGACCAAAAGTGAAACAAAACACCGACCTCTAATAGTGTGCAATAATTATTGAAAATTAGGGCCTATATGTAACTTACAGGAAGATCTACGTTGGCTCGACGCTGTTTAACTTTCTGCGAATAGATCCCTAATTAGTTAAATGTTATGGAATTTGAGCTGTCGGTGTAGGAACTTAGACAAATATTGAGTAAAATATGCAGTCAAAGCTTTGCTGTTTGATGACGTTTGCAAGTTGATGGTGTAAATTTACAGGATGATGGGACTGTTTGTGTGCCAATTATTAATTTATGACGTCTAAAGCGTTTGTGTTATGACGCGTAATGAGCATTAAATTTTGGTTTTCCAGATAGATGGTCTAGATTCTGTTTAGCTTATAATTTTATTAGATCTAGATCTAGATCTGCTTAAATTCCAAAATAAAAACAATGTAAGCAAAACATTGCTTTTTGAAAACTTTGGCTTTGAATTTTTTTTTACGCACATGCGTATTGTGCGTAATGGGCGCTATGCCCTTGTAAATTGCCGGGTCACTGTTGTAACATTTCTTGAAAATTGGGCAAACAAAGGCATTAGTCCAGTCTGAAGGTACATCACAAGAAGTATGGAGATAAGTGGGGCATTCATGGCCGAGTGGTTTATGGTCTTTGACTGTTAATTACCCAGACCCTCACATGGGCAGAGAATTTGGATCGGTTTCGAGTCCGGAACAGTATCCACTATTTCTTATGTCATTTAACTAGGGTCGAACAAATCTGTGGCCGAAACATTTCTATTTTGGCACAAAAATGTCAAGCGTTTTCGCGATTAGTCAAATAAAAAAAAAAGTAATACATTACCGATCAGATGAAAACTTGAAAGATGTAAATATTTAGAGAATGAAGAACTTTAACGACAGTCATTCATAGTAATCATATGTCGACTACATCGGTGCAACCTGGTGTGTTGACCTACACCCTACTTTCACATTCACCGGACGCCTTCCTTGCAATTAATCGCGACATTTATGTTGAATAAATTACACTTAAAATGCTATTTACGAAGTAGATTAAGCAATGCTTATTAAAAATTCACACGTTTTTATCATTATCATTCTAAAATGCTTTCTAATACACGTTTATAAAGGGGTTTAATTTCACTGTAATTACGACATTACTGTTTACGGCAACATCAAAGTGAAAGCACATTTCTTGGATGACAGCATATTCTTGGCGATTTTCAAGGACACATATTGACAGATGTATGCTATCTTTATCATCAGAACAATTAAAACATTGTGTTTTCAAATATTTTGATTTTAAAATTAGCAATTTCTGTGTTTAGTCTGTTTGTTACATGAGATTTACATTTACAGAACTTGTAGCATACAAATAAGCTACTTCTTCTACTTCTATGTTTTAGTGATCATCTTCAACTGGCTGAATTATGTCACTGATGATGAATGCTCCACGAATAGGGGGCAAAGTAAAAGTTAAAACTATTTACAGTTGTGAATAACTGAATGGGTGTAGGAGTGACTTTTGATTGCAGCTTTTAATGATTCAGTAGTCACTCCCAATTAACTACATGTAGTCAAATTTAAGGCAGGCCATCCAGACCTTAATAGTCTGAGGGAAAAAGGAGTTGTCTTGATTGTGTTCTGCATGATGTAAATTGATAGGCGAGAGTGTGCATATTGCGTGATTGTTTGAGTGGTGGTAGCAGTCGGTTATTATTTGGAATGGCAACCAGATTGTGCGAAATTTTGTATAACATAATGAGGCATGCATATGTCCGTCTGTCAGCAAGGCTTCTCCATTCTAAGCTTTACAGCATGTCACCCACACTAGAGGTATTACTAAATCTATTGGTGACAAACCTAGCAGCTCTCCTTTGCACCGTTTCTATGTTTAATTTTGTCTTCATTTATTTATGGGTCCCAGACCAAACAGGCATATATATTCTAAGGATGGGCGGACTAGAGATTTGTATGACTGTTCTTTAACTGAAATGGTGCTGATGTTTAAGTTCCTTTTAAGAAAACCAAGAGTTCTATTAGCCTTATTGCATATATGTTATTAAATTTACATGGGTTTGCCATTTAAGATCTGACTATTGTGACACCTAAATATTTTGCTAAATGTCAACATGTAAATTCTAAGATTTGACCATAAAGGGTGTATTTGTAGTCGATTGGGCTATAGCTTTTTATCGACTCTGGCATAACAGAGACATATACATACATATGTATGTATATAAATGTCTCTGGGCATAGTAAACATATAGTTCAGATTCAATATCACAGGTTATGTATGATAGGTCGCATAAAAAGGTTAACTTTGTAGCGTAACTACTAAACCTGCATAATAATACATATTAAAACACATTATTACAGTTTAGGAGCAAGCAGCTGTATAAGCATAGTAATACATTAAAGGACACACAGCAGCTGTATATAAGCATAGTAATACATTAAACGACACACAGCTAGCAGCTGTATATAAGCATAGTAATACATCAAACGACACACAGCAGCTGTATATAAGCATAGTAATACATTAAACGACACACAGCAGCTGTATATAAGCATAGTAATACATTAAACGACACACAGCAGATGATTTACAACTGTGCTGAACTTTACTACAGCATAGACCAATGGTGCTTTACAACAGCTAGCTAAAGCCCAAAATATAATTAAGGCTTGTGGAAGGCCTTGCTCATACTACAGATAGACTGGGGCGATAAAGCTTAGGTGTCGGTCGTTTCGGAGGCCACTAGTCATTTTGGACCCAATCCATTTCGGCCTTGGTCGTTTCGGCCCCATTATAAAATACAGCCCTTCTTACATAAAATTTAGTCCAACCGATTTGCATTCAAAGGTATATTATAAATGGTAATTGTGATATGATTGAACGGAAAGTACCATTATAAGCAGAATTGAATCCAATACATCTATATATACAAGGGTGTAGCGCCCTATACACACAATACGCACATGCATAATACAAAAAATGCCAAGCATAATAAAACTTAAATTATTTTGCTAAAAACTGCCACCACAACTGTGTGTAATTGATGCAGACTGAAATGATACAGTTAATAACTGTTTTAAATTAGGTCATAACAGTTTATAATAGTGTCAATTCATCATTCACTTTGTGAGTCTCATATCAGTGAAACCGTTTACGAAATTGTACAATTTGACCTCATTTGAGTCAAAACCATACACTTAGAAGTCATGGTACCAGTCCACCACCGTTGATGACATGTTCCCCTCGTTTTCTCGACTTGATTCTACACTGACATTAATTTGTTTTGTCACCGATCATTGCAAAATAACAGTCGTACAGTTCTAAACACTGCGAGATTTACGTATTAATAATACTCACAGTTTTTGTAATCTCCCGCATTATATTGAAAAAAAAACCAAACATGAAAAGGCAATTCAAGCCATTTATTCAATGGCAAACATCAATTCTTGAAAGCATTTTTTAAATCGAGCTCAGATCTATCAGTTTCGGACAGTATTAGCAATAGTTCATCTTCCAAATCAGACCCGTCTGTAGCAGACAAATGCAGGTCTTCGACATCTTCGATTCATGTTAGAACGCCCACGAGCACCAGTGCGTCTGGTGGTGAAATTCTACAACTATATGCAAACACCAGTCAGTTCGAGCTTTACCCCAAACTCCCGTTATCTTGATATAGGTAAGATAGATGCAAGTCAGAGACTGCGCATATCAGACTCACAGAAACTTTCAGTACTTACTTCAAGATTCGAACCCTTGAAATGTTGAGTGGCTCCCCTTGGAAATATTGGCAAAAAAGCAAGGCGTGTGCCAGAATTTGTCCTCAATGTTGAGCAATACCCTTATCTTACATACAGCACAGAGATATCTGGAGTTTATTGCGCGCCATGCTTTGTTTTTAGTACGGCGGGTAATGTCCTTGTTGCTCGCCCTTTGACTGACTGGAGCAGTGCAAAATAAATTGTAAACAGTCATAGGTGCTAACAAGAACATCAGAATGCAATGACAAAGGCAGATCATTTTGACTAAATATGCAAAAACGAGGAAATGAGTGTCATTGAATTTGGTTCGACAGCTTTCAAAAATAAAGTAAAAAAGAATATATAGGGCAATTTTATCGTCCATCATTGAAACAATCATTCTATGCGGTCGCCAAAACATAGCATTGCGGGGCAAAATAGAAGAAAGGAGCAATTTCAGGGCATTAATTAACTTTAGGTCTCAAGCAGATAATGTCCTTCAGGATCATATTTTGTGCGCACCAAGACATGCCACATACCTCAGTCAAGAAATCCAAAATGAATTAATTTCACCCTGTGGAATCATTCAATCATTCAGTGTTGTAACAATGCAAAATACTTCACTAATTTGGCAGATGAATCTGCAGGCATTAGTGATATGGAACGGTTTGCGTTTTGTGTGCGGTATGTAGATCGTGCAAGTTCTGGTAAGCACACTGTTCATGAAGACTTTTTGTCTTTCGTTGCTACGGAAAGCACAACCGGAGAAGCACTGCATGCACTTTTGACTGATGTTGTTAGAAAGCACCATTTAAACCCCGATTTCATCGTTGGACAAGGATAAGACAGTGCATGCAATATATCGGGTCGAGTTTGAGGGGTACAGGCCCGATTTACCAATGCTAAACTTGTACACTGTCGAAATCATCGTCTTAATCTCGTGATATGCCATGCCTGTAGAGTTGCCTTTGTTCAGTCTATGTTTACTGTTGTTGGAGATATCTTGTATTACCTGACTAGTTCCCCAAAGCGAGTAGGCATTTATCGCTTACATAGTGACAATGGAGAAAAGCTGAAGAAGCTTTGTCCAACAAGATGGTCCCAGCATTCTGAAAGTGTTTCTGCTTTTTACAGGAACTTTTCTGCTGTACTAGAAATTCTCACAGATTTACAGGTAGGAATGGACACCAAGACAATCTCAACTGCATCGTCTCTTCGGAAGGCTGTGACATCATTTGATTTTGTCATCACTCAGTGTGTTGTCAGTGGTCTAAATCCACTGTCTGATACAATGCAAGATCCATCATGTGACCTAGTGAAGGCTTTTGAGTATGCTTTGTCTCTTCAAGGCATTTTGCAGGAGAAAATAAATGAGCAACAGTACTATAGTACACTTTGGCAAAAGGCAGTAGATCTAGCAAATCAGTAAAACACCACAGTGTCCCAACCGAGAGTGGCTGCTAGACAAATGAATAGAAACAACATTGCTGCTGACACTATTCAAGAGTACTGGAGACTCAATTTGTTCATACCGTTCTCACACAGCTAGAAGACAGGTTGTGTATTGCCATTCCCAGACTTACGGCTCAATATCTTCTCTCGAACAGAATTGAGCAGCTAACACCAGCTGTCTGGAATGTGAAGTAACGCAGGAATATGCTTCATTCGTAGAAGTCGATGCACTTGATGTTGAACTTGATATGTGGCATCACACCATAGCTCGGGTGCTGTTTTTTGAAAATCTCGTCGATGCTGTTGATGCAAGCTATCAGCTGTACCCCAACATGCATATCATTTTGAAAGTCTCAAAAGTCGCAGTATCAACAGCATCAGCAGAGAGGTCATTCAGTAGTTTAAGAAGGCTCAAAACCAATCTCTGTATCTGCATATAAGGAAAGTAGAAGATATTAGTATTTGAAGTTTAGAAAGAATTACACTGAACATTTGTACCATCGGGGTAGTTGAGCTGTTCAGCTTCCATGGCAGTATCAGGGACTTAGGTCTCCACTGGCATAGCTGTCCCGAAATAGTCATCTTGTTGAGCTCCTTGAAAGATGCTAATGAAAGAGCCTCGTGCAGCGATCGTGTCTGGTGTGCTGTTCCAGATAGGAATAGTCCTATGGAAGAAGCTGAATTTTAATATGTCAGTTAATGTAGAGTATATATGTTCATAATGGGATATCCACATAGGTAGCTGTCCATCTGTATATATCAACATGTCCATTAACAATTTTGTACAACATGGTAAGCTGGTGGTTGATTCAAGGCTATCCCATTGGATGTCTGTAATGCTACTGGTATTTCTGTAGCGGTTGGTAACAGAGAGGGCTGCCCATCTTTGAACCCCTTCTAATTTGGATATTAGTTTGTAGTGGTGAGGATTCCATACTGTGACACAATATTCAAAATTTGATCTAACAATATGATATGCGTTAGTCATAGTTTTTTCACTGGTCTTATATTGAGTTCTTCTTATGAAGCACAATGTGCCATTTGTTTTCTTGACTTTGCTGCTAATATGATTGTTCCATGCTAGATTTGATTGCACACCAAGCTATTTACTAGTAGAGTCTTCCTTTAATGTGATACCTTTTAAGTTTTAACGAATAGGCTAATAATAGAGGTTTCCCACTCTAGTTTATTCTCAATGCTCTATCTTTCGGTGGGTGGAAATTCATTCCCCATGTTGTCTCCTACTCTACCAGCCAAATTTATTCCCCATGTTGCTGCCCACTCTGCCAGCCTTATATATTTCCAATGTTGTCTGTGACTCTGCCAGCCTAATCCATTCCCAATGTTGTCTGACTCTGTCAGCCTAATCCATTCCCATTGATGTCTGCCACTCTGACAGCCTAATCCATCCCTCATGTTGTTTACCTCCCTGCCAGCCTTACTCATTCCCCATGTTGCCTCCCACTCCTCTGTCAGCCTAATCCTTTTCACATGTTGTCTCCCACTATGCCAGCCTTATCCATTCCCCATGTTGCCTCCCACTCCTCTGTCAGCCTAATCCTTTTCAAATGTTGTCTCCCACTATGCCAGCCTTATCCATTCCCCACATTGCCTCCCACTCCTCTGTCAGCCTAATCCTTTTCACATGTTGTCTCCCACTATGCCTGTCTAATCCATTCCCCATGTGACTCCCACTCCTCTGTCAGCCTAATCCTTTTCACATGTTGTCTCCCACTCTGCCAGTCTAATCCATTCCCCATGTTGCCTCCCACTCCTCTGTCAGCCTAATCCTTTTCACATGTTGTCTCCCACTCTGCCAGCCTTACCCATTCCCCATGTTGCCTCCCACTCCTCTGTCAGCCTAATCCTTTTCACATGTTGTCTCCCACTATGCCAGCCTTACCAATTCCCCATGTTGCCTCCCACTCCTCTGTCAGCCTAATCCTTTTCAAATGTTGTCTCCCACTATGCCTGTCTAATCCATTCCCCATGTTGCCTCCCACTCCTCTGTCAGCCTAATCCTTTTCACATGTTGTCTCCCACTCTGCCTGTCTAATCCATTCCCCATGTTGCCTCCCACTCCTCTGTCAGCCTAATCCTTTTCACATGTTGTCTCCCACTATGCCAGCCTTATCCATTCCCAATGTTGCCTCCCACTCCTCTGTCAGCCTAATCCTTTTCACATGTTGTCTCCCACTATGCCTGTCTAATCCATTCCCCATGTTGCCTCCCACTCCTCTGTCAGCCTAATCCTTTTCACATGTTGTCTCCCACTCTGCCAGCCTTATCCATTCCCCATGTTGCCTCCCACTCCTCTGTCAGCCTAATCCTTTTCACATGTCTCCCACTCTGCCAGCCTTATCCATTCCCCATGTTGCCTCCCACTCCTCTGTCAGCCTAATCCTTTTCACATGTTGTCTCCCACTATGCCAGTCTAATCCATTCCCCATGTTGCCTCCCACTCCTCTGTCAGCCTAATCCTTTTCACATGTTGTCTTACACTATGCCAGCCTTATCCATTCCCCACATTGTCTCCCACTCCTCTGTCAGCCTAATCCATTCCCCATGTTGTCTCCCACTATGCCAGTCTAATCCATTACCCTTGTTGCTTCCCACTCTGCCAGCCTATTCCATTGATTCCATTCCTTATTGTGCCTCCCACTCTGCCAGCCTAATCCATTCCCCTTGTTTCCTCCCACTCAACCAGCCTAATCAATTCCCCATGTTGTTTCCCACCCTGCCAGCCTAATCAATTCCCTATTGTGCCTGCCACTCTGCGAGCCTAATCCATTCCCTATTGTGATTTCCACTCTGCTAGCCTAATCCATTCCCTATTGTGATTCCCACTCTGCCAGCCTAATCCATTCCCTACAGTGATTGCCACTCTGCCAGCCTAATCCATTCCCTAATGTGATTCCCACTCTGCCAGCCTAATCCATTCCCTATTGTGATTCCCACTCTGCCAGCCTAATCCATTCCCTACTGTGATTGTCACTCTACCAGCCTAATCCATTCCCTATTGTGATTGCCACTCTGTCAGGCTAATCCATTCCCTATAATGATTGCCACTCTGCCAGCCTAATGGATTTGCCTTGTTGTCTGTCACCCACTCTGCCAAATCATTCCTTAGGGTGACTGTACTTGATCTTAATGAGTCTCGTCTATAGTTACTGGGTATTAATGTTTCTATAAGAGACAGAGTCATGAATTTAAGATGAAAAAATATGTATGTTCTCAAATAAAAATAATTAAGAAGTTTTCATATTTTCTTGTCTGGACAATAACTCTTTATCTACTGGTTCAATTGATTTGAAACCTTATATATGGAACAAGCATGATGAGAGGAAGTGTCATGCATAAGGGTCATAACTCTAGCATCATTATATTTGGAATTATTCCCCTTTTGTCATATTGTTTTTCTTATTATTTTTACAAATACCAGTCAGGTTTGTCATGTATATACCATTGTCAACTACACCATGGGTGGGTGGGTCAGTGGAGTTTTTTTTAATCCTGTGGGGGATTCATGTATTGCATAGCAATTCAACATTAACTTGTTCCCCTTTGTTCTGATTTTCGCACTCCAGCATATTAACAGTTTTTGTGTCGGTGGCGAGCAGGTGACACATTTGTTCCTCCAAACACTCTTGTTTAACTTTTGACTGACATTTTGTTTCAATTGTTGTTGTGAACATATGTTAATATTTTAAGCATTGTTCAGAAGTGAATTCGGAGTCAGCTGGAGCTTCATCGAGCATGTCCATTGATTTCCAGTTTTATGTTTCTTACAAAGTCTGTGGGTTTCCAAGGATTTAGCAGTATTTAGACATCAGTCATATTTTATACTGTAGGAAAATGAGCCGTAAGCTATATTTTCATGATATTAGGGCTCTCCATCAGACTGGAGCTCTCCATTAGGGAGAAATTGAGTAAATTCAGGGAGAAGTTTTGGTCCTGATTTTATATCTCCCTACATGTTCTATGCTCTCATCTTAAAACACTGAAAAGTCAGCAGGGTTAGGGAGACTTTTTAATTACTCCCAAATCACCCTCGAGCTAACTCAAGCCTTGGATATGAATATTGTACAACTTTTGGTGTTAATTGCAAAATGTATGAAATATGAGCAGAATGTAACTTTAAGAATAAAAATCTAGATTATCCTAACATCGGTTAACTTTTTCCTCAAGAAAGATCTAGATTATCATAATATCAGTTAACTTATGCCACAGTAAAGATCTAGATTATCATATCAGCAGTTAACTTATGCCACAGTAAAGATCTAGATTATCATAACATCAGTTAACTTTTTATACGCCCACCTAATAATAGTTCGTTCGTTCGTTCGTCAGTCCGTCCGTCAACATTTTGTTTGTCCGCAGTTTTCTCGGAAAACTATTTGACAGATATTAATGAAACTTCATACAAATGTTAAATGCATCAAGATCTGAAGCTGAGTTGATTCTGAGGTTCATTTGATTTTTCGTTTCAGAGTTATGGCCCTTGTCATTAAATACATGCAAATAGTTTGTCTGCCGTTTTCTGGGAAAACTATTTGAGAGATATTAATGAAACTTCACACAAATGTTAAATGTATCAAGATCTGAAGCTGAGTCGATTCTGAGGTTCATTTGATGTGTCGTTTCGGAGTTATGGCCCTCGTACTTAAAAAATAATGCAAATACATGCAAATAGTTTGTCTGCTGTTTTCTGGGAAAACTATTTGACAGATATTAATGAAACTTCACACAAATGTTTAATGCATCAAGATCTGAAGCTGAGTTGATTCTGAGGATCATTTGATTTTTCGTTTCAGAGTTATGGCCCTTGTCCTTAAAAAATAATGCAAATACATGCAAATAGTTTGTCCGCTGTTTTCTGGGAAAACTATTTGAGAGATATTGATGAAACTTCACACAAATGTTTAATGCATCAAGATCTGAAGCTGAGTCGATTCTGAGGTTCATTTGATTTGTGGTTTCAGAGTTATGGCCCTTTTACTTAAAAAATAATGCATATAGTTTGTCCGCTATTTTCTGGGAAAACTGTTTGACAGATATTAATGAAACTTCACACAAATGTTTAATACATCAAGACCTGAAGCTAAGCCAAATCTAAGGTTCATTTGATTTGTCGTTTCAGAGTTATGGCCCTTGCACTTAAAAAAATAATGCAAATATGAGGATAGCCATAACTTTTTCATTTGAAATGATATTTACTTCAATTTTTTTTATATGGTTAAACCTTAATATGAATTTTCACATCTATTGCGGGGTTTTTGATAAGTCATTTTATTTTTAAGTTATGGTCCTTGAACTTTGTGTTCGTTGCTTTGTTGGTCGGTCAACTTTTAGTTTGTCTGTTGTCTTCTGGGAAAACTATTAAAATGATATAAATGAAACTTAACACAAATGTTTTAAGCAACAAAATCTGAAGCTGAGTTTATTTTGAGGTTCATTCAGTTTGTGTTTACAGAGTTATGGCCATTGCACTTTACAAAAATCTGCAAATATGAGGATTAGCTGTAACTTTTGTATTTAATAAGATATTCACTTCAATTTTTAGCTCACCAGAGCACAAAGTGCTCAGGGTGAGCTTTTGTGATCACGAGATGTCCGTCGTCCGTCGGCGTGCGTCGTGCGTCATCGGGCGTCAACAATTTGAACCTTTAAAAATCTTCTCCTCTGAATCTACAGGGTTCTCAGCTTTCATCTTTGGTACATAGCATCACCTATAGGTCCTCTACAAAAGTTGTATAAATTATGCCCCTGGGGTCAAAATTGGCCCCGCCCCAGGGGTAGGAAGTTTTCAATAGAAACATATAGTAAAACTTTGAAAATCATCTCCTCTGAAACCAGAAGGCTCTCAGCTTTCATATTTGGCACATGGCATCATGTTCAGGTCCTCTACAAAAGTTATATAAATTATGACCCTGGGGTCAAAATTGGCCCCGCCCCAGGGGTGGGCAGTTTTAAAAAGAAACAAATAATGAAATCTTTGAAAATCTTCTCCTCTAAATCTACAGGGTTCTCAGCTTTCAATAGAAACAAATAGTAAAACTTTGAAAATCTTCTCCTCTGAAACCAGGAGGCTCTCAGCTTTCATATTTGGCACTTAGCATCATGTTCAGGTCCTCTACAAAAGTTATATAAATTATGACCCTGGGGTCAAAATTGGCCCCGCCCCAGGGATGGGCAGTTTTCAATAGAAACAAATAATGAAATCTTTGAAAATCTTCTCCTCTGAAACTCAAAGGCTCCTATCTTTCATATTTGGCACAGAGCAGCATATTCAGGTCCTCTACAAAAGTTATATAAATTATGCCCCTGGGGTCAAAATTGGCCCCGCCCCAGGGGTGGGAAGTTTTCAATAGAAACATATAGTAAAACTTTGAAATCTTCTTCTCTGAAACCAGAAGGCTCTCAGCTTTCATATTTGGCACATAACATCATGTTCAGGTCCTCTAAAAAAGTTATATAAATTATGACCCTGGGGTCAAAATTGGCCCGGCCCCAGGGGTGGGCAGTTTTCAATAGAAACAAATAATGATATCTTTGAAAATCTTCTCCTCTGAAACTGAAAGGCTCTCATCTTTCATATTTGGCACAGAGCAGCATATTCAGGTCCTCTACAAAAGTTATATAAATTTAGGCCCTGGGGTCAAAATTGGCCCCGCCCCAGGGGTGGGCAGTTTTCAATAGAAACAAATAGTGAAAACTTTGAAAATCTTCTTCTCTGAAACTGGAAGGTTCTCAGCTTTCATATTTGGTACATAGCATCATGTTCAGGTCCTCTACAAAAGTTATATAAATTATGGCCCTGGGGTCAAAATTGGCCCCGCCCCAGGGTGGGCAGTTTTCAATAAAAACCAATAGTGAAATCTTTGAAAATCTTCTTCTCTGAAACTGGAAGGCTCTCAGATTTCATATTTGGCACAGAGCATTATGTTCAGGTCCTGTACAAAAGTTATATAAATTATGGCACTGGGGTCAAAATTGGCCCTGCCCCAGGGTTGGGCAGTTTTCAATAGAAACATATAGTGAAACTTTGAAAATCTTCTCCTCTGAAATTGGAAGGCTCTCATCTTTCATATTTGGCACATAGCATCATGTTCAGGTCCTCTACAAAAGTTATATAAATAATGGCTGTGGGGTCAAAATTGGCCCTGCCTCAGGGGTGGGCAGTTTTGAAGAGAAACAAATAGTGAAATCTTTGAAAATCTTTTCCTCTGAAACTGGAAGGCTCACAGCTTTCATATTTGGCACAGAGCATCATGTTCAGGTCCTCTACAAAAGTTATATAAATTATGACCCTGGGGTCAAAATTAGCCCGCCCCAGGACTGGCTAGTTTTCTATAGAAACATATAGTGAAAACTTTGAAAATCTTCTACTCTGATTGTCTGGTGAGCGCTTCAGGGCCATTCTGGCCCTCTTGTTTTAAAAATAGTATCACCGTAATATGGAAATCAAGATCTGAAGCACAGATTAGAAAATGTCAACACTTATAAGGCTTGTTGAATCAGAGAAAGTTTACAAGTGGGCGTATTATGTACCGTATGCGGTACTCTTGTTCCTCTTTGATACCCTATCTACACCAATCCTGTCTTGCATTTTGTACTAATATGAATTGTAGATTTATTTATCAATGTTGCTATTTTGCCTTTCAGATGTCAGATACATCAGAAAATGTGAACAGTGAGGAGAATGGTCAAACAGAACCAAGTTCAAAGAATTTGAATGATCAATCCTTAAAGGTAATAAGTTTCCCAATTCTTTTTGTTTCAACAAACTAAAATAACACTTTAACTGACAGACACACCTTTTCATGCATTTGCAAACAGAGTAGACCCAGACCAGACGCCCCTTGTAGTCTGCTGTGTTAACTTATAAAAGTTTTTTCATATGCCATTATAAAAAATAACTTTATTAATGTTCATTATATCATTTTTTACATATATATTCACGAGGTAGATCTAAATGGTTAAAATGTTACTGTAAAGATATGAAAAATCTTAGTGCTTTTAGCATGCTGAGAAAAGATTTATGGATAAATTAGTTCTTCTAATTATGTCCCCCAAACGAAGTGTGTATGTGTGTGTGTGTGGGGGGGGGGGGG
Organism: Azorinus chamasolen; assembly: GCA_963576725.1. Classification (NCBI taxonomy): domain Eukaryota; kingdom Metazoa; phylum Mollusca; class Bivalvia; order Cardiida; family Solecurtidae; genus Azorinus; species Azorinus chamasolen. The sequence goes on from OY755239.1 coordinate 78,614,027, forward strand.
GGGGTGGGGGGGGGGGGTTGCAGGGAAACTGTTACTGTCGTTGACAACTCAAGTCTTAGTCCTTCTTCACAACATTTAATTTCTAATTTCTACAATTTACTAAAGTTTACTTCTGTAATTCCCTTTCATTAAACTGTCAGCTTTTTTGCTCTCATCAAAGTTTCAAAATAAGCCCAAAATAAAAGATCTCCCATTCTCAATAACTAAATCAGACTCTTATTCTCTTTATTTAGCTCACCAGAGCACTTTTGTGCTCAGGGTGAGCTTTTGTGATCGCTTGATGTTCGTCGTCCGTCGTCGGGCGTCAACAATTTGAACCTTTAAAAATCTTCCCCTCTGAATCTACAGGGTTCTCAGCTTTCATCTTTGGTACATAGCATCAACTTTAGGTCCTCTACAAAAGTTATATAAATTTTGCCCCTGGGGTCAAAATTGGCCCCGCCCCAGGGGTACCTTGTTTTCTATTGAAATATATATTATATATAGAAATATATATGTTTGCTCCGTTCCTTATTATTGTTGCAGGGAAACTGTTACTGTCGTTGACAACTCAAATCTTAGTTCTTCTTCACAACATTTAATTTCTAATTTCTACAATTTACTAAAGTTTACTTCTGTAATTCCCTTTCATTAAACTGTCAACTTTTTTGCTCTCATCAAAGTTTCAAAATAAGCCCAAAATAAAAGATCTCCCATTCTCAATAACTAAGTCAGACTCTTATTCTCTTTTTTTAGCTCACCAGAGCACTTTTGTGCTCAGGGTGAGCTTTTGTGATCGCTTGATGTCCGTCGTCCGTCGTCGGGCGTCAACAATTTGAACCTTTAAAAATCTTCCCCTCTGAATCTACAGGGTTCTCAGCTTTCATCTTTGGTACATAGCATCATCTTTAGGTCCTCTACAAAAGTTATATAAATTTTGCCCCTGGGGTCAAAATTAACCCCGCCCCAGGGGTGCCTTGTTTTCTATTGAAATATATAGTAAAACTTTGAAAATCTTCTCCTCTGAATCTACAGGGTTCTCAGCTTTCATATTTGGCACATAGCATCATGTTCAGGTCCTCTACAAAAATTATATAAATTATGCCCATGGGGTCAAAATTGGCCCCGCCCCAGGGGTAGCCAGTTTTGAATAGAAACATATAGTGACAACTTTGAAAATCTTCTCCTCTAAATCTACAGGGTTCTCAGCTTTCATATTTGGCACATAGCATCATGTTCAGGTCCTCTACAAAAGGTATATAAATTATGGCCTTGGGGTCAAAATTGGCCCCGCCCTAGGGGTAGCCAGATTTCAATAGAAACATATAGTGACAACTTTGAAAATGTTCTCCTCTGAATCTACAGCGTTCTTAGCTTGTATATTTGGCACATAGCATCATGTTCAGGTCCTCTACAAAAGTTATATAAATTATGCCCCTGGGGTCAAAATTGGCCCGCCTCAGGGGTAGCCAGTTTTGAATAGAAACATATAGTGACAACTTTGAAAATCTTCTCCTCTAAATCTACAGGGTTCTCAGCTTTCATATTTGGCACATAGCATCATGTTCAGGTCCTCTACAAAAGGTATATAAATTATGGCCTTGGGGTCAAAATTGGCCCCGCCCTAGGGGTAGCCAGATTTCAATAGAAACATATAGTGACAACTTTGAAAATGTTCTCCTCTGAATCTACAGCGTTCTTAGCTTGTATATTTGGCACATAGCATCATGTTCAGGTCCTCTACAAAAGTTATATAAATTATGCCCCTGGGGTCAAAATTGGCCCCGCCTCAGGGGTAGCCAGTTTTGAATAGAAACATATAGTTACAACTTTGAAAATCTTTTCTTCTGAATCTACAGGGTTCTCAGCTTTCATATTTGGCACATAGCATTATGTTCAGGTCCTCTACAAAAGTTATATAAATTATGCCCCTGGGGACAAAATTGGCCCCGCCCCAGGGGTGGTCAGTTTTCAATAGAAACATATAGTGAAACTTTGAAAATCTTCTCCTCTGAAACTGGAAGGTTCTCAGCTTTCATGTTTGGCACATAGCATCATGTTCAGGTCCTCTACAAAAGTTATATAAATTATGCCCCTGGGGTCAAAATTGGTCCCGCCCCAGGGGTAGCCAGTTTTCAATAGAAATATATGGTAAAACTTTGAATATATTCTTCTCTGAAACTGAAAGGTTATCAGCTTTCATATTTGGTACATAGCATCATGTTCAGGTCCTCTACAAAAGTTATATACATTATGCCCCTGGGGTCAAAATTGACCCCGCCCCAGGGGTGGCCAGTTTTCAATAGAAATATATAGTGAAAACTTTGAAAATCTTCTCCTCTAAATCTACAGGGTTCTTAGCTTTCATATTTGGCACATAGGATCATATTCAGGTCCTCTACAAAAGTTATATAAATTATGCCCCAGGGGTCAAAATTGGTCCTGCCCCAGGGGTAGCCATGTCTCAATAGAAACATATAGTTACAACTTTGAAAATCTTCGGCTCAGAAACTGGAAGGTTCTCAGCTTTCATATTTGACACATAACATCATGTTCAGGTCCTCTACAAGAGTTATATAAATTATGCCCCCGGGGTCAAAATTGGCCCGGCCCCAGGGGTAGCCAGTTCGCAATAGAAACATATAGTGTCAAATTTGAAAATATTTTCCTCAGAATCTGGAAGGTTCTCAGCTTTCATATTTGGCACATAGCATCATGTTCAGGTCCTCTTCAAAAGTTGTATAGATTATGCCCCTTGGATCAAAATTGGCCCGCCCCAGGGGTGGCTAGTTTTCTCTAGAAACATATAGTGAAAACTTTGAACATCTTCTCCTCTGATTGCCTGGTGAGCGATGTCAGGGCCATTCTGGCCCTCTTGTCTGTTTTTCCTCCTTTTCTAACTCTTGTTTTGTAAACCCCCCTATGAAAAAAGAAATTCTACGTAGGCTAAACTAATTTGCATAGCTAAACCTTATCAAAGCTAGTTCCAAATATGTGGAGCAGCATGCTAAAGTATAGCACCTCCACTGAATCACTGATCAGTACTAGCATCCCTTACTAGCCCTCGGGCTAAAGTAATTACAATTTATGGGGCTACATGATGACCGTTCTCGGCTAAAGCGATGACAGACAATCTCCACTAGCCCTCTGTTTAGCATTTCCAAAAATAACACCTTGCTCCTTTGTTTAATGCATCAACCATATTGCAAACCTATGGTGGCCAGAATTAAACTTAATTCTTACAAAAAGGTTCAAAAGTTGGCGATACCCCTATGTGAAAAAAAACCCAACATTATTATTATTCTTTCTTCAGATTCTTCTGATTCTTATTCTGCCATAAACTTGTCTGACATATTTCTTGGTAAATAATGGTCAGATTCTTATGAAGCTTCGCACGAACATTGCTGGTTATGTGCAGATGTGCATCCTACTTTTGATTTTTTTTAAATTGCCATAGTAACACAATGGTGGGCTCTGATTGGTCAAAATTTAGATATTGTTTGGCCAAGTTATATATCGTTTGATTTTGCTGAAAATTGGTATCATGGGATATTTTAGTACTCGGAATTTATTGGTAGGTGTTTCAAAAGTATTGGTTGCCATTGTAACTGAATGATGGGCTCTGATTGGTCAAAATTTAGATATTTAATAATAATAATAATAATAATAATTTTCTGACAAAATTTAGATATTGTTTGATTTGCAAAAAATTGGTATGTCAGGATATTTTGGTGCTCCAAGTTGTTTGGTAGGTCTTTCAAAAGAATATGCTGCCATGGAAACTGAATGTAGGGCTCTGATTGGTTGAAATTTAGATATTGTCTGATTTTGCTGAAAATTGGCATTAAGGGGTATTTGGGTACCCGAACTCTAAAGATGTTTTGAAAGACTTGGTTTCCATGGTAATTGTGTGGTAGCCTCTCAATGGTCACAATTTAGATATTATTTGATTTTGCAGAAAATTGGTAAGTAGGGGTATATCGGTACCTTAAACCTAATCGCAGGTGTTTCGAAAGTGTTGGTTGACATGGTAACCCATTGATGGTCGACGATTGGTTGAAATTTAGATATTTTGCTTATCAATACCTGTTATCTGTTTCATTTGGGGGACATTCTGTAATGGATTTCTTTACAATTACAGTATAACCTGGGTTATCAGGCACCTGACTTTACCAACAACCTGATATATCTGACAGCACTCTTTGGTCCCGAAAATTTCCTTCTTTATTCTATATGCTTAAAACCTGCTTTTAATGGAACTTGCCATATCCGTTACCCGACACTGTTTGACGGTCGAAATGTGATAAATACAGCGTTTTTCACACCTGTGTAAAAAAAAAAAGTAAAGTACCTAGTTATAGTCTACTTTCAGTCCGGATGACCGCTCAGCCGACTGTACATTTACTCCCCTGGTCATTGAGTCATTGGCCTACAATATTGAGCACTGCTAACATATGGCGCAATCATGCAGCCGCAGTACCGGTGAGTGACCCTCACAGGTACCCATTTTAACCCCACATATGTATATGTATGTGTATATATGTCAGATACCGTTTTTAATTGGGATTGTGCTAGGCTGAACGTCAGCTCACCCTGATAGATTGAGGACAGAGTAAATCCATAATTACAGCTAATTATCATTGTGGTCATACAAAATGAGAAAATTTAATTGTCTCAATAATGTTAGGTATAAACTCGACCTGATAGTATTTACGGAATGAATTCTTTTTTACTGATCCAGTCAGGTTCAGGCGATATTTTAAGTATGAATGTGTCTTTCAAAATGGAAGGATCATACAAGTGAACCAGCGTGTGCACAGACTTCAAAACGCTAAAGAATAGTGTTAACTTTAGATAAAAAAGGGAATTAATTAACAGGTCTGAAAGTTGTTTAATGATGCAGTCCGAGTTGTTATTGAAGTTATGAATTGGCAGATTATCAGTGATCGTTATTCTTAAAAAGGAAGGAATTTGATACTTGATATATTTTACTGTACATATTGCATGCATAAACATTTGATTCAACATTCCTGCAGAGTGTAAATAAACATCAAGAGGCAATGTTTTATCTTTGTCGTATATTTCACTTCTGTCTGTGAATATCCAGTTTTGAGATGGCTGATCGTCTGACCCTGACTTTCCCAACACACTGATGTATCTGAAAAATTCAGACGGTCTGAAGGGATGTCGGATAAACCAGGTTATACTGTACATCTTGTTCATATTCTGAATTTCTTTTCAAAGTCATAATCATAATCATGATAATGTCACGTTCCACCGTCGAAGTACTACAAATTCATAATCAGTATAACAAAGTTTGAATGCTGATGGGACGCAGAATGATTTTTTATCTCATTGTAATCCAAATGGTTTGAGACACAAAATTATTTGTCATTTCATTGTAATCCAAATGGTGATGAGACACAGAATTATTTGTCATCTCATTGTAATCCCGATGGTTTGCAAGGTTATTATGGGTTTTAGAAAGCTACTGTTGCTGCTTGTATACAGTACCTGCATTTATATAAGAATTTATGACATCATGAATATTAAGTAGATTAATTGTTGTAATAGCACATAGACACAGGAAAGTTTGGCCATTGAAGAAACTGTAGAATCAGATCTGCATAATTCCATTAGCAAACAGAGAAGACCATGTTCAGACTGCTCGTACAGGAGCCGTCTGATCAGGGTATTCTGTGTTTGCTAAAACGCTAAAAGGACTATTTATGGATTAAAGGATTAAAAAAAAAGAATTTCGTAAAACAAACAGAGCAGACCCTTATCAGATGTCTCCTACAGGAGGTGTTGCAACTGGGTCTTCTCTGTTTACAAAGGCAAGAAAAAGCGGGACGGGTTACAGAACTTTTGAGTGGCCATTGAAGAGAGGTGCCACATATATTACCATGTTTGTTTGGCTTTCAGATGGATGATGTTGAAGATGTTCAGGTATATAGCACCAGTGACAAGGATACAGCTACACTCTCAGACAAAGGTGGAGGAGACAGTGCTGTCGGGGCTACAGAAAACTCTCATGTGAGGGCACATACGTAGGGTTTATACTGTAAAACTATTGTACATGTACTATTGCCTTCTGTAAACTTTACACTAAATCCTATCTACAGTGACCACCCCAAAGAAGTCTTAGTTTTAGTCATAACCTTTTACTTGATGAATAGCTATTAAGAAATAATGAATATTTGAATATCAATTAACTGTACTTTTATAATGGCATTATGAACATAGATAAATTTGACGATGTCAGCAAGTGTAGAATCAGGGTCCATATTCATAAACCTTAGGACACCTTTACCCATTACCTCATAGGCTATTTTTAGATACAACCTCTTTGAAAATATCTACCGAAAAGAAGCATTAACTAGAGAAAAGGAAACTTTTCGATTTTTTTCGTTTGAAACCATTGTGATAAATAGAGCATTTGCTCCTATAGGAGCAAATGCTCTATTTATCACAATGGTTTCACAAAGCGACTTTTACGGAGTCGTCAATAGTCGTCAATATCAGGGAAAGGGTTAAGGAGAAATTTTTTGTCTACATTTACAGCAAAACTTTTAAGTATTTTTTTATTCAATGACTTCTAGAATATTCTAGAGTATATATTTAGATATAGCTTTATTTCTCTTAAATATCTTTACTTGTATTGATCTTTTAAGATTAAGGAATATTCAAGAAATTAAGGAATTTTCTTAAGTTTCTCCTTTAGGAGAGTTTCTTTCATGAACAAAAATTAATCTTAATTAATATTCATGACATCATTATTTCTTACATAAATATGCCTGGGGGAAAGGGTTAAACTAATAGGGGACTATGGCATTGCCTTCAATGCTCCCATAGTATACTTGTTTAATTTGCTTTTATATAAACAGGTTTCAGTATACTATAGTTTGGTACATGGCTTAGTCATAGTCGTCGGTAGTTGGCGTGGTGTCATGAACAAAAAACATAACTCTAGCATCATTTTAATTTTTATGCCCCCAAAGCTAGGCTTTGGCGGCATATAGTGATCGCACCGTGCGTGTGTGGGTGTGTGTGTGTGTGGGTGTGTGGGTGGGTGGGTGTGTGGGTGGGTGGGTGGGTGTGTGGGTGTGTGTACATTTTGTCCGGAGTATATTTCCTTTGTCACATCAGCTACGGATACCAAATTTGGTGTGTGAGTTCATCTTGGGATGGGGGAGTGTCGCGTACCATTTTCATGTCACTGTGACCTTGACCTTGACCTTTGACCTTGATTTTACAAAAAGCTTGTCCGGAGCATATCTCCTTTACCTTACCAGCTACAGATTCCAAATTTGCTGTGTGAGTTCATCTTGGGATGGCGGAGTGTCGCGTACCATTTCCAGGTCACTGTGACCTTGACCATGACCTTTGACCTTGATTTTAAAAAAAGCTTATGCCTTACCAGCTACAAAAAGCTTGTCCGGAGTATATCTCCTATACCTTACCAGCTAAGGATTCCAAATTTGGTGTGTGAGTTCATCTTGGGATGGAGGAGTGTTGCGTACCATTTTCAGATCACTGTGACCTTGACCATGACCTTTGACCGATTTTACAAAAAGCTTGTCCGGAGCATATCTCCTTTACCTTACCAGCTACAGATTCCAAATTTGCTGTGTGAGTTCATCTTGGGATGGCGGAGTGTCGCGTACCATTTCCAGGTCACTGTGACCTTGACCTTGACCTTTGACCTCGATTTTAAAAACCGCTTATGCCTTACCAGCTACAAAAAGCTTGTCCGGAGTATATCTCCTATTCCTTACCAGCTAAGGATTCCAAATTTGGTGTGTGAGTTCATCTTGGGATGGAGGAGTGTCTCGTACCATTTTCAGATCACTGTGACCTTGACCATGACCTTTGACCGATTTTACAAAAAGCTTGTCCGGAGCATATCTCCTTTACCTTACCAGCTACAGATTCCAAATTTGGTGTGTGAGTTCATCTTGGGATGGCGGAGTGTCATGTACCATTTCCAGGTCACTATGACCTTAACCTTGACCTTGACCGATTTTACAAAAAGCTTGTCCAGAGCATATCTCTTATACCTTACCAGATACGGATTCCAAATTTGGTGTGTGAGATCACCTTCAGATGGCGGAGTGTCGCGTACCATTTTCAGGTCACTGTGACCTTGACCTTGACCTTCGACCTCAATGTTACAAAAAAGGTTGTCCAGAGAATATCTCCTATACCTTACCAGCTACGGATTCCAAATTTAATGTGTGAGTTTATCTTGGGATGACGGTGTGTCGCGTACCATTTTCAGGTCACTGTGACCTTGACCTTTGACCTAGATTTTACACAAAGCTTGTCCGGAGCATTTTTCCTATACCTTACCAGCTACGGATTCCAAATTTGATTTGTGAGTTCATCTTGGGATGGCGGAGAGTCGTGTACCATTTTCAGATCACTGACCTTGACCTTGACCTTTGACCTCAATTTTACAGTCCGGAGCATATCTTCTATATCTTACCAGATACAAAAAGCTTGTCCAGAGCATATCTCCTATACCTTAAACGTTGACAATCAACCCAGGGTCCTTTTTAACGTTGAGAATGACTTAGGGTCCTTTTTAACTAAGTTTTGACGCTTGGCTCTTTTCTTAGCTATCATAATCCAAAGGTTCTGTTTCTAATGTTAAGAACTGACTCCTGTGTCATTTTTAACAGCATCAAAATTTCATGTTACACCTCCATTACATTGTATTGTTTTTCCGCTAAAATGCATTTCGGTGTCAAACACTTTGGGGGCATTTGTCACCCGTGACGACTCTCTTGTTTTATATGGTTTTGTCCAAGCTAGAGCAGCTGGACATGCTGCCCACAGAAAACGTTTTAACCCTTTGCTTGCTGAATTTTAAAATGCATTTCTCCTTCTTTACCTATGTCCTGTTGTATAATTACATATATCTTCATTGTGTACAAGTATTTCGCTGTGCAATCACTGCTGTGGAGTGCACTGGTTGCATAATCAAGTTGTAAATAGTGCAGACCCTGATGAGACAGCTCCTGCAGGAGCTGTCTCATCTGGGTCTGCACTATTTACAGGTACGTATATTGACGTGAATAGCAAGCGAAGGGTTAAGTATAGATGTCCTATTTTTGTGCATTTGAGAGCTTTATTTTGTTTTATCAGGATGTTGGAGGATCTAAGGAGACTGTAGCTGACCAGAAAGAAGATCAAAACAAAGAACCAGAATATGAAGACATTTTAGGCACTGGTGCTTTACTGAAAAAGGTATTGACAGCAAGTTTATGTGGTCTTTGTGGAGAATAGAAATATGCTTGGTTATGTCAAAACTGATCTAAAAGAAAAACATGTAGTTAACCCTTTACTTGATTATCAAACCTTTGTATGCCTTTGCAAAGAGGGCAGACCCAGATCACACAGTTCTTGATTATCAAATCGTTGTATGCCTTTGCAAATAGGGCAGACCAGGATCAGACAATTCTTGATTATCAAACCGTTGTATGCCTTTGAAATAGGGCAGACCAGGATCAGACAATTCTTGATTATCAAACCGTTGTATGCCTTTGCAAATAGGGCAGACCCAGATCACACAGTTCTTGATTATCAAATCGTTGTATGCCTTTGAAATAGTGCAGACCCAGATCAGACAGTTCTTGATTATCAAACCGTTGTATGCCTTTGAAATAGGGCAGACCAGGATCAGACAATTCTTGATTATCAAACCGTTGTATGCCTTTGCAAATAGGGCAGACCCAGATCACACAGTTCTTGATTATCAAATCGTTGTATGCCTTTGAAATAGTGCAGACCCAGATCAGACAGTTCTTGATTATCAAACCGTTGTATGCCTTTGAAATAGGGCAGACCAAGATCAGACAGTTCTTGATTATCAAACCGTTGTATGCCTTTGAAATAGGGCAGACCAAGATCAGACAGTTCTTGATTATCAAATCGTTGTATGCCTTTGAAATAGGGCAGACCCAGATCACACAGTTCTTGCAGAAGCTGTCTGATTATGATCAGGTCTGTTTGCTCATATATTAGACATCTGATTATGTACTGTTTGTTAAGGGAAAAAAAATCTGTATGCTTTAAGGCATGAGTTAAATCTAAAGTTAATTTTATAGTCATGCTGGACAGAGTCTTTTATGAATACTCATCAAATGAAGAGTTAGATACATGTATTTGAAACTTCCATTTTAAAAATATGAACTTAAGCATATGCCAGATGAGTAAATGTAGACATCACTCTCTATCCATCTTGTCTTCTCCATTCTGACTGTGTCTCCATCTTGTTTTCTCCATTCTGACTATGTCTCCATCTTGTTTTCTCCATTCTGACTGTGTCTCCATCTTGTTTTCTCCATTCTGACTATGTCTCCATCTTGTTTTCTCCATTCTGATTGTGTCTCCATCTTGTTTTCTCCATTCTGACTATGTCCCCATCTTGTTTTCTCCATTCTGATTGTGTCTCCATCTTGTTTTCTCCATTCTGACTATGTCTCCATCTTGTTTTCTCCATTCCGATTGTGTCTCTGCTGTAACTTTGTCAGTGTTTTGGGGATTTTAGTCAAACCTTCAAAGAATGCTCAATATTGTGCACAAAAAACCTCACATACACTATGAAAGTCGAGATCTTATTACATTTTGCCTGATTGAATTTATTTACATTTAATAACTTCCTGTATTACAAATTTCTCTTAACCCTTTACTCTATTAATACACCTTTCTACTCCTTTGCAAACAGAGTAGCCCCAGATACTATAGCAGCCGTCTGATCTGGGTCTGCTCTAATTCCTGATGTTTTAACATGGATATGATTCTACAGTTTGTGGTATGACCAAATATTCCTGTGTCCATGGGCTATTATAACAATAAATCTAATTAACATTCATGATGTCATTATTTCTGACACAGTTTTCATGGATTAAAGGGCTAATAAGAAACAATAACCCTTTTCCATGCATTGTTTGTAAGATATACGTACAGCACAAATATTAATTAGCCACATTTTTAACTGCATTATTAACAAATGAATGTTTTACCTTGACAGAAACTGTCCAATAGGAGCCATCTGATCTGGGTCTACTCTGTTTGCAAAGGTGTGAAAAGGCTTGAACTAGATGTTTATCTGAATCTTTTCCTTCATTAAAATGCTTTTTCACACCTGTATATTGGCCGTCTGATCAGGGTCTGCTCTGTTTGCTTATGGAATTATATAGATAAATTATGATCCTGTAGTTTTTTTAAAGAAAAACATTCCTTTGTAAATTTTACATTATAAAATTAAGCTCATAAATATGTATAAAGTAACAAATTTAAGGCATTAATGTTCATTATGGAAAGGTGTAAAAACTGAAATAATTCAAGGAAGCCTTCTCTGTAACATCAGAAATAAATGAAACTTTTAGGAAGAATTGTAATAAAGGGACAGCAGTGTCATTTAATGTACATGTACACATATATTGCCTAAGCTGAAGATTGAATATTTTGTTTTTAAGGTAATAAAGAAAGGCACAGGTAGAAAACCCCGCATGGGAGAGAAAGTAACAGTCAGATGGACCAGAGATATCCCGAACATCAGCAAAACATTTGCGACAGAGGAGCTGACATTTGTGGCTGGGGAGGGGGATGTAGTGCAGGGTAAATAGATATCTTACTAGCAAATCAAGGGCAAATGGAAAGGCTGAGCTAAATGTTTCTCAACAAAGGATCTAATTGTAATGGGTTCCGTTACAGGATATCCCCGGAAAGAAACAGACAACACATAATTTATATTTTGCAACAATCAAACAATTTTGATTTGTGAAGAAAAAAAGAAGAATACGCAACAATCATCTATGTGACATGAAACATGCAACCACCTCTCCATTACCATTGGAACCAACTCATTTTAGAAACACCTATGATTGAGGTTTGATGGAGAAATATGAGTGTTTGCATATAAAATACTCCCTTATCTAAATGTCTCATGACAACCTTTGCAGATAGTTCAGATCTAGCACAAACAGAAACGTGAGGTTTGAACATTCAGCTCGAATAACAGAAACCCCACTTGAGCTACTGGTCAGAACAACTCATTGTGACCGCCCATTTTCCAGTATTTTTTTGTAGAATTTATCTAAAGATGACCCTCTATTTAGTATTAGTGTTGTTTCAAGTCATTGTGATTTATCACAAAACAACGCTGTCAGAGAGGGATTGTCTTTGCTTTTATATATGTGTATTGTGATAAAATTCATTATCACTCAAAAGTCATTCTCAAAACAATTATACATTTACTGTAGCTATGAATTTCTGAAGCAAAAAACACATTCATATGTGAAAATAGAGCATAGATAGCAAACTCTCCGTCTTCTACACTATATACAATACAAAAACTCCATACATGTAATTTATATGTATCAGTTATTTTTGTTCAACTCACGCAATTGTAATGTTCGTTACTGTCACATTTTGCATTTATAAAACTTGAACGTTTATATCTTGAAATAAAATGTACGTAGTCGTATATGGGGTTTTATCTCAAGGACACTGAAGCCTCTGCTACACGTAGGGGAGACAATTTCAATCTGGAGTGGTATATCACTGAATTTGTCACCACTTATCCACCTGTTGCCGGATTCTTAATATTGCTGTAATGTATGTGATCACTAATAAAAATTTATCACTTACCTTGTTAGGGCTGTTCCATTTAAATGTGTAATGGGGGCAGGAAGGCACTGTAAAAAACAGCTATGCATGGGTGGAATTGTACTATTTGGTTTGTGCATTTGTCAATGTCAATGTTTGAATGATATGGAAGCAGATTTATTTTGTGTGAATAGTAAGCGTGATCAAGACAGACAGGGTCATGATACAGGACGTGGAAAATGGGCAAATGACAAATCAAATTTGTCAAATGTGATGTTTAGATTTGTTTCTGATGCCGCTGTAACAGAAAGTAAGTAGCATGTCAGCCATTGTCTCAGACCTCAAACCAGTAAAGGCACTATGCACATCCATGCTTTAATCATGCATCAATATTCATGAAGTAATACTTCATGAATATTGATGCATGATTTATTTTTTAAGATATTATGGTGCCATGAATAATAATGGACTGGATGTTAAATTTCCACTTGAAAAAAGGAAATCTTATAACAGAAGTGTAGAATCAGAACTTGAAGCAAACATAGCAGACCCAGATCAGACAGCAGGAAACCACTGGGTGTTCTCTGTTTGCAAAAGTGTTAATAAACATACAGTAAAACCTCTCTGAACTGGAATTCTAGTAGAGAAGAATTTAGATATTTTAGGCAGGTGACTGCTTAATGAAGGGTGAAAGTCATGCAGAAAGCTCCTCTAGGAGCTTTCTGCATGACTTCCACCCTGCATTAAGTTGTCACCTGTCTCCAAGACCAATATTTCTACTAAATTTAATGTCCGGTTAAGAGAGGTTTTACTGTATATATGAAGTGGTTGAAGGGTATGAGATGACTATGTCTGTGATGTTGGTTTGTTTTTCAGCACTTGATCTGGTGGTAGTGTTAACTAATGAGGGAGAGGAGGTGGAAGTGAAAGCCACTCATAGATTTATGTACGGCGATATCGGATTGTAAGTATGAACTATTTCATAATCTCTGTATGTTTTTGTGTAAGGCATGGTTGACAGGCACAAGAAGGCAGAAACTGTGACATGCTTCTTAGCCTAGTTATGTGCCTGAAACTAGGGAAACTGAAACTGGATGCCAGTTGATTTGATATAGACAGTTTTTATACGCCCGAAGGTAACTTCGATTGTATTATGATATGGCGTCTGTCTGTCTGTCTGTCCATCTGTCTGTCTGTCTGTCCATTAGCCACCTCTTTATCCGCTCAATAACTTTACAACTATTCGATGTGCTGTCTTAGTAGGAAGGTTGGTCATGGCTAGTAGACGACCGCTATTGATTTTGAGGTCAGTCTGTCAAAGATGAAGGTCACAGTGACCTTCAAATCTAAAATCTTGTGTGCTCAATAACTTAATAAGTATTAGGTGTGCTGTCTTCATACTAAGTAGGAAGTTGGTCATGGCCAGTCCATGACCCCTGTTGATTTTGAGGTCATTCGGTCAAAGGTCAAGATTAATGTGACCTTCAACTAAAAAATCTTGTCCGCACAATAACTTGATATTTATTAGGTGTGCTGTATTAGGTGTGCTGTCTTCATACTTTGTAGGAAGTTGGTCATGGCCGGTCCATGACCCCTGTTGATTTTGAGGTCATTTGGTCAAAGGTCAAGATTAATGTGACCTTCAACTAAAAAATCTTGTCCGCACAATAACTTGATATTTATTAGGTGTGCTGTATTAGGTGTGCTGTCTTCATACTTAGTAGGAAGGTTGGTCATGGCTAGTAGATGACCCCTATTGATTTTGACATCAGTCGGTCAAAAGTGAAGGTCACAGTGACCTTCAGCTAAAAAATCTTGTCCGCTCAATAACTTGATAAGTATTAGGTGTTCTGTCTTCATACTTAGTAGGAAGGTTGGTCTTGGCCAGTACATGACCCCTATTGATTTTGAGGTCAGTCTGTCAAGGTCACAGTGACCGCCAACTAAAAAATCTTGTCCTCTCAATAACTTAATAAGTATTAAATATGCTGTCTTCATACTTAATAGGAAGGTTGGTCATGGCCAGTATATGACCCCTATTGATTTTGAGGTCAGTCTGTCAAAGGTCAAGGTCACGTTGACATTCAACTGAAATTAATATTTTGTATGTTACGACGCCACATACTTCGGGCGTATAATGCTTGGACACACGAGGCTCTTGTTGAAGCATTTGCAAACAGAGTTGATCCAGATCAGACAACTGCTACAGGAGCTGTCTGGTGAGTGCAGTCTGTTTTGTTTGCATATGGAATAATATAGATCTGATGCTACAGTTTTTACAATGGCCAAATCTTCTGTGTTTGTTTGCCACTACAAAAATCCATATCAATGATATTCTTGATGTCATTACATGTATTTCTTAATGAATATTTATCAGGTAAATTTTAACCTATTAATGTATTTATATAACTTCGTTGGGGGGGAGGGGGGAGGGATACTGGAATCATGTTGTCTTGTCTGTCTGTACCTCCTCCCATGTTTATGTATGGACGTTGATGAAATTTTGTATACATGTCACATGATCTTGGGTCTTTGCGAATACCATCTTGTTTCATCAGTTTTTACCTGACCCCCAGGCACTTATGATATAATGGGCCAAAAACCATAGGAACCTATTTCCTCAAAAGGATATTGATCACTTGTGTAATGCACTGAAATGCTTAAACATTTAAATGCTATATATGAATCATTGATTGCATTTCAGTCAGTTTGAATCCAAATGAATCCCCATTTCTTTCAAAACTGTTGTCTTCAGACGTGACGTATTATGTCGTAGCACTTTCTGTCCATCCGTCTGTCTGTCCACTCACATGGATTGATGGTTATGTGACACTGAGAACAAACGACTTTTTATGTTTTTCTTTTTATGTGACTAAATTTTCATTTTATGTGACTATTTTGAACAAAAGAATAGTCACATAACATTGAGTCCATGAGAACCTCTGTCCATCTGTCTTCTGTCCATGAACTTTTGATTGTCCGCTCTCTAACTCAAACAAATGTAATCCAGTCCTTTTCAAATTTGGTCAGCATATAAAAAAATTATATCACTATAATGTCTCAGTCAAGTTGGATAACCAGCAAGATTGCTCCTGACACTCCAGAATTATCTCCCCTTACTTTATGAAATGTCTGTGAACTTACGCTTGTCTGCTCTATAACTCAAACAAATGTAGTCCAATAGTTTTCAAATTTGTTCGGCATGTACCTGATATGGAGCAATGGTCTTTCAACTTCCAGACATTTGACGAGCGTATTTTGCGATATTTTGGCACTCTTTTTTATTGTTTGCACAGTGGATCTAAGGGACATATTTTCCTTCAAAAGTCATATTGTTAATTTCTTTAACCCTATACTCAGTGAATATTCATGTAAGAAATAATGACATATTAATTGGATTTCATGTAATTGTTACTATATCACATGGACACAGGTATTTTTGGCCATGGCAGAATCATGTCTATATTATAATATAAGCAAACCGAGTTGATCCTGATCAGACTGCTCCTACAGGACCTGTCTGATCTGGGTCTACTCTGTTTGCAAAGGGTAGAGAGGTGTATTTATGGAGTAAAGGGTTAAGGAATAAAGGGCTGAAAACAGGTGATGCTAGAGTTATTTATTTTATATCCAACATATCATCTTCACAGGATTAAGATGTATTCCAAATTACATTGAATACCTTTGATTCATGTCATCATAAAAATCAGCAGATAAATATGCATGATTTCATTCATGAACATTGAACAGGGAAAGGGTTAAATAAATTTGATTATCATCTAGTGGGGATTTATGGAAGGAAACTCATCCTGTTAATGTACTTGTTGGTTGCAGTAATTGTGGCCAAAAGAATGAATAGTTTTATTTGGTTTTTTTCTTAGGTTAGTAGTTTGACAATGTTAATGAATTAAAACTGTTCTTTTTTATTTCAGACCCCCAGATGTACCTCCAAATGCAGACTTTCACTTCAGTTTTGTGATTGTAACAAACCACGGAGAGCCTGATTATTCAAGCATGGACTTCGATACCAGATTCAATGTGGCGTAAGTAAGACTTAATATTGTGATTCATTGTGGTGGCGTAAGTAAGACTTAATATTGTGATTCATTGTGGTGGTGTAAGTAAGACTTAATAATGTGATTCATTTTGGCATAAGTAAGACTTAATATTGTGATTCATTGTGGCGAAAGTAAGACTTAATAATGTGATTCATTGTGGTGGCGTAAGTAAGACTTAATATTGTGATGCATTGTGGCATAATTGATATGATGAATGCTTTTAGTTTGCAAATTACTCCAAGAGGCAGACATGAATATAGGAAAAATGAGGATTCTTTGATATATTTTATCATTTGTGTGCAAAACACCTGTGATACTTTTACAAAACTGTTGAATATAGAAAAACTGTTGAATATAGAAAAACTGTTGAATATAGAAAAGAAACTTTATTAAGCCACTGTATTTTGTATTTGGGATGTAGGTAAACATTTTATACTCATATAGAGAGATCTATCAGGATCCCTCTGATCAAGATCGGCACTGTTTGCTAGAATAATCTTTAAATATTACAAAAAGAATGTTCACGAATTCATACCATTTTTCAAGCAACCTCTCATGTCTTAAAGAGAAAAATGTGGGTAGAAAGTTAATTTCCTTCTTCTATTTCTCGAAATATTAATTATAATTGTAAGTAAATAATTAAGGAAATTCATTGTGCAACAATGTTCCATTTATGGCACATAATTATTCCATACAGCAGACGTTTTGTTTGTCCCAGTTTCAACCAGCTTTTCACTGGTCTCCAACTTGTTTCGGTTGTCTGGTAAAAGACTATGTTTACCGTAACTTGCAGATAACTGGCTATTTGTTATCGCGTTTACAACTTGCAGATAAACCGTTGTATGTCCATTTCGGTGCAGCCTAGATTGTTTCAAAATGTTTATAACTTGCAGATACACCGTTGTATGTCCATTTCGGTGCAGCCTAGACTGTTTCAAAGTGTTCTTTTGGGATGTTTGCATAGATTTGTTGAAGTTCTGCTTTCTTTCCTATCTGTCTGTGCTAAAGGAGGCCTTTTGAAACAAATATTTCTCGTTTGTCTTTAATAATTGGACAATATATTGCAATGCGTATCTAGAATACAGCAATATAGGTCTAGAATTTTGCAATACATAATGTATATTGTAATGATGAATCTAGACTATAGCAATATATTGCAAAATGGATGAAGAATATTGCAATTCAACTATATAATTTTGCATTACAGCTATATAATATTGCAAGATGAATGTAGAATATTGCTATATGACTATAGAATATTGCAATATGTTGCAATATGGATAGAATATTGCAATATGGCTATAGAATATTGCAATATGGATCTAGAAAATATCTAGAAAATTTTGCAGTATATTTCAATATGGATTTTATATTGTTACAGCCTTAGCTACTTTAAATATTAAAATTTATACTTGTACCATATTATATACATTTCAGGAAGAAGAAAAAGGACAGAGGGAACTTTCTATTCAAAAGAAAGGAGTATAGTTTAGCTTTAACCTCATACAGAATGTAAGCATTTGTCAGGTAGTAATTTGACCTGTGTCTTGAGAATAGGTGTCTATGAGGTTTATTGACTGATGCAGATCTGGACTCACCACATTACAAACAATACACACTGTCATATCAGGGACTAAGCTGGTAGACTTGTATTATGTGGGGTCATGGGTCACCATAGATGATAGACATGTAGTTATGAATGTGTTTTCCATTGATTTAGAATGAAACTGCTTTCAACTCATACAAATGGTTTTTATACGCCCACCTAATAAAGGTGGTCGTATATTGTCGTGGCCCTGTCCGTCCGTCCGTTCGTTCGTTCGTTCGTTCGTTCGTTCGTTCGTTCGTTCGTTCGTTCGTTCGTTCGTCCGTCAACATTTTGTTTGTCCGCTGTTTTCTGGGAAAACTATTTGACAGATATTAATAAAACTTCACACAAATGTTTAATGCATCAAGATCTGAAGCTGAGTTGATTCTGAGGTTCATTTGATTTTTCATTTCAGAGTTATGGCCCTTGTTTTAAAAAAATGCAAATAGTTTGTCCGCCGTTTTCTGGGAAAACTATTTAAAAGATATTAATGAAACTTCACAAATTTGTTTAATGCATCAAGATCTGAAGCTGAGTAGATTTTGAGGTTCATTTGATTTGTCGTTTCGGAGTTATGACCCTTTTACTTAAAAATAGTGCAAATACATGCAAATAGTTTGTCCGCTGTTTTCTGGGAAAACTATTTGAGAGATATTAATGAAACTTCACAAAAATGTTTAATGCATCAAGATCTGAAGCTGAGTTGATTCTGAGGTTCATATAATTTTTCATTTCAGAGTTGTGGCCCTTGTTTTAAAAAAATGCAAATAGTTTGTCCGCTGTTTTCTGGGTAAACGATTTAAAAGATATTAATGAAACTTCACACAAATGTTTAATGCATCAAGATCTGAAGCTGAGTCGATTCTGAGGTTCATTTGATTTGTCATTTCGGAGTTATGGCCCTTTTACTTAAAAATAGTGCAAATACATGCTAACAGCTTGTCCGCTGTTTTCTGGAAAAACTATTTGAGAGATATTAATGAAACTTCACACAAATGTTTAATGCATCAAGATCTGAAACTGAATTGATTCTGAGGATCATTTGATTTTTCTTTTCAGAGTTATGGCCCTTGTCCTTAAAAAATAATGCAAATACATGCAAATAGTTTGTCTGCTGTTTTCTGGGAAAACTATTTGAGAGATATTAATGAAACTTCACACAAATGTTTAATGCATCAAGATCTGAAGCTGAGTCGATTCTGAGGTTCATTTGATTTGTCATTTCGGAGTTATGGCCCTTTTACTTAAAAATAGTGCAAATACATGCTAACAGCTTGTCCGCTGTTTTCTGGAAAAACTATTTGAGAGATATTAATGAAACTTCACACAAATGTTTAATGCATCAAGATCTGAAACTGAATTGATTCTGAGGATCATTTGATTTTTCTTTTCAGAGTTATGGCCCTTGTCCTTAAAAAATAATGCAAATACATGCAAATAGTTTGTCTGCTGTTTTCTGGGAAAACTATTTGAGAGATATTAATGAAACTTCACAAAAATGTTTAATGCATCAAGATCTGAAACTGAATTGATTCTGAGGATCATTTGATTTTTCTTTTCAGAGTTATGGCCCTTGTCCTTCAAAAATAATGCAAATACATGCAAATAGTTTGTCCGCTGTTTTCTGGGAAAACTATTTGAGAGATATTAATAAAACTTCACAAAAATGTTTAATGCATCAAGATCTGAAGCTGAGTTGATTCTGAGGTTCATTTGATTTTTCATTTCAGAGTTATGGCCCTTGTCCTAAAAAATATGCAAATAGTTTGTCCGCTGTTTTCTGGGAAAACTATTTGAGAGATATTAATGAAACTTCACAAAAATGTTTAATGCATCAAGATCTGAAGCTGAGTAGATTTTGAGGTTTATTTGATTTGTTGTTTCGGAGTTATGGCCCTTTTACTTAAAAAATAATGCAAATATATGCATATAGTTTGTCCGCTGATTTCTAAACTGTTTGACAGATATTAATGAAACTTCATACACATGTTTAATGCATCAAGACCTGAAGCTAAGTCGATTCTGAGGATCATTTGATTTGTTGTTTTGGAGTTATGGCCCTTGCACTTAAAAAAATAATGCAAATCTATACAAATATGATGATGGCCATAACTTTTCATTTGAAATGATATTTACTTAAATTTTTTTAAAAAATAGTATCATGTTAATATGGAAATCAAGATCTGAAGCACAGATTAGAAAATGTCAACACTTATGAGGCATGTTGAATCGGAGAACATTTGCAAGTGGGCGTATTATGTACCGTATGCGGTACTCTTGTTAACTCATACAGATGCTGTTTGCATATAGAGTAGACCCAGAACAAATAGCTCTTGTAGAAGCTGTCTGGTCATGGTCTGCCTTGTTTGTTTATGAAATCTGAATCTACAGAAAGAAATCCTGTGTACATATGAGATTTAAAAATTCAGCTAACAAATATTCATGATGTCATTATTTCTGACAGTAAAATTGACCATTGAAAGGGTTAACCCTTTGGTAGTGTACTGGCATTTGCAAACAGTGGGTCACACAAAATCCTCATACAAAGCAAACAGTGGGTCTTTCAAAATCCTTACACAAAGCAAGCAGTTGGTCACTCAAAATCCACACACAGAGCAAGCAGTGGGTCACTCAAAAATCCTCACACAAAGCAAACAGTGGGTCACTCAAAATTTCACACAAGGCAAACAGTGGGTCACTCAAAATCCTCTCACAAAGCAAACAGTGGGTTCATTCAAAATCCTCTCACAAAGCAAACAGTGGGTTCATTCAAAATGCTCACACAAAGCAAACAGTTTGTCATTCAAAATCCTCTCACAAATAATACTTCATATTGAATGAACTCAGTAAATAAATGAACGAAATACATGTATAGCAATTTGACTCAATAGATAAATAGTGATGAGCTATTCAACTTTGTTCAAGTTTTTACACATCATTACACGTTTGACAAGTCTTTTGTGGATAGTTTTTGTGCAGTTGGATATGGGTCTGAAGCTTAGCTTTGAGGATTATTTGATACAGATTTTACTGCCAGTTTAACCCTTTCACCATGAATATTCATGTAAGATATTATTCATTAACAGATTTTTAGCTCACCTGAGTATGCTCAGGTGAGTTTTTGTGATCACCCATCATCCCAGCATCCATCCATCAACGATTGAAATCACAAGGCAGAATGTAACCAAACTTTACTGAAATGATCCTTGTATCATGCTGTATGGAAATTGTTAAAAGAATCATCGTTAAAATCATCCTTATATCTCAAAAAACATGGCTGCCCGGACTGGGGCTAGATTTCCTTATATAACTATATAGAAAACCTTTAAAAATCTTCTGGTTGTCCAATTTGAATGGCAGTGTTAGGAATAGTCGCCTGATGACCCTTTACCAAAATTGTTAAAATCATATTGATATCTAAAAAAACATGGTCACCAGGGTGTGACTTGATTTGCTTATAACTATATAGAAAACCTTTGAAAATCTTTTTCTTCAAATTTGAATGGTATTTTTATGCCCCCGCCTTTAGGCAACGGGACATTAAGTTTTACCCTTGTCCGTACGTCTGTACATCCGTCCGTACATCCGTCCTGTAATATTTTCGTCACAGATTTCTTGCCCAGTGTATGCTGGAATGGTTTGATATTTGGTCTGAAACATCATCATAGTGCGTTGTACCGTGTCTCCCCATTTCAGGTCTGTCGTTCATCTACTTCATGTTTTTCGACTTAGGTGATTGTTTAATGACAAAAATTTTCGTCAAAGATTTCTTCGCTTGTGTAAGCTGCAATGATTTGACATTTGGTCTGAAGCATAATCATAGTGGGTTGTACCGTGTCTCCCCTTTTCAGGTCTGTCATTCATCTATTTCCTGTTTGCCAACAGGGGCATCCGTGTCCCATGGACACATTTTCTTTTATTTAGGAATAGTCACCTGGTGACCCTTTAATCAAAATTCTTAAAATCATGTTGATATCTCGAAAAACATGGCCACCAGGGGCAGGGCTTGATTGGCTTATGCAACTATATAGAAAGCTTTAAAAATTGTCTTCTCAAAAACTAGTTGTCCAGTTTGAATCATATTTGGCAGGAATTGCCACCTAGTGACCCTTTATCAAAATTGCTAAAACCATGTTGATATCTGAAAACAAAAATCAGCCAGGGGCGGAGCTAAATATCCTTATATGACTATAGGGAAAACTTGAAAAATCTTCTTCTCCAGAGCCAGTTGTCAGATTTGAATGGCATTTGGTAGGAATAGTCTCCTGGTGATTTTGTATCAAAATTGCTAAAACTGTGGTGTTATTTGAAAAAGCAATGCCGCCAGGGGCAGGGCTAATTTTCTTTATATGACTATAGAGAAAAATTTAAAAAAGACTTTCTCAAAAACTGGTGGTCCAATTTGAATGTTGGACATAGCAAACCAGGTGAACGATACAGGGCGATTATTGCCCTCTTGTTTCATAATTTCTTGTCCGGACAATTACTCCTTTTTAGCCGGATTTTTTTTTAAAATCTCGGCTTATATATTGGTAAAAACCAGGCGGGTGGGCTGGCGGGTTTTTCGGGCCAGCGGCGTGTCGTCGTTAAGAAAACTTTAACATTGCTTATAACTTCTGAATTACTTAAGCTAGACCATTCATATTTGGTATAGCTTGGGGATCCATTTAGAACTGGTTACCATGGCAACCAAAAGAAAAATCTCCAAAACCAGATATCAGAATTGAATGATATTTGGTAGGTATAGTCATCTTGTGATCCTCTACCAAAATTGCTAAAATCATTTTGATGTCTGCCAGGGGCAGGACTCGATTTCAATATAATTATAATTCTATAGAAAACCTTTAAAAATCTTCTACAGAATTGGTGGTCCAATTTGAATGGTACTTAGTAGGTATAGTCTTCTTGTGACCGTCTACCAAAATTGTTAAACCACTGTGACAGCTTAAAAAAAATTTGGCCAACAGGGGTTGGGCTGCCTTTTCTTATATAACCATAATATGTAACTTATATTTAACTTATAAAAATTAAATTTTATAGAAAACCTTTAAAAATCTTCTCCAAAACAGATGGACCAATTTTAAATGGCTTTTAGTAGGAATAATCAATATTACTAAAATCATGTTGATATCTCAAAAACATGGCCACCAAGGGTGGGACTAGATTTCCTTATATAACTTCTTCTCAAAAACTGGTGGTCCGAGTGGCGGGGCTAGATTTCTTTAGAAAACCTTTAAAAGTCTTCTTAGAAGCAAGTGCTCCAATTTGAATAATATTTGGTGACCCTTTATCAAAATTGCTAAAACCATGCAGATATCTGGAAAAAACATGGCCACCAGAGGTTTTGCTAAATTTCCATGTATGACTTACAGGGAAAACTTTAAAAATCTTTTCCAAAATCTGTGGTGGAATTTGAATGGTATTTGGTAGGACTAGTCTTCTAGTGACTCTCAACCAATATTGATAAAACCCAAGTTGATATGCAAAAACACATGGCTATCGGGCTAATTGGAAAACTTCAAAAATCTTCTTCTCCATATTGAATGGTCCAATTTGAATGGTGTTTGGTAGAAATAGTACCCTGGTGACCCTTTATTAGCTGGCCTATTCAATGAATAGGGGGGCTTATGGAATCACCCTGCATTGGCGTCGGCGTTGGTTTTTGGTTAAAGTTTTGGGGTAAGATTTGAAATGCACTAATACTACATGAAATATTTGCCCTAGGAAGCTGATATTTGAAATGGAGGTTCCCTGTGTGTTGAACATTGATGTAGTGTAGTTAAAATTTAAAATAGAATTGAATCATAGTCAAAATTTCACCTGTTTTGGACTTAGCTTTTCGGGCTGAAATAGGAAGGTTAAAGTTTTGGGGTAAGTGTTGAAATGCACTAATACTACATGAAATATTTGCCCTAGAAAGCTGATATTTGGAATGGAGGTTCTCTGTGTGTTGAACATTGATGTAGTGTAGTTAAAATTTAAAACAAAGTTAAAGTTTGGGGGTAAATGTTAAGGTGCACTAATACAACATGAAATACTTGAACTTGAGTTGGTGAGTTGGTGTCACAAATTCCTCCTTCAATTTGAAAGTTATTCAGTTTGTATGTGGTTTACATAACAACCATGAATAGTAGATGTAGCAGATGCAATTTTCATGTGTTTAGTGCTAGGCATTGCAGAATTATCCCCCCTTGAACTTTGAGTATTTTGTCATTTTGGCTTGAAACATGGTGAGTTGGTGTCGCAAACTCCTCCTTCTATTTGAAAGTTATTCAGTGTATATGTCATTGTGGTATACATAATAACCACAAATAGAAGATGTGCAAGATGCATTTTTCATGTGTTTGGCGCTGGGCATTGCAGAACTATCTCCCCTTGAACGTTGAGTATTTTTTTGTCATTTTGGCGTGAAACATGGGGATTTGGTGTCACAAACTTAAAGCTGCCTTGCAGGGATATTCATCACGTTTAGTTATAGTTCAAACTATGACTACCATGCATTTTGAATAAATTGAATTATCTTTAGTTGAAAAAATTAAAACTGCTATTGCCCTCTTGTCTTCTTTTTCTG
Source organism: Azorinus chamasolen (assembly GCA_963576725.1). NCBI lineage: Eukaryota > Metazoa > Mollusca > Bivalvia > Cardiida > Solecurtidae > Azorinus > Azorinus chamasolen. The sequence goes on from OY755239.1 coordinate 78,638,841, forward strand.
AAGATTGTTGTGACTAGTTTATCTCTATCTAGTGCTACAATTTGCAGGTGAGTGATATAGGGCCATCATTGCCTTCTTGCCTTATATGATACAGATTCTCTTCTGTTAGCTATGGCAATAAACTTCCTTATTTTATATTTTGATACAAGAATTAAACTAATTATTTTCCATAAAGAAGCATGTATGAATATTCATGAGACAAAGGTTTAATGCCTATTTTATGCAGGGCCAGTAAGATTGTGGACCCTGAGCTAGGCTGCGTTTACCCAGATGAATCTCCAGATAAGCTGCAAGAGTTGCTAGAGTTTCGGGCTGTGGTCATGTGCAATACGAGTGTGTCGCAATTACGGGTGAGTTGTAAAATGGTTCAATGCAGTGGTTGATATGGATACAGTTTTCAAATGTCTAAGTGTCCCTTTGTTTGTGATGACCACCTAAGAAGCTTTATAGATGACCACCTAAGAATTTTTTTTTATTTTCTGCAGTTATTGCACTTTGAAATTTTACATGGAAAATTTTGTCTGCACGAGGGGGGGGGGGGGAGGGGAGGGGGGGGGGGGGGGGTAGGGCATGGGGGATGTCAGTTTTTGTATTAAAAACAATTCCAGTTTTATCTTGTTTGTGGTGGTGGGTTGGCCTAGTGGCTGAGCTGATAACCCAGGGGTCCGGAGATCAAATCCTTGCTGAACCAGCTCGAAATTTTAGAGACACTTTTCAGTGTCTCCCCCCGCACAAGGTTGCCTCCTCCACCCAGGTGTTGAAATGGGTATCTGTGAGGGTCACTAGCCAGTACTGTGACAGTGTAATCAGGCCATATATTAGCAGTGCTCAATATTGTAGGAGAATGGTTCAATGACCAGCGGCGTAAATTTACAGTCAGCTGATCGATCATTCAGACTGAAAGTAGACTATAACTAGGTACTTTTTTAGCTCACCAGAGCACAAAGTGCTTTTATGATCGCCTGATGTCCGTCGTGCGTTGTCCCGCGTCAACAAATTCGAACCTTTAAAAATCTTCTCCTCTGAATCTACAGGGTTCTCAGCTTTCATCTTTGGTACATATCATCACCTATAGGTCCTCTACAAAAGTTATATAAATTATGCCCCTGGGGTCAAAATTTGCCCCCGCCCCAGGGGTGGGAAGTTTTCAATAGAAACATATAGTAAAACTTTGAAAATCTTCTCCTCTGAAACCAGAAGGTTCTCAGCTTTCATATTTGGCACATAGCATCATGTTCAGGTCCTCTACAAAAGTTATATAAATTATGCCCCTGGGGTCAAAATTGGCCCGCCCTAGAGGTGGGCAGTTTTCAATAGAAATATATAGTGAAATCTTTGAAAATCTTTTCCTCTGAAACTGTAAGGTTCTCAGCTTTCATATTTGGCACGTAACATCATGTTTAGGTCCTCTACAAAAGTTATATAAATTATGGCCCTGGGGGTTAAAATTGGCCCGCCCCAGGGGTGGGCAGTTTTCAATAGAAACAAATAGTGAAATCTTTGAAAATCTTCTCCTCTGAAACTGGAAGGCGCTCAGCTTTCATATTTGGCACAGAACATCATTTTCAGATCCTCTACAAAAGTTATATAAATTATGGCCCTGGGGTCAAAATTGTTCCCGCCCCAGGGGTGGGCAGTTTTCAATGGAAACAAATAGTGAAAACTTTGAAAATCTTCTTCTCTGAATCTGGAAAGTTCTCAGCTTTCATATTTGGCGCATAGCATCATGTATAGGTCCTCTACAAAATTGTTATGAATTATGGCCCTGGGGTCAAAATTGGCCCCGCCCCAGGGGTGGGTAGTTTTCAGTAGAAACATATAGAGAAAACTTTGAAAATCTTCTCCTCTGAAACTGGAAGGTTCTCAGCTTTCATATTTGGCTCATAGCATCATGTTCAAGTCCTCTACAAAAGTTATATAAATTATGCCCCTGGGGTCAAAATTGGCCTGCCCCAGGGCCGGCTAGTTTTCTATAGAAACATATAGTGAAAACTTTTAAAATCTTCTCCTCTGATATTCTGGTGAGCGCTTCAGGGCCATTCTGGCCCTCTTGTTTTGTTATTTTGAAAGTAGGAGATCTATATACATGAAATGTAGATATACATTATGTACAAAATTTACATTAACCACTTGTCCTAACCATTTACTACTCTATTAAGACTACTATTGAGAGTTATATTGCCACCATTTTCTACTCTATTAAGACTACTATTGAGAGTTATATTGCCACCATTTACTACTCTATTAAGACTACTATTGAGAGTTATATTGCCACTTGTACATTTGTTTCACACTTTCTTGTCTGGATGATAACTCCTACATGGCTCATGCCATTGTATTGAAACCTCATACATGGCAAGAGCATGACGAGAGAAAATGCCATAAACAAGGGCCATAACTCTGGCTTCAGTACTTTTGGAGTTGTTGCCCTTTGTTACATTTTTTTTGTCCGATCAATAACTCCTGTTCTATTGATGCTATTGGAATGACATTTTATTCATGGAAAGAGCATGATGAAATGAAGTGTCATGCACAAGGGCTGTAACTCTGGTATCAGTACTTTTGGAGTTAAAAGCTGTTATAAATTTTTTTCTTGAAAAATGTGGTGTGGAAAGCGTATAATGAGGGGAAGTATCATTCATCAAGTCCATTACTATGGTAGGAACATTTTGAGTTATTTCCCTTTACATATTGTTTTTGTTAGAGTTGTTTGTCTGTCACAAATCTTGTCCGGTCGAGTTCTCATGTACAGAAATGTGACAATATGTCACAGTGTGTATGTGTGGGTGCGAGAGGTATGGGGGAGACATCTGTTTTTGTAACAAAAACCTCTAGTTTTAGAATGAGAAAACTAGGTGGTTAAATTATTTTGAAAGAATCCAAACTGTGTGCTAATTTCAGTCAATTCATGCTCAGCAGTGATAGTTTTAACACTGATTTCTGTCATCTGTTAACATTGTCGACTCAATATATCACTATAACTCTATAATATGAGCGATATAGTGGGCCAATGGCCCTCTTTTTCTTAGGAAAATCTTTAAAAATCTTCTTCTCTATAACTAGGAAACTGTAATGCCTAGACCTTTGATATTTGGTATGTAGCATCCTTTAATGGTTCTTTTCCAAGAAATTATGACACCTTGGCAAAAAATGGCCCGCCCCAGATTACATGGAATTCATTCACTCGCTCACTCACTATCCGGTTTATTTGTTGATCAGGCCATCAATTAATCCTCTGATGAGGGTGGGGCCTGACTGCCCAGTCTGGATCGAAGTCGTTCTCTCCATTCCTGTCTGTTATAAGGGTTGATGGAATCCATACCCAGGGTTTTTCTATCACGCTTTACTTGTTCTTCCCAAGACAACTTAGGCCTACCAGTGGTCCTTTCTGCTGGTACATTCATTTGTCGGACTTGAGCAATTCAGCCAGTGCTGCGCTCTACGTGCCCCAACCAACGCAGTCTGCTCTTCAGCATGAAGTCTGCGATGCTCTTCAAGTTGACTTGAGCAAGGAGGGACTCAAATGAAATTTTTCTTCGGGCTTCACTAAACAGGTCCATCTGATCATGGCTTTATCATTACTTCTAGTTTCTTTAGTATGCTAGCTGAGACAGCCCAGGACTGATCCTTGATGGACGCCCACTTGAACATCAAATTCATCACTGTAGCTGGTGCCGACTCGTACCCGACTACGTACGTTGGTGTACATAGATGTCACCACTTGAAAGAAGCAGCGACTGAGGTGTGTGGAGTGTCATCCAAGCACAATTGGAAGAAACAGACTTGGTGGTGGAATGAGACTGCCAAGGTCCATAACTTTGGCTTCACTAGTATTGGAGTTGTTGCCCCTTGTAATGTTTTTACCATATTTTGTCCAGAGGGTAACTCCTATATGGCTCCTGCCATTGGATTGAAACTCCATACATGGAAAGATCATGATAAGAGGAAGTGTCATGCACAAGGTCCATAACTATGGCTTCACTAATATTGGAGCTATTGCCCCTTGTAGTTTTTATGCCCCCTTTGACGATAGTCATGGGGCATTATGTTTTGCACATGTCCGTCCGTCCGTCTGTCACGTTTTTAGGTGCAGTTGGTTGTCACAGTTTTTCAAGTGTTATAAGTCAGTAATTTCTACATTTATACACATGAAACTTCACATACACATCAATTACCATCTGTGCTATCATTTGGCACCCCACCCATGCTGCCTGCAAATCCAACGTCAAGGTCAGATGACTTGGAAATTTTACGTGCAGTTGGTTGTCACATTTACGTGCAGTTTTTTGTCACAGTTTTTTCATTGTCTTATATCTCCCTAACCACTGTAGCTATTGCCATGGAATTGCATATACACATTAAACACCATCCATACTTTCATTGCACACCCAGCCCATGCTGTCCGCAAGCCCAAGGTCAAGGTCAAATGACTTGGAAACTTTATGTGCAGCTAGGCAAGCACCTACACGGGGGCATCACTGTGTCTTACAGACACAATTTTCTAGTTATAACATTTTTTTGTCCGTACGATAAGTCCTATATGGCTTATGCCATTGGATTGAAACTTCATACATGGAAAGATCATGATAAGAGGAAGTGTCATGCTCAAGGTCCATAACTCTGGCATCACTAGTATTTGAGTTATTGCCCCTTGTAAAAAAAATTACCATTTTTTTGTCCGGACGATAACTCCTATATGGCTCATGCCATTAGATTGAAACTTCATACTTGGAAAGAGCATGATGAGAGGAAGTGTCATGCCTAAGGTCCATAACACATCTTGTTCCTTCTGCACTTTTTCTGGCAGTTATGCCCCTTTGAACTTAAATAGAAAATCAATATGTCTTTCGACCCTATCCTTGTAAGCGCAACTCCTCTGAAACTCCTCAACAGATTTCATAAAACCTTGCATGTAGCAAGGACACTATATGTAGATGTGCATATTGTGGGGGATTTTTCCTTCTGCAATTCTTCTGGGAGTTATGCCCCTTTGAACTTAGAAATCATTAGTTAGTAGTGAAGGAAAACACAGTTTGATGTCGTGTCAACATTTCTTGTTTGTGTTGGTTTGTTTCCCGCGCGGTTTCTCAGTAACTGAAGACTAGAATTCAATGAAACTTGACACGATGTTTCATCATATAAAGAGGAGATGTCCATCCAATTATTATTTTCCAGGTCAGTGATTTCCTTACAGAGTTATGCCCCTTTGTTTAAATTTTTTGTGTTGGTCTGTTGACTTTTGTTTCCGCTCGGTTTCTCAGTATCCGCAGACTAGAATTCAATGAAACTTGACATGATGCTTTATCATAAAGAGGACATGTGCATCCAATTATAATTTTCCAGCTCAGTGATTTCCTTGCAGAGTTATGCCCCTTTGTTAAAATTTTTGTGTTGGTTGATCTGTTGACTTTTGTTTCTGTGTGGTTTCTCAGTAACCGCTGACTAGAATTCAATGATACTTGACATGATGCGTAATCATAAAGAGGACATGTGCATCCAATAGTAATTTTCCAGCTCATTGATTTCCTAACAGAATTATGCCTCTTTGTTTAAAAAATTTGTGTTGGTCTGTCTGTTGACTTTTATTCTGTACGGTTTCTCAGCGACTGCCAACTGTAATCGTATGAAACTTGACATAATACTTTATCATGAAAAAGAGATGTGCATCCAATAATAGTTTTACAGTTTATTTATTTCCTTACAGAGTGATGCCCCTTTGAATTTTGGTCTGTCAGTCAGTCTGTTGACTTTTTTTCCCTGCGGTTTCTCAGCAAATGCTCACCGGAATCCAATGAATCTTGACATGATGCTTTGTCATAGAGATGACGTGATTGTGTATCCAGTTATAGTTTTCCAGCTGATTGATTTTTTTCAAAGTTATGCCCCTTTGTTTAAAAGTTTTGTGTTTGTCTGTCTGTTGACTTTCATTCTGCAGGGTTTCTAAGTAACCGCTGACTGGAATCAAATGAAACTTGACATGATGCTTTATCATAAAGAGGGCATGCAGTTCCAATAATAGTTTACCAGCTGATTGATTTTCTTACAAGGTTATTCCCCTTGTTTAAATGTTTTCTGTTGGTCTGTCTGTTGACTTTTGTTCCGCAAGGTTTCTCAGCAACTGCTGACTGGAATCATATGAAACTTGACATGATACTTTTATCATGAAGAGGAGATGCCCATCAATGATGAAGAGGTGATGCCTATCCAATAATAGTTTTGCAGTTTATCTGTTTCCTTACATAATTATGCCCCTTTGAATTTTGGTCTGTTGGTCAGTCTGTTGACTTTTTTTTCACGAGGTTTCTTAGCAACTGCTTACTGGATTCCAATGAAACTTGACATGATGCTTTGTCAGTTTAATTTTTCCAGATGATTTATTTTCTTACATAGTTATGCCCCTTTGTTTAAAAGTTTTGTGCTGGTCCTTCTGTTGACTCTTATTCCATGCTGTTTCTAAATAACCGCTGACTGGAATCCAATGAAACTTGACATGATGCTTTATCATAAAGAGGACATGCGCATCCAATTAGAGTTTTCTGGTTTATTTTTTTTCCTTACAGAGTTTTGCCCCTTAGAATTGTGCAAAGCTTTTTCATGTGACAGTCATGTTTGTGGGGGTATTAATCACCTTCAGTGATAGTTCTAGTTTGACTTTAGGATTTATTTCAGATATATTGTATTTTTGAACTTGTAAGAGCAACTCCTACATGGGTAGTTTGATTTCAAGGAAACTTGGACAGAAAGTAGCACATCAGATGAAGATATGCATGAATGAAAATCTTCAAGGTCCAACAAATTTCAGGAGAGATAATCAGACTTTAGGATTTAATCCAGATATTATTAAGTATGGTTGAACTCGTAAGTGCAACTCCTCATACATTGGTAGTCATATTTCAATGAATCTTTAAAAGAAGGTAATACGTCATATGAAGATGTGCATGAAGGATGTTCTTCGACATATTTCAAGGGAGATAATTTGACTTTTTAGGATTTATTCCAGATATTTTTTAACTTAGAGCAAGACCTACATGGGTAGTAAAAATATGACAGTAATGTTCCATGTGTAATGCTTCGTGATATTCTATAACAAAACATGGATTAGCCATAATAGTACATGGAGCTTGGGTTCTCAATTCATGAGTGCAACTCCTCCTAAATCCTTTACACAAACTTCATGCATCTTTGAAAGAATGTTCTGCATAAAATGCCTTTGTGCATCTTTTATTTTAGTGGTCTCCCAATGCAAGACATATACTTAGCCAAGACTATACATGATAAGCAGGGGTATCCGATAATGAGATTTGCACACAGTTAATAGTGAAGGAAAACCCGGTTTGATGTTGTGTCGACATCCTTTTCTTGTTGTGATGATTCTGTGGTGAAATGTCTGGCTGGACCATTAAGATTCCAAAATTCTTATAGCTCTGATCTTAAAAATGTGGTAAAATACATTTTAGCCCATTAAGCCAATAAATGCAATCATGTTTTTCTTATTCCAGTGTGATGCCCATGATGCTGCAATAAAGTCTGCCGTGGAGGCCACAAAGCTCAGTCCATCTTACAGCAAAGCTTACTTTAGACTAGGCCAGGTAAGGCTTGTGTCATAAAATATCACTACAGTGCCTTCACAAACTTACGGTTTTTTAGCAGAAGGTAGCTTAATGCTGGATGGAAGTTTAGGAGCTTTCTGCATTACTTTCAATCTGCATTAACCCTTTATCTGATAGAGATGTATAATTATACATAAATTTGCAAACAGATGACCCAGATCAGGAACCTCCTACAATAAGAGGAAACATTTGACCAGTTTGTCACAGACTTTCAGAGTTTAGCCAAAGACTTTGAATATGATAAACCGAAAGAAATGGTTAGGGATCGAATCCTATTTGGGGTCAGCAGTAGAAAAACAGAAATTCATCAATGTTGGTCCAGGCCTAGATCTCAAACAGACACTTCAAATAGCAAGAGCTACAGTAAAACCTCTCTATAACGGCCACTAAATTACATCAAGTATTTTGTGTTAAAGGCAGGTGGTTGCTTTTGCCAGGTGGGAGCGTTCTGTTTTTCTTTCACCTTGCTTTAAGCAGCCACCTGCCCTAAATACCAAATAATTAACACAATTAAGTGGCCGTTATAGAGAGGTTTTACTGTATTCAAAAAGGGAAACGTTCCAAAGTCTATGCTATAGAGAATAAAAAAGGGGCAAAAACCAGAACTGCAGAATCCAAAGTGTACTAGGTGTGGCAGAATTGACAGAAATTGTTAATGTACAGTAATAGGAGCCCAGCGCATGAAATGTTGGAAATATGACCATTTCACATTGGAATGCAGAACTAAAGTGTGCCCGAAACACAATCTTTACTCTTTACTCCTTGAAATGATGGGATCATAAATATTAACCCTTTCCCTCATATAAACGTGTTTTCACACATTTGCAAACAGAGTAGACCCAGATCAGACGGCTCCTAGAGGAGCCGTCTGATCAGGGTCTGCTCTGTTTGCTAATAGGATTTGATAGATATATTTCTTTACTTTCTAAAATGGCTACAATGTTCCACCTTCCATGTTTTAATATAACTATTTTGTCCATGAATATTCAGTAGGTATTGAAATTTGGAGTAAACATAGAAGAGGGAACCAGGATTAATTAGATGATTATTGATAACGATATATGAACACGGGAATAGTTGGCCATAGCAGAAACTGTAGAATCAGTTCTATATTAATTGGTAAGCAAACAGAGCAGTCCTGATCTGGGTCTACTCTATTGGCAAAGGCATAGAAAGGCATATTTAGGAAGTAAAGTGTTGAGCAGAAGAAAGTTCAGCACAAGGTAAATCAAATAGACACAGGAATGCAAATAGACACAGGTGTGCAAAATAGAGGATCTTACATGAATGTTCATTACAAATCGTTTCATGAAAACAATTTGTAATGAACATGAATGTAAGATTCTTTTTATCACATAGCCCTTAAAAAGTGCCATAAAAAGTGAAATGGACTATATAAACAGACTATATCTGATGGCTGATTTGGCCATTGTTTACAGCATAGTGCAGTCGGATTCAAACTGCTCATTTGCAAAAAAAATGCACTAGTGCATTTCTACAATTTACAGCACCCCCACATGGCAGCTTATGTGATAAGTTACATTATGTCAGTGAATATGTTTAATCAGCTTGGTTTACAAAGTTTTCACGAGAAAATTGGACAGACTTTAAGGTTACACAGTGGACACAAACTTCCTGTAATGTATTTTTATTTAAAAATAAATAAATGGAAAGGTCCATCATGTGAGATTTCTTATCATTGATATACCTGCAGAGACAATATTAGGGTTTGAAATCTGTGAAAACCTGGATCTAGTTAAACCCCACGCCACAGAGCGGGGGGGGGGGGGGGGGTGTTGTTATAGGAATGGCCTCGTCTGTCCGCTCTAACAATTCCTGTTAATGTGACTATGAGAACAGAAGATCTTTTTCCGTTTTATGTGGCTAAATTTTCATTTTATGTGGCTATTTTGAACAAAAGAATAACCAAGTTGAGACAATGAGTAGAACATATGTGACAGCTATGTTGGCTCAAGGTCAAGGTCACATTTGAAGGTCAAGTGTTTTAACCTATTTCATTACATTTTCGTGTCCACTCTATATCTTCTAAACCCTTTTAAGGATTTTCATAAAACTTAAGTCAAATGTTAGCTAAATTGAGACGATGTGCAGAACACATGTGGCAGTCATGTCAGCTCCAGGTCAAGGTTACATTTGAAGGTCAACTGTCTGTAACAATTCTGTGTCCGCTCCATATCTCAAATACCCCTGGTAGGATTTTCATGAAACTTGCCTCAAATATTAACCAAGTTGAGACGATGTGCAGAACACATGTGACAGTCATGTCGGGTCACGGTCACATTTGAAGGTCAAGTGTTTAAACTTCATTTTCCACTACATTTTCATGTCCACTCCATATGTTCTAAACCTTTTGAAGGATTTTCATAAAACTTGAGTCAAATGTTAGCTAAATTGAGACAATGTGAAGATAAAATGTGGCAGTAAATTCGGGTCAAGGTAACATTTGCAGGTCAAGTGCAATGTCTTAATTTAGGTGGCAGGGCATATAGCTGCCCTATGGAATGCCTTGTTGAAAGAGTTTATGTAATGCCATCAGACAAATTAGACATTGAGAAACAGTTTCAAAACATGTTAAAAGGCTTTGGAAGATTACCTGGTGAACACATTAACACAGTAAGTCCTGTCATACACACTCCAGAAAAGTGCCAGTAGCACTATGCGAAAAAGACAAGATCTTGTGTCATTTGAAAAATATGGGGTGATCGATAAGCAGAACAAACCAAGAGAATAGGTCAGTTCGATGGTGACAGCAGTTAAGCCTTCCGCAAAATTAACCCTTCGCTTGCTGAATTTTGAAATACATTTCTCCTTCTTTACCCATGCCCTGTTGTATATTTACATATATCTTCACTGTGTACAAGTATTTCGCTATGCAATCACTGGAGTGCACTGGAGGGGGATGCACTGGTTGCACAATCAACCTGTAAATAGTGCAGACCCTGATGAGACAGCTCCTGCAGGAGCTGTCTCATCTGGGTCTTCACTATTTACAGGTACGTATAGTGACGTGAATAGCAAGCGAAGGGTTAAGAACTTGCATCAATCTGAAAGATCTAAACAGAGCAATCAACATTTGACTCAAGTTTTCTTCATAGTTGTCAAAAGCAAAAGTGTTCAGCAAACTGGATGCAAGCTGTGACAGTGTGCATTAGACATAGAATCACAAGAACTGCGTATGATGCACACACCATTTGGGTGTTACAGTTTTAAAACACTAACCTGTAGCATTAAATCAGCTGCTGATGTGTACTTAAAACTGATTTCTGAACTGATGTAAGGCATTGATGGTTGTGAATCAGGTGTTGATGACATAATCATCTGGGGAGATAACATGGAAGAACACGACTTCACAGAGTTCTGAACAAACTCAGTGAGAACAATTTGAGGTTGAACATAGACAAATGTGAGTTTAGGAATATAAGACATATTTGTTGGGAATGTACTGACCAGCTTTGGATTGGAACAAGATGAACAAATGGTATGAACGGTATCAAAAATGTAAAAGTCAGAAAATGTGAATGAGCTTGTGGCTTTTCTTGGCTTTATGAACTACTTAGGAAAGTTGATAGAGGACTTATCAGAGATAAGTGCTCCTCTAAGAAAACTCCTTGAGAAAGATACTCACTGGCATTGGGACAAAGAACAAGATCAAAGGAGCAGTCACAAAGGCACCAGTACTGATGCACTATGATTGATAAACACGTTGGCAAGCAGATGAAACAGCTGAAACTGGCAGATCAATTGGTGATTAGATGCAAATAAGATCATAACGCATGGGAAACGGCAACAGTAGTGCGTGAATGTTGGACTCCGAGGTCCTATATTGCGGAACATGACAATGGGCAGATCTACAGGAAGAATTGCAAACATTTCCGACCAATGGAAGCAGTTTTCTCTAGTCACAATTATAGAAATGACCGTGAGAATGACAACTATGAACCATTCGTATGTGACCCTCGTGGAGATACAGATGAGTTACTTCCCATTTCGTCTACTTCCCATTTCGTCTACTTCCCATTTCGTCTACTATTTTGGCTTTTGTTCCCATTTCGTCTACTCCTAATTTTACACCCTTTCCCATTTCGTCTACTGCTTATATTTTTCATGTCTACTGCCATGAACTTATATTTTTATGTCTTTGATCAATATTATATTATCTTCACAGCATGCAAAATTCATGCATTTGAGGACTTTTTAATATCAAGTTGTAATGTTTTGGTTGATCTTGACCCAAATTATTGATCTGGATCAAAACCCAAAACAGGGTTGTGTAGGAGTTTTAAGGTTTATCTTAGAAATTTTATGCAAGCAATTATGCAATTTTAAAAAAAAAGAAACCACCTCAGCCAATCAAGGAAAATGATCATCATCTAGACTTTTGATCTGGGTCCAAACCCAACTGATGTAACTCATGGTAATGCTTAAGAAAACTGTGAAAACATGATTATGCAATGGCCCAACTGCTATAATTCATGGTAATTCTTAAGAAAACATGATTATGCAATGGCCCCCTAACAGTGATAGGTGTCAAAAATACTACTGTGGATTAAGTCTGCTGCCCAAAAAAGCATCTTAAATATTAAAAGAAAGTATAAAAATTATGACAACGCATTAAAAAGTCCTAAAATATCTGAATCTTGTACGAAATTAATAAAATAACTGAGTAAATATAACTTAATTATAACAGTAGACGAAATGGGAACAGGGTAAAATTTTAGAGTAGACGAAATGGGAATGAATTACAGTAGACGAAATGGGAAGTAGACGAAATGGGAATAAACCTACCAGAGTACAGTGGTACCAGCATCACCAGGTGTATTATGAGACAGCTATGAACCATTCACATAGTGTGACCCATGTAGAGATACAATAAATACTTTTAATTTTGAACATATTTAAATGGTTTTTATACTAAAATTGATTATGAAATGATATTATAACATATTTTTTCAAACTATACAGTTTTCCTTTTATAAATTTAAAAATATGTTGGTTTTTTTTAACTGTGGCATTTTTACCTATGGCATATTTACCTAAGGCATTATTACCTAAGGCATTTTTACCACTTTACCTGTGGCATTTTTACCTAAGGCATTTTTACCTATGGCATATTTACCTAAGGCATTTTTACCTGTGGCATTTTTACCGCACACCGCTATAAATATCGTATAGAAAAGAATTGCACGTAATGTACTTCTGCTTCGTTTTGAGTGCTAAAATGGTAATTTGTGCTGCAGATGTGTGTATTCCTGCCTATGGGTGTAGCTCCTAATCCGACAGAGGCTAAATAGGATTATTTAAATTACCAAAAGACGAGAAGTTCAAGAAAATGTGATGTGATTTACATTTTGTCTCGATGGCTGTTTTCCGTGAAATTTATACTAGAGATGCAGTGGATGACTTGGGTTTACAATTATAAAAAAAAGATGTGCTACATTCTGTTATAAATGTGACTTAGGTCTAGCACTGTAGGTTAATGGGCTTTTTCTTCGTGAAAAAGTATTCTATACAAACGTTTTGTTAACAGCGTAAACCCAAATCACACAGATAGCTTCCATTCCAATCCTAATTAGAGCTGTGTATATTTATGCATGTTGTAAATTGCAAAAAAATAAAATATGTTTAAACCAAATCACACAGGAACTGTCTGATCAGGATATGCTCTGATTGCTTAGTCCGAAGACTTATTTCTTTAGATTCGATCAGGGTTGTCTGGCGTATCTGTACTCCCTGTAATGAATATTCACGAGGTCACGAAATCTTTAATAAATATTCTTAAGAGAAAACATGATTAATAAACACGATTTAGCACTGTTGGCAGGAGACACCTAATTTGCTTTTAATCAATTTCCCAATCATTCTCTTCTTATATAAACGGCTTCACGCGCGTTTGCAAATAGAGTAGATCCAGATCGGACAGTTCCTGTAAGAGCTGTCTGATCAGGTTCTGCTCTGTTTGCTTATGAAATTTTGTTGATCTAATCCTAATTGATCTGTCAGAGCCAATGATCCATTTGAAAAGTTTAAGTTAACAATATTAAGAAAAAGCCTTTAGATCTTCTTTATGAATATTTGTGTAAGAAATAATTAGTTCATGGAGAGTTAATGATATGTGAGCACAGGATATGGCAGTAATTGTACAACCAGACCTACCGGTATATTATTTCATAAGCAAATCGACAAGAACCTGATCAGGGAGCTACAAGAGAAGCTCTCTGATCTGGATCTAGTATGTTTGTAAATTTGTTTCAATACGTTTGATCTGGGTCTACTATGTTTGCATTGGCATATACAGGCACGTGGAATGAAGGGTTTATATTCGTGAAGTAATTTACTCATGCAAAATTTTTCATGATGGAAATAGTTTATCATAAATATGATCATTTTTGCAATTTTGGAACTTGGACAATTTTGACCATAAATCCATAGAAAAAAAGTCATTCTGGATAACTGTAATTTACGGAATTGTTCATTTTTATTTTATAGTGTTACTGTTATTACCTACATAATGCCCAACTAACTTTGAGGCACCATGACCGCAATGATTGATTCTTTTGATACTTTACCACAGCTACATAAAAGAATGCAACAATACGTAATATACAGGATGCGGGTTTTATGGCCATGTACTAAGCATTGTCCCCTGGTGGGTATTTAATAAACGGCCACTATGATAACTGACATCTGGAGACAATTGACCCTGCATGGGGCATTCGTGTGTAATATGGCTTAGTACAATATACTACAATATGGCCTAAGGCCATTTAACACATTCATTCATAGAGAAATTCTAATGGCTATGTTTACTGTTGTTTGCCTACAAAACATAATTAAATTGCACATACGAGTATACTGTAACATTATGATAAAAAAAAATGTAGTAACAGTTTTAATGTGTTCACCATATTTTTATAGACATTTTTATTTGTAGTGGGTCCAGTCATTTCAACATAATTCACAAGCTAAAGAAACATGAACATATTAATCAAAAAATTAGTAATTCTTCAAGACTGACAACCATATGTTATCAAGATCCACCTTTTTCTCATTTTCCCAACAAAATACATAGTTTGGTATTTCAACCTTTACTCGATTTTGTGAAAGTAATGCGTCATTTTGGTATTGCAAATATTAAAGTAAAATAAATAAATAAATTATTTCCTATTTTTTTGTATTTTGGTGGAATTTCTTTCTTTTTCGAAAGTACGTACATTTATACATAGTAATGAGAATGTCCCATTTCATCTGAACCCACTTTGCCTAAAAACGAAATTCATCTAAAGTTGTCCGGTTCTGTCTAAAAGTTGTTTGGACCCAACTCATGGGCGGGACCCAAATGGTCCCTCTGATCTGAATCTACACTATTTGCTAATGGTATTGGTCCTAACCTCATCCTATTTTAAAATTATAGTTTATGAATAGTGTAAATTCACTGACAGGTAAAGTAAGTTATAAACATTTGCTTGCTATTCACGTCAATATACCTACCTGTAAATAGTGAAAAACCAGATGAGACAGCTCCTGTAGGAGCTGTCTCATCAGGGTCTGCACTATTTACAAGTTAATTGTGCAACAAGTGCATTCCATAGCAGTGATTGCACAGCGAAATACGTGTACACAGTGAAGATATATGTAATTTTACAACAGGGCATGGGTAAAGAAGGAGAAATGTATTTTAAAATTCAGCAAGAGAAGGGTTAAAATTAACAAAATTAAAACACATGTGTTTAATATTAAGTATCATTGTATTTCACACCTAAAATAAACTTCACACCCCATAAATAGTTTCCCCTACTCGATAAAGTGTCACTTTCTATGCTTAATCCATGGACGTAATGTCTGGAAAAGTGTGAAAATAATTTGGGTATTAATAGAAACTGTGGAGTTGGATTTTATCTAATTTTGTAAGCAAACAGAACAAACCCTAATTAGACGGCCCCTGTATGCTCTGATCTGGATCTACTTTGTTTGCAGAGGCGTTAATTTAAAGGAAAATGTTAAGTTTCTGTGTACATTCCTTCCTGTCAATGGGAACCCTGACTGGGATGTACACAAGTGACGTCACGACGCAAGGGAGATAATCATGTATCTATTTTCAAAATGCACGGTTAGCGGTACAATAAAAACTCGATTTAAATCAAAACAAGATAAAAACGGTAAGAATTTTTTACAGCTTGGTGTTTAACTAACTGTATACTATCAGAATTTGACGAAAACCCAATCTGTTTACTTGACCTTTAAATGATTGTTTGATAAATTGATGATAAATGATGGATACTTGTCAGAATCATTTTTGTCAATGTTAATTCTCTTAACCCTTTACTCCATGAATATTCATGTTGGAAATAATGACATCATCATTATCAATTAGATTAATTCTTATAATAACACATCGACACAGGAATGTTTGGCCATGGCAGAAACTTTAAAATCATATCTATACTGTATGATAAACAAACAGAACAGACCATGATCAGACAGCTCCTATAGGAGTTGTCTGATCTGGGCCTACTCGGTTTACATAGGCATAGAAAGGTGTATTTATGGAGTAAAGCTTCAGCACTCTTTATATTAACTTAGCATTTCAAGTTTAGTTTCTTAGAGGTTTTGTTATAATTGAATTATTAAGTAATCAAGCATTTTGCAGTTTATCAAAATAAGACTTCAACATCAGTGAAAATAGTGAATTAAACCACTGATTTAAAGGAATTAATTCAGACAAAAATAAACTGAAGACATTTTCAGACTTAACTGAGTGGCCTCCTTTCAGCTGAATGTTCTAGTGAGTAACAGGACATAGATCTTTTCAGTTTTATTGCATAAAAAACTGTAACATATGTATTGGTAGACAACAATGAAACTGATCTAAATAACTCACCTGTGTATAACCAGTACAGATATAGATCATTGTTAGCATGGCCATCTGTTAGTGTTTTTAATCCTTTTACTCCATAAATACACTTTTTAGCTCACCAGAGCACAAAGTGCTCAGGGTGAGCTTTTGTGATCGCCTGATGTCCGTCGTCTGTCGGCGTTTGTCGTGCGTCGTGTGTCGTGCGTCGTCAACAATTTGAACTTTAAAAGTCTTCTCCTCTGAATCTACAGGGTTCTCAGCTTTCATCTTTGGCACATAGCATCACCTATAGGTCCTCTACAAAAGTTATATAAATTATGTCCCTGGAGTCAAAATTGGCCCCGCCACGGTCCCAGGGGTGGCCAGTTTTTTCTAGCTGACTGTTGTTTTCTGTACAAGTAGCAGAATGCTGGGCTCACTTAGGTTAGGCATGGGGAAAACTTCAAAAATCTTTTTGTCAAAAACTACATGTCACAGAGCTTAGATATTTGGTGTATAGATTTACTTAGTATTCCTTATTGACATTGGTAAATATCATAGTTCTGAGGTTAAAATTGGCCCTGCCCTGTTGGTTATACTTTAAAATATTATTTTACACTATAAAGGTTCCTCTGAACTAGAGTGATTGAGGTCACTCCATCTGTGTTGCATAATCACTGAATAGGTCAAGTTCCTGGTCAAAACTCTATCAAGTTGTCTGCTTCAGAATTAGTCTCTGTTTGCTCACACTGTTTTTAACCCATTCCCTCATAGGATATTTTCAGAATCTGCCTCTTGAAAAATTTCAGAATTGTGTAGATTTGAAACCATTGTGATAAATAGAGCATTTACTCGTATGGAGAAAATGCTCTATTTATCACAATGGTTTCATAAAGTGACTATTTTACCTCTTTGAATGAATCTACTGATAAGGAGCATTAATTAGAGAAAAGGAAAATTTCAGAGTTGTGTAGATTTGAAACCATGGTGATAAATAGAGCATTTACGCCTATGGAGCAAATGCTCTATTTATCACAAAGGCTTTTTTCAGATCCTACCTCTTTGAATAAATCTACTGATAAGGAGCATTAATTATAGAAAAAGGAAAATTTCAGAATTGTGTAGATTTGACACCATTGTGACAAATAGAACATTTACTCCTATGGAGCTTTTTCTCTATTTATCACAATGTTTGGCAAATGCTCTATTTCTCACAAAGGTTTTTTTCAGATCCTACCTCTTTGAATAAATCTACTGATAAGGAAAATTTCAGAATTGTATAGATTTCAAACCATTGTGATAAATAGAGCATTAATTTGCTCTATAGGAGTAAATTAACTCATATACAAACCACATATAAAGTTACATATCGGTCTGTGTCAGATCAGAATCCAAACTGTGTGCTAATTTTGGTCAAGTCATGCTAAGCAGTGATAGGGTTGTCATCTGTTAGAAATGTTGTCTGCTTATTCAAAGAGGTAAATCTGGGTCTACTCTATTTGCAAATGCGTGAAAACATGTTTATATGAGGAAAAGGGTTAATTAGAGAAAAGGAAAATTTCAGAATTGTTTAGATTTGAAACCATTGTGATAAATAGTGCATTTACTCCTATGGAGCAAATGCTCTATTTATCACAAAGGCAAATGCTCTATTTATCACAATGGTTTCATAAAGTGACTATTATACCTCTTTGAATAAATCTACTGATAAGGAGCATTAATTAGAGAAAAGGAAAATTTCAGAATTGTGTAGATTTGAAACCATTGTGATAAATAGAGCATTTACTCCTATGGAGCAAATGCTCTATTTATCACAAAGGCTTTTTTCAGATCCTACCGCTTTGAATAAATCTACTGATAAGGAGCATTAATTATAGAAAAGGAAAATTTCAGAATTGTGTAGATTTGAAACTTTTGTGATAAATAGAACATTTACTCCTATGGAGCTTTTGCTCTATTTATCACAATGGTTAGCAAATGCTCTATTTATCACAAAGGCTTTTTTCAGATCCTACCTCTTTGAATAAATCTACTGATAAGGAGCATTAATTAGAGAAGATGAAAATTTCAGAATTGTGTAGATTTCAAACCATTGTGATAAATAGAGCATTTGCTCCATAGGAGTAAATTAACTCATATACAAACCACATATAAAATTACATACCGGTATGTGTCAGATCTGAGTTCAAACTGTGTGCTAATTTTGGTTAAGTCCTGCTAAGCTGTGATAGGGTTGTCATATGTTAGAAATGTTGTCTGCTTATTCAAAGAGGTAAATCTGGGTCTACTCTGTTTGCAAATGCGTGAAAACATGTTTATATGAGGAAAAGGGTTAATTAGAGAAAAGGAAAATTTCAGAATTGTGTAGATTTGAAACCATTGTGATAAATAGTGCATTTACTCTTATGGAGCAAATGCTCTATTTATCACTAAGGCAAATGCTCTATTTATCACAATGGTTATTATCACCAGTTATTCTTAACAAGTTTGAAACAATCATCAGTACTCTAATTCTGAAGGGGTTCGAAACGTTCAAGTGTGAACTGGTTTTGTTACGAAACGTGCTCTACAAGAGTTGTTGTTCGTTTCTAAATACGCAATATATCAAGGAGTTGTTAGGTTATGCGTAGTAATATGTAATGGAAAATGAAACTTTTCCACATATTTTTTGTGCGATATATGCTTTCCAAGTTAACGGTCGGTAAATGTTCGGTATTGGACTTAGAAAATATTTATAATAAAGCAAATCATCCCAGAAAGCTTGCCACATCCCAGAAAGCTTGCCATTATAATTATACAGAGAAAGGGTCAAATAACACCCCACAAAACAGGTGTCCAGTTTTGTTTAGAAACATACATGTAGTTGAAACTTTAAAAATCTTTCCCTCTGGTGAGCGATTTCAGGGCCATCATGGCCCTCTTGTCTATGTCTTTGCAAACAGAGTAGACCTAGATCAGATGGCTCCTATAGCAGGCGTCTGATCAGGGTCTGCTCTGTTTGCTTTTGGAATAATATAGATGTGATTCTACAGTTTCTGCCATGGCCAAAAATTCCTGTGTTCATGTATCATTATAATAATTAAACTAATTAATATTCATGATGTAATATTTCTCACATGAATATTCATGGTTAAACACTTCAGCACCTATGTCTATTCATTAAGTGAAGTTCCACAGAACCTATGAGTGTATGAGCACATGGAAAAATACGTTTACATGCTAGGCAACTGCTGTCTATTAAAGTTCTTGAAATTTTCTTTTAGTTCTTCAATGTACCAAAAACATTTCTAGTTTTGAACTAGTTATTGACATTTTTATGGAAATAGATGTAAATGTACAGAAGAATGATGAGATATATATTGTACACTTTGCAGGCATATGAAAAGAAAGGTCAGATTGACAACACAATAAAGGCCTACAAAACAGCATTAAAGTTGGATCCGGAAAATAGCAAGGTAAGTGATTGAACTTTTAGAATTGGTTTAGATGTCCATTTTATTTTACAGTCTTTCCTTAGTACATTGTGTCTTTATAAGATTGTGTTATCACTGGGAATTGATTATGTGTTTGTTAAACTTCAGCCTGCCGATTAAAATTTTGTTGGTATAAAATGTTGACTTCAGTTGCCGAGTGACTTGGTGTCTCTGTCTCATCTTGATCCAAGCTGCTTGCATAGGTAATCACTCATTTGCCCGCAGCAGGCTTAAAGTTAAATAATTTGTATTTTCAATGTTCTCAATACAGGAGCTTTCTGCATTACTTTTGTCCTTCATTAAGCAACCACCTACTTATAAAGACGTCCATGTTTATTCATTAAGTGGTTGTATTAGTGGGGTTCTACTGTATTGGGGTACCCCAAACTCAAAAGTGTCGATTGCAATGGTAACCCTGTGATTGGTTGAAAGTTTGCACATCAATACCAGTTGTTAGTTTCGTTTGGGGTACATTGTGTAACGGATTCTGTTACAATTAGATTTGTTTTAAACTTGAATATCTGTTTTGAGTAGATTTTTTTTGTTGAACTTCTTCGAAGTTGTAAGTGCCTGTGGGGCATACTAGAATCAGACTGTTCATCTGTCTGTCTGTGTATGGACATACTTTTGTGTATGTCTCAAAGATCTCTGACCTGAATTGGATGAAACTTCACATCAGTGAGTAATAGAAAGTTAAATATGGTTTGAGTTATGGCCCTTTCAATTCTTTGTACAATAGAGTGTTCTTATACATTAGTTCTGGAAGCAATACAAACTTTCTATAATGATCACTATATTCTTGGCAGTCAATGCAGTCAATGCCATGTGCAATGCTATTAGTCAGTAAAAGATTAATGAGGATATTTGCAGTGGAATATAACTAAACATTTACATATTCTTGTCTATGCTTCATCTCTGTTATGGCTGTAATTAGGTAAAACCTCTTATTGTGTATACAAGTTCACGACAGATAGACAATGGTTTTTGGCCTGGTTTGGCTTGCCAAGCCGAAGGCCATAGTAGTCATGTCAAAATTCAACCCCTATCCAAGAATTTCCGAAGAAAACCAAGGAAATGTGCGATTTACAACTTGCACAATATGCCAATACGCTAAAGCAAATAGATCGGTGAAGTTCCAATTTGTTTGGGCTGCAACATCTAAAGTTTGTTAACATTTACCAATAAAACTTGGTAAAAATGCGATTTTAAGAGTGAAAAATAAAATGAGTGGGAGTTTGGCATATAAATGCATTATTTCATACCTACAGATTTCTAGGCACAGCATAGTGCACAAATATAATGTGAAATTGTACGGAAATATCCGATTACTTACAGAAAAGCATGGTTGAATTGAACGGAAATGTATGGAGAACAATAGATAACGGTAATTTCTATTCATTCCATCTGTATTGTTGAGTACTTTTGTGCCCTCCTAGAATATTTTTTAGAGCCAACCTCTGTCAAGAAAACCCTAAATATATTGCTAGGTAAGCGATTTATCTGTATATACAGGATTATCTTCCTTTTTGACTGTTAGTAATAATTCGGTGTGTATCAAAATTATTTCACTTTTATACTTCGTTTTGTTTGTTTAACCCATTTGCTCCCAGTGGATTCTTCCATGCTTATATATTGGATTAGTCTATCTTTTATCTAAGGGATGGTTGGTCTAAATTTTCATTTTTATTTTGTTTTATATTAAATGTCCTATCAGCAAACAGTGTAGACTCTGATCAGACGATGCATTATGCGGCGTCTGATCAGAGTCTACACTGTTTGCCTACGTGCCATATATGGGATCGTGGGAGCAAATGGGTTAATACCTTATAGAAATTAGTACTTTGTATATATCAAATGTGTGAGGGGGTTGGTCAATCTAAATAATTGATAGGAATAAAAAACTGTTAATAGGAATAAAAAAACTGTTAATATGCTAATTTGCTGAAATTACTCAGATTAATGGAAACTGTATACAAATGCTGAGACTGGAGCAAACATATTCAACGATCACTGCTGGTTATTTTGAGAAAGTCTGAAGCTGGGTCTTATCATTGGGGCATCATCAAGCATCCTGACATGATCTTTGAATTAATCTATCGAAAAGGAGCAGTAACTATAGAAAAGCAGAATTTTAGAATTGTGTAGTTTTGAAACCATTATGATAAATAGAGCATTTGCTCCTATTTATCACAATGGTTTCAATAAAACATTTTACAGAGATGCAAAAGGGCACCAGTAGGAGAGAACTAGTTAATTAAACAAAGGAAATACCCAATAAGTATCCATATGTTAGAATGCCGGTCTGTCAGTCTGATATTACTTTGGCAACGCGGTTTCTCCAAAACCTTTGGTCGGATTTTCATCGAAACTTCATAGGATTGATAAGCACCATGCCTAGTTGTGCATATCTTATTCCTATTCCAGTTTGTTGGTTTTCTGCAGAGTTATGGGACTCAAATTTTTTTACATGGACAATTTTGTCCGCACTGTTTCTGGAAAACGTTTGGTCAAATTTAAATGAAACTTCGTAAGATTGATTAGCATCATGCCTAGTTGTGCAAATCTTTTTCCTGTCAAGGTTCGATGATTTTCTGACGAGTTATGGGGTTTGAATTTTTTACATGGAAAATGTTGTCTCTGCGGTCTCTCCAAAACCTTTGGTAGGATTTTCCTGAAACTTCATAAGATTGATCAGCGCCATGCCTTGTTGTGTATATCTTATTCCTGTTCCAGTTCAATGATATTCTGCAAAGTTATAGGACTTTGTATTGTTTACATGGAAAATCAAACCCCGAAACTTCTTGAACACAAGATCAACCCTTCTGATGCCCAAGCCTACAGCGTTTTGATTAGCAAAGCTCAGAACGAGCTTTTGGGAGACTTGAATGTCCGTCGTCCTTCGTCAACAATTTTAGTCCAATCTTCATTAAACTTATCAGAATGATTATCTTGATAAAATCTTTGACGAGTTCGAAAGTGGTTGACGTGGGGTCAAAAACTAGGTCACTAGGTCAAATAGTAGGAAAACCTTGTGAACACTCTAGAGGTCACATTTTCAGCCCAATCTTCATGAAATTTGGTCAGAATGATTGTCTTAATACAATCTTGGATGAGTTTTAAAGTGTGTCATTTGGGGTCAAAAACTAGATCATCAGGCCAAAAAGTAGAAAAACCTTGTGAACACTCTAGAAGTCACATTTTTAGCCGAATCTTCATGAAACTTTATCAGAATGATTGTTTTGGTTAAAATTTGGACGAGTTTGAAAGTGGGTCATATAGGATCAAAAACTAGGCCACTAGGTCAAACAGTAGAAAAACCTTGTGAACACTCTATTGGTCACATTTTTTGTCCAATCTTCATGAAACTTAGTCAGAATGATGCGTCAGGCACATTTGATTATAACTGAAACTGACTGGTAGCCTAGGTTAAACATATATAAACTAAAATAGAAGATCTAGAAACATCATGAGTTGTTATAAATCTTTCTTATAATTTATCTTGAAGTTCAAAACTTGATCTTGTCATTGATCCGGTATTAGGGGTTCACTCCTAAACCCCACTTAGTCATCATTTTTATTGCATTTTCGGCTCAGGGTGAGCTTTTGGGATACTTGAATGTCCGGCGTCAACAATTTGCTTGTGAACACTCGAGTGGTCACAGTTGTAATACAATCTTCATGAAACTTGGTCAGAATAAATGTCTTGATAAAATCTCGGACAAGTTCGAAAGTGGGTCAAGTTGGGTTAAAAACTAGGTCACTAGGTCAAATAGTAGGAAAACCTTGTGAACCCTCTACAGGTCACATTTTTAGCCCAATTTTCATGATACTTGGTCAGAATGAATGTCTTGATGAAATCTCGGAGGAGTTTGAAAAATGGGTTATGTGGGGTAAAAAAGTAGGTCACTAGGTCAAACAGTAGAAAACCTTGTGAACACACTAGTGGTCACAATTTTAGTCCAATCTTCATGAAAATTGGTCAGAATGAATTTCTTGATAAAATCTTGGATGAGTTCGAAAGTGGGTCAAGTGGAGTTAAAAACTAGGTCACTAGGTCAAACAGTAGAAAAACCTTGTGAACACTCTAGTGGTCACAATTTTAGTCCAATCTTCATGGAACTTTATCAGAATGCATGTCTTGATAAAATCTTGGACGAGTTCGAAAGTGGGTCAAGTGGAGTTAAAAACTAGGTCACTAGATCAAACAGTAGAAAAACCTTATGAACACTCTAGTGGTCACATTTTTTGTCCAATCTTCATGAAACTTTGTTAGTCATAATGATTGTCTTGATATAATCTCAAACAAGTTTGAAAGTGGGTTATGTGGGGTTAAAAACTAGGTCACAAGGTCAAATAGTAGGAAAACCTTGTGAACACTCTAGAGGTCAGGTCACATTTATAGCCAAATCGTCATGAAAATTGGTCAGAATGATTGTTCTTATAAAATTTTGGACAAGTTTGAAAGTGGGTTATGTGAGGTCAAAAAGTATGTCACTGGGTCATATCTTAGAGAAATCTAGTTTACACTCCAGTGGCCACAATTTTAGCCCAGTCTTCCTCAAACTTGCTCAGAGTGTTTGTCTTGGTGATATCAAGGTTGAGTGTGATCATGGGTTGGATGGGAATAAAAAGTAGGTCACTAGGTCAAATCTTAGAAAAATTACTTTAGAGGGCACATTTTTAGCCCAATTGTCATTGGTCAGAATCATTGTCTTGATAAAATCAATATACTAAATCTTTGAAAATCTTGTTCTGCCGAACCACTGCTCATGATCCACTATCAACATTGTTCATATATTGTCCCTAAGGTCAATATTGGCCCTACCCATGGGCTACCCAGCAAAAATCATCTTAAATCTATGGTAATCAGGTGAGCGATTAAGGGCCATCTTGGCCCTCATGTTTATTTTTCGACCTCTGAAATAAAAGTGTAGGCCCGTGCCTTTGTGCCTAATAGGAAGCTACGCCACTGTTGTGAACATTCTAGAGGTCACATTTTTAGCCCAATCTTAGTCAGAATGATTGTCATGATGAAATCTCAGACGAGTTTGAATGTGTTTTAACGCATCTGCAAACAGAGTAGACCCAGATCGGTCGGCTCTTATAGGATCAGAGTCTGCTCTGTTTGCTAATGGAATTTGATAGATCTGTTTCTATGCCTTCTAAAATGGCTACACTGATCCACCTTCCATATTTCATTATAACTATTTTGTCCATAACTATTCAGGAGGTATTGGCATTTGTAACAAACATAAAACAGGGAAAGGGTTAAGTGGGGCAAAAAGTAGGTCACTAGGTCATATCTTCGAAAAATCTTGTTTATACTTCAGCAGGCACATTTTTAGCCCAATCTTCCTCAATCTTGCTCAGGATGTTTGTCTTGGTGATATCAAGGTTTAGTTTGATCATGGAGGGGGTGGAATTAAAAAATAGGTCACTAGGGCAAATCTTAGAAAAATCACTTTAGAGGTCACATTTTTAGCCCAATCTCCATTGGTCAGAATGATTGTCTTGATATAATAAATATTCTAAGTCTTTGAAAATCTCGTTCTCCAGAACCACTGCTTATGATCCACTATCAACATTGTTCAAATATTGTCCCATAGATCAATATCGGCCCCTTTCTGGGGCTACCTAGCTATAACCTTAAATTTATGGTGATCAGGTGAGTGATTAAGGGCCATCTTGGGTTTCTGCTCACTATGGGTTAATTGGACGCCCCAGAGAGAGTGGAGAGGATACACAGAAACCCGGGTGTGATGTCCTACTCTTATTATCGACAAAGTTTCTCTGGTTCTTTTAGATACTCAGTGTATAGCACTGATACATCGGACCAAGATTTATAGTCTTGTCCGAAGGACTTGGTCCGGCGGGGGATGGACAATGGTTTAATCCTGTCACATAGTGCCGGGGGACAGATATTCATCACTCATGTGACTGCTTATTATTTCCACTCTACTATTTTGTGACAACCTTCACAAATACTACTGATCCATCAGAGATGCCAATTAACTGCCTGAACAAACTAAATCAAAGGCATATAAAGGTGTATTTATGGACTCAAAGATTAGTAGATAGAAGAAAAAGAATTTTGATTAACATTTTCAGACAGAAATAACTTGTTATTCACAGTTTTATTGAACTGCTATTATCTGTGTTGTGTGTATTCTGCATAATTAACCTTCAGGTTTTACATGGAGAGCTAGCTCGACTAACCAAGGTCAATAGGAAAGCAAAGGAGTCAGAACAAAAGATGTACTCCAAAATGTTCTGGGGTGACAAGCCTCCTAACCTTGGCAAGGTCAAGGCTTCTGAAGACAGTTCATGGGTAAGTCTGAGTAAATTTTAGCACCTTTCTGTGTCACCTGCTTTAGCAGGGATCACTTCTCCATAATATCATTCTTTTTGCCCAAAGGGAGGCATATAGTAATCACTCTGTCCGTCCAGTCTGTCTGTCTGTCAGTCAGTTAGTTAGTCTGGCATAGTTTCCGCTCTGTAACTCCTGCATACATGAGTGGATTTCAAAATAACTTGGTACAAATGTTCACAAACTTAAGAAGATGTCTTGCGAAACAGGACCAGGTTCCTATCTCAAACGTCAAGGTCACAGTCGGGGGGTCAAAGTAAAAAATTGGGACATTTCGATGTGTACGCTCTGTAACTCCTACATACATCAGTGATTTTCAAAATAACCTGGTACAAATGTTAACCACATTAAGACAATGTGTCTCAAAAAAGAACCAGGTTCCTATCTCAAAGGTCAAGGTCACAATCGGAGGGTCAGAGTTAAAAAATGGGGACATTTTATCTGTACGCTCTAACTCCTACATCGTACATGAGTGGATTTCAAAATAACCTAGTACAAATAATTCACCACCTTGGGATGATGTGTCGTGAAAAAGAACCATGTTCCTATCACAAAGGTCAAGGTCACAATCTGGGGGACAAAGTAAAAAAATGGGGCCATTTTGTCATTTCCGCTTTGTAACTCCTACATACATGAGTGGATTTCAAAGTAACCTGGTACAAATGTTTACCACCTAAGCTTCTACAAATTATGATATACATGTAGTCCAGGCATACACATAACCCAGGCTTTAGTGATATCCTTTGGGGGCATTTGTCACGTGACTGTGACAGCTCTTTTTAGCTCACCAGAACACAAAGTGCTCAGGGTGAGCTTTTGTGATCGCCTGATGTCCCTCGGCGTGCGTCGTGTGTCGTGCTTCGTCAACAATTTGAACCTTTAAAAATCTTCTCCCCTGAATCTACCGGGTTCTCAGCTTTCATCTTTGGCACATAGCATCACCTGTAGGTTCTCTACAAAAGTTATATAAATTATGCCCCTAGGGTCAAAATTGCCCCCCCCCCTGGGGTTGTCAGTTTTCAGTAGAAACATATATTGAAAACTTTGAAAATCTTCTCCTCTGACACTGGAAGTTCTCAGCTTTCATATTTAGCACATAGCATCATGTTCAGGTCCTCTACAAAAGTTATATAAATTATGCCCCTTGGGTCAAAATTGGCTCTGCCCCAGGAGTGGCCAGTTTTCAGTAGAAACATATAGTGAAAATTTGAAAATCTTCTGCTCTGAAGCTGGAAGCTTCTCAGCTTTCATATTTGGCACATAGCATCATGTGCAGGTCTTCTACAAAGTTATATAAATTATGCCCATTGGGTCAAAATTGACCCTGCCCCAGGGGTGGTCAGTTTTCAATAGAAACATATAGTGAAAATTTGAAAATCTTCTGCTCTGAAACTGGAAGGTTCTTAGGTTTCATATTTGGCACATAGTATCATGTTCAGGTCCTCTACAAAAATTATATAAATTATGCCCCTTGGGTCAAAATTGACCCCACCCAAAGAGTGGCAAGTTTGATTTCATTGCTGTTTGAAGATTGTACACTTTTCCTAAAATCTCTTAGGTATTTTTAGTAGGTATCTTGTTTACATCATTTATCAATGCATATTAGTTGTATATGTACATGTATTTAATTTTATTCATATTTATAAACCCATTTCAATGAACAACATTCTGTATATAATTTAGTTGTTGTACACTTAACCCTTTCGTTCTCAAGCGCGCTTCTATATGATCGTTGGATCTATTACCATAACGGACAATTTTAACAAGTAAACTAGTACTACGACACTGTGTAAGCGAAAGTGAATGTCTGTGTAAAGAAACATATCAAAAACGAAACAAAAAATCAACTTTTTGAGGGTTTTTTTTGAAGGTGAATAATGACCCAAAGGTGGGATTTTCTGCCGAGGGATCTCGGCGAATCATTTCATCAATGTCCAATGATTCTAATAGCGATGATACTGATTTTTTCGGCATAAAAGGCGACTTAGAAGACGGGTCTGTTTCGGAATCATCCTTTAGTGATTTGAACAGCTCTGAAACAGATGACACTGTATGTTCAACCCCCTCTCTTCTGCCTCAGGGGTAGGGTTTGCGAGTGGGCGTGGTCTTGGTTGTAGTAGAAAAGTGCGAGATCGCCGTAGAAGACGAGTACTCGGCAGAAATGCTCGGGTTGGATCTAGAACCCAGCAAATGCATTTCAGCCCCCCTAAGGCCCAAAATGATTAATCCTGACTATCAATGGGGTGATTTAGATCACTGGACAGTTGTAAACAACCCCGTCCTTGGTGGAAACCATGAACAAACAGTTCCATTAGGATACATGTACATATATCTGTTTTCATTTTCATAACAAAGCCCCCCAAACTACAAATAACTTTGACATTTGTCATAGAATATGACTAAACAACATAGTAAAGCTTATTTAGACTGAACTTTGCAAAACAAATCTGTTTGAAACAGTTTTATAAGAGGA
Organism: Azorinus chamasolen; assembly: GCA_963576725.1. NCBI lineage: Eukaryota > Metazoa > Mollusca > Bivalvia > Cardiida > Solecurtidae > Azorinus > Azorinus chamasolen. Next base: position 78,667,618 of record OY755239.1, read on the forward strand.
AAAATAACAAAATGTCATTTTTTCTGTCGCTGGAGCTCATTTGCATATTATGAATATTAATTATATGCAGATTTTTTGGAATTTGCAAATGCAAATGCAAATACAAAAGAAAAATTCATACCCTTTCCAATGGTATATAGTTTTATTGGTATTAGACGAATAACAAACACAGTATTAGTGATTACATACATCAGTACACGTTATTAGATAATATTCTGCATATTTCCAAAATAATGCTGAGAATGAAAGGGTTAAATGAGACTGGCATGTTGAGTTCTTAAAGCAAAGGAAATGTCATGTATATTGTTTGTGCTTGCTTAGGTTTAGGTAATAATTGTGCCAGGTGTGTAGACCCAGAATTGTATTTTACACCTTATTTTTATCTGAGGTACCTAGATACATGTGTTAGGTTAGCCTGTCAATTGAGCCAGTCATGTAGACTCGGACCTGCTGTCTAAATAAAGAGATCTGTAGATGATAAGTACTGTATCAGTCCTGTTTGAATCTACAGTGTTCTCCGCTTTCATCTTTGGCACATAGCATCATCTGTAGGTCCTCTACAAAAGTTATGCAAATTATGTCCGGGGGTTCAAAATTGTGGCCAGTTTTCAATAGAAACATATAGTGAAAACTTTGAAAATCTTCTCCTCTGAAACTGGAAGGTTCTCAGCTTTCATATTTGGCACATAGCATCATATTCAGGTCCTCTACAAAAGCTATATAAATTATGCCCCTGGGGTCAAAATCGGCCCTGCCCCATGGATGGTCAGTTTTCAATAGAAACATAATTATAGTGAACCCGACCTTTGACGGATGACCTTTGACCTATGGACATTGGAGTTGAACGCGATGCATCGTCTTTGTGTGGTGAACATTTGTGCCAGGTTATTTTGAAATCCATTCACAGATAAAAAAAGTTTTAGAAGGGACACGAAATTTGGGACAGACAGACAGATGGAAGGACAGACAGACAGACGGACAATGCGATTACTATATGCCCGCAATTGGGGGCATAAAAATTTGAAAATCTTCTCCTCTGAAACTAGAAGGTTTTCAGCTTTCATATTTGGCACATAGCATTATGTTCAGGTCCTCTACAAAAGTTATATAAATGCCCCTGGGATCAAAATTGGCTCTGCCCCAGGAGTGGCCAGTTTTCAGTAGAAACATGTAGTAAAAACTTTGAAAATCTTCTCCTCTGAATATGCAAGATGCTCAGGGTCAGCTTTTGTGATCGCCTGATGTCCGTCGGCGTGTCTTGCGATGTCAGTTGTCAACAATTTGAACCTTTAAAAATCTTCTCCTCTGAAACAGGAAGGTTCTCAGCTTTCATATGCGGCACATAGCATCATGTTTAGGTCCTCTACAAAAGTTATATAAATTATGCCCCTGGTATTAAAATTGGCCCTGCCCCAGGGGTGACTAGTTTTCAATAGAAACATATAGTGAAAACTTAGAAAATCTTCTCCTCTGAAACTGGAAGGATCTCAGCTTTCTTATTTGGCACATAGCATCATATTCAGGTCGTCTACAAAAATTCTAGAAATTATGCCCCTGGGGTCAAAATTGGCCCCGCGCCAGTTTTCAGTAGAAACATATAGGGAAAACTTTGAAAATCTCTGAATCTACAAGGTTCTCAGCTTTCATCTTTGACACATAGCATCATCTGAAGGTCCTCAATGAAAACTTTAAAATCTTCTCCTCTGATTGTCTGGTGAGCGATATCAGGGCCATCATGACCCTCTTGTTTACCCATATAACCAGCCATTTTGAAACTATCATTCCACAACAAGTGACACAGAAATTCATGTGACAGACATCCGTTTCCCATACATGCCATTCTTGTCACTACAAAGATTATATAGGGAACATTTCTATGTTAAATTGACACATTCAAGTTTTATCTTTACTTCCAATGTAAAGTTTCCAATGTAAATATTTCCATTTCAGTTTTCCACTTTATGGAGATTGGCATTGGTTGGTGCTGGCATAGTTGGATTAACAGGCATAGGACTCTACAAATACATGAATCACTGACACCAGGCATGTCTAGAGCTGTAGTCATGCTCAGTTATGATGCACAAGTCGTCAAGGGTGTGTCAATGGGACCATTTGAGATCTATCAGAACTTAACCTTATTCGACAAGTCCTTTAGTTTAGTTTAAAGGTGCCATTTATGTGTCAGTGTAATCCTGAAGACCAACTGATAAAGTATACATCATTTTGGACAATTTACTAATCAGATATGGCACTCTACATATTTGAATTTGATTTCTAAATCCAACTGTGTGTAATTGCTAGTCGAATTAGGTCATGGTAATTGTAGGATGATAATACAGTATAACCTCTCTATAACGGCCACTAAATTGTGTTAATTAGTTGTTATTTAGGGCAGGTGGCTGCTTAAAGCAAAGTGAAAGTTAAACAGAACGCTCCTATAGGAGCGTTCTGTTTTACTTTCACCTTGCTTTAAGCAACTACCTGCCTTTAACACAAATACTTGATGCAATTTAGTGGCCGTTATAGAGAGGTTTTACTGTAATATGCTGTCTTTGAAGACATATAAAATTTGTATAATATATACAGTATTTTTATATATATATGAAAAACTTCCCTAAAGTGACAGCTGAAAGGAAATCCTATTTGTTGGTCTTTAACCCTTTCTCTAACAAACATTTTTGCACATATTAACACTTCATGAATATTCATTTACATGTACTTAATTATGTCTCCCCCCATATTTATATGGGGGAGACATAATTATTGTTTTTGCGAGTGTTGTCTGTCCGTCTATCTATCTGTCACACTTTATTATCCAGATGATAACTCATATATATATATATATATATATATATATATATATATATATATATATATATATATATATATATATATAGGTAAAAAGAAAGTCCAGAACAAGAAAATTATATTGAAAAGATAAACTGACACCACTTGTGAAGATTTACATTTTTATTCCCTACCGGTTTCACTACTGCTCATCAGGGGAATAACAAATACATAGCAATGACGTTACTTGGTAACGCCGCAGTAACGACGTCATGACGTCATAAAGACGGCGTCAAATGACGTTATCAAATTCTGTTTAATTTTGGGTTAAATACCCGTATGTAATATTTGAGTTATTGCCCCTTGTACATTTCTTTCACACTTTCTTGTCCAGACGATAACTCCTATATGACTCATGCCATTGGATTGAAACTTCATACATGGAAAGAGCATGAGAGGAAGTGACTTCAATACTTTTGGAGTTAACGGTCGCGTGGCTCAGTGGTAGAGCGTCCGCCTGCAGTACGGAAGGTCGTGGGTTCGATCCCGGGCCGCTACAGACCAAAAGTCGTTAAAAGTTGGTACTAGTAGCTCCCTTGACAGGGTGGGGTGCCCTTGCCATGTACCTGCGGCAAGGGTATTCCAGTGAGGCAGCACTATAACTTGTCTCATGCGGGTGTCGTCTGCAAATAACTGAAATACTGCTGGTCGGACGTAAAACCCAACTCACTCACTCACTTTTGGAGTTATTGCCCTTTGTTACATTTTTTCTAATCAATAACTCCTGTTCTACTGATGCTATTGGAATGACATTTCATATATATGGAAAGAGTATGATGGAAGGAAGTGTCACGCACGAGGTCCATAACACAGGCTTCAATAATATTATTGAAGTTATTGCCCCTGATTTTCTTCAGAGTTATGGGACTTCGAAATTTATACATGGAAAAAATTTTCCACATGGTTTTTCCAAAACCTTTAATCAGATATTCATGAAATTTCATAGGATTTATCATCATCATGCCTAGTTGTGCATAGATCTTATTCCGGTTTGATGATTTTCTGCAGAGTTATGGGACTGATTTTGTCTGGAAAATTTTGTCTGCGCGATTCTCCAAAACCGTTGGTCGAACTTTCATGAAACCTCATAGGATTGATCAGCACTATGCCTAGTTGTGCATATTTTTTTCCTTTCTGGTTTGATGATTTTCTACATAGTTATGTGACTTCGGAAAATTTGTATGTGCGTGGGGGGGGGGGGGGGGGGGGGGGACATCAGTTTTTGTATCAAAACCAATTCTAGTTTTTATAAGATAAAAATTCAAAGGTCAACTGTGGCTTTGACAAACACTGTAGGATCAAATTTACATGTAATTTCAGAATCAATCAGAGCTGCCCCGGATCAAACGGCTCCTACAGAAATCATCTGATCTAGGTCTTCTCTGTTTGCAAAAGCATGAAAATGTATTTGTATGAGGGAAAGGTGTTTTCTGCATTAAATCCTTTACCTAAGACACATATTTATGCATTTGCAAACTGAGCAGACAGCTCTAACAGGATATTATTATTCAATTAAATCAGTCTTACACGAGTTGGGTAAAAGGTTGAGCTACCACCAGATTTTAATGACTTTTATGTCTGTCCACTTTTAAACTTGCTTTAACCATTTGCTCCATTGATACACTTTTCTATGTCTTTTTTGCAAACAGTGTAGACCCAGATCTGACAACTCCTTTATGAGCTGTCTGATCTGGGTCTGCACCGAGGTTCCTTTAGACCTTGGATTAACCTGCCTTTTATAAACATATCAAAATACTGAGATAATAAATGTGCCAAGAGGGTGGAGTAAAGGGTTACTGGTAATGTGTTTCTACTGTACATACATATATATGTTCTTTGTTTGGATTCAAACTAGGAATCAAATTTAGGCAGACGTCATCCTAAAGGTTTTTTAATTGGTTTGATCATGGTGCAATTTAAGATGATACGTGCTGTTGTACTTTGTGTAGTGTAATGAGTATTGAGTAGGAAACTTCTGCAGTTAAACTTTTACTGTAGACCAGCAAAGTTCATTTAACCCTTTCCCTCATATAAACGTGTTTTCATGCATCTGCAAACAGAGTAGACCCAGACCAGACGGCTCCTAGAGGAGCCGTCTGATCAGGGTCTGCTCTGTTTGCTAATGGAATTTGATAGATCTGATTCTATACTTTCTAAAATGGTTACAATGTTCCACCTTCCATATTCATTATAACTAATTTGTCCATGAATATTCAGAAGGTAATGAAATTTGGAATAAACATAAAACAGGGAAAGGGTTAAGACTTTAATCCATGAATATTCATGCAAGAAATAATGACATCATGAATCTTGATTAACTTATTTTTGTACCACCGGCAAAGCATGGCAGACATATAGGGATCACTTTGTCTGTCATCATTGTCATCGTCACACTTCTTCAACTTGTCCGGCCTGTATCTCCTATTCGACTGATGCCATTTAATTCACACATGGAACAGGCTTGATGAGTATGGGGCCTGATCTGTGCCAAAAATCCAGACATGTAAACATGCAATCATAGACAATGAAATGTTGAAATGAACCTTTCGACAGTAAAATGTGGACCAGAAACAAACAGTAGCATTTGTGCAGATGCACCCTCACGGTTTACATTTGTACTCATGTAAATTGTAAAAGCGAATTAGGAAAACATGATTGTGCCTTTCTTTTGACCAAATGTTAACTCAACATTTGAAGAATAAAACCTTAACTTGTATAAATATCATCGATTTTCGAGCGTTAGCAAAGTTAATTTGCAACGGTGCGAATGTGTTTTGGTCCATTTTTTTTCTACTCATAAGTCTCGGTTTACAACAGTATGCAATTTTCGACTTCCATATAAGGTAAGTGTTACGGAGGTTAACGACCTGAAATGACACGCCCATATGTATCACTTTTAGCAAGTTCAGCTGACTTATTAGGGTTAACTCGATTAACTAGAGTAGCAGGAAAACGCGCAGAATTTTAACCCGACTCTAATTCAACTCTGCCTCAGCGGTAGGCTTGTGGAGTCCTGCAATTGTTTTATACACAAGCATGCCGGAGAAGGACACTAAACTGTGATTAATATACAAAAGTAACAAAACCTATTTAGATGTAACTAAATGTATTCCGTTTTCTTACCAGTATTAATAAGTAATATAATACATCCCAACATTCTTTATTTATAAAAACAGTTTAGACATTGTAATGCCACTTTTCACTCAGAACAGCACCTGTAGCTTGTAGTTCCATCTGCTCTGGGTCTTCTCTGTTTGCAAATGTGTGGAAAAGTGTTTATATGAGAGAAATGGTTAACCATTCAACATTGCCAACAGGATCTTAACCCTTTACTCAATAAATACGCCTTTCTTCACCTTTGCAGAGTAGACCCTGTAGGAGCCATCTGATCTGGGTCTGCCCTGTTTGCTTATGAAATAGTATACATGTAGATGTAATTCTAGATTCTGTTAAGGCCAATATAATTTAATTAATCTAGTTAATAATCATGATTTCATTATTTGTTACATCAATGTTCATGGAGTAAAAGTTGAGCAATAATGACATCATGATTATTAATTAGATTGAATTGTTATAAAAGCACATGGACACAGTAATTTTTGGCAATGTTAGAATTGTTTATCTGAACTACCTTAAGCAAACAGAGCAGACCCTGACCAGACTGCTCCTATAGGAACCGTCTGATCTGGGTCTACTCTGTTTGCAAAGGTGTAGAAAGGCGCATTTATGGAGTCTTTGTCTTGCTAAGCTCCTGTTTGTTGGGAGATGTTTTCAAAGGTTCAGGCAGCAAATATATTATTTGACAATAGCTTTAGCAAGTCTTCAGTATTAACGCTTTACTCCATCATTATGACTTTTCATGCTTTTGCAAACAAAGCAGACCCAGATCAGATGGCTCCTGATTAGGGCCTGTTCTCTTTGCTAATGAAATTATAATGGATTCTATAAAATTCAAAATCCTGCGTTCATGTTATACTTATTCTGCTAATAAATATTTATGCTGTTGACCTCAATATTTTTTACATAAAGTTTCATGAGGTAAAGGATTAAGCCTTTACTCCATAAATACGCCTTTCTACGCCTATGCAAACAGAGTAGACCCAGAGCAGAAGGAACTACAAGCTACAGCCTACAGGTGCTGTTAATTAATATTGATGATGTCCTCATCTCACATGGATGAGTAAATGGTCAATTATATACATGTATTGACGGCTTAATGCAGACTATTGTGGAATTTCTTTACCATTTACATGTATATGCAGTTACAGAATTGTTGTTTGTTCCAGTTTTCAAAGGAGAACTTCTCTCTCTTATGTTTCACCCAGCTCAAAACTGGTTCACAATTTTGGTGATATAGTTTTGCGTTTTACCCTCAAATTATCATTAGATCAAATGTACATGTATAACATGTAATCCCAACTTTCGAGTTGGAGTTGCCTTTGATATCAATTTATGTCCTGCTACACTTTATTTCTATCTGTAAATAATTGCAAAAAATCACATTCAGTCGTCTGGTTTGATAGGTTTTACTTGAATTTGAATTATTCAATTCATAGAAGTACTTTCCTTCTTAATATAAAGTATTAGAGTAAACTAGAAATGTGTCCATAGGACATGGATATGTCACAGTAGAAATTCAAGACATTCGCCGATTCTCCTAGGACAGATTGCAATTGCAATTTTACCTAGGACAGACTCTAATCACAATTCTATCCTAGGATAATAAGAAATTACTAATACAGATTCCGATCACAATCTGTCCTTGGATAAATGGCAATTCTATTTATAAATAGGAAAATCTACATGTCTGCTACAAGAATTTCTGTTAAGATAAAAAAAAAAGTTGGAAAATATATTGAATCATTTCACAAAATGCAGTGCAATATGTAACACTGAAGAATTCAAGTGTGAAACACCACCTAATCAAGTGTGAAACACCACCTAATCAAGTGTGAAACACTACCTAATCAAGTGTGAAACACCACCTTGATTAAAACACCACCTAATCAAGTGTGAAACACCACCTAATCAAGTGTGAAACACCACCTAATCAAGTGTGAAACACCACCTAATCAAGTGTGAAACACCACCTAATCAAGTGTGAAACACCACCTAATCAAGTGTGAAACACCACCTAATAAGTGTGAATGAATTCAGAGGGATGTCATCATGATCAAAGGACAAAACTCAAACATCATTAAGGCAAGAACGTTGCATTTGTCTTGCATTAAGAGCTTCTTCTGAATTCTTTAGGTGGGCACTTTGATAGTAACTTTTGGCTTCTTTGCAAACAGAGTAGACCCAGATCAGATAAGTATGGCTTCTGGTCAGTGTCTACTCTGTTTGCTTATGGATTAATACGATAAATCTATCGTATCTGTCATAGTTAAACATTTTCATGATGTCAATACATGTATAATATTCATACATTCATTATTTCTCACATGAATATTCACGAGGGAAAGGATTTAAGTATTTGTTCTAGAGGTACAAGAAATCCTGGGGTTATACATATACAGTTTTGTAATTTGCTATTTTACCGTGACTTTTTCTGCAAAAGGTGACTATAAAGGGTAGTCATAAACTAGTAGATGTGAAGAACATTCTTAGAGTATAAATCAATTCATGATACATTTCAGCAAATTTGAAGTTACTTATGAACTTGCTCAGGTGATGTTTATGTTGTATTCTAGACACATTGTTCTTATCTTTGTAAAAACATAAAAATGTACAGTATAACCTCTCTTCAAGGGCCAGCTCAGTCAATTCTGTATTATTAAAACACGTGGAAACTTGTGCAGGATGAAAGTTATGGGAGCTTTCTGTATTTAGCCGTCATCTACTTAACCCTTTCCCTGTTCTATATTTACTCCACTTTTCAATACCTACTAAATGTTCTTGGACAAAATAGTTAAACTGAAATATGGAAGGTGGAGCATTGTAGCCATTTTAGAAACTAAAGAAACACATCTATCAAATTCCATTAGCAAACAGAGCAGACCCTGATCAGATGGCTCCTCTAGGAGCCATCTGATCTGGGTCTTCTCTGTTTGCAAATGCGTGAAAACACGTTTATATGAGGGAAAGGGTTAACAAAATTGGTGAGAGACGCACATGCACGGATATTTGCAAACAGTGTACACATGGATCAGAGGGCTCCTAGAAGAGCTGTCTGATCAGGGTCCTCACTGTATGTTATCTAAAATGCTCAAACAAGCTTCAGCCTTCCATACTGAGTGGACATCACTGATAAGCTATTCCATTCTGATAATTCAGCATGCTGAAAGGGTTTAACCTTTCTCTCATACAAATGCTTTTTCATGCCTTTGCAAACTGAGTAGACCCAGATCAGATGGTTCCTATAGGAGCCATCTCATTAGGGTCTGCTCTGTGTGCTTAACAAATTAAAATAGATCCAACTCTACAGTTTCTACCAAACAATCCTTTGTACACATGCCATTATAATGTCTGCTAATAAATATTCATTATGTCATTATTTCTTGCCTGAATTTCTAACAGAGAAAGGGTTGAAGAATACTAATGTGTAAGTGGTCATTCTAGGGAGGTTGTACTCTACCTAATTTGTTGCAGAGAAATAAAGTGAGTAATTCTCAATACTGTGTAGTTTTATTTATCATTGTTAATTTTGTTTAATGTTTATTACAAACTGACAATGTGCCAAGGTGAGCTATTGGGATGGTCCTGTGTCCGTCATGTGCATCGTGCTGGCGTCAACATCTTCTCTGAAACAAAAAAGCCTAGAGCTTTGATATTTCGTATCTAGCATGATCTAATGGTCCTCTACAAAGAGTTTTCACAGGGTTGCCACAATCCAGAGGAAACAAAATTCCCTTCCATAATTTCAAATTTCGCCGACACATTATTTTGCGAAATTTGGTGTTTCCGTCATTATTTCTGTAATGCATTATGAAAATTTAAAACATATGACATTCATTCTCATGTTTTTAGGTCACCAGAGCACAAAGTGCTCAGGGTGAGCTTTTGTGATTGCCTGATGTCCGTCGGCGTGCGTCTTCAACAATTTTAACCTTTAAAAATCTTCTCCTTTAAATCTACAGGGTTCTCAACTTTCATCTTTGTCACAAATAGCATCATATTCAGGTCCACTACAAAAGTTATATAAATTTATGCCCCTGGGGTCAAAATTGGCCCCGCCCCAGGGGTGCCTCGTTTGTAATAGAAACATATAGTAAAACTTTGAAAATCTTCTCCTCTGAAACTGGAAGGTTCTTAGCTTTCATATTTGGCACATTTCATCCTGTTCAGGTCCTTTACAATTTTTTTTATAAATTATGGCCCTTTGGTCAAAATTGGCCCCGCCCCAATATAGAAACATATACAGAAAACTGAAAATCTTCTCTGAAACAGGAAGGTTCTCAGCTTTCATATTTGGCACATAGCATCATGTTCAGGTCCTCTACAAAGTTATATATAAATTATGCCCCTGGGGTCAAAATTGGCCCCGCCCTAGGGGTGGTCAGTTTTCAAAAGAAACATAGTGAAATCTTTGAAAATCTTCTCCTCTGAAACTGGAAGGTTCTCAGCTTTCATATTTGGCACATAGCATCATGTTTAGGTCCTCTACAAAAGTTATATAAATTATGGCCCTGGGGTCAAAATTGGCCCGCCCAAGGGGTAGCCAGTTTTCAAAAGAAACATAAAGTGAAAACCTTCTCCCTTGAAACTGGAAAGTTCTCTGCTTTCATATTTGGCAGATAGCATCATATTCAGGTCCTCTACAAAAGTGATATAAATTATGGCGCTGGGGCCAAAAATGGCCCTGCCCCAGGGCTTATCAGTTTTTCATAGAAAAATCTTCTCTGAAAGTGTAAGGCATAGACCTTTGATATTTGGTATGTAGCATTATCTAATGGTCCTCTACAAATATTGGTCAAATTATGACCCCAGGCCAAAAATGGCCACTCCCGGGGTTAATCAGTTTTTAGCTCACAAGAGCACTTTTGTGCTCAGGGTGAGCATTTGTGATCGCCTGATGTCTGTCGGCGTGTATCGTCCGTTGTCAGTCATCAACAATTTGAACCTTTAAAAATCTTCTCCTCTGAATCTACAGGGTTCTCAGCTTTCATATTTGGTACATAGCATCATCTTTAGGTCCTCTACAAAAGTTATATAAATTATGCCCCTGGGGTCAAAATTGGCCCCACCCCAGAGGTGCCTTGTTTTCTATAGAAACATATAGTAAAACTTTGAAAATCTTCTCCTCTGAACTGGCAGGTTCTCAGCTTTCATTTTTGGCACATAGAATCATGTTCAGGTCTTCTACGAAAGTTATATAAATTATGGCCCTGGGGTCAAAATTGGCCCCGCCCCAGGGGTAGCCAGTTTTCTATAGAAACATATAGTGAAAACTTTGAAAATCTTCTCCTCTGAAACTGGAAGGTTCTAAATTCTCATATGTGGCACACAGCATCATGTTCAGGTCCTCTACAAAAGTTATATAAATTATGCCCCTGGGATCAAAATTGACCCTGCCACAGGGCCGGCTAGTTTTCTATATAGTGAAAACTTTGAAAATCTTCTTCTCTGATTGTCTGGTGAGCGATATCAGGGCCTTTCAGGCCCTCTTCTTCTCTGAAATTGTAAGGCATAGCCCTTTGATATTTGGTATGTAGCATCATCTAATGTTCCTCTACAAAGATTGGTCATATTATGACCCCTGGACCCAAAATGACCCCGCCCGGGGCTTATCGGTTTTTCATAGGAAAATCTTTAAAAATCTTCTTCTACAAAATTGTAAGGCCTAGACCTTTGATATTTGGTATGTACCATCCTTTAATGGTTCAAATTATGACACCTTGGCAAAAGAATGACCCTGCCCCAAGTTACATGAATTCATTGTATACATAAATCTGTTATAACCAGGTGAGCGATTAAGGGCCATCATGGCCCTCTTGTTCTTTCTTTACAACAAGAATGCCAGTGGGCACAATATACACCCGTCTAGGCTGTGTTCAACACAAACTGAAGTTAACATATTTGCTAAACGCAAATTCTAAGTCCAATTGTTCGACCTTGACCTTTGATAAACATACTGGGACACACCCATGCCACCGTAGCATGTCGAGATAAACATTGTGGTGTAATTTGAGAAGGATCCACCAAACAGAATTTGAGTTAGACATGTTACAGACTGACAAACATACGGACAGACTGCGCCATTCCATAAAACGTCCTTTTTTTTCCAAACCGATGAAGCTTGTGACGTTAGACAAGTGTTCCAAGTTTCAAGGCTTTATCTCAAAGGGTTATGTAAATAAGTGGACTTTAAAAAAAAACCTTAACCAAAAGTCTAAGTTAAAAAAGGACATAATTCTGTCAAAATGCTTGACAGAGTTATGTTCTCTTGCCTACAGGTGAAGCTTTTGATGGTGAACAATAAAAGCTTTGTCTCAAACGGTTCTGTAAATAAATAGACTTTAACCAAAAATTCTAAGTTATAAAGGGACTTAATTCTGTCAAAATGCTTGACAGCCTTAAGATCTCTTGCCTACAGGTTAAGCTTGTGATGGTGAACAAATGTTCCAAGTTTCAAAGCTTTATCTCAAATAGTTATGTAAATAAGTGGACTTACAATATAATTGAGGTCAACAAATTTGCTTAACGCAAATTCTAAGTCCAATTGTGCGACCTTGACCTTGGATATACATACCAGGACACACACACATGCTACTTTAGCATGTGAAGATAAACATTGTGGTGAAATTTGAGAAGTATCCACCAAGCAGAACTTGAGTTAGAGATGTTACAGACGGACAGACAACGCCATTCAAGAATACGTCCATTTTTTTCAAATGGGCGTATAAAAATGCAATCCTAACAAGTTGAATGTGAGAAGTTCGTGTATGGCATTTTCAAACAGTGCAGAACTAGATCAAAAGGCAAGAGGAGTCCTCTGATCAGGATCTGCACCATTTGTGATTCAAATCCTCTAGTTGACCCTTTCCTTCATATAAACCCCTTTCCACACACTTGCAAACAAAGTAGGCCCAGCTCATGGTCTGCTCTGTTTGCTTATGACATGATATAGATATGATTCTACAGTTTTTGTCAAAGCAAAAACTTCCCTTAGAAATCTTGAATAATAAAATTCAGTTAATAAATACTCATGATGTCATTTTATCTTACATGAATATTGAACAGGGAAAGGTTTAAACATTGAATTGCCAGTCTACTGAACATTCAGCATTCAAAGGATTAATGTCAGAATGTTAATTACAGAGCCTGATACAACATTATGAGTCTCTCATCAGTATCAAAACTGCCTGAAATTATTTTTTTCAATATACACATAGTATAATTAACCCTTTCCATATTTAATATTCATGTAATAATGACATCTTGAAATTTTATAAGCTGAATTTTTACAATGTCATGTGTATATTTTGGTATTGTTAGAAACTGTAGAGTCAGATTTATTATTATTTCATGTGTACACAGAGCAGACCCTTATCAGACTGCTCCTACAGGAGTGATCTTATAAGGGTCTACTCTGTTTGCAAATGTTTGGAAAGGCGTTTATTAAGGAGAGTTAATAAGAGGAAGTGAAACATGAACGTTCTTTGCATGCCAAGAGTTGACACTTATAGTATGGATCTAAAATTGACAGATGAAAACCAATTCATCGTTACATATGTACTCATATGTACAACAGATGAATGGTTTTGATACCAAAGCTGATGTCTCCCCTCCCCCAACGTAAAAAATTCAAAGTCCCATAACTCTGTAAAAACATTGAACCGGAACAGGAATAAGATATGCACAACTAGGCATGGTGCTCATGACCAATCCTTTGAAGTTTCATGAAAATCCAACCAAAGGTTTTGGATACACCACACGGACAAATATTAAAATCTGACAGATGGACAGACAGACAGACGGATAGGCGCCGCCCACAAAAAAATATGTCTCACCAGGGAGACATAACTTTTATTGTTATGTAACAGGTCGGGCACAAGTGCTGGGTGAAGCAGTCCGGATAGCTCAGTCGATAGAGCACTAGTCCTGTAAACGAGGGGTCCATGGTTCGAGCCCTGGTCTGACTGTACATATTCACCACAATTACATATGTACGACAAACAGCAGATGAAAAAACTAATTTATTGTTACATATGTACTACAAACAACAATGAACAGATGAAAACTAATTTATTGTTACACATGTACAACAAACAACAGATGAAAACTAATTCAATTTTACATATGTACAACAAACAGACGGAAATTAATTTATTGTTACATACCTTCTCATATTTACAACAAGGGGGCCACCTGATATGGCTCACCAGCAATCAGAGAAGAAGATTTTCAAAGTTTTCACTATGTTTCTATTGAAAACTGGTCACCCCTGGGGCAAGGTCTCATTTGAACCCTTGGGCATAATTCATATAACTTTTGCAGAGGATTTCAAGATAATGCTATGTGCCAAATATGAAAGCTGAGATCCTTCCAGATTCAGAGGAGATTTTTTAAAGTTTTCATAATATGTTTCTATATAAAACAAGGCAAAAACTCCAAAACCTACTTCATGTTGACCATCTGAGTCCAAACGAGTAATATAATACACTCCAGCAATACATGTATGCTAAAAATAGCCACTGGTCACAATACTCTCACTGACCAGCAAAGGGTATAAACAAAGCTGTTTAAACAGCAGTCTACTACAGAAAACTGGATACCCCTGGGTGGGGCCAATTTTGACAACAGGGCATAGTTTATATAACTTTTGTAGAGGACCTGAACATGATGATATGGTATATGCCAAATATAAAAGCTGAGAACTTTCCAGTTTCAGAGGAGAAGATTTTCAAAGTTTTCACAATATGTTTCTATTGAAAACTGGCCACCTCTGGTGTGGGGCCAATTTTGACCCCAGGGGCATAATTTATAACTTTTGTAAAGGACCTGAAAAATGTTATGTGCCAAATATGAAAACTGAGAACCCTGTAGATTCAGAGGAGAAGATTTTCAAAGTTTTCACTATATGTTTATTGAAAACTGGCCACCCCTGGGGCGGGGCCAATTTTGACCTCAGGGGCATAATTTATATAATTTTAGTAGAGGACCTGAACATTATGCTATATGCCAAATATGAAAGCTGAGAACCCTGTAGATTCAGAGGAGAAGATTTTCAAAGTTTTCACTATATGTTTCTATTGAAAACTGGCCACACCTGGGGCAGGCTAATTTTGACCCCAGGGGTTTAATTTATATCACTTTTGTAGAGGACCTATAGGCGATGCTATGTGCCAAATATGAAAGCTGAGAAACTTCCAGTTTCAGAAGTTTTCACTGCAAGTTTCTATTGAAAACTGGACACGCCTGGGGCAGGGTCAATTTTAACCACAGGGACATAATTGATATAAAGTCTATAGAGGACCTATAAGTGATGCTATGTGCCAAAGATGAAAGCTGAGAACCCTGTAGATTCAGAAGAGAAGATTTTTAACGGTTTCAAATTGTGGACGACGCATGACTACGGACATCAGGCAATCACAAAAGCTCACTCTGGGCACTTTGTGCTCTCAGTGAGCTAACAAAAAACAGATTAACCCTTTAGTCCACAAATAGGGTTTTCTACGCCTTTGCAAACAGAGTAAACCCTGATCAGATGGCTCTTATAGGACCTTTCTTATCAGGATCTGCTCTGTTTGCTTATGATATTAATAACAGAGATATGATTCTACAGTTTCTGCCATGGCTAAAATATTTCTGTGTCAATGTGCTATTATAAAGATTAATCTAATTAATATTCATGATGTTATAATTTTTTACATGCATATTCATTGAGTAAAGGACTAATTTATTGGTACATACCTATTCATATGTACAACAAATTGATGAAAATAATTTCCTTGTTACAAACCAATTCATAAATAAAAGAAAATGTTTCCATGGGACTCAGATACCCACCGCCAGGTTGTTTTTCTATATCTAACAAGATGTGTTTGTGAAACACTATGCCCCCTCGACATGATATTTGACCCTGAAGGATGACCTTGATCTTGACATGTCACCCCTCAAACTCTGCAGCTTCATGGGGTACACATGCATACCAAATATCAAGTCTGTATCTCTACTGGTTCAAAAGTTATGGCCAATGTTAAAGTTGGTGACTTTTGACCATGAAGGATGACCTTGACATGTCACCCCTCAAACTGTTCGGCTTCATGAGATACACATGCATACTAGTATCAAGGCTGTATATCTACTGGTTCAAATGTTATGACCAATGTTAATGTTGGTGACCTTTGACCTTCAAAGATGACCTTGATGTTGACATGTCACCCCTCAAACTGTGCAGTCAAATGAGAAACACATGTATACCAACTATCAAGTCTGTATCTCTACGGGTTCAAAAGTTATGGCCAATGTTAAAGTCAGTGACCTTTGACCCTGAAAGATGACTTTGACATGTCGCCCCCAAACTGTGCAGCTTCATGAGATACACACGTATACCACATGTCAAGTCTGTATCTCTACTGGTTCAAAAGTTATGGCCAATGTTAAAGTCGGTGACTTTTGACCCTGAAAGATGACCTTGACCTTGACATGTCACCCCAATCTGTGCAGCTTCATGAGATACACATGCATACCAAATGTCAAGGCTGTATCTACAGGTTCAAAAGTTATGGCCAATGTTAAAGTCGGTGACCTTTGGCCCTAAAAGATGACCTTTACCTTGACATGTTGCCCCTCAAAATGTGCAGCTTCTTGAGATACACATGCATACCAAATATCAAGATTCTATCTCTATTGGTTCAAAAATTATGGCCAATTTGAAGTTGGTGACCTTTGACCATGACTGATGACCTTGACATGTCACCCCTCAAACTGTGCAGCTTCATGAGATACACAAGCATGCCAAATATCAAGTCTCTATCTGTACTGGTTCAAAAGTTATGGTTAATGTTAAAGTCGGTGATTTGACCCATATGTTTGACCTCTGACCTTTAAGCATGACCTTGACATGTAACCCCTCATGTGCGGCTTTATGAGATACATATGCATGCCAAATATCAAGACTATATCTCTATTGGTTAAAAAATTATGGCCAATTTGGAGTTGGTGACCTTTGACCCTGACGGATGACCTTGACATGTCACCCCTCAAACTGTGCAGCTTTATGAGATACATATGCATGCCAAATATCAAGTCTCTATCTGTACTGGCTGAAAAGTTATGACCAATGTTAAAGTTACAGACAAACAAACAGACAATTTGACCTTTGACCCTGAAGAATGACCCTGACCTTGACATGTCACCCCTAAAAATGTGCAGCTTCGTGAGATACACAGGCATGCCAAATATCAAGTCTCTATCTCTACTGGTCCAAAAGTTATGGCCAATGTTAAAGTCAGTGATTTGACCCATATATTTGACCTCTGACCTTGACACCCCTCAAAATGTGCGGCTTTATGAGATACAAATGCATGCCAAACATCAAGTCTCTATCTGTACTGACTCAAAAGTTATGACCAATGTTAAAGTTACAGACAAAGAAACAGACAATTTGACCTTTGACCCTGAAGAATGACCTTGACCTTGACATGTCACCCCTCAAAATGTGCGGCTTTATGAGATACATATGCATGCCAAATATCAAGTCACTAGCTGTACTGGCTCAAAAGTTATGACCAATGTTAAAGTTACAACGAAACAGACAATTTGACCTTTGACCCTGAAGGATCATCTTGACCTTGACATGTCACCCCTCAAAATGCGCAGCTTCATGAGATACACAAGCATGCCAAATATCAAGTCTCTATCTCTACTGGTCCAAAAGTTATGGCCAATGTTAAAGTTGGTGATTTGACCCATATATTTGACCTCTGACCTTGAAGGATGACCTTGACATTGTCACCCCTCAAAATGTGCGACTTTATGAGATACATATGCATGCCAAATATCAAGTCACTAGCTGTACTGGCTCAAAAGTTATGACCAATGTTAAAGTTACAACGAAACAGACAATTTGACCTTTGACCCTGAAGGATCATCTTGACCTTGACATGTCACCCCTCAAAATGCGCAGCTTCATGAGATACACAAGCATGCCAAATATCAAGTCTCTATCTCTACTGGTCCAAAAGTTATGGCCAATGTTAAAGTTGGTGATTTGACCCATATATTTGACCTCTGACCTTGACGGATGACCTTGACCTTGACATGTCACCCCTCAAAATGTGTGGCTTTATGAGATACATAGGCATGCCAAATATCAAGTCTCTATCTGTACTGGCTCAAAAGTTATGACCAATGTTAAAGTTGCGTTAAAGTTACAAAAAACCAGACAATTTGACCTTTGACCCTAAAGGATGACCTTGACCTTGACATGTCACCCCTAGAAATGTGCAGCTTCATGATATACACAAGCATGCCAAATATCAAGTCTATCTCTACTGGTCCAAAAGTTATGGCCAATGTTAAAGTCAGTGATTTGACCCATATATTTTACCTCTGACCGTGAAGGATGACCTTGACATTGTCACCCCTCAAAATGTGCGGCTTTATAAGATGTATATGCATGCCAAATATGAAGTCTATATCTGTACTGGCTCAAAAATTATGACCAATGTTAAAGTTGCTGACAAACAAACAGACAGACAGGGCAAAAACAATATGATCCGGGGGGGGGGGGGCATAAAAATTAATATTCTAAGTTCCGTCAAACAGGAAGTGGACATGTTGCAGATTCGTAACACCCTTACAGTTCTCCATACTGCTCTGTGCTAAATATAGGCATAGGGTCCACAGAATTTGAAATATTTTTCAAATTACGTTACCCTGCCAAAAACTTTTAACGTGATTTGAAAAAATATTTCATTTCTCGTTGTGATGTTCCCTTTCTTAACGTGATTTGAAATATTTTTTCATTTCTCGTATTTTTTCATTTTACATGTCTACAAAGCTGGCCTGTGTGGTTCTAAGAAAAATGTGACAGAAATTAACGACGATGCAATATGGATAGTGAACCCTGTATGTCGCCTCTGCAAAAGCCAGGCAACACAATAGTTTACTATCAGCAAATATTTGGATAATTCTGTATATACTACAATTACAAGTTACTAATTATTACAGTTATTATACCACATTTATATAGCGCTCTTTTCACACAGGATATGTGCGTTCAAAAGCGCTGCACATGGATGAAATCACTAACCGGAACGAACCACATGATTATCTATCCAGACAATGAAAGATATACAATAGATATAAAATCACTAGCTGGAAGGAAACGCATAATTATCCATCCGGTCAATGAACCGAAAGGAACTGCAAGATTGTCCATCCAGTCAATGACAGATATGCAATAGATATACAATATGAAATCACTAACCAGAAGAAACCGCATGATTGTCCATCCAGCCAAATGAGATATACAATAAATATGAAATCACTAACCGGAAGGAACCGCATGATCATCTATCCGGTCAATGAGATATGCAATAGATATACAATAGATGTGAAATCACTACCCGGAAGGTACCACATGATTGTCTATCTAATAAATGAAAGATATGCAATAGATATATAATAATATGAAATCACTAACCGGTAGGAACCACATGATTATCTACACGGTCAACAAGAGATATGCAATAGATATACAATATATATAAAATCATTAACTGGTAGGAACCACATGATTGTCTACACGGTCAATGAGAGATATGCAATAGATATACAACAAATATAAAATCACTAACCAGTAGAAACAACATGATTGTCTACATGGTCAAAGAGATATGCAATAGATACACAATAAATATAAAATCACTAACCGGTAGGAACAACATGACTGTCCTAGTAATATATGTTGAAGAAATGTGTTTTCAGAGATCTTTTGAAACATGCAAGCGAGCTTGCATCTCTAATGCCTGATGGTACAGCATTCCAGAGTTTCGGAGCTGCATGCATGAAACTTCACTCACTTTACGATTTTTTGGTACAACCAACGACAAGGAACTACTTGCTCACCTTAATTCTCTGCGGGGCCTGTACACATCAAGCATGTCGACAATGTACTAATAACCATAAACAGGTAGAATATTGTTAAACAATCGCCAAAATTCAATCAAAGTGTCGGCAAACAGGAAGTAGATGAATGACAGACCTGAAAAGGGGAGATATGGTACAACTCACTATGATTATGTTTTAGACCAAATATCAAATCATTCCAGCATACACAAGCCAAGAAATCTTTGACAAAATTTTTTGTCATTAACAATCATAACAAGAGTACCGCGACGCCCACATGCAAGCTTTCTCTGATTCAGTATGCCTTATTTATAAGTGTTGACATTTTCTAATTTGTGCTTCAGATCTTGAACTCCGTATTAGGGTGATTGTATATAAAAAAAAATTTGAAGTGAATGTCTTATTAAACAAGAGGGCCAGAATGGCCCTGACATCGCTCACCAGACAATCAGAGGAAAAGATTTTCAAAGTTTTCACTATTATGTTTCTATAGAAAACTAGCCGGCCCTGAGGTGTGCCAATTTTGACCCCAAGGGCATAATTTATATAGCTTTTGTAGAGGACCTCAAGTGAATAGAAATTAAAGAAAAATGTAAATGTAAACATATTTTAACAATGTAAATCTAAAGAAGGTCATATAAAAAAGTATGCATAGCATCTCCCTGGGCAAAATGGTTGAATTTCAGAAAGAATAAATTAATCTATACTTATGTTCAAAATTTCAGATATTTTCATTATACCTTCTACATGAGTTCATATTATTATTCATATCTTAACTTATTTTTAACCCTTCCCCTGTTCGATGTTTATTCAAAATTTCGATACCTACTGAATATTCATGGACAAAATAGTTATAATGAAAAATAGAAAGTGTAGCCATTTTAGAAAGTAATGAAAAACATCTTTCAAATTCCATTAACAAACAGAGTAGGCCCTAATCAGACAGCTGCTAAAGGAGCCGCCTGATCTGGGTCTGCTCTGCTTGCAAATGCATGAAAAGGCATTTATATGAGGGAAAGGGTTAAGTAAACATATTATAAGTACACTGTATATTGTACACAAAATGGAAATAATTTAATGCAATTTGCACTATATAATATCATAAGTAAACAGAGCAGACTGATCATATGGCTACTAAATGAGCCATCTAATCTGGGTCTACTCTGTTTGCAATGGTGTAGAAATGCATAATTATGGAGTAAAGGGTTAATTGTCTGTGCAATAGGCCAGATCTAAAAATATCAGTTGTCTACCCAGAAGGGAGGCAATCCAGTTGTTATCAAAAGTGCAAAGGGAGACCTAGCACAGTTTGGATTCTGATATGATGCATATGTAACTTCAAGTTACATATGTGTCAGATCAGAATCCAATATTGTACTTCATAATTGTTTTGTACAAGAGAGTTAATTGTAAGATTGACATGTATTAAAAAACAATGTGAACAATCTTAGACAAGCAGACAACAATTCTGAAGCAGACAACTATAATACTGATAAAGAATGCTACAGCATAGAACACTTGACTTGTATTCAGCTGAACTTCACAAAAGATATACTGATAAGACTCTATATTTATATCTGAGAGCTTAATGCAGGACATAGATATGCAAAGAGCATTTTGAGAATTATCCACTTAGTTTTCTCAATCTAAAATGAGTGTTTGTTATTTATTTGGCTAAACACTATTTCTACTCTAATGATCAGACTAAGGGTAAAACTTGCATAAACACTGGAACTAGTCTCCCCTCTCTTACTGCTTGACCTGAT
This sequence comes from Azorinus chamasolen, assembly GCA_963576725.1. Classification (NCBI taxonomy): domain Eukaryota; kingdom Metazoa; phylum Mollusca; class Bivalvia; order Cardiida; family Solecurtidae; genus Azorinus; species Azorinus chamasolen. The sequence continues at coordinate 78,689,250 of OY755239.1, forward strand.
GGCCTTTATGAGTAAAGATAAGATGCTTAAAAGTGCAGTCAGCTTCAAGTTTGCTAGAAAACTGGCCACCCTGGGGTGTAGCCAATTTTGACCCCAGGGGCATAATTTATATAACTTTTGTAGAGGACCTGAACATGATGTTATGTGCCAAATATGAAAGCTGAGAACCTTCCAGTTTCAGAGAAGAAGATTTTCAAAGTTTTACTATATATTTCAATAGAAAACAAGGCACCCCTGGGGTGGGGCCAATTTTGACTCTAGGGGCATAATTTATATAACTTTTGTAGGGGACCTACAGATGATGCTATGTACCAAAGATGAAAGCTGATAACCCTGTAGATTCAGAGGAGAAGATTTTTAAAGGTTCAAATTGTTGACGCCCGACGATGGACGATGCACGACGCACGACGCCGGACATCAGGCGATCACAAAAGCTCACACTGAGCACAAAAGTGCTCTGGTGAGCTAAAAAAAAAGTTACTGCCATCCTCATATTTGCAGATTTCGTAAAGTGCAAGGGCCATAACTCTGTAATGACAAATTGAATGAACCTCAAAATCAACCCGGCTTCAGATTTTGTTGCATAAAACTTTTGTGTGAAGTTTCATTAATATCCTTTTAACAGTTTTCTAAGAAAACAATAAACAAAGTTGACAGACAAACAAAGCAACAAACGCACAAAGTTCAATGGCCATAAATTTAAAATACAAGAGTGTTCAGAGGAAAACATGTGTCACCTGCTCGCAAAAGACACAAAAACTTAATATGCTGGAGTGCGAAAATCAGAACAAAGGGGAATAACTCAAAAAGTATTGCATGCAGAGACTTACATCAATGGTCCTCAATGAGAGGAAGACACATGTGAAATTTGAAAGCTCTATAAGGATTAGTTTAGAAATGACAGCCAAAAAAAGAAAGTGTGATGAAAATCAGAAAAAGGGGAATAACTCAAACAGTATTGCATGCAGAGTGATGGACTTTACTTACATCAATGGTCCTCAATGAGAGGAAGACACATGTGAAATTTGAAAGCTCTATAATGATTAGTTTAGAAATGACAGCCAAAGAAAGAAAGTGCGACGAAAATCAGAACAAAGGGGAATAACTAACAACGTATTGCATTCAGAGTGATGGACCTTAGTTACATCAATTGTCTTCAATGAGAGGAAGACACATGTGAAATTTGAAAGCTATAATGATTAGTTTAGAAATGATAGTCAAAAAATGAAAGTTCGACGAAAATTAGAATGAAGGGGAATAACTCACCTTAGTTACATCAATGGTCCTCAATGAGAGGAAGACACATGTGCAATTTGAAAGATCTATAATGATTAGTTTAGAAATGACAGCCAAAAATGTTAGTCATTAACCAATCACCAAAATTCAATCAAAGTGTTGGCAAACAGGAAATAGATGGACGACAGACCTGAAAAGGGGAGACATGGTACAACTCACTATGTTTATGCTTCAGACAAAATATCAAATCATTCCAGCATACACAAGCCATGAAATCTTTAACAATTTTTTTTTTGTCATTATAAACAATCATCAAAATTCAATCCGTGTCGGCAAACAGGAAGTCGATGGATGACAGACCTTAAAAGGGGAGACATGGTACAACTCACTATGAGTACGCTTCAGTCCAAATATCAAATCATTCCAGCGTACACAAGCAAAGAAATCTGATGAAAATTTTACAGGACGTACATACATAACTTATGAACAAGGGTAAAACTTAATGCCCCCATCGCCTTAAGGCGGAAGCATAAAAACTTTTATATACAACAACTGGATGAAAATCCATTTATTGTTTTATTAACAAGTGTTTAAAGAAACATTTATTATCTCCTGGCATGTAAATTGAGTGAAAGGCAGATGACCAAGAAGTGATCCCCATGTGTCGCCCTGCTAAAGCCGACGACACAAAACGTGAAACATCATGTATAGTCCATTTTTATGCACCGCCTTCAGACAATGGGGCATTAAGTTTTACCCTTGTCTGTACGTCCATCCTATAAAAATTTTGTTATTGTTTAATGACAAAAACTTTCGTCAAAGATTTCTTGGCTTGTGTCATCTGGAATGATTTGATATTTGGTCTTAAGCATAATCATAGTGAGTTATACCATGTCTCTCCTTTTTATTAGGTACTTCCTGTTTGCCGACACTTTCATTAAATTTCAGTGATTGTTTAACAATCTTATTCATATTTATGGTCATATTATTAATAGTTGTAATACAGAATTATCAAAATATTACCTTATAGTAAATGATTGTGTCCCCTGCATTTTGCAGAGGCAAATTATAGAGATGACTATTCATCTTGCATCATCGTCCATATTGAAATTGACTAATATTTCTCGTCAAATGTGCTGGTGTTATTTTGTGTATAATATTTTCTGAATGTGGTATATAATATTTTGGGAATGTGGTACATATACATATTGCTTGGCTTAAAGTTGTCATGGTAAATGGCTGGCACCTAGAGAATTAAGTAAACTTTGGACTAGTGCAATTAGTATAGATCCAGATCAGTTGCTGTATTAAAATTTAACACCAAACCAGGGTCCTCACGGTTTGTCATTTATCAGAAACGGTAGCATGTCTAGTTGCACTGTACCATGTACATTTGCACTGCAAACAGAACAGATCCCTCTTGCAGGTGCATATAACAGGGTTAACACGTTTTCTTGGAAATACGTGTATTCTTGATATTCCATGCCCGGTGGTCCAGTTCCTCTGCTTCTTGACATTCCTTCAAGCTCTGAGATTGCATCGTCTTTTTAATAGCTTCAAGCTCTGAAATGGTCATTTAGAAGATTTGTTCCAGTTCCATCATTCATGTTTTGTTCAAATTATTTTCTAAAACAAAACAACTATGACATGCAGTTGAGCTCCTGAAAATAAGCAAATATGTTCTGCATCTCATTTGAAATGAAAAATTTAGTAGAAATTATTATTATTATTTACATCTGGTCTACAAAGTACTAATTGACAACCATGTACTATTTCTGAATGCATGCTTGGTACTGACAACCATGTAACATTTCTGAATGCATGCTTGGTACTGACAACCATGTACCATTTCTGAATGCATGCTTGGTACTGACAACCATGTATCATTTCTGAATACATGCTATGGTACTGACAATATGAATTAAACCCTTTCCCCGTTCATTTTTCATGTAAGAACTCCAGGTTTGTTTTTGTCACAAAAACAGATGCACCCCCCCCCCCCCAAATCCTCTTTCCAATACACAAGTGTAATGTCTGTAACTCATAAGAGGGAGACAATTCAAAAAACCCAGGTGCCAAAAAACTCATGCTGGTCAACATTCCTGTTAAGTTTGGTGACTCTAGTCCTAGTGGTTTCAGATATATGCACAACACAGTCTAAATTTAAGTCATCAAGGGTACTAACTGCAAAATTATCAGAGGAAGACAATTCAAAAAGTCCAGGTGCACAACAACTCATACTGGTCAACATTCCTGTGAAGTTTCATGGCAATTCAAAAACCCCAGGTGCACAATAACTCATGCTAGTCAACATTCCTGTGAACTTCGGTGACTCTAGACCTACTGGTTTCAGAGATATGTGTGAGACAAAGTTTCTCTAATTTTAAGTTATCATATCAGGGGCAATAACTCAACAATTATCAGGGGGAGACTATTCAAAACCCCAGGTGCACAACTCATGCTGGTCAACATTCCTGTGTAGTTTGGTGACTCTAGCCCTAGCAGTTTCAGAGATACGCCTGACACTAAGTTTCTCTTATTTTAAGTCATCAGGGGTAATAACTCCAAGATTATCAGAAAGAGACTATTCAAAAAGCCCAGGTGCACAACAACTCATACTAGTCAACTTTCTTGTGAAGTTTGGTGACTCTAGCCCTATTGGTTTCAGAGATATGCGTAACACAAAGTTTCTCTAATTTTAAAACAAACTTTTTCTAAAATATGACCCAGTGACCTACATTTTGACCCCACATAATCTACTTTCATACTCATCCAAGATTTTAATAGGACAATCATTCTGACCAAGTTTCATGAAGATTGGACAAACTATGTGACCACTAGATTGTTCACAAAGTTTTTCTACTGTTTAATCTAGTGACCTAATTTTTGACACCATGTGACCCACTTTCAAACCTGACCCAGATTTTGTCAAAACAATCATTCTGATAAAGTTTCATGAAAATTTGGCTAAAAATATTACCTCTAGAATGTTCACAAGTTTTTCCTAATATTTGACCTAGTGACCACGTAATCCACTTTCGTACTCGTCCGAGATTTTATCAAGACAATCATTCTGACCAATTTTCATGAAGATTGCACTAAAATCGTGACCACTAGAGTGTTCACAAGCAAATTGTTGACGACGGACGACTGACGATGGACATTTAAATATCCCAAAAGCTCACCTTGAGCTTTGCTCAGGTGAGCTAACAACTGATAACCCATGGTGCGGGGCCATTTTTGGCCCTTGTGTCACAATTTGAACAATCTTGGTAGAAAACTAGAGGTTTTTGTCACAAAAACGGATGTCTCCCCTCTAATAAAAACAATATGTACAAGGAAATTACTAAAAATGTTATGGACTTGATGAATGATACTTCCCCTCAGTATGTGCTTTCCACACCACATTTTTCAAGAAAAAAATGATAACAGCTAATAACTCCAAAAATACTGATACCAGAGTTATGGCCCTTGTGCATGACACTTACTTTCATCATGCTCTTTCCAAAAATAAAATGTCATTCCAATAGCATCAGTCGAACAGGAGTTATTGATCGGCCAACAATTGTAACAAAGGGCAATAACTCCAAAAGTACTGAAGCCAGAGTTATGGCCCTTGTTCATGACACTTTCTCTCATCATGCTCTTTCCATGTATGTTTCGATACGATGGCAAGAGCCATGTAGGAGTTATCGTCCGGACAGGAAAGCATTAAACAAATGTACAAGGGGCAATAACTCTAAATTTATTGAAGCTCGAGTTAAGGATCTTATGCATGACACTTTCGCTTATCATGATCTTTCCATGTATGAAGTTTCACTCCAATGGCATGTGCCACATAGGAGTTATCGTCCTGACAAAAAATTGTGATTTTTTTACAAAGGGAAATAACTCCAATATTAGTGATGCCAGGACCTTGTGCATGACACTTCCTCTCGTCATGATCTTTCCATATATGAAGTTTCAATCCAATGGCATGAGCCATATAGAAGTTATTGTCCGGACAAAAAAGTGTGAATTTTTTTTACAAGGGGCAATAACTCCTATATTAGTGAAGCCAGAGTTATGGACCTTGTGCATGACACTTCCTCTCATTATGCTCTTTCCATATATGAAGTTTCAATCAACTGGCATCAGGCATATTGAAGTTATCGTCCGGACAAAAAGTGTGACAGACAGACGGACAGACAGACAGACGGACGGACATACTAACAAATGGGTAGTTGTGTGACTTTTTCCTTTGATCTTTTCTTGTGGGACTAGTCCCACAAGAAAAACTATTTTTGGCTCTAACTTTGGAAAAGAATGATCTGGAAGCTAACCCTAACCCTATGTCCCACAACTGGCCAGGTTAATGTCACAAGAAATGGCCAGGTTAATGTCACAAGAGATGGCCAGGTTAATGATTTTACTTGTGTGACTAGTTAGAAAAAGTCACACAACTACCCATTGGTGAGTGCGGACGGACGGACAGACGGACAGACAGACAGACAACTCTCACGAAAACAATGTCTCCCCCATATAAATATGGGGGGAGACATAATCATTAAATGATGCTACATACAAAATATCAAAGGTCTAGGCCAAACAGTTTCTGAGAGTAAGATTTTTAAAGATTTTCCTATGAAAAACTGATATGCCCGGGCGGGCCATTTTTGGTCAAGGGATCATAATTTGAACATCTATGTAGAGGGCCATTAGATGATGCTACATACCAAATGTCAAAGGTCTAGGCCTTACGGTTTCAGAGAAGAAGATTTTTAAAGATTTTCCAATGAAAAACTGGTAAGCCCCGGGGCAGGGCTATTTTTGGTCCGGGGTCATATTTTGAACAATCTTTGTAGAGGACCATTAGATGATGCTAGGTATCAAATACCAAAGGTCCAGGCCTTACGGTTTCAGGAGAAGATTGTTTAAAGATTTTCTTATGAAAAACTGATAAGCCCCGGGGCAGGGCCATTTTTGGTCCGGGGGTCATAATTTGAACAATCTTTGTAGAGGACGATTAGATGATGCTACATACCAAATATCAAAGCTCTAGGCTTTGTGGTTTCAGAGAAGAAAATGTTTAAGTAAATTGTTGAAGATGCACATACGCACATCGCCAGACACTGCCCCCTCACAATACCTCACCTGGAAATTTGTGCCAGGTGAGCTAAAAAACCAGGTGCACAACTATGCTGGTCAACATTCCTGTAAAGTTTGGTGACTCTAGCCCTGCTGGTTTCAGAGATACATGCGACACGGACGGATGGATGTCTGCTCCATCAACAACAGACAAGGGGTCAGGTCATGATCAGCAGAAAACAATAGAGCGAAATGAGACGTCGTTTACCTGTGGTCTCATACAAGTCAAACTGTTTTTGTCCTCTAACCTCTGAATTATCATGTTTTTGTCAGTCTGTCCCCTTTTGTATTATTGTGTAACATCTGAATAATCATGCTTTTGTTTCCTGTAACTTCTAAATGACTGTATTTTCGTCTTCCTGTAACTTCTCAATTTTGTCATGTTTTTTATCTGTCTCTAGCTTCTGAATTATCTTATTTTTGTCCAAAAGTAACTTCTGAATGATTATTTTTTGTTCATTTGTAATTTCTGAATTGTCATGGTTATGTCAGAGTAACTTTTTGTTATACCCCCACAAACTAAGTTTGAGAGGGGGTATATAGGAGTCAGTGTGTCGGTCAGTTGAACTGTCTGTCTGTCCGTATCACAACCTGGTAAAGTCCACTTATTTACTTATCCCTTTGAGATAAAGCTTTGAAACATTACACACTTGTCTACTATCACAAGCCTCATCTGCAGGCAAGAGTACATAACTCTGTCAATGATTTTGACAGAGTTGTGGCCCTTTTCATTAGTTTAGGTGAGGTATTGTGAGGGGGCTGTCTCTGGCATCCATCGTTGTTGGGGGGGGGGGGGGGGGTGCGACATGCGTTGTCAATAAAAATGGCCCGTCCCTGAGTGTATCAGTTTTTCATAAGAAAATATTCTAAAATCTTCTCTAAAACTGTAAGGCCTAGATCTTTGATATGTAGCATCATCTAATGATCCTCTACAAAGATTGTTAAAATTATGACCCCTGAGTCGAAAATTGCCCCACACCTGGGCTTATCAGTTTTGCATAGGAAAATCATTAAAAAATCTTCTCTGAAACTATAAGGCCTAGACCTTTGGTATTTAGTATGTAGCATCATCTGACAGCCCTCTACAAAGATTGTGTGATTATGACCGCCGGACCAAAAATGGCCCTGACCCGGGGCATATCAGTTTTTCCATAGTTAAATATTTAAAACTCTTCTTCTCTGAAATTGCAAGGCCTAGATCTTTGATATTTAGTATGTAGCATCATCTAATGGTTTTCTTCCAAAATTGTTCAAATTGTGACCCCGGGGCCAAAAGTGGCCCTGCTCCCAGGCTTATCAGGTTTTTAATGGAAAATCTTTTAAAATCTCAATCTGTGAAATTGTAAGGCCAAGACCTTTGAAATTTATATGAAGCATCATCTAATGGTCCTCTAACAAGATTGATCAAATTTTAACCTCCAGACCTAAAATTATGGCCCTTGGTTTCATATTGGCACAAATCTGAAGCCGACTTATATTACATAGAAATACAGTGTATGCATAAGTCTATAGTAACCAGGTGAGCGATTAAGGGCCATTATGGCCCTCTTGTATGTCTGTCCGTTGCACAACCTGGTTTAGTTTTTGTTAAACTCCACTCATTCACGTAACCCTTTGAGATAAAGCTTTAAACTTACCTACAATCACAAGCTTCATCTGTAGGCAAGAGTACATAACTCTGTCAAGCATTTTGACAGAATTATGGCCCTTTTTTATCTTAACTGTATATCTGTCTGTCCGTGGCACAACTTTGTTAAGGTTTTTGTTAAAGTCAACTTATTTTCATAAACCTGTGAGATAAAGCTTTGAAACTTGGAACACTTGTTCACCATCACAAGCTTCATCTGTAGGCAAAAGAACATAACTCTGTCAAGCATTTTGACAGAATTATGACCCTTTTTAATCAGAATGTTTATGTTAAGTAGCTGTTTTGTTTGATTTGCGCTCAAGGCAGCAGAGCAGGGGTATTCCATCACTTTTAGTGATAGTTCTAGTTTCGACTGTATTTTCTGCGTTATCCTGTTGTGTCCACTTGTAACTTGAGACTTTAATCCATAATTTTTGACAAGATTCCATCAAAATATGTATAATTTCACAATAAATACTGGTCAAGCTAGTATATGCATTCAACCTAACAATTTTCAGATAAATTATGGCATATTTTCAACTTAAGTTGTTTGGCCTTTGTATGCTTTCTTGTTGTAAGCATGGAAGGAACTTCCAACAATTTCAATATACCTATAACATAATATGGAGGAATCTATAATTACTCATGCAAACAGCTAATAACACATTCGCTGTTGAATATCTATGAACCCTTTACTGAATATTCATGTAAGAAATGATGACATCATTGGTTTTAAATAGATTAATTTTAAAATGGCACATTAACACATGAATATTTTGCCAAAGCAGAAATTTCAGAAGTAAATCTATATTATTGCATAAGCAAACAGAGCAGACTCCGATACCGTCCGATCTACTCTGTTTGCAGACACTTATTGAAGAAAGGATTAAACAGTTCACCATCTCATGAATATTCATGAACATAATCATTTAAAATTGATCATAGCATCATGGCAAAAAGTGCAGAAAGAGATCTATATAATGCTTTAAGCAAACTGAGCAGACTCTGATCAGATGGTTCCTATAGGAGCCATCTAATCTGGGTCTACTCTGTTTGCATATACAGTAGAACCCCTCTAAACCGGAATTCCAGTCGAGAAGAATTTAGCTACTTTTAGGCAGGTGGCTGCTTAATGCAGGGCGAAAGGGCTTTCACCCTGCATTAAGCTGCCACCTGTCTCCAAGGCCGATATTTATACCAAATTTAACAGCCGGTTTAAAGAGGTTTTACTGTATGCATGAAAATGCATTAATATATATATATATATATATATATATATAAAGGATTAAACAAACACAAAATCTTATCACACTAACCTAAATTCTCCTCATACTCTTGGGTCTCAAGTTGAATGTTGGGTAAGTCTTGTCTGTTATCGAGACTATAGTTGCGCCCCCAATCAACAAACCATTCAAAACAGACTAGAAAGAAAACATAGCTGTCAACACATTGTATGCTAGCTGTAAATTTGTGACTAAGCAAACCGTTTGGATCCAATAAAATGCTGATTATCTCTGGCCTCATCAGAATCCAAACACTTATAGACACTATAATTGATTGTTTGATCCTTTGTAATGGGGCTATTGTGTCAACTTCAACCTTTCCTTCATAAACTCTTTTTTTTTCATGCCTTTACAAACTTAGTAGACCCAGATCAGACAGTTCCTGTGGTTGCCGTTTGATCAGGGTCTTCTCTGTTTGCTTATGAGATACTATAGATCTGATTCTACAGTTTTTTGTCAAACCAAAACATTCCCTTGAAAATTTGACATTATATAACAAGATGTGTTTGTGAAACACTATGCCCCCGCCCAATTTGACCTTTGACCCTGAAGGATGACCTTGACCTTGACACGTCACCCCTTAAAATGTGCAGCTTCATAAGATACACATGCATGCCACATATCAAGTCTCTATCTCTACTGGTTCAAAAGTTATGGCCAATGTTAAAGTCGATGATTTAACCTATATATTTGACCTCTGACCTTGACATGTCACCCTCAAAATGAGCGGCTTTATAAGATACTATTAGTTACACGGTTATTTGGCAGGGTGTATGGGCTGGTATGACCGGGTTAGATCCCGTATTTCCTGAGGCGTTAGCCGAAGCAAATACGTGGTCTAACCCGGTCATACCAGCCCTTACACCCTGCCAAATTACCGTGTAACGAATTTTTTACCAGTCAGAGATCCGATTTACCTAATTAAGAAACGAACAACTCTTATTTTGCTAACATTAGATCTCTAATTGTATGACGAAATGACAAAGAAAACATGACGTCATCACAGAGCAAACATGACGTCGTCTCAGAGCAATTTCGAAAGAGGAATTGAAACTTCACTTGTAAACATTAACGGTAACACACTGTACTGATAAGTTGATAGTGTTAAATTGAGGAACGTATGAGGTACAGTTTTTTACGTTTATTATCGATTATTCGGTCGCAATCCATCCAGAATTATTGGAGTAAGGACGATATGAAATTTCGAATCGACGCTAAAAACAAAAACAAAACAAATGACGTCACGTATCAAATTTGAATAATTCTGTATTCTCCGTGGAAGCCGCTGAATACGGTACTGTACACCCCGGCAGTTTTTGGCAAACTGACCAATCAAATTCCAAGGATTTACTCTGGTAATAAATATGCATATCAAGTCTAGATATCTGTACTGGCTCAGAGGTATATATATGCCCCCCCCCACCCCCTGGATCTGATCTGGGAGACATAACAAAGCTAATAAATATTCATGATGTCATTCCATCTATTTCTGATATGAATATTGAACAGGTAAGGGGTTAACAATGTCAAGCTAAATACAGGTAGAAGATGTTTTTCTGTGCATTGAGCAAACTGCATTATTCTGTATATTGAAGAACACCTGGATAAAACCAGACTTGCCACAAGTCAGCTGAAAGGCATCCTCACATGAGAAACCCAAATGGTCAGGCTGACTGTACTATAGCAGATAAAAAGAAATTGCAGATGATTATTTAGTGTCCAGAGTTAATTACTGATGAATTTATTATACATGTAGTATCAAAGATGCATCTGAACTTTTTAATTGAGTTCTGCAGGATGCATTAGTAGTATCCTTTAATGGAAATTGCTAACTCTTTGAAAAGTTTTGAAGTACAACACTTTTCAGGGAATTAGATCTATATAGTTTTGTAAAGTTATTGTAAGAAATGCAGACAAGCTTTCAGATGACCCCCATTTCGAATGTCGAACTGCACTAGTCGTACATGGAACTCCGTTATTGCGAGTACATCTGTAATATGAAACCAATATGTGAAGTAATGTTTGAGTTATCGCGTCACATCAAAAGCGTTGTCAATTTTTTGGTATTTTTTTTATGAATCAAGGGCAGATAACTCTAGACGTAGTGATCTGATTCACCCAACAAGAGGGCCATGATGGCCCTGATATCGCTCACCAGACAATCAGGAGAAGATTTTCAAAGTTTTCACTATGTTCTAAAGAAAACTGGCCACCCCTGGGGTGGGGCTTTATTTCTTAGCATGACTTGACTGAAATAAGCACACAGTTTGGATTCTGATCTGACGCATACCTGTATGTAACTTCATATGTGGTTTGTACATGAGTTAATTGTAAGATTGATATGCATTAACCCTTTCCTCCATAAAAACGCCTTACTACGCCTCTGTAATAGTCACTTTATGAAACCATTGTGATAAATAGAGCATTTGCTCCATAGGAGTAAATGCTCTATTTATCACAATGGTTTCAAATCTACACAATTCTGAAATTTTCCTTTTCTCTAATTAATGCTCCTTATCAGTTGATTTATTCAAAGAGGTAGGATCTGAAAATAGCCTATGAGGGAATGGGTTAAAAACAGTGTGAACAAACAGACACTAATTCTGAAGCAGACAACTTTATAGAGTTTTGACCAGGAACTTGACCTATCCAGTGATTGCGTAAGACAGACTGAGTATCTGGGGTCCTTCTAGCTCAGGGGAACCTTTATAGTGTAAAAGTCTATTTTAAAGTATAACCAACAGGGCAGGGCCAATTTTAACCTCAGAACTATGATATTAACCAATTTCAATAAGGTATACTAAGTAAATCTATACACCAAATATCTAAGCTCTGCGACATGTAGTTTTTGACAAGAAGATTTTTAAAGTTTTCCCCATGCCTAACCTAAGTGAACCCAGCATTCTGCTACTTGTACAGAAAACAACAGTCAGCTAGAGAAAACTGGCCACCCCTGGGACCATGGCGGGGCCAATTTTGACTCCAGGGACATAATTTATATAACTTTTGTAGAGGACCTATAGGTGATGCTATGTGCCAAAGATGAAAGCTGAGAACCCTGTAGATTCAGGAGAAGACTTTTAAAGGTTCAAATTGTTGACGACACACGACGCACACTGCACGATGCACAACAAACGCGGACAGACGACAGACATCAGGCGATCACAAAAGCTCACCCTGAGCACTTTGTGCTCTGGTGAGCTAAAAACTATAGGTGTCTTACTCTGATGATACTAAGCATATGCCTTTTGCATGAAACCAATATGTGAAGTACTGTTTGAGTTATCGCATCATATTAAAAGTGTTGACAAAAATTTATGGCATTTTTGATGAATCAAGGGCAGATAACTCTAGACATAGTGATCTGATTCAACCCAAAAACTAAAGGCATCTTCCTCTGATGATACTAAGCATATGCTAGTAATATGAAACCAATATGTGAAGTACTGTTTGGGTTATCGCGTCACAACTAAAGTTGACGGATGGACGGACATGAGACTGACAGATGGACAGAAAAAGTGATTCCTATACTCACAGCTTCCTGCATTCTCAATGCCCAGCCCTAATCAAACAATTTCATATACTATACTGTACTCCATATAATAACCATTAAATAAAGAAAAAAAGGTTTTCCAAAATACAGGTGGTAGCTTAATGCAGACTGAGAGCAATGCAGAAAGCTCACCATTCTGAATTACTCTTATTCTGCATTAAGCAATCACCTGTGTACAAAGTTCAAGACGCCTTTCAAAAAATGTAACATGCCCGGGAGTGTTGTTTAGTGATAATATGGTGTCATGATGTCATTTTTTTTTTACATGAATATCTTACGAGTCAAGGGTTATGTCACTTACAAATCTTTGTCCTGGTCCACCAAACTCAACCCTGATAAAAGGCATTCCTCTCTTTTTCATCATCTGTATAACAACGACAATTGTAAGTATTATCATTTTTTTATATTTGAAAATCTGCAGTTTTCACTCAGCACTGTAAATGTTTGATCAACTTAGGCTTATAGTGTCAGTCTTAAACCCTTCTCCTGCTGAATTTTAGGACACATTTTCTCTTCTTTGCCCGTATCTTGCTGAATAGTTACATACATCTTCACATTCTAAAAATATTTTCTCTGTGCAATCACTGCTGTGGAGTGCATTGACTGAACAATCAACTTGTAAATAGTGCAGACCCTGATGAGACAGCTCCTGCAGTAGCTGTGTTATCAGGGGCTTCACTATTTAAAGGTAGGAATATTGACGAGAACAGCGGGAGGAGGATTAATCTCACAGTAATATATACAGTAGAACCCCTCTATGGGTGTCTTTATAAGCAGGTGGTTGCTTAATGCAGCGCAAAAGTAATGCAGAAAGCTCCTCTAGGAGCTTTTTGCATTTCTTTTGTCCTGCATTAAGCTACCACCTGAATCTAGCACCAAGAATTATACATCTTTTAGGTGGTCACATTAGCGTGGTTTCTAAGTTTGTTTGGCAGACAATTTGGGGTAATTATGGTACTCACCCTGACTAGCTGGTACCCTACTGTCTAAGTGGTACTCACTTTGCCCAGCTGGTATCCTGCTGTCTGAGTGGTACTCACTCAGCCCAGCTGGTACCCTGTCTGAGTGGTACTTGCCCTGCCCAGCTGGTATCCTGCTGTCCAAGTGGTCCTCACCCTGCCCAGCTGGTACCCTACTGTCTGAATGGTACTCACCCTGCCTAGCTGCAGGCCTCATAGTGGCATGTCACAAACAAGAGTACCGGCCATACGGTACATAATACGCCCACTTGCAAGCTGTCTCTGATTTGAATCTTATAAGTGTTGACATTTTCTAATCTGTGCTTCAGATCTTGATTTCCATATTAAGGTGATACTATTTTTTAAAAAAATGAAGTGAATATCTTATTAAATAAAAAAGTTACAGCTAATCCTCATTTTTGCAGATTTTTGTAAAGTGCAACAGCCATAACTCTGTAAAGACAAACTGAATGAACCACAAAATAAACTCAGCTTCAAATTTTGTTGCTTAAAACTTTTCTGTTAAGTTTCATTTATATCATTTTAATAGTTTTCCCAGAAAACAACAGACAAACTAAAAGTTGACCGACAAACAAAGCAACGAACACACAAAGTTCAAGGACCATAACTTTAGAATAAAATGACATATCAAAACCCCGCAATATATGTGAAAATTCCCATTAAGGTTTAACCATATAAAAAAATTAAAGTAAATATCATTTCAAATGAAAAAGTTATGGCCATCCTCATATTTGCATTATTTTTAAGTGCAAGGGCCATAACTCCAAAACAACAAATCAAATGATCCTCAGAATCGACTTAGTTTCAGGTCTTGATGCATTAAACATGTGTATGAAGTTTCATTAATATCTGTCAAACAGTTTTGCCAGAAAACAGCGGACAAACTATATGCATATATTTGCATTATTTTTTAAGTAAAAGGGCCATAACTCCAAAACGACAAATCAAATAAACCTCAAATTCGACCCAGCATCAGATCTTGATGCATTAAACATTTTTGTGAAGTTTCATTAATATCTCTCATATAGTTTTCCCAGAAAACAGCTGACAAACTATTTGCATGTATTTGCATTATTTTTTAAGGACATGGGCCATAACTCTGAAACGAAAAATCAAATGAAACTCAGAATCAATTCAGTTTCAGATCTTGATGCATTTAACATTTGTGTGACGTTTCATTAATATCTCTCAAATAGTTTTCCCAGAAAACAGCGGACAAACTATTTGCATGTATTTGCATTATTTTTTAAATACAAGGGCCATAACTCTGAAACAACAAATCAAATGAACCTTAGAATTGACTCAGCTTCAGATCTTGATGCATTAAACATTTGTGTGAAGTTTCATTAATATCTCTCAAATAGTTTTCCCAGAAAACAGCGGACAAACTATTTGCATATTTTTTAGGACAAGGGCCATAACTCTGAAATGAAAAATCAAATGAACCTAATAATCAACTCAGCTTCAGATCTTGATGCATTTAACATTTGTGTGAAGTTTCATTAATATCTCTCAAATAGTTTTCCCAGAAAACAGCGGACAAACAAAATGTTGACGGACGAACGAACGAACGTACGAACGAACGAACGAACGAACGAACGAACGAACGAACGAACGAACGAACGAACGAACGGACGGACAGGGCCACGACAATATACGACCACCTTTATTAGGTGGGCGTATAAAAAGTAGGAGAAAAGTAGGAACTCAAACCATAAAAAAGTAGGCGAAAAGTAGTAAAAAAGTAGGAATTCAACCGCTAAAGTAGGAACTTCGGAATACAAAGCTTTACAATAAACCCAATGAAAGGTTTCAGTTTACCTCACTCTTAGACCACTGGGTGCTGAATTGAAAAGCTCTTTGTTTCTACAGAACTTTGAGGGCACACACGAGTCACATACCAACCTTATGAAGAAGCAGCGGGAAGACTGTTCTTAGTCACCATCACAGCACTGTACAATCAAAGAGCCTTTCAATTCAGCATCCACCCTTCCCCTTCCGCAAAATATACAAAATAAACATAAATAAACAATTTCATATTCCATGATCCGATGTTATTTCAGGGCTTTCCCCAGGGTTTTAGAAAGGCAAGACAGTTTGAGTCGTAGGGGGTGGGTGCGGGAGGTGTTTCCCCACCTGCCAAGCGCTGCGGCGAAAATTTTGAAAAAATAAGGTTATCATGTTGAATATTTTGCATTTTAATTCAAATGAGGCAATTTGGAAACGGTTGTCTTCAATCCCGCCCTAGAATGTACTTGCCTATGAAGGAGATAGACTCTACAGTGCCTCTAAAATTCCTAAGTAAAGAATAAATAATAATATTCCTCGGAGTAAAAGAACCATTAATTCTTACCCTAGAGTATAGGCTTGTTGACCAGATGATTCATAATAGTTAATGCATAATCAGTAAATCTAATGGTACGTAACTATCACTGAATCACAATCATAAATAAATTTCAGGTGTTTTTTCTTTCTTTCTTTCTTTTTTTTTCAATTCAAGTGAAAAAGTAGGAATAGTAGGAGCTTTTTTTGGAAAAGTAGGAAAATGTAGGAGCACTTTAAAAAGGTAGGAAATAGTAGGAAAAAGTAGGAGTCGCTATGATCCCTGTAGCTGGCACCCTTCTGTCTGAGTGGTACTCACCCTGCCCAGCTGGCACCCTACTGTCTGTGTGGTACTCACCCTGCCCAGCTGGTATCCTGTCTGTGTGGTACTCACCCTGTCTAGCTGGTATCCTACTTTCTGAGTGGTAGTCACCCTGCCCAGCTGGTATCCTACTGTCTGAGTGGTACTCACCCCGCCCTGCTGGTACCGTACTGTCTGATAGGTACTCACCCAGCCCAGCTGGTATCCTACTGAGTGGTACTCACCCTGCCCAGCTGGCACCCTACTGTCTGTGTGGTACTCACCCTACCCAGCTGGTATCCTACCGAGTGGTACTCACCCTGCCTAGCTGGCACCCTACTGTCTGTGTGGTACTCACCCTGCCCAGCTTGCACCCTACTGTCTGTGTTGTACTCATCCTGCTCAGCTGGTATCCTGTCTGTGTGGTACTCACCCTGTCCAGCTGGTACCCTACTGTCTTAGTAGTACGCACCCTGCCCAGCTGGTATCCTACTGTCTGAGTGGTACTCACCTTGCCCAGCTGGTATCCTACTGTCTGAGCGGTATTCACATTGCCAAGCTGGTATCCTACTGAGTGGTACTCATTCTGCCCAGCTGGTATCCTACTGTCTGAGTGGTACTCACCCTGCCCAGCTGGTATCCTACTGAGTGGTACTCACCCTGCCCAGCTGGTATCCTACTGTCTGTGTGGTACTCACCCTGCCCAGCTGGTATCCTACTCTCTGAGTGGTACTCACCCTGCCCAGCTGGTATCCTACTGAGTGGTACTCACCCTGCCCAGCTGGTATCCTACTGTCTGAGTGGTATTCACCCTTCCCAGCTGGTACCCTACTGTCTGAGTGGTACTCACCCTGCCCAGCTGGTATCCTAATGTCTGAGCTGCAGCTGCGGTGCTTTTTTCCCTGTTCTTGTAGCCACACTCGCCCTGTAATAATCAGAACTACATATATCCTAACAAGAGGGCCATGATGGCCCTGATATTGCTCACCAGACAATAAGGAGAAGAATTTCAGTTTTCACTATATGTTTCTATACAAAACTGGCCACTTCTGGGGTTGGGCCTCATTTGATTCCAATGGCATAATTCATATTACTTTTGTAGAGGACTTCAAGATGATGCTATGTGCCAAATATGAAAGCTGAGAACCTTCCAGTTTCAGAGGAGATTTTCAAAGTTTTCATAATATGGTTCCATATAAAATAAGGCACCCCTGGGCATGGTTGATTTTGACCTAGGGGACATAATTTATAAACTTATGTAGAAGACCTGAAATTGATGCTATGTGCTAAATATGAAAGCTGAGAACCTTCCAGTTTCCGAGAAGATTTTCAAAGTTTTCACTATATTGTTTCTATGGAAAACTGGCCAGCCCTGGAGTAGGGCCACATTTAACCACAGGGGCATAATTTATATAACTATTGTAGAGGACCTTAACATGATGCTTTGGATGAAATATGAAAGCTTAGTTGCACAGAAGAAGATTTTCAAAGTTTTCACTATATGTTTCTAAAGAAACCTGGCCACCCCTGGGGTGGGGTCAAATTTGACCCCTAGGGCATAATTTGTTTGTAGAAGACCTGAAGTTGGTGCCCAATATGAAAGCTGAGAACCTTCCAGTTTCATCAGAAGATTTTCAAAGTTTTCACTATATATATGTTTCTTTATAAAAAACTGGGCACCCCTGGGGCGGGGCCAATTTTGACCAGGGACATAAGTTTTGTAGAGGACCTACAAATGATGCTATGTACCAAAGATGGAAGCTGAGAACCCTGTAGATTCAGAGTAGAAGAGTTTTAAAGGTTCAAATTGTTGTCAACTCTCGACACAACTCACGCCGGACATCAGGCTCTCACAAAAGCTCACTCTGAGCACTTTTGCTCTGGTGAGCTAACAAGAGCTGTGTGTGGCGCCAACTCTTGTCTGATTTGGTACTTGTCCAGCTATATTAAAAAAAACAGTCACGTGACAAATACCCCCCAAAATTGTTCCCTGTGACCTTGACCTTTGACCTATGGACAAGGGAGTTGACACATCGTCTTTGTGTGGTGAACATTAATATAATTGTGCCAGGTTCCTTTGAAATCCATTCACAGATAAACAAGTAATTGTACCCTGTGACCATGACCTTTGACATATGGACCAGGGAGCTGAACGCGACACATCGTCTTTGTCTGGTGAACATCTGTGCCAAATCATATTGAAATCCATTGATTTATAAAGAAGTAACAGACCGGACACGGAATTTGTGACAAAGTAATTGTACCCTGTGACATTGACCTTTGACCCATGGACCTGGGATTGAACGTGACACATCGTCTCTGCCTGGTGAACATTTGTGTGAAGTTATATTGAAATCCATTAATAGATGAAGAAGTTACAGACCGGACACGAAATTTGTGACAAAGTAATTGTACCCTGTAACCTTGACCTTTGACCCATGGACCAGGGAGTTGAACGCGACACATCGACTCTGTGTGTTGAACATTTGTGGCAAGTTATATTGAAATCCATTGATAGATGAAGAAGTTACAGACCGGACACGAAATTTGTAACAAAGTAATTGTACTCTGTGACCTTGACCTTTGACCCATGGACCTGGGAGTTGAACGTGACACATCATCTCTGTCTGGTGAACATTTGTGTCAATTTATATTGAAATCCATCGATAGATGAAGAAGTTACAGACCGGACACGAAATTTGTAACAAAGTAATTGTACCCTGTGACCTTGACCTTTGACCCATGGACCTGGGAGTTGAACGCGACACATCGTCTCTGTCCGGTGAACATTTGTGTGAAGTTATATTGAAATCCATTGATAGATGAAGAAGTTACAGACCGGACACGAAATTTGTGACAAAGTAATTGTACCCTGTGACCTTGACCTTTGACCCATGGACCAGGAGTTGAACGCGACACATCGTCTCTGTCTGGTGAACATTTGTGGCAAGTTATATTGAAATCCATTGACTGATGAAAAAGTTACAGACCGGACACGAATTTGGGACGGACGGAAGGACAGACGGACGTCAGTGCTAACAAATGGGTAGTTGTGTGACTTTTCTTTTGATCTTTTCTTGTGTGACTAGTCCCACAAGAAAAACTATTTTTGGCTCTAACTTTGGAAAAGATTGATCTGGAAGCTAACCCTAACCCTAACCCTATGTCCCACAACTGGCCAGGTTAATGTCACAAGAAATGGCCAGGTTAATGTCACAAGAGATGGCCAGGTTAATGATTTTACTTGTGTGACTAGTTAGAAAAAGTCACACAACTACCCTTTGGTGAGTGCGGACAGACGGACGGACGGACGGACGGACGGAAGGACGGACAGACCACTTAAACGATATTTAGGGCCAGTTTACAAGGGGACATTAATAAAGGGCCTTTAAATTTCAAAATGGCCCAAAAGTACTGAACAGGCGACATTCAAGGGGCCATTTTGCCAATGGACGTCCATAAAAGGTGTTTCTAAGGGCCAATTCTCTAATGTATTTTTTCCATACCCCCATGACCCCCTGATACCTTTAAGACAATAAAACAGGAGGCCACGGCCCCTTGTACCAAAATGGCTCCCTCCCATCCACTGGGCGTCATTTTAGGCCCCTAGTTACTGGACCATCGCACGGACGGACAGACAACTCTCACGAAAACAATATGTCTCCCCCATATAAATATGGGGGGAGACATAATAAAGGATTGGTACTAACCCTTACAGAAATGAAAATGCTGCAGCTGTAAATTTTGTAGCCACAACTATCAGATAAACAAGAGTGTTCGGAGGAACACATGTGTCACCTGCTCGCAGCTGACACAAAAACTTATTGTTAATATGAACAAGAGAGTCGTCACGGGTGACAAATGCCCCCAAAGTGTTTGACACCGAAATGCATTTTGGCGGAAAAACAATACAATGTAATGCAGGTGTAACATGAAATTTTGATGCTGTTAAAAATGACACAGGAGTCAGTTCTTAACATTAGAAACAGAACCTTTGACGATTATGATAGCTAAGAAAAGAGCCAAGGGTCAAAACTTAGTTAAAAAGGACCCTAAGTCATTCTCAACGTTAAAAAGGACCCTGGGTTGATTGTCAACGTTTGAGGTATAGGAGATATGCTCTGGACAAGTTTTTTGTATCTGGTAAGGTATAGGAGATATGCTCCGGACTGTAAAATTGAGGTCAAAGGTCAAGGTCAAGGTCAGTGATCTGAAAATTGTACACGACTCTCCGCCATCCCAAGATGAACTCACAAACCAAATTTGGAATCCGTAGCTGGTAAGGTATAGGAGAAATGCTCCGGACAAGCTTTGTGTAAAATCTAGGTCAAAGTCACAGTGACCTGAAAATGGTACGCGACACACCGCCATCCCAAGATGAACTCACATACCAAATTTTGGATCCGTAGCTGGTAAGGTAAAGGAGATATGCTCCGGACAAGCTTTTTGTAAAATCAAGGTCAATGGTCAAGGTCAAGGTCACAGTGACATGAAAATGGTACGTGACACCCCGCCATCTCAAGGTGATCTCACACACCAAATTTGGAATCCGTATCTGGTAAGGTATAGGAGATATGCTCTGGACAAGCTTTTTGTTAAATCGGTCAAAGGTCAAGGTCAAGGTCACAGTGATCTGAAAATGGTACGTGACACTCCTCCATCCCAATATGAGCTCACACACCAAATTTGGAATCCTTAGCTGGTAAGGTATAGTTGATATACTCCGGACAAGCTTTTTGTAGCTGGTAAGGTATAAGCTTTTTGTAAAATCGAGGTCAAAGGTCAAGGTCAAGGTCACAGTGACCTGGAAATGGTACACGACACTCCGCCATCCCAAGATGAACTCACACACCAAATTTGGAATCTGTAGCTGGTAAGGTAAAGGAGATATGCTCCAGACAAGCTTTTTGTAAAATCGGTCAAAGGTCATGGTCAAGGTCACAGTGATCTGAAAATGGTACGCGACACTCCTCCATCCCAAGATGAACTCACACACCAAATTTGGAATCCTTAGCTGGTAAGGAATAGGAGATATACTCCGGACAAGCTTTTTGTAGCTGGTAAGGTATAAGCTTTTTGTAAAATCGAGGTCAACGGTCAAGATCAAGGTCACAGTGACCTGGAAATGGTACACGACACTCCGCCATCCCAAGATGAACTCACACACCAAATTTGGAATCTGTAGCTGGTAAGGTAAAGGAGATATGCTCCGGACAAGCTTTTTGTAAAATCGGTCAAAGGTCATAGTGATCTGATAATGGTACGCGACACTCCTCCATCCCAAGATGAACTCACACACCAAATTTGGAATCCTTAGCTAGTAAGGTATAAGCTTTTTGTAAAATCAAGGTCAATGGTCAATGTCAAGGTCACAGTGACATGAAAATGGTATGCGACACTCCCCCATCCCAAGATGAACTCACACACCAAATTTGGTATCTGTAGCTGTTGTGACAAAGGAAATATACTCCGGACAAAAGGTACACACACCCACACACCCACCCACACACACACACACACACCCACGCATGGTGCGATCACTATATGCCGCCAAAGACTAGCTTTGGGGGCATAAAAAAAGGGGAATAACTCAAAACATATTGATGCTAGAGTTGTGGTCCTTGTACATGACACTTCCTCTCATCATGCTTGTTCCATGTATGAAATTTGAAAGCTCTATAATTATTAGTTTAGAAATGACAGCCAAAAAAAGAAAGTGTGACAGACAGACAGACGACGGAAAAGTGAACCCTAAGTGACACACTGCCTCTTAGCAGGTGACACAAAAACAGCTTATTGGAGCCGCTATTGACTACATTGCGATATTAGAAGTGCCATAAATGAAAGTGTGGCAGCTACTTGAAGCTAGAAGGTAGCCACATTTTCTTTATCATGTATATAGTGTACCATTTTATAGTGTACAAAAACTGTTTGACCCTGTGGAAGCTGATTGAAGCCAGAGTGCAGCCATAACAGATACTTAATCTTTTGCAAACTGTCATTGGCTAGCTGTTAGCAGTTTTTTTGAAAGCAAAAATGTTCATATAGTTATTTATATTCATGCTCAGTATGCATGTTTAGTTAATTACAATGTAGTTACATGACTTGTATTTTTATGCAAAATGGAAGAGTGATTCCATTTCAATGACTTATTCTTTTGTCTTTGTTTTTAACTTTAATAATTAATACTCAATAGATACAAGTTAATTTTTGCAAATCAGAAGCATCCATTAATGTTGTCTTGTTATTGTTTGCAGTCTAGCTTTGCAGACTAAGCCTTAAATCCTGTTTGACAGTTAGCTGCACTAATAAGCTACATCAGACCCAATGCAACAAACCATTTAAACCATGCCAAAACTGAATTGAAAATCCACGACCATTTTTTATGAACAGTTTGATCAGTTGTTAAATTTAATACTTATAATGTTTACTGATAGTCTTATAACTTTTACCAATCAGGTTTGATTGTACAATTTGAACAATTGTAACCATTTAGTGTCAACTTAATTAATCAAAGTGTAAATTTAACCCTTTCCCTGTTCTATGTTTATTCCAACTTTCAGTACCTACTGAATATTCATGGACAAAATAGTTATATTGAAATAAGGAAGGTGGAGCATTGTAGCCATTTTAGAAAGTAAATAAAAAGATCTATCAAAATTCCATTTGCAAACAGAGCAGACCCTGATCAGATGGCTCCTACAGGAGCCGTCTGATATGGGTTTACTCTGTTTGCATATGTGTGAACAGGTGTTCAAAATTGAACTCTGGATAACTAACAAAATGTTTATGCAACTGGTTCTAGTTCTATGAATGGTTCATGAGCAACAAAATCAGATTTTATTTTTCATTCTACACATTCTTTTTCCAATTCCTACTCTACATATGTGGCATTGTAATTTACTCACCGCAGAAGTCTGTGAGATTATCAGCTCTGAAATAAAAATACACACTTTCCATAAATAAACATTTATGCATGAACTGATCACTATATGAATATGGATCACTCTATGTACATGTATATTAATCACTATATAAATATTGATCACTCTATGTATATTGATCA
This sequence comes from Azorinus chamasolen, assembly GCA_963576725.1. Taxonomy (NCBI): domain Eukaryota; kingdom Metazoa; phylum Mollusca; class Bivalvia; order Cardiida; family Solecurtidae; genus Azorinus; species Azorinus chamasolen. The sequence goes on from OY755239.1 coordinate 78,712,745, forward strand.
CTCTATGTATATTGATCACTCTATGTATATTGATCACTCTATGTATATTGATCACTCTATGTATATTGATCACTCTATGGATATGGATCACCCTATGTATATTTATCACTCTGAATATTGTCCATTCTATGAATATTGATCACTCTATGTATACTAATCACTATGAATATTGATCACTCTATGCATACTAATCACTATGAATATTGATCACTATATGAATATGGATTACTCTATGTATATTGGCTCCTCTAGGAGCCGTCTGATCTGAGTCTACTCTGTTTGCAAATGTGTGAAAACACGTTTATATGAGGGAAAGGCTTAAGGAACCACCTGCTATTACAGACAAACAGTGTTAATTCATTAAAATGGCCACTGCTATTGACAGGTTTTACTGCATCTTAGTTGAGGGCATGGTTCATAATAATAGTAATACCAAATAACATACATACTTCCATCTTCATCTTTTTGGGAAAACCAAGCCTTTGTATTGTTTCTTGTACAAGTGATGTGCACAGTTGGCAAGTGTGGAAATTTCAGACCATTGAAAGTCTCCTGGTAGATAGCAGCAGTTGGAATATAGCCATTGCCTGGCCTGTGATATAATAAAAAAATCTTTTCAACATTTTTCTTCATGAATATTCATATATAAGACATAATGACATAATGTCATTTATTTGTTCCATAAATACTCAGAGTACAGGATTATAAAGGGGCTTTGTACAGAATGGAGCCACTGCTACATCTAGATGACAGGGTTATACAGGGGTTTTGTACAGAATGGAGCCACTGCTACATCCAGAGTACAGGGTTATACAGGGGCTTTGTACAGAATGGAGCCTCTGCTACATCTAGAGTGCAGGGTTATACAGGGGCTTTGAACAGAATGGAGCCACTGCTTCGTCCAGAGTACAGGGTTATACAGGGGCTTTGTACAGAATGGAACCACTGCTACATCAAGAGTGCAGGGTTATACAGGGGCTTTGTACAGAATGGAACCACTGCTACATCAAGAGTGCAGGGTTATACAGGGGCTTTGTACAGAATGGAGCCTCTGCTACATCAAGAGTGCAGGGTTATACAGGGGCTTTGAACAGAATGGAGCCACTGCTTCGTCCAGAGTACAGGGTTATACAGGGGCTTTGTACAGAATGGAACCACTGCTACATCAAGAGTGCAGGGTTATACAGGGGCTTTGTACAGAATGGAACCACTGCTACATCAAGAGTGCAGGGTTATACAGGGGCTTTGTACAGAATGGAGCCTCTGCTACATCTAGAGTGCAGGGTTATACAGGGGCTTTGAACAGAATGGAGCCACTGCTTCGTCCAGAGTACAGGGTTATACAGGGGCTTTGTACAGAATGGAACCACTGCTACATCAAGAGTGCAGGGTTATACAGGGGCTTTGTACAGAATGGAACCACTGCTACATCAAGAGTGCAGGGTTATACAGTGGCTTTGTACAGAATTGAGCCACTGCTACATCTGCATCTCATCACATCTTAGCTCTATACTGTGTTCTAACTTGGAAAATAAAAACACTGCAGATGCTGCTGAATGTATAAATTAAGACTCTTACTGACTGCCTTGTGTGTTTCACACAGTATATGTCTTGGTCTACACTGCAAACTCAGAAAGTAGAGTTTTCTCATGAAACCATTTTTAGTTGCCCCTAATAGTCTCCTCTCACCACCTGTTTGCTAATCTGAATAAGTCCAGTCAGCATTTTTGGATACTTACCATTTTCACTTCTTAACCTGATAGTTTTTTCAGCTTCTTTCATCTAAAACACTTCAACCCTTACTAGGATAGTATAAGCCTGCCTCTTTATGCAAGTATAGAAGACACAGCTTAGACAGCTCCAGTACAAACTGTCTGATCAGGACCTATTCTCTGAGACAATAATTTTCCTTTTTTTATTTTTGAAAACAGAATTAACCCTTTACTTCATAGATGAGACCTACAGTGGACGGCTCTGGTTTGGTTTGCTTATGGAATCCGAATAACCCCTTACTCCATAAATACACCTTTCTATGCATTTGCAAACAGAGTAGATCCAGTCCAGATGGCTCCTATAGGAGCTGTCTGATAAGGGTCTAACTCTGCTTGATATACTATGATTCTATAGCTTCTGCTATGACCAAACATTCCCATGTCCATGTGCTTTTTTAACATTTAATCTAATTAATATTCATGAGGTCATTATTTCTTTCATGAATATTCATGGTGTAAAGGGACCATACAGATATGATTCTATAGTGTCCACCATGGCCAATATTTCCTGTGTACATATACCATTTTACTGATTCATCCAATCTGTATTCATGACTTGAATATTCATGAGGTAAAAGGTTAAATAATTTGCTATTCATACTGGCAGAGTCTTACAAAAATTACTATTCATACTGGCAGAGTCTTACAAGAATTACTATTCATACTGGCAGAGTCTTACAAAAATTACTATTCATACTGGCAGAGTCTTACAAAAATTACTATTCATACTGGCAGAGTCTTACAAAAATTACTATTCATACTGGCAGAGTCTTACAAAAATTACTATTCATACTGGCAGTCTTACAAGAATTGCTATTCATACTGGCAGAGTCTTACAAGAATTACTATTCATACTGGCAGAGTCTTACAAGAATTACTATTCATACTGGCAGTCTTACAAGAATTGCTATTCATACTGGCAGAGTCTTACAAGAATTACTATTCATACTGGCAGTCTTACAAGAATTACTATTCATACTGGCAGTCTTACAAGAATTGCTATTCATACTGGCAGAGTCTTACAAGAATTACTATTCATACTGACAGAGTCTTACAAGAATTGCTATTCATACTGGCAGAGTCTTACAAGAATTGCTATTCATACTGACAGAGTCTTACAAGAATTGCTATTCATACTGGCAGAGTCTTACAAGAATTACTATTCATACTGACAGAGTCTTACAAGAATTACTATTCATACTGGCAGAGTCTTACAAAAATTACTATTCATACTGGCAGAGTCTTACAAAAATTACTATTCATACTGGCAGAGTCTTACAAAAATTACTATTCATACTGGCAGTCTTACAAGAATTGCTATTCATACTGGCAGAGTCTTACAAGAATTACTATTCATACTGGCAGTCTTACAAGAATTGCTATTCATACTGGCAGAGTCTTACAAGAATTACTATTCATACTGGCAGTCTTACAAGAATTACTATTCATACTGGCAGAGTCTTACAAGAATTACTATTCATACTGGCAGTCTTACAAGAATTGCTATTCATACTGGCAGAGTCTTACAAGAATTACTATTCATACTGGCAGCCTTACAAGAATTACTATTCATACTGGCAGTCTTACAAGAATTGCTATTCATACTGGCAGAGTCTTACAAGAATTACTATTCATACTGACAGAGTCTTACAAGAATTACTATTCATACTGGCAGAGTCTTACAAGAATTACTATTCATACTGACAGAGTCTTACAGGAACTAATTGCTATTCATACTGGTAGAGTCTTGCAAGAATTAATTGCTATTCATACTGGCAGCATCTTGCAAGAATTAATTGCTATTCATACTGGCAGAGTCTTGCAAGAACTAATTGCTATTCATACTGGCAGAGTCTTGCAAGAACATTCATCAGGTGAATGGCCAACAATCTGCCTGTCAGGCAAACCTGTGTCAACAAGCTTTTCAGTGAGTGAAAAGTTAGCTTCATGTTCTATTATAGGATAATGAAAGGGAATGTCAACTAATTTGGATGAATCTGGTGTACTTACCTAAGTTTATCCATCATACTCATGTCCTTTAAAGTGCTCTGCTGCTGATTGTCATCAATTTGTTTTGTTGTTTCATCTTTCTCAGTTTGACTTGCAAAATACCTGCGAATGGCATGGACTTGGCAAACACCCAGGCATGCTGAAAAGTATATTTTTATAAGTAATATCTGTTTTAGTTAGAAATGCTTATCTGCTATAAAATCTGCTTTAGCTTATGTCTATTACTTGTGAACCAGAAATAAAAAGAAAGTTCGCATACAGTAATGTATGGTGCCCTGCACTATTCCACGGATATGCAGTTAGCCATAACATAGCCCATTTAATCATAGCTGTTTGTGTTAACAAAATGTCAACATACAGCAGGGCGGGAGGAGGGACTTCCTTTTACAGCAGGTAAGTATTTCTAACTAAAAAAGATTTTACTTATAATAATCTACTTTTAGTAGCAAAATACCTTCACTGCTATAAAATCTGTAAAAGACTTTGTAGCAATGGTAGGGAAGGCAACTTCTATAAAAGATAAACAATTCACTGACCACTGCAGGCAGGCAGATTCTGAAGTATACACTCTATTAAAGAAGTCTTCTTTAGTTCTGTATAGCTTCTAATGAGCACCACAATTTGTTTACTAAGTACTTGTCCTAATGGCTGATCCATTAGCAAGACCAGTAAAGAGGCCCAGACTGGCCAGATGACCTTTCAGGCAGCTACCAGAGGGCGCACAAACAAATAATTGTCTTGGGAGGCCTCCAAACGTGAGAAGAATTACTGTCTTCCACATGAGATGAGTAAGAGAAGCCTAAGACAGGGGTTCAATCATAAGGTGCCTTTTTAAGGGACCAGAGAACACAAGAAAGATCCCATTTGGGAGTTAGAGAGCCGGAAAATAGTCTCTGAAGCTCAAATAAGCTCGGTAAAAATAGGGTCTGACCCAATGTGAATTATGCCCATAAAGCTCAGTATTAGCATGATTCTATAGCCTTTGATAAACCTGACAGCTAGTCTTTTAACTGTAAACTAGAACTACCACTAAAGGTGATGAATACCCCCCTAGCACATTTGACACAGAGATGGGGGTTATGGAAATAAATCACTACAATATCTGCTACAGTTTAGAAAAAAAATCCAGAAAACCTGAAATTTCCTAAAAATTTCTAAGTCAAAATGCTGTATTTCCATGAAAAATCAGTGAAGTGTAACGAAATTCAAACTTGATCTGTAACTCATTCTAATAAAGCCACATATTTCTGTGAAAAATCAATGAAGTGTAACGAAATTCAAACTTGATCTGTAACTCATCATAAAACCACATACCAAGTATCACTTCAATATCGTTTAAAGTTTAGAAAAAAACTCCAGAAACCCTGAATTTCCGGAAAATTTCTAAGTAATATCACTGTATTTCCGTGAAAAATCAATGAAGCGTAACAAAATTCAAACTTAATATGTAACTCATTATAATAAAGCCACATACCAAATATCACTTCAATATCTTTTAAGATTTAGAAAAAAAACTCCGGAAAACCTGAATTTCCGGAAAATTTCTGAGTAAAATCACTGTATTTCTGTGAAAATCAGTGAAGCGTAACGCAATTCACACTTGATTTGTAACTCATTCTAATAAAGCCACATATCAAATATCACTTCAATATTTGTAAAGTTTTTGAAAAAAACTCCGGAAAACCTGAATTTCCGGAAAATTTCTAAGTAAAATCATTATTTTCGTGAAAAATCAATGAAGCGTAACGAAATTCAAACTTGATCTGTAACTCATTATGATTAAGCCACATACCAAATATCACGTCAATATCTTTTAAGGTTTAGAAAAAAAATCCATTTAAACTCATATAAGCGTTAGCCAATCATAGCGCACCATGTGTACCGTCCGTTGCATTACTACGCTGTTTGTAACAAATGGCCAAAACAGCTGTCATCTATATAGCCTGTTTTATTTTCTATGGCGTTTTAAGGCTTATGTGATAAAAAGAATCTTACATTCGTGTTCATTACACATTGTTTTCATGAAACTCGTTTACTATTATGAATATGACACTCGCTAAAGCTCGTGTCATATCATTATAGTAAACTCGTTTCATAAAAACAATGTGTAATGAACACTCATACATCCTCTATGTATGACACCAATAATACACATTATGTCACAGATCATTGTTATTTCTTTGCTGAAACACACTGACTGAGAAACCATTATCACATTAAGTGATGTTCACAAGGCATACAAACTCCCATATCCATCGGAGGATACTTACAGTCTACATAAAATTATTCGAATAGGTCGACTCAATGCCCATTAAATTTTTCACTTATATTGTCCCAAAATTAAGATATACATATAAATGGAAGCAAATTCATGCACACTGGTGAAATATGCAAAACGGTCAACAAAACTACAAGTAATACACTCAGGGACTTTAAAAACGCACCATAGGTATTTTGGATTATAAAACACTGTTATAGCTTACCAATTTTATTCAAACTTTGTAAATATAAACATAATTATATTTTATACAATCTCTGTAAATTTCAATGGATTAGTTTGCTAATTGATTGAACAGTATTAGTTTAAAGAGTGAAACTCTCAAAAGTCGTTTTTGCTGTCAAAAGCGTGTGTAACTACCATTGGCGGCAAGGCACGCTGTACACCTCTGTCTCATATATAAAATCATTCTAGCGATACGTTTCTGTGGGATCCCCCTTCACTCCTGATTGAGCGCTCGCGACAATTCAATGACGTTGCGCGGTTTTTGACGACGTTGTTTTACGCGCCTTCCTAATTCATCCCACGCATGCACAATAGGAGACATATGTCCGGTGGTAATGCAGGCCAGTTCAACGTAGGAACTCCGTTTGCTGCAAGGAAAGCCGTTGTTATGCGAGCCTTGTGCGCGGGGCATTATCATGTTGAAATGTAAAGCCGCCGGCTCCAAAGTTTCGTCTTAAAAAAGGAAGCGCGACGGGACGTAAGACATCGTTAATGTAAGAATGCGCTGTTACATTGCCATTTAATATTACCAACTCTGTTTTGTTGAACTGTGTGATTCCTGCCCAAACTTGCACACTTCCACCACCTCCCCTGTTAGACTTTTGAATGCACTTATCAGCAAATCTCTCCCCTTTCCTGCGATATACGCGTATGCGCCCGTCTGAATTTTGCACATTAAATTTATATTCATCACTAAACATGACTGATCCCCATTGAAGTCTTTCCAACGGTAATGTGCGTGGGCCCAGGCAAGTCGAGCAGCCTTGTGTCTATCGGTCAGAACATATCCCTTCTTCGGCCTGTGACAGTGTAGACCTACTTGTTGAATCCGACGTCTCACCGTTCGAGGGTGGATAGGTCGCCTGAAAAAGAGTATGAATTGCAAATTGCTAACCTATACAGCTTTATTGACAGACAAACGCCTTTTCGTCTGTATACAAAAATAAAAGATAACAAAAGGTCGTCTATGAAGTGCACATGGTTTCCAAGACAGAAACGTATAACAAATGTTTCTAATGAGTGGAAACTTACCCTCGGGTTCCAATGGTACGCCTGGCGCTGACAGTTGCGGGTCTGAATGGATAACGGCGGTGAAGTCGACGTAAATCTGCGTCTTGACGTCGCGTCGTAACTCTTGGCTGACCCTGTCGGGGGCGATCTTTAACTGAGCCAGTAGTTTGGAAACGAGATCTTAGACGAAAAATTGTACTGCGGCTGCAATTATACGTCTGTGCCACGGCTACAAGGCCTACGCCAGCCCTAAGGAGGCCTAACGCTTCAGAACGTTGATGCTCCGTCAAACGTGACATTCTCTAGTGAAGTTATATGTGTGTGCACTTGTGTTTTTTCAACTTGGAAGTCGCGAATGAGCACATTAAAATGGACACAATTTTCATTCACCGGTTATCACGGGCGCCACGTGCAAGTCATTGGGAAATAGCTCAAGCATAACAGATGCTCTAATGCTTTATTGAAAGGCCGCTGAATTAACATGTACATTGGCTGATTACACTATAGATCAAAATTAATAACAGCTGGGACATTAAAAGTATTGTTACGTAACTAAATTAAACTTTTAAAATGGCGCGTTTTTAAAGTCCCTGAGTGTAGGTCTCAGCTAAATAACCTTACCAAAGACAAAATGCAAACAAAGGACTTATATTTTTATGTACAAAATGGTTTTAAACCAAAAGTACATACACTAAGGGAGCTAAGAAAAAATGAGAGAAAAATATTTGTTGTTCCACCGAGGATCGAACCCACGACCTCACATTTCCTAAGCCATCCTTATATCCCTTAGACCACGCTTACCACTGTGATAGAGAATGTGATTTTAATCAGCTATACCTAATTCACTAGCATTTTCACAGCCCAATAAATTCAATAAATTTGAAATTGAACGAGGAGTTCGCAACACCATCTCCCCATGTTTCTTGCCAAAATGACAAAAAAAACCCCTCAAAGTTCAAGGGGAGATAAAAACATTAAAATGGTGTTTTGCACATTTACCATTCGTGGTTATTATGTATATCAAATATATTATTCAATAATTTTAAGACTGAAGGAGGAGTTTGTGACACCAACTACCCATGTTCAAATGTGGACGGACAGATGGGCAGACCGACCGACAAAAAAAACACCCTCAAAGTTCAAGGGGAGATAATTCTGCAATGCCCAGCGATATTCACATGAAAATGTTGTTTTGCACATCTACCATTCGTGGTTATTATGTATATCAAATATAAATTAAATAATTTTAAGACTGAAGGAGGAGTTCATGACACCAACTACCTATGTCCAAATGCGGACGGACAGATGGGCAGATCGACCGACCGCCTGACAAGAGTAATTCCAGTATACCGCCTCAAACAAGTTTGTGGGGGTATAGTAAAACAATCGTCTCCATGCAAAATATTTTGTACACCAGGTTTGGTAATATGTTATGTCTTGTCAAGAAACTTTTCTTCTATTTTTGGTAAAGTGACCTTGACCCAAGAACGACCACTAATACAATCCCAACATTGTCTTGATCCATGCTATCAGTGCATCAAGTTTACTCACAAAACCTCTTCGCTAACTAAAATTCTTGTCCAGAAATCAATTTTCTGTTTTTAGTAACAGTTATCCTGACATTGACCCATAATCCCAACCTTCGTCTTAAACTAAACTATTTGTACAAAGTTTGATCACAAGTCTTTCTTAACTAAAGTTTTTGTCTAGGAATTGTTTATGTACTTTCAGTGACAATGACCAGTATCAAATTAACCCCCACCACTTCCAAATGTATTGCGAACTTCACCTCCACGCAATACACCTGTATACCAAGGTAAGTCTTGAAACATCTTTCCTGTGTAAAATATTGTTTAGAAACTTGTCAAAAAAGCCGTTCCTATTTGTAGTAACAATGACCTTGACCTTAACAATGACCTTGACCTTAATACTCCCAAACGCCATCCAAACCTTGGTCTCCATGTCAGTCGTCTATGCAACAATTTGGTCTCAATACGTCTTTCCTAGAAAAGGTTTAGCATGAAACCATTTTTTTACTTTTAGTAACAGTGAGCTTGACCCAGACCCCCTAAATGCAATCCAAGCATCTGTCTCCATGTAAGCTATCTGTACCAAGATTGGTCCTATTCCTAACAAAAGTCATTGCACGGAAATAAGTTTGACTCAAACTTGACATGCCAAACAATGCACACTATCCAAACGATCAGATTTTCTCTGAATTTTTTCTGAAAAAAATATCTGAAATTTCAAGAAAATATAAATTCAGAAATACACAGAAAAACAAGCAAATTTTAGAACCATTGTACTATCAAACCTGCATCGTTCATTGTCAGGAACCTCAAACATTGAGCTGATGTAATCAGTGTTTTTAGAAGAGCCATTGCCAAGCTGTCCAAGAAAGCCGTGAAAAAGATGTTTCAACTGTAAAATAAGCAAATGCAAATCTGATAAAAACTTCTTGTGAATTAAAGTACAGAACTCTGTTAATAATCATTAACCCTTTAACCCTTCTCTTGCTGAATTTTAAAATACATTTCTCCTTCTTTACCCATGCCCTGTTGTATAATTACATATATCTTTACTGTGTACAAGTATTGCGCTGTGCAATCACTGCTGTGGAGTGCACTGGTTGCACAATCAACTTGTAAATAGTGCAGACCCTGATGAGACAGCTCCTGCAGGAGCTGTCTCATCTGGGTCTTCACTATTTACAGGTAGGTATATTGACGCGAATAGCAAGAGAAGGGTTAACTCATTAATATTTATGTACGGAACGACTTCCTGGATATTTATTAGCTGAATTTTTATAATTGTATACATGTATGTACACAGGAAACTTTAGCCATAGCCAAAATGCAAAATCAGATCTACATTATTTTATAAGCAAAGAGAGAAGACCCTGATCAGACAGCTCCTACAGGAGCAACTGAGTCTACTCTGTATCTATCAGATAAAGGTTTAACTTATAAATGTACAGAGGTGTTATCATTAGATCATCATATCATCAATAAGTGCCAGTTGAACCAATATTGGCTCTTATTCTGAAATATAAATAATATTAGTAGGCATTGTCTTTTCATTTGAAACACATCTGCAGTATTAAAAAAAGGTCTTCTTAGACGCAAAATAAATACATGTATTCACACTTCAAGTAATTTTGCATTAGTAGAGAGGTTGAGAAACCAACGTGTACGGGTACGTGAAAGTTAGACATACACGTTATTGATTTTTTGAAATTTAATTGAGATACACTTAAAAGTATAGAGCTGCATTTAAATTTCCGAAGCATGCCAGTGCTAAAATTAACTTGATTTTGTACCTTTTGGTGAAAATCGACGTATTTGAATGTGATTAAACCATTCTTGGGTTAACTTTATTTAAGTTCTGAAAGTATATAGGAGATACTTCAAAAAGCCAAAAGCAGCAATGCACAATGAGAAAATTACAGACTCAGTTTTATTGAGTCTGTTCATGAGCAGTTATGAAAAGTGCAACACTACTCACACCCCTAGCACCGGCTTAAGCAGTATTTAATCTTCAACACTATTAACATCAAAACTATTAACCCTTTCCCTGTTCTTTATTTAGGCCACATTTCAATACCTACTGAATATTCATTAACAAAATAGTTATAAAGAAATATGGAAGGTGGAACATTGTAGACATTTTGGAAAGTAAACAAACAGATTTATCAAATTCTATTAGCAAACAGAGTAGACCCTGATCAGACGGCTCCTAGAGGTCTACTCTGTTTGCAAATGCGTGAAAACACGTTAATATGAGGGAAAGGGTTAAACCCTAAGGATCAGAAGATATTACAACAACACTGAGAATGAAGTATGGGCGACTTTTTACAGCCACCACACAAGCACTTAACACCTGCTGTTGTGAAATACATACTGAAAGTAAGAGATCCTTCAAAAGCAAAAGCAGCAATGCAAATGAGAAAATTGCATACTCGGTTTTATTGTCTCTGTTTTACTTTAATAATTTAAATCTATTAATCTATGTATATATATACATGTAAAATAAGGATGTTGGATTGATATATTGGTTAATTGAGTGAAAGATAAAGAGTTGTCTTTATTTCATAATCTAAAGCTACTATGACGGTCACAAAGTTCTGTGTTCGAGTCTTCATAGTGCACGTTTTTAAATGCAGATTAAATACTTCTCTAAAATAAATCCAAATTGAATAAAATGCTACAAAATAACAATGTAAAAATGATCAAGGAATTGCTTAAACTAGAATGTATTATCCAAAAATCAATTTATGACCTAAAATCAAGCGATAAAATGTACCATTTAGGTTTTAACACTTACGTGCAAACAGCCTTCTGGGTCTAACCTACTTGTAGGGGTCTCGAAAAGCAGTGACGTCATGGTGACATATATATACACAAAATATGATGGCTACACATACACATTGATTTCTCAACCTCTCTATAGTTGCTAGTGTAAAATACTTTTAAAATAAAGTATGTCTGATAACACATATGATTAGGGCTGACTATTGGGGCCAGTTTTGACTATTGCAATACTATTGCTATTGCTGAAAGTACTATTGCGATACTATTGCTATTGCTGGAAACTATTGCAATACTATTGCAATAGTTATTGCCAAGATTTGAAAACTTGTAAATGCCAATTTGCACAGTGTAAGATATACATTTGCTGTAATTACTTTCTAAAAAATGTTTGTGGAAATTATTTAAAATGAATTGGGCTTTGCCACTTGTGTTTTACAGCTTTTGTTTTTAACAAACTCAACCTCCGAGATGGTTGACGCCATCTTGAAAACACAATGCCAATTATATGAAAGGACTATCGATAGTCAGAGCAACTATCGCAATAGTCTATCGTCAATTGGAAATAACTATTGATAGTTTAACTGGGATAGAGAACTATCACGATAGTTCGATAGTTTGATGTATTGTTACACCACTACATATGATTATTGATAACAATAAATGCAAACATTGAAGAGGGCCATGATGGCCCTGATATTGCTCACCAGATATTCAGAGGAGAAGACTTATAAGTTTTCACTATGTTTTCTATTGAAAACTAGCCACCCCTTGGGCGGGGTGAATTTTTACCCAAGGGGCATAACTTATAGAACTTTTGTAGAAGACCTAAACATGATGCTATGTGCCAGATATGAAAGCTGAGAACCTTCCAGTTTCAGAGGAGAAGATTTTCAAAGTTTTCACTATATATTTGATAAATTTAAGTTCTATTGAAAACTGACCACCCCTGGGTGGGGCCAATTTTGACCCCAGGGGCATTATTTATATAACTTTTGTACAGGACCTGGACATGATACTATGTGCCAAATATGAAAGCTGAGAACCTTCCAGTATCAGAGGAGATTAAAGTTTTCACTATATGTTTATTGAAAACTAGCCACCCTTGGGGCCGGCCAATTTTGACCCTAGGGCCATAATTTATATAACTTTCATAGAGGACCTGAACATGATGTTATGTGCCAAATATGAAATCTGAGAACCTTCCAGTTTCAGGAGAAAATTTTCAAAGTTTTCACTATATGTTTCTTAAGAAACCTGGCCACCCCTGGGGAAGGCCAATTTTGACCCCAGGGCCATAATTTATATAACTTTTGTAGAGGACCTGAACATGATGCTATGTGCCAAATATGAAAGCTTAGAACCTTCCAGTTTCTGAGCAGAAGATTTTCAAAGTTTTCACTATATGTTTCTATTGAAAACTGGCCACCCCATGGGCGTGGCCAATTTTGATCCCAGGGCCATAATTTATATATAACTTTTGTAGAGGACCTGAACATGATGTTATGTGCCAAATATGAAATCTGAGAACCTTCCAGTTTCAGGAGAAGATTTTCAAAGTTTTCACTATATGTTTCTTTAGAAAACTGGCCAACCCTGGGGAAGGCCAACTTTGACCCAAGGGCCATAATTTATATAACTTTTGTAGAGGACCTGAACATGATGCTATGTGCCAAATATGAAAGCTTAGAACCTTCCAGTTTATGAGCAGAAGATTTTCAAAGTTTTCACTATATGTTTCTTAAGAAACCTGGCCACCCCTGGGGAAGGCCAATTTTGACCCCAGGGCCATAATTTATATAACTTTTGTAGAGGACCTGAACATGATGCCATGTGCCAAATATGAAAGCTTAGAACCTTCCAGTTTCTGAGCAGAAGATTTTCAAAGTTTTCACTATATGTTTTTATTGAAAACTGGCCACCCCATGGGCGTGGCCAATTTTGATCCCAGGGCCATAATTTATATATAACTTTTGTAGAGGACCTGAACATGATGTTATGTGCCAAATATGAAATCTGAGAACCTTCCAGTTTCAGGAGAAGATTTTCAAAGTTTTCACTATATGTTTCTTTAGAAAACTGGCCAACCCTGGGGAAGGCCAACTTTGACCCAAGGGCCATAATTTATATAACTTTTGTAGAGGACCTGAACATGATGCTATGTGCCAAATATGAAAGCTTAGAACCTTCCAGTTTCTGAGCAGAAGATTTTCAAAGTTTTCACTATATGTTTCTTAAGAAACCTGGCCACCCCTGGGGAAGGCCAATTTTGACCCCAGGGCCATAATTTATATAACTTTTGTAGAGGACCTGAACATGATGTTATGTGCCAAATATGAAATCTGAGAACCTTCCAGTTTCATGAGAAGATTTTCAAAGTTTTCACTATATGTTTCTTTAGAAAACTGGCCAACCCTGGGGAAGGCCAACTTTGACCCAAGGGCCATAATTTATATAACTTTTGTAGAGAATCTGAACATGATGCTATGTGCCAAATATGAAAGCTTAGAACCTTCCAGTTTCTGAGCAGAAGATTTTCAAAGTTTTCACTATATGTTTCTATTGAAAACTGGCCACCCCATGGGCGGGGCCAATTTTGACCCCTGGTGCATAATTTATATATAACTTTTGTGGAGGACCAGCAGATGATGCTATGTGCCAAAGATGAAAGCTGAGAACCCTGTAGATTCAGAGAAGATTTTTAAAGGTTCAAATTGTTGACTGACGACGCATGCATGCCGACGAACATCAGGTAATCACAAAAGCTCATCCTGAGTACTTTGTGCTCTGGTGAGCTAAGAACACTAGAAAATACAAGTGCAACGCTTTAGGGCACACACTGTACATGAAACACGTGGGTGCAACTTTGCTATTACATGCAACTCTGCAACAATATACAACACCCCCTAAGACAATGGCAATCGAAGCAATGTTTGGAAGCCATGGGCATACAGGACGCAAAATCTTTAGCAGAGCATCTGATTGTAAAGAACGCCTGTGAGAATAACCTGCTCTCCAACATCTTGGAAGGGGACTACCTGGTGGGCAAAGCAGGTTGGACCCACTTGAACAAGCTGGACAGTTTGCCCATGTTTGTTGATGGCCCTGTTTCGGTGCATGCCCTATTTCTGTGCACTTTACTTGGGAAATGGTATCTTCTTTGAGAAGAACTGAATTACATCATCACTTTTTGCAATCCACAAAGTAAACAAATACCTGTCATTGCTGTCAAAAAATCTAAAATGTGCTGCAAACAGTTAAGTGATTTACTATATTTGATATTTAAGCGTAACAATTTCAACCAGCTTCCTTATGTCTGTTTTCACTTGGATAACTTTTGTTACAAAAAATACGCTACTGAAAAAGATTCTCTCAATTTTTTAAGCGATATACATTTGTTGTCATCTGCTGCAGCAAATTAAGTCACACAATTTTGATGTCTATGCTCACTGTTTTTCAAGTACAGGCTATATATATATATGTCCAAAAGTATGTCCTTCACTATATTATTCACATAGGAGAGAGATATCTTACAGGACAGAGACCTGCTGTAGTTTATTCATACAGGATAGAGAAATATTTTTATTCATGCCCGAGAAACACCTACTAGATTTTAATCAAATACTATTTTACAGGAGAAAACACCTTACTAGTGTTGTTTTTAGTCAAAATGCACAAATTCCAGAGAAACAAGAGATGTCACAGTCATGTGACAAATACCCCCAAAAATTGTACCCTGTGACCTTGACCTTTGACCCATGGACCAGGGAGTTGACACATCGTCTTTGTGTGGTGAACATTTGTGCCAGGTTCCTTTGAAATCCATTCACAGATAAAAAAGTAATTGTACCCTGTGACCTTGACCTTTGACATATGGAACAGGGAGCTGAACGCGACACATCGTCTTTGTCTGGTGAACATATGTGCCAAGTTATATTGAAATCCATTGATAGATAAAGATGTTACAGACCGGACACGAAATTTGTGACAAAGTAATTGTACCCTGTGACCTTGACCTTTGACCCATGGACCAGGGAGTTGAAAGCGACACATCATCTTTGTCTGGTGAACATTTGTGCCAAATCATATTGAAATCCATTGATATATAAAGAAGTTACAGACCGGACACGGAATTTGTGACAAAGTAATTGTACCCTGTGACCTTGACCTTTGACATATGGACCAGGGAGCTGAACGCGACACATTATCTTTGTGTGGTGAACATTTGTGCCAAGTTATATTGAAATCCATTGATAGATAAAGAAGTTACAGGCCGGACACGAAATTTGTTACAAAGTAATTGTACCCTGTGACCTTGACCTTTGACCCATGGACCTGGGAGTTGAACGCGACACATCGTCTTTGTGTGGTGAACATTTGTGCCAAGTTATATTGAAATCCACTGATAGATGAAGAAGTTACAGACCGGACACGAAATTTGTGACAAAGTAATTGTACCCTGTGACCTTGACCTTTGACCCATGGACCTGGGAGTTGAACGCGACACATTGTCTTTGTGTGGTGAACATTTGTGGGAAGTTATATCGAAATCCATTGATAGATGAAGAAGTTACAGACCGGACACGAAATTTGTGACAAAGTAATTGTACCCTGTGACCTTGACCTTTGACCCATGGACCTGGGAGTTGAACGCGACACATCGTCTTTGTGTGGTGAACATTTGTGCCAAGTTATATTGAAATCCATTGATAGATGAAGAAGTTACAGACCGGACACGAAATTTGTGACAAAGTAATTGTACCCTGTGACCTTGACCTTTGACCCATGGACCTGGGAGTTGAACGCGATACATCGTCTTTGTGTGGTGAACATTTGTGGGAAGTTATATCGAAATCCATTGATAGATGAAGAAGTTACAGACCGGACACGAATTTGGGACGGAAGGACAGACGGACGGACAGACGGACATGCTAACGGATGGGTAGTTGTGTGACTTTTTCCTTTGATCTTTTCTTGTGTGACTAGTCCCACAAGAAAAACTATTTTTGGCTCTAACTTTGGAAAAGAATGATCTGGAAGCTAACCCTAACCCTAACCCTATGTCCCACAACTGGCCAGGTTAATGTCACAAGAAATGGCCAGGTTAATGTCACAAGAGATGGCCAGGTTAATGATTTTACTTGTGCGACTAGTTAGAAAAAGTCACACAACTACCCATTGGTGAGTGCGGACGGACGGACAGATGGACAGACGGAAGGACGGACAATGCGATTACTATATGCCCGCCTTTGGGGGCATAAAAATGAGTTTAAACAAGGTATGAACATTGACAATAAACGGTTCTTGTTATAAACACTATTGCCCCCCCCCTTCACACACACACATACACCACCCTAATAGGCTAGCTGTCCAAATATGAAGTCTCTATGTGAAGTTGGTGATTTTACCTATGAGCTTTGACCTTGAAAGATGACCTTGACGTCATGTCACCACGCATTGATACATACAGCTTCATGAGATATACATGCATGCCAAATATCATGTTTGTTTAGATCTGTACTAAATCAAATAGTATAGCTAATGTAAACTTTAATCTATACAGTTGTCCTTTGACCTTGAAGGGTGACCTTGACATTGACATGTCACCACTTAAAACGTGCGGCTTCATCACATGCTTGCCAAATATCAAACTTGTCCCTATCTCTATTGGTTGGAAAGTAAGTCATTTGCATAATTTGTTTGATATTCATTTCATTTTGTCTTAAAAGTTAAAAAATAAGTTACAGATCTTGACCTACTAACGTTATTTTTAATTACAAATGTATTCATAAACTTTTGTTGAACATTTGGATAAAAAAATAAACCGCACCTGTCGAAAATGGGGCAGATAAAAGTATCACAAAAATGACTACGTCATTACAACTGTTGCAACCGCGATAAATATGGAACATTTTGGGAATTAATATAGACAGGTTTAACTTAGAAGACCTATTACAAAGGTAAAATTAGTTTTTTTCATACAAGTGTAAGACTTGTGATCACTGCGATCAGTTTGATTGCTAAGTGCACCGAAACTGGCCCATTTACGATAATTTACGATATCTGTTTTCAGATAGCAAACGTAACGGTTCATCAAACTGACTTTTAAGAATGTTAGATGCATGTTTTAAATGCCATGTACATTTCAATACCTCTACGTAAATATGACACACAATTTCTCTACTAGTCTAATGCAGACGACGTAGCGGTAATGACATAAATTACACTGGTCTGTAATATCCACACAATACACACATGTCTGATTGTTGTGTCACCTGCCGAGAGGCAGTATGTCACTTAGGGGTCACTTTTCCACCGTCTGTCTGTCTGTCTGTCTGCATGCATGTATGTATGCATGCAATGTATGCATGTATGTATGCATGCATGCATGTATGTATGCATGTATGCATGAATGCATGTATGCATGTCTGTCTGCATGCATGCATGTCTGTCTGCATGCATGCATGCATGCATGTATGTATGCATGCATGCATGTATGTATGCATGCAATGTATGCATGTATGTATGTATGCATGCATGCATGTATGTATGTATGTATGTATGCATGTATGCATGTATGCATGTATGCATGCATGCATGCATGTATGCATGTATGCATGTATGCATGTATGCATGTATGCATGCATGCATGCATGTATGCATGTATGCATGTATGCATGTATGCATGTATGCATGTATGCATGCATGCATGTATGCATGTATGCATGTATGCATGTATGCATGCATGTATGCATGCATGCATGTATGTATGTATGCATGTATGCATGGATGTATGTATGTATGCATGTATGCATGTATGCATGTATGTATGTATGTATGTATGTATGTATGTATGTATGTATGTATGTATGTATGTATGTATGTATGTATGTATGTATGTATGCATGTATGTATGCATGTATGCATGTATGTATGTATGTATGTATGTATGTATGTATGTATGTATGTATGTATGTATGTATGTATGTATGTATGTCTGTCCGTCTGTCTGTCTATCTGTCTGTCCGTCACACTTTCATTTTTGGGCTGTCATTTCTAAACTAATCATTATATAGAGCTTTCAAATTTCACATGTGTCTTCCTCTCATTTAGGACCATTGAGGTAACTAAGGTCCGTCACTTGGCATGCAATACTTTTTGAGTTATTCCCCTTTGTTCTGATTTTCGTCACACTTTATTTTTTTGGCTGTCATTTCTATACTTACCATTATAGAGCTTTCAAATTTCACACGTGTCTTGCTCTCATTGAGAACCATTGATGTAACTAAGGTCCATCACTCTGCATGCAATACTTTTTGAGTTAATCCCCTTTGTTATGATTTTCACACTCCAGCATATTGACAGTGTCAGTTGCGAGCAGGTGACACATGTGTTCCCCAGAACACTGGTGTTTACTTTCCAAATTGTGGATCATATCCATATTATGTCAAAAGCAAATAATGCAGACCCTTGTGGGAGCCGTCTGATCTGGGTCTACCCTGTTGGCAAAGGCGTTAAAATGTGTATTTATGGAATAAAGGTATAAATGAGCGTAGCAATCGATCAACTTCTATATACCTGCCAAACCAGGTGTCTGATCATGTGTGTATTCTTTTTTTTTTAGCTAGGTCCAGAAGCATCTGAAGCGTTCGCATTTAAGTGACATTTCAGATCTTAAAATGTTTGTCGATACAGTAAAACCTCTTTAAACCGGACGTTCAATTTGATATAAATATTACGATAAAAGTAAGCATTACATTATTTACATGTTAAGACGACGTACGTTTGTATAAGTCTTCAATAAAAATCTGTTCTGTTCAGTTATTTGGTTCTTGGAGACAGGTGGCAGCTTAATGCAGGGTGTAGATATATCCTCTAGGGGTTTCTGCATGACTTAATTACACACTGCATTAAGCAGCTACATGCCTAAAAGTATCTAAATTCTGTTCAACTAGAATTCCGGTTTAGAGGGTTTATACTGTATTTAACGAAATAATTGTTTTTGATTGAGCGAGAGAATACGTAACATGCATGAATAAGACAAAGAAATATAATTGAAGTATGGTGACAACCATTTACAACAGAGAACTTTGATATTTTCCAATGCAATATATTATTTCTGTTAAAATATGTAACGACAAAAAGATCAATATTGATAAACAAAAATAAGCACTGGTCTACAATCTAATGCTTCATTAGCATTGCTACTGGTAAATTTGTAAATAAAGCAAAATGTGTAGGCGTGAATAAAAGATCTATCGCTTACCCCTTTCCCTCATATAAACGTGTTTTCACGCATCTGCAAACAGAGTAGACACAGATCAGACGGCTCCTAGAGGAGCCGTCTGATCAGGGTCTGCTCTGTTTTGTTAATAAAATTTGATAGATCTGTTTCTTTACTTTCTAAAATGTCTAGAATGTTCCTTCTTCCATATTTCTTTAGGACTATTTTGTTAATGAATATTCAGTAGGTATTGAAATCTGGCCTAAATACAGAACAGGGAAAGGGTTATATCACTGTACACTGAAAACAATGACCTGTTTTGAAATTAAAGTGTACTTCTTTGCATAAACTATTCATTGTGAATGACATTTTATATAGTGATTTTCGTTCTAGAGAATAGAGTGACAACGAGTCGACATCGAGGCCTCAATACGAGGAAAGCACCCTCTAACTTTACTTTCTCTTTCACTAGTTCATTCTGTTTTCTTTTTCTCGAATCAGAGTTTTTATATTCTGCATCTCTGACTCGAGCTTCATCAATTTTCTGCCATGTTTTACATTGGAAGACAGGAGTTATGTTCAATTTCCAGAATTCCGATGTCCGCACGTCAAAGCAGTTGCTAAGCGAGCGATACGACGACTCGCTGTTGTAACATCGCTTCGAGACCAATTTCCATAGAATTGAATAACATGCTTCATTGGAGTTTTGCGTAAGAACATTCTGGTATGTTTTCAGTAAAGTGTCATTGGGAAGTTCAGCTATTATAGGTTCGATCTTCCGGCTTCCGGGAGAGGAGGTTTTGGAAAGCAGTGTCTGTTCCCAGAGCTTTATCCATTTTAAACTTGCACCCTCGGTCCTCTCCTGCATGGCACAATTCGTGCTTTTGATCTGACGAGGTTGAAGCATAATGGAACAAAATATCACGTGTAGCTGTTTTCCATAAAACACTTGAAAGATGTCAACAATTATGTACGTCAGGCGTCAACGGCCAGCTAGACATTTCCCGTCATCCAGTTTATGTCCTTTATTCTCAGTCAGTAGTTTTCTCAGTTTTGTTCGCACTTGAGGACTCTCTGCCGGAGGAGGCCATGTCTTTGTTCATATTATAGATATGAATCTAGTTTCTGCCATGGTTGAAGAAAACTCCTTTTTCATAGTGCCATTGTAAAAATGCATGTAGCTAAGTCAATAGTCCTACAATATGGTGGCATCTTTCTGATACGACCTAATCACTTTAATTATCATGAAAGTTGCCTGTTAATACCTCACATAAATACTTAACCAGTTACTTTTCGCGAAAATGTTCGCGTTATTTTTCAGATAGTATTCTGAAAAATGGAATCTGGAAACTTTTCACGACAACCAGATGAATATGTAATCAGGAATTTTGTCATGATACTGCTTTAACCCTTTACCTAATAGGCTATTTTTAGATACAACCTCTTTGAATAAATCTACCGGAAAAGGAGCATTAACTAGAGAAAAGGGAAATTTTAGAATTTTGTAGTTTGAAACCATTGTGATAAATAGAGCATTTGCTCCTATAGGAGCAAATGCTCTATTTATCACAAGTAGAGAAAGAATCATCTTGAACATTTTTACAATACAAATATAGTTACAATGTGACAATTCATTATGTTATGAGTTTTACGCAGAACACACGTTTTAATACTGTAGAACTGGGTTAAAGTTCTTACATGATATCTTTGTATATAAGCTCCTTCATTAACAGTTTACATGGAAGAGCTTTCCGCATGTAAATATGCATACATATTCATATATATGTTACAATGCCCATGCAGATACAATACCGGTACATGTATGCAAGATAGTTAAGACACATTCATAAATGCGCTTAGACAAAACACCCATAATCATATAATCAATATTTCCGTGCACATTGCAGATAACTGGCGTCTTGTTATATGTCCATCATTATGTATAATCAGTTCCTTTGTTGCAAATAATTACACACCAGCCGTTTTTATTGCTGCTTTACAGTCCACATATTTTCTATGTATCTAATGTTAAACTTTACAAAGGAGTCGAAATAATCACCCAGTTCTAGTGATAAAACCAAGTATTGCGCCTACATGTATTTTCATATACTCATTTACACTATTTACCCTTTCTGATACAATGGGCCCAAATAGCGTGCTGGTGCCATCAAAATGTTTCTTACGATCATCACTGAGATTTAAATAAACAGTGCTTAACATCATCAGTAAAAACAAATCCACACTTAGAACATACATTCTCCTTCTGAAAGGAACAAATTCTTGAAAGCATGTTGACAACACTTCTGCACATATGTACATGTAGAACAGTATGATCTCACCGGCAGATTCGCCAGTAACTATCAGTAGAGCATGGATGTATTCATAGAAAAGGGTAGTATTCCATATTTGATGTCAAGTCATATCATGTGGTTTCTTCATAATTACTTATGCTGTTACAAACAATATTTTTCCATTTGTATTTTGACGGAAAATTTCCACTCTCTATATAATCATATAAATGATGTACTATAGTTGATGTTTATTCAAGATAGGAACAATATCATGAAAATATCCAACAGTTATGCGGTTTGATGAACAACTTTCAACCATATATACGTAATAGAAATATCTGCTTTGAACGAGAATGTATTGCAAGTCTGAAAAAACTGTCCGAAAAGAATTAATTTCTTTTTATCAATTTCAGATATTAAAGAATAAAATTTCAAGAGGCTTTGTGCTACCACAGTTCTCGTCCACTTTCCCATCCCTTGCATAAATTTAATATAAAATATGTGGCTCTTTACTGGAAGTAACTTATCTGAATCTGTTAAGTTATACCACAATTTGCACCCGTATAATCCTTTTGGTAAAACTATGGATCTATAAATCTTCCTACTTGTAAATGGGTGAATTCCATCGTCGTGGTCAACTCCAAACGGCTCAAAAATCAAAAGCGTTCCTCTTATCTTGGAATTCGCACCTTTAATGTTCTGAGATGTATCAAGATATTTATTGAAATTGAATAGTTGTATTCGGATTACTGCGACAGTGGCCCATTAATGTGCAAGGACTTAGACTAGTATACATTTGTATCTGATTTTAGATAAGTTAACAAGAACGTTTTCAAGAAAAGTTTCACGTTATTTATATTATGTCGTGGCAGTATATGGCACTAACAGGTTATTTTCACGTGAAGATAATTATAAGGTTTTCATGAAAATGTTACGCTTATTAGAATAAAAGTTAGCAATATCTATGTGAGATATTAACTAGAAAGTTTTGTCGAAAAAAAAACGATGTCAGAAATATGCCGCTATAATACATTGTTAATTTCGTTATTTCTTACATTAATATTTATCAGGTGAGATATTAACTAAAACGTTTTCACGAAAACATGATGTCAGAAATATGCCACCATAATACATTCGTTAATAGATTTATGAGGTATCGAGTAAGTATATCACCACGTGATAATACCTTTGTTTGGCGTTCGCTCCGAAGAGCGGACGTCTATATGGAATGATGGTGATAAAAATTCACTGGTAGCTAGGAGGGCTGTTTAATCAAGAATTGTAAAAACTTGATTTAAATGTTTTTGTTGGTTTATGAGTATAAAAATATCAATAGATCTACGAATAATTTTGGAAAAACTAATACATGTAATTATTTGTTTGGGTTTGAAATTAAGGTATTTTGTGTAATATTATTATGTTTTGTCTGTAATGGTAGTAGTAGTAGTAATTATAGTTATAAGTACCAACTCAAATGAGTATTGTCAGGGGACAAATAATAAGTTCACACGTGTGTTCGCGACTTCTATTACCATTTAAAGGCATCTGAAAGTTTCCTTCACAAGTGCCCCCCCCCCCCCCCCACACACACACACACACACAGTGTCCGGCTGTGCTGATTAGTGATTTCCTGAGTGCTCCTGCAGTGTCTGGGTCAGTGGCCATATGAGATAAAGTTATGCAATTATATCTTGGTCCTCTGTGATAATAGCCCGCCTTATCAATTTGTGTATTTTAGATGCCAGAGACTCAGCACCCAAAATGCACAGCGTGGGGTTAATGGGTCAACATTCCTTTCGAAATGCCTTTAATGGTACTGACTCTCTGGCATCTAGTACACAACTGATAAGGCAGGCTACTATCTAGGAGGATTAGGATAGTAATGTATCTATATAGTCTGTTTCCTATTTTAAGCAGAATACATTACATTAAATGCATCTCAAAACTCCCTCATAAGTGAAACAACACCCCCACCCCCAATACACAGTGTCCAGCTGTGCTGATTAGCGATTCCCTGTCAGAAGGCTCCTGCAGTGTGACTGTGTCTAGTTAGGGTCAGTGGCCATAAGAGATAAAGTTATGCAATTTTATCTTGATTCTCTGTGATAATAGCCCGCCTCATCAGTTTGTGTATTAGATGCCAGAGACTCAGCACCCACAATACGCAGCATATAGTAAATGGGTCAACATTCCTTTCGAGTGCTTTTAGAAAATGTTTGGGTTAGTTTCTTCTCTGAAGTTCTGGGCAAATGAGGTGCTAATAGCGCGACTCACAGTATGACGAGGATACTTTGTGCGGCCAAAAGCTAGATAACTAAAAGCGTTGTGCATCTGCACGATGCACATCACTTTTAGTTATCTAGCTTTTAATAGTATAAATGGACACAAAAATCATCGTTTTGTTTACATGAATATCTATTTATCCTTTTTCAGCGGCTAGCTGTCTATTTTCACTTTTGTTCTAGTTTTCCACCAATGAGAAACTATGTTACATTGTAATTTGCATATGACCTACGAGTATTTAGTAGTAAACTGTATTTTCATTAGTGAATACCTTAACTGGCATACAACGTTTTTACATGCCTCTACACATTGCCAAACTATGTAAAACTCTGATATACAGTCTGCTAAAGGCCTCGCAAATTTAAGTCAATGCAATAATTAACATAATCACAACACATGTATGGCATCATGTTACACAGACATGTTCTATAAACTTCTTAGAGTTCAGTCAAAACGCCATATAGTACAGAAAATCCTTATTTACGCAGATATTTAGCATGGGACTGAAGATTGTCGACTGTCGAAAGTTCTGTTCTTAAAATAGATTTTAAGACCTGGAAATTCCCATAAAATCAAAGTACTGATGTACTGATATTTATCACCTCATGGTGATGGTTGCTGAGCAATATTACCAGTTTGAAGAATCCACTATTAAACTTTCAAACTTTTACTATCATTTTGCTATCAATTAATGCAACATTCGATAATAAAGTCCACTTTGACGAACAGGTAGTTTGCCGAAACCACCGAGGCTCTGGTTGTTGGCTCTCTTTGATATAAAGCTACTTACTGAAGGCTATTGCTACGGCTCTATCACATGAGCTTGGGCTCATAGACATATGTTGAAGTTGCTAACTTTATATTGTTTTAAAAATACATGTAGATTCAGTTAATGATGTCATTAATGATGATGCACACAAGTCGATTAAAGCGTTGATCTAGGCTAAATAAATACCGTTCTTTAAGGAATTACAGACTCTGTACAAACAAAAACTTTATGCTTTAAAGTGTATTCAATTTCTTATGTTCATATCAATACAAATATAAGCGCTTTCATGTGCATTTTATAATAGGTAAACTAAAGAACTAACTTGAGATAGTTTTAGAACATTACTTTGACATCGTACATTTTAAAAGTGATTTCCTATAAAAGCAACTTGAAATATTTCAATAACTGTTTCTTCTACTCAACGTCATTTACATTGCATGCTTCTCTGCTAGTATAATAACAAGCAACCCTTCATAGATCTAGTTCTCTGTACTAGTAGAATCTCCAAACATTAAAATAAATATTGCAGAGATTGTTTTGTACATTGTGTCAATATTTGAATGCCTCTGAATATCTTTTTTAAAGATATTTCTTGTTACGTGTGTCTTGCTTATGCAAAATATCCGGTGATAAAATTGACCGGTCCTTCTATTCGGTGGTACCGACAACACTGCAACGGTTGTCATAAGCCAATAGGGCCGTTAGACTGAAATGAGTTAATTTTTTCCTTCCCATAAACGCTTTCTCGCGCCTTTGCAAGTGGGATAGACCCTGATCAGACTGCAGATAAGAGTCTACTCTGTTTGCTTATTAAATTTTAATGCACCGGACTGATTATTTTCTAAATGAAACTGTATAGTCAGATCTATTATAATATCACATAGAGGGTCATATATGTGCGTCCGTTTGTTATTATCCTCTGCCAAAGGCAGAGGGATATTGTCAGGGGCACAGTGGGTCATTTCGTGGGACTACATGGTATAAAAAGTAAAATAAATTGATTGGGTCGATTTAGTGTTATATTATATCATTTGTTTTTACTTTTTAGACCATGTAGACCCACGAAATTGTCCCCTGTGGATTTGGGCTTGTCCGTCCGACCGTCTTTCCGTCCGTCCTTCCGTCCGTCCGGTTTCCGTCCGATGCCATATCTCTTTAATGACAGAATTCAATGAAACTCAATATGAATATTTTTATTACTGGGGAATCGTTCCCTAGTATTACTTTTCCAGATCGCTTGCGGCATTTAGGAGTTATTGCCCCTTTACACGCAAAAAATACATTTTCCCGTCCCATGCCATATCTCTGTAACGGATTTGCAGAATCCATTGAAACTTGACATAAATATTTGTTATAACTGGGGCATCGTTCCCATGTAATACTTTTCCAGATCACTTGTGGCATTTAGAAGTTAATTGCCCTTTTAACGCAAAAATTACATGTTTTTCCCGTCCAATGCCATATCTCTGTAACAGATTGACAGATTTCAATGAAACTCAACATGGATATTTGTTATCGCTGGGGCATCATTCTCATGTATTGCTTTTCCAGGTCACTTGTAACATTTGGAAGTTATTGCCCTTTGATATTCAAAATTCATATATATTTTCCTGTCCAATGCTATATCCCTGTAACGGATTGCAGAATTCGATATGTAATGATTCACTGTATTAGAATAAACTGTATAGTGTATACAAACTACAACTACAAATGTAATGCAAAAAGTAGTAAGACTGGATCAGATGCCACAGCGGAGACGTGGCAGCCAGTCTAGGTCTATACTTTTTGTATTACAATAAGACATATTTCTTCTTGCTGTGACTCATTCAGTATAAAAAAACTTGTACACCATTATTAAAGATTGTCGTAGAAAGCAGTAATTTGGCCCAATATTCATAAAGTTGGTCAAAATATCTAAGGTATTGGTGTGTATCAAAGGCAAGTAGAAACTGCTTGAGCGATCCAGGGCTATCATAGCCTTCATGTTTTAAATTGAATATCAATGCCCCCCCCCCCCCCACCCCACCCCACACACACACACAAATTGTTTGCCGTTTTATTAGGTTATACCTTTGGGAGGGGATATCAATTCTATGAATTTGCTTGTTTTTACAGGAATGTTTTGATTTTAAAATATGTTACCTATCAATTCATGAAAAAGGGCAGTTAACTAGTGTGCAATTATAGCACCATTATAAATCGAGTACTGTTAGTGTACATTAGTACTGTCATTACTGATGACTACAAATACATGTAGTTTGGATTTTATTGTGTCGTTCAATATCAATATGTGAGAACTGAGAAGAGGGACAGGCCACGTTTTGAGAAAAATATCGCTTTAAATTTCATTTACCTGAATGCGACAAATCCAGCAAATAAAGTAAGAGCTAGAAAACTACGTTTTCACGTTACAAACAGTTTTAAAGCAATTGCAGCGGTGACCGTAATCTTACCACGTCGAACACACGGGTATTGTAATACCGTTACAAAGGGATAATAATTCAAAATGAATCGGTTATTTTGGATGTTGACCAAATAATATTTTATTGACATGCGTACAAACTTTTATTGACATTCTATGACCCAATCAGCTGTGGTGGTCGCCTTGCAAACATCAGATCAGATCCGTAGTTAACCGGGTTTTCCACGTTAAAATTCGGTTATTGAAATGGTGATGTATGGCGGGCGGGCGCTAGGGCGATCGGACAGTTGGGCGGCTGCCAATCTTGTAAGCGCAACTCCTCTGAAACTGTTCAGCAGATTTTCATAAAAATCTTGCATGTAGCAAGGACACAATATGTAGATGTGCATATTGTCGGAAATTCTTCCTTCTGAATTTTTTCTCGGAGTTATGCCTCTTTGAAATTAGAAATCACTAGGTCTTTTGACCCTAACCTTGTAAGCGCAAATCCTCCCAGACTGTTCAACAGACTTTCATAAAACCGTGTATGTAGCAAGAACACAATATGTCGATGTGCATACTGTCGGAGATTTTTCCTCCTGCAATTTTTCTGGGAGTTATGCCCCTTTGAACTTAAAAATCACTAGATCTTTTGACCCTATCCTTGTAAGCGCAACTCCTCTTAGACTTTTCAACCGAATTTCATCAAACCTTGTATGTAGCAAGAAAACAATATGTATATATATGTGTGCATATTGTCGGGAATGTTTCCTTCTGTATTTGTTCTTGGAGTTATGCCCCTTTGAACTTAGAAACCACTAGGTCTTTTGACCCTATATAGATAGATAAGATTTATTTTGGCAAACAGAAAACATAATATGGTTCACAAACATGTATCACATCATAATAAATAGTAATTCGTAAATTGATGCATAGTAAAAAACCATGGCATGCTTTCTATACCAAGGATAACACAATAAAGAGTATGCTCTTATTTCCATTGTGGTCCTAACCTTATAAGCGCAACTCCTCTCAAACTGTTCAACAGAATTTCATAAAACCTTGCATGTAGCATAGACACAATATGTAAATGTGTATATTGTTAGAGAGTTTTCCTTCTGTAATTTTTCTGAGAGTTTTGCCCCTTTGGTCTTAGAAATCACTAGTTTATATAGTGAAGGAAAACCTGGTTTGATGTCGTGTCGACATTTCTTGTTTTTGCTTTGATACGTACATTGGTAATAGAGGGATTATGACCCATCGACCAGCACGTGTCATCAATAGGTTACGTTGCAATTAACAGCTGAACTGTCAAATACAACCAAAACTTTGTCTTGATGAAAAGTGCATTGTTTCTTTTTATTTCATTGCAAGTACTCAATAACTAGAAATAACCTTTTAAACATTGAAAGGTTAAAAGCTGGAAATGCTAGTTAATATTTTCAGACGAAAATTCGGTCCTATTCCTATATTTTACCAAAAGTTCTTCCTGTGTATATTTTCCATTAAAAATAGGCTAATAAATATTCATGATGCCATTTTTTTCTTATATGAATATTCAACGGGGAAAGGATTATGGAGCCCAGTGAGAAATTTAAAGGCATCTCAAAGCACAGATGCAAGGTGCGTGACAGATTTCTTTCGTGTGGTATTAAACTTTTTTGTAAACATTTTTTTCTGTCAAAATATGATTTCTAAACGTTTTTGAACCAAAGGTGCCCAACGCATGCTTGGACTCACCCACGACCCCCCCCCCCCCCCCCCCCACACACACACACAAAAAAGAAAAAAAGAAATGTGATCGAAGTATGTAAAACCAGCCTAAAACTATCTATTTGCACCTTAAACCAATCCGAAAAACAAGAAAAAACACAATCAAGAAAAAAATCCTATCGGGTATATATATAGACCCGATAGGTTTTTTTTTCCGAGTCGCGTTTCTCTTGTTTTTCGATGTGGTTTAAGGTACAAATAGATAGTTTTAGGCTAGTTTTACATACTTCGATCACATTTTTTATGCCCCCCAGATTTGATCTGGGGGCAAATTGTTTTTGCCTTGTCTGTTTGTCTGTCTGTTTGTCTGTTTGTCCGTTTGTCTGTTTGTCAACAACTTTAACATTGGTCATAACTTTTGAGCCAGTACAGATAGCGACTTGATATTTGGCATGCATATGTATCTCATAAAGCCGCACATTTTGAGGTGTGACTTGTCAAGGTCAATGTCATCTTTCAAGGTCAGAGGTCAAATATATGGGTCAAATCACCAAATTTAACATTGACCATAACTTGTGGACCAGTAGAGATAGAGACTTAATATTTGGCATGCTTGTGTATCTCATGAAGCTGCACATTTTGAGGGGCAACATGTCAAGGTCAAGGTCATCCTTCAGGGTCAATGGTCAAATTGTCTGGGGGTTTTTGGCTGTAACTTTAACGCAACCTTAACATTGGTCATAACTTTTGAGCCAGTACAGATAGCGACTTCATATTTGGCATGCAGATGTATCTCATAAAGCCGCACATTTTGAGCGGTGACATGTAAAGGTCAAGTTCATCCTTCAAGGTCAGAGGTCAAATATATGGGTCAAATCACCGACTTTAAAATTGGCCATAACTTTTTGACCAGTAAAGTTAGAGACTTGATATTTGGCATGCTTGTGTATCTCATGAAGCTGTGCATTTTAAGGGGTGACATGTCAAGGTGAAGGTCATCCTTCAGGGTCAAAGGTCAAATTGTCTGTTTCTTTGTCTGTAACTTTAACATTGGTCATAACTTTTGAGCCAGTACAGCTTGTGACTTGATATTTGACATGCAAATGTATCTCATAAAGCCGCACATTTTGAGGGGTGACATGTCAAGGTCAAGGTCATCCTTCAAGGCCAGAGGTCAAATATACGGGTCAAATCACTGACTTTAACATTGGCCATAACTTTTGGACCAGTAGAGATAGAGACTTGATATTCGGCATGCTTGTGAATCTCATGATGCTGCACATTTTGAAGGGTGACATGTCAAGGTCATTCTTCAGGGTCAGAGGTCAAATTATCTGTTTGTTTGTCTATAACTTTAACATTGGTCATAACTGTTGAGCCAGTAAAGATAGAGACTTGATATTTGGCATGCATATGTATCTCATAAGGCCGCACATTTTGAGGGGTGACATGTCAAGGCCACCCTTAAAGGTCAGAGGTCAAACATATGGGTCAAATCACCGACTTTAACATTGGCCATAACTTTTGAACCAGTACAGATAGAGACTTGATATTTGGCATGCTTGTGTATCTCATGAAGCTGCACAGTTTGAGGGGTGACATGTCAAGGTCGTCCTTCAGGGTCAAAGGTCAAATTGGCCATACCTTTTGAACCAATAGAGATAGAGTCTTGATATTTGGTATGCATGTGTATCTCATGAAGCTGCAACATGTCAAGGTAAAGGTCATCTTTTAGGGTCAAAGGTCACCGACTTTAACATTGGCCATAACTTTTGAACCTGTAGATACAGACTTGACATTTGGTATGCATGTGTATCTCATGAAGCTGCACAGTTTGGGGGTGACATGTCAAGGTCAAGGTCATCTTTCAGGGTCAAAGGTCACCGACTTTAACATTGGCCAAAACTTTTGAACCAGTAGAGATACAGACTTGATAGTTGGTATACATGTGTTTCTCATTTGGCTACACAGTTTGAGGAGTGACATGTCAATGTCAAGGTCATCTTTGGAGGTCAAAGGTCATTGGCATTGGCCATAACCTTTGAACCAGTAGATAAACAGCCTTGATACTGGTATGTAGGTGTATCTCATGAAGCCGAACAGTTTGAGGGGTGACATATCAATGTCAAGGTCATCCTTCATGGTCAAAGGTCACCAACTTTTAGCATTGGCCATAACTTTTGAACCATTAGAGATACAGACTTGATATTTGGTATGCATGTGTACCCCATGAAGCTGCACAGTTTGAGGGGTGACATGTCAAGATCAAGGTCATCCTTCAGGGTCA
Organism: Azorinus chamasolen; assembly: GCA_963576725.1. Classification (NCBI taxonomy): domain Eukaryota; kingdom Metazoa; phylum Mollusca; class Bivalvia; order Cardiida; family Solecurtidae; genus Azorinus; species Azorinus chamasolen. The sequence continues at coordinate 78,744,316 of OY755239.1, forward strand.
AATATCATATCGAGGGGGCATAGTGTTTCACAAAAACATCTTCGTTTTTTTTGTTGGGTTTTTTTTTTTTTTTTGGGGGGGGGGGGGGGGGGGGTCCGTGGGTGAGTCCAAGCATGCGTCGGACACCTTTGATTTGAACATGCTTGTTAGTAGTATTTCACGTTGATGTAGTGTAGAGCTCTATTGCCACTCACAGCATAGCTCCGCCTCTTCATGTTAATTACCCACTGGCCCTCTCTGATAGCGTTTTATGCTGGGGACAGTTTACTTGTAGCATTCTTATAGTGTATATTAACCATTATAATATATATATATGTATAATGTAGCTAGACCAATAATTAAAGTGCTGAACTGTTCAAAAGTTATTCCGTCTGTAAGCGGACATAACAGCGCCTTGCACCTATGTCCCCCCCCCCCCCCCCCCCAATATACAGTGCCCAGCTGATTATTGATTCCCTGGAGTGCTCTTGCAGTGTCCAGTAAAGGCCAGTGGCCATAAGACATAAAGTACGTTATGCAATTATACATTGGTCTTTTGTGACAGTATCTCGCCTTATATCAGTTTGTGTACTAGATGCCAGAAAGTCAGCATCCAAAATACACAGCACGGGGTTAATAGGGTGCCACAGTATGCTAGAATCACACACAAATATATATGAATAGGCACTGGTCTAATTGCACTAATGAAATACCATAAAATATACAACAAAAAAACCTTTTACTTTATTACCATCGAGCTTTTCTCTGACTTGGCAAGTCAGCCATTTACGAGGATGGCTTATCAGGGTGACCTAGGGTGTGTGTGTGTGTGGGGGGGGGGACTGATAAATAGGGTACATGCGTGACAAAGCAATAGGCGGCTATTTATCCGCGTTTCCCTCTCGGTAGCGTGAAACTATGTAGGCCACATGACTAGATAAGCTTTCTGGTGGGTGATTTATAGGAAACCGGCAATTAAATTAGCTTTTTAATTGATCGGATTAGGGATGAGCTTATTTGAAAATACCACACATATTATAAGCTCACCATTGGATATAAATGAGATTGAAAGCTATCGATAATTATAAGATTACGCAACACAATGGGGTCTTTCCATTCTTTTTCATGTTTTTGACAGATGCAAATTTAAAGAAGTCAGATTTTTCAAACAAGCATAACTTCTGTAGTTTTAGTCCGAATTACACGCTGTTTGCGGCATACCAAAAAGCATCGTCTCAGCTCAGCGAGGGATCCATGTCACAGTTTTTCGATATCTTGCTTCGATCGTCTAAAATCAAAAGAAACGTAGCGGGGCAGAATTTTAGGGGTCTTAAAACTAAAATATTGCATTTATCCAAAACGGACAGTTTTATCAAAACTCTGTGACACGGTTCCCTGGACATGCTAATGATTCACATAATATATTGGCCAATTACAATAAGTTTAGTCCGAAAGATAACCTTGAAATCGCTGTTTGAAAAAAATCAAACTGGCACATTTAAGTGAATTTCAAAAGTCGGGTTTGATAGGATTATCGATGTTTCTGATAAATAATAAAATAAATTAATATAACTAACTAACTAGGCTCAGGAAAATGGCTCTAGATTTTCGATATCTAGGGCTAAACTATCTCGCCACCTTAATGGGTCAAACATATTTAAAGGGTTGTTGTGTTACTAGGGCCATCTTACTGAAACAATATTATATTAAACGCAATTCTATTATTATTCATTATTCGGAAACAAACGCCCTTTGATGCTATGCATTTATATATAAGTGGTTTTCTTGTAATCTTTACAAACTTGTTAAAAAATCAAAGCACTCTCAGTGTGTAATAGGCGCTTGGTTTTACGTTTATCCGATGTCACAACCGTTTGAATAACGCAGATGGGAAAAAATCCGATATCTATTTTTAGACTCACACATTACAACTTCCGGAACACGTCACTTCATGTCTCATCATTTTTCTAAAGTTAAGCTTTGTTGTGAAATCTAGAATTTGTTATGTCGCTTTTGATTAGACAGCCCAGTTAGAGTTAAAGAGTTAATGTAAGTTAAAAAACTATTTATGTATCACATGTTTTACATAATGATACCAAGATAATTGATTTAGATGTTGCTTATTTGTGGGCGTGTTGTTGATGTTCTCATAACAACACTGGAAAACACCGAAGTTGATTTCTGTTTATATATAATTTCTCCTTCCACTCTGTTTTCAGTGACGTGGCTACGTTGATGCGATAACTTACAACTCGCCAAAAAGGCGACCTTGACCTGGGGACTGAACATGGAGGGTCAGTCAGCAATTCTTGATTTGCTCTTTGACAAAACCGAAGGAATTTTGAAGGAAGACGTACCAAATGGATTGGAGCCGCTTGACTTTGTAAGCTAACTCTTCCAAGTCATGGCAGGTTATTTTCTTATAATTATCATATCAGAATGGACTATTCTAATTTTGATGCAACAGCTTGGGCACATTGATTCATGAGTCAATACCATGTGATGTTTCTGGAATTTGTTATTGACCAGCTTGCTGCGTTAAGACGAAAGCTCACTTCCTGTTTTGTGTCCTGTTATGGTGGTGTCGCTTTGATGCTAGGGTGCTTTTGATTGGTGATAGCTATATTATTTACAGTACTGAAACTAGTGGAAAAAGAGACTGACAGATTTTGTAAAATTGCCCACAATGTTCAAATCAGCAATTTTATTTATAGATGTGTATCATAAATGCCTAAGCCTTCTATAAGCTTTCCTTAATTGATTGCATCAGAATTGACTACAGTGCCATACATGTTTGTTTGAGAAGTGCATTTACGCCGTTACGGTCAATTACTTATTATATCAAAATGGATTCAAGTTTGTTTTCCATATTGAATGATGTTTTACTACCACATGAAGACCAGGAATGGAATGATATGGTGAATAATTTAACAGATTTTTACTTACTCTTAAATGTGTAGATGATTGTATGCATTTAATTGTATATAATGATAGTTATAATGAAATCTGTAACGTGGACCACTGAAGCCGTTTTATAAAGTAAAGATTAAAGAAACGGGTCTATCAAGTTCTGTTAGCAAACAGAGCAGACCCTGATCAGACGGCTCCTATAGGAGCCATCTGATCTGGGTCTACTCCGTTTGCAAATGCGCCAAAACACGTTTATATGAAGGAAAGGGTTAAGAGAGTTTGATAGACCGCTCTGTGAGATCGCCAAATAGAGTGTCACCTGATCTCTATAAGAACTCAATTATCGCCACGGTCGCCGTCTGTTTACCCCACTGCACAAAGATCGGTGGCGCTCAGTCCAGAACACCATCAAATCGCTACTTGATCTCCATCAGAGCTCTATTTAATGTGCAAAATCACCATCGGAGCGCTACTTGATTGTCAAGATCGTAACTGAAGCGCTATCAGATCGCCTTCAAGCGCAATCGTTCTCCAAACAAATTTGTCTCATATTTTTACATATATTATATGAATATACAATATGCTATAATCTGTAATATATGTTACAGTTATGTATATGATAATGTACTATGTACAAATCAATAGAATATATGTTCTGTTCTCTCAAGCCTTCGTGCTCCTCTGCAGCCAAGCGTAAAACTATTGAGCGTGGTAGAACGCCACAGGTTTTATAGCATCTTGTCCTAATCGGATCGCCTGGAGCACTAATTGAGCGATCATGAATCTCCAAAAGTTGCCTTTATCGCTATCGGATCTAGCTTGAGCACCACAGATCTCAGGGATCGTACTCGAAGCGCAAATAGAGCGCTTTGGATCGCCTCTTATTCATCTTGAATTGCCAAAGGAGCAAAATCTGATCATGGGGGGTCACAACATTTTTGGGGAATTGGGTGGCGTCCAAATGCTGTCAAGTCCCTATCTGATCGTACAGATCACTACTGAATCGCAACTGGAGTGTTATCTGTGCCCCTATATCAACCCATCCGGAGGAGATCTATGGCGCTCCTTCATAGCGGGTAGATCGCCGTAGAGGGCTGCCTAGTGGAATGGGGGCATTATCTACCGTCCTGACAAGTATGGATCTTATCTGCAGCCCAGCTAGCCTCTTCACACTTTCATGATTGAACAAAAAAATTACACATGTACTTATTTGCAAACAAATTCATCGTTTTTGTATTTAAAAAAAAACAACTAAAAAAATCCTATTGAAACCGACATTAAATGTGCCAGTTGAAATTTTTTTAGTCAGAATGGTTGTCTTTATAAAATCAATATTCTAAATCTTTGAAAATCTTGTTCTCCGGAACCACTGCTCATTATCCACTATCAACATTGTTCATATATTGTCCCTTAGGTCATTATTGGCCCCACCCAGGGGCTACCTGGCTATAATCTTAAATCTATGGTTATCAGGTGAGAGATTAAGGGCCATCTTGGCCCTCTTGTTGTGATTCTTGCCTACTGTGGAACCATAATATGGGCATGGATTTAAAGAGAATATGTACAATGAGCTGTTAAACTTTTATTCCATGAATATTCATGTAAGAATATTATGCATATTAATAAATTGATTTTTATAGGGTTAGTGGACACTGGAATTTTTGCCCATGGCAGAAAATATAGAGCCAAATCTGTAAAGCAATCAAAGGTGACTCTGATCAGACAGCTTCTACAGGAGCCATCTAATCAAGGGCTACTCTTTTGGAAAGGCATTGCAATTCATATCTATGTAGTAGAGTGTTAACCCTTGGCTTGCTGAATTTTAAAATACATTTCTCCTTCTTTACCCTTGCCCTGTTGTATAATTACATATATGTATATCTTCACTGTGTACAAGTATTTCGCTGTGCAATCACTGCTGTGGAGTGCACTGGTGGCACAATCAACTTGTAAATAGTGCAGACCCTGATGAGACAGCTCCTGCAGGAGCTGTCTCATCTGGGTTTTCACTATTTACAGGTAGGTATATTGACATGAATAGCAAGCGAAGGGTTAAAAGGGCCTATTATGCTACAACAACAAAAAGTTTCAAGATCTACATGTAGTGCACTCCAAGGTTTTATCATATGCCGGTCATGAATGCTTTATCTCAGGCTTTCTTTAAATACAACTACATGTATGTATTTGAATTGTTTCAACAGACATGTAGTCATTATGGATTAATATTTATTTACTTATAATTTTTTTCAGTCCAGCTTGGATCTGATGACTGGAGGAGAGTTTGATGATTTCTTGTTTGATGGAGTTCTGCTAAGTGAGGAGAAGAAGATTGCACCACAGATATCAGCCCATACGGACCATGACTATGTTATGCAGCCTGTCACATCTCCAGCCAGTAGTGACAGCGGGGTATCTGTAGATTCTGGGAAATTGTCCCCACGAAATATAAATGAAGAAACATTTACGCATAATATCATAGATGCCAACAGTATGTCTGGCTCTCCAAGCAGTGTTTCTCAGTTCAGTCCACAAATGTTGGTTAACAGTCCTGATAGAAACAGTGTATCTGGTGATGGTTTGTCGCGCAGTCCAAATGCAGGGAACCAAATTGGACTTGATACTCTGGAATTTGAAAACTTTGACTTTAGTGACATGAATTTTGACGCTCTGGATGCATGTGCACTGGCTGAGGATAATAATGGAGAAAACAGTATACTTGATGAGGATGTAGCCATTGATTTGGGTGAGTTATTGGATGTAGCCCTTGATTTGGTCGAGTTATTGGATGTAGCCATTAATTTGGTAGAGTTATTGGCATACTGCAGTCAGAGGCCCAGATAAGATGCATAAATTTTTTTTTAATGAAAACATTTCCAAGAATATCCTCTGTGTTTATCCATCAATCTCTATGTTATGACAATAATTTCTTGGTGACTATTTTAAAAAAGTGGTCACGATACAGGGTTTGGGAGAGAAATGACGATTTTAGTATTTGAATATATTGCATTCTGCAGTGAGTGTGTAGTTAACCCGTTTCCTCATATAAACACATTGTCATGCATTTGCAAACAAAGTAGACCCAGATCAGATGGCCCTAATAGGAGCCGTCGGATCAGTGTCTGCTTTGTTTGCTTATGGAATTTGATAGATCTGTTTCTTTAGTTACCAAAATGGCTACAATGTTACACCTTCCATATTTTATTCTAACTATTTTGTCCATTAATACATGTATTCAATAGGTATTGAAAATTGAACTTAAAAATATTAAACAGGGGAAGGGTTTAAAAAAGTAGACCTTTTATATGTGTTCAGAAAAAGGAATTTGTTCAAATAGTGACATATGAAGTAGAACTATAAGTGTAATTTGCCAGTGTTTATTAATTAAAGACATTTTCATAACCCTTTCCTTCATATTAACACTTTTTCAAACCTTTGCAAACAGACCAGACCCGGATCAGAACTCCTGTTTGCTTACGGCAGAATATAAAGGTCTGATTCTACAGTCAAAGAGTTTTTCCTAAAGATCTGATTCTACAAGATCTAATTATACAGTTTTTCTTGCTACTTAAAAGCTCTCCAGCATACACAGAGGTATAGATAGAGGCAGTACACACAGAGGTATAGATAGAGGCATAAGTGCAAGTCAAAATCAAGTTTACCCTTTACTCCATGAATATTCATGTAAGAAATAATGACATTACCGATTATGAATATTAATTAGATTAATTGTTATAATAACACATGGTCACCTGTAGGAATGTTTGGTCATAGCAGAAACTATAGAAACATATCTACTTGTATGCCGGTATGGTATGTTATATCATAAGCAAAGAGGGCAGACCCTACTGGAGCCATCTTATCTGGATCTACTCTGTTTGCAAAAGCCTTGGTATGTGTATTTATGGAGTAAAGGGTTAACCCTTTCCCTCATATAAACATGTTTTCACGCATCTGCAAACAGAGTAGACCCAGATCAGACCGCTCCTATAGGAGCCGTCGCTCCTATAGGAGCCGTCTGATCAGGGTCTACTCTGTTTGCTTATGGAATGTGATAGATCCTTGTCTTTACTTTCTAACATGGCTACAATGTTCTACCTTCCATATTTCATTATAACTATTTTGTCCATGAATATTCAGTAGATATTGAAATTTGTAATAAACATAGAACAGGGAAAGGGTTAAATGCATATGTTGTCTGCCCAACAAATTTGATCTTGTAAAGTTTCACTGTGTCAAAGCTATAGGATGTTCAGGTTCATTACTATTGATAATTCAACCTGTAATGATTTTTTTTTACAAGTCAGGTTGGTTATTAGGGCATTACTGTTTATATATGGCACTTTTATCACGTAGAAGTTTCTACACAAATGCACACATGTATACAAGGTAAAAGGTGCATTCCCTGTTGCAGGTTATTTCAACAATTCGAATTTCCATTTTAACCCTTTCCTTCGTACAAATGCTTTTTCATGCCTTTGCAAATAGAGTAATCCCAGATCCTGTCGGACCTGTCTGATCAGGGTCTGCTCAGTTTGAAGTTATAATAGATATCAGAGGTGCAGATACGATGTGTAAATTTAACCCTTTCCCTATTCTATGTTTACTTCATATTTCAATACCTTCTTAGTATTCATGGACAAAATAGTTGTAATGATATACGTAAGGTGGAACATTGTAGCCGTTTGAGAAAGTAAAGAAACAGATCTTGCAAATTCCATAAGCAAACAGAACAGACCCTGATCAGACCGTCTGATCTGGGTCTACTCTGTTTGCAAATGCGTGAAAACACATTTATATGAGGGAAAGGGTTAAGTAAATCATTTTCAATGATAACTCCTTTATTTCTCCACGAAACCCTATATACAGTAAAACTTCGATTATCCGAACACTAAAATACGTATTATTATCGATCTTTAAGACAGGTGGCAGCTTAATGCATGGTGAAAGTCACCTTTGCCACCTGCTTAAAAGGGTCTAAATTCTTCTATACCGAAAATTCGAATAATCGAGGTTTTACTGTATGTTCAGAAATGATGTCACTTAAGTATCTGAATATGCACAACGATCTGTTGCTCTAGATATAACTACAATTTCTACCAATACCAAAATATAATGTACATCTATATAATATGCTATCATAGAAATTCAGCTAAATCATTTAAATATTCATAATATAATAATTATTATGTCTCACATGAATGTGTAACAGGGAAAGGGTTAATCACATGTGGTTCTGTAAGATTGGAAGCATAGCCATTAGCCATTTATTACAGACTTTTTTTATTTTAACTTAGGGGTGATATTTACAAATGTATTTCGGCAAGTGGCCACAGTTTTAGAGATGTATATAGTAGCATGTTGATTATTCTATTATTCATTGCCGTAAGTTAGTTACTGTGCAGATTGTTTTATTGTTATATGAACTCACTGGTTTTATATGATGAACATAAAACGTTGTGCTTCTAGGCAATCATTCTGACCTCATGACTTTTGGCACAACCACAAATGTGACACAAAATCCAGATGGATCAGAGACAAAAACCATCAAAATCATAAAAGTCTCAGCAGCAGACACTTTGCCATTTACTATGAAGGATGTTTCAACAGACACACAGAGGTCAGGGTCATTTCCGGAGCTGAAACTTACTGAGGAGGAGAAAGATCTGCTTGCAAGAGAGGGCATTGCCCTGCCAACCAACATGCCATTGACAAAAGAGGAAGAGAGGCAACTCAAGGGCATAAGACGAAAAATCAGAAATAAGGTTATCTATCTTGATTTTAATTTTTTATAATAGCTGGTTTTAAACCTATATCTCATATAAATGCTTTGTCACACTTTAGCAAACGGAGTCCAGGGTTCGATCCCCCGCTGGACCAAGTCTTTCCGACAAGACTATAAATCGAGGTCTGATGTATCAGTACATACACAGGGCATCAGAGATATACACAGAGAAATTCTGTCGATACTAAGAGTAGGGCATCGTTCCGGGGTTTCCCTGTATCCCCTCCCCTCTCTCTGGGGCATCCAATTAGCTCATAGAAAGCAGAAACTGACATTAATCAGCACAAGCAAGCAAGCATACAGAGTAGACCCAGATGAGACAGCTCCTGTAGGAGTCGTCTGAACAGGCTCTGTTCTGTTTTCCGGTGACATAATACAGACAGGTTTCCAAAGTTTCTGCCATGGTAGGTCAATAATGCCATTATAAAAATGCAGCTTTTAAAGTTCAATTTCTTCATAACAATCAAAGCTATTGACTTGTAATGTGGAACATTTGTTTACTGTCATAAGTTGATTATGTAGAACAAGGGTTGTAACTGTGACTTTCATTTATAAGAGTTTTGGTTCTTTGTGAGTTTAGTATATTTTTACATTTCTTATGCACAAGTCCAGTTTTCTTCATACCTATCAATTCTATTGGCTTGTAACTTAGAACACTTATTTACTGTCATAAGTTGATTATGAAGTGCAAGAACCGTAACTCTGACATACATTTCATAAGAGTTTTGGTCCTTTTTGTTCTTAGAAAATTGCATTTCTTGGTATAGTGCTTAGTTATATTAATTTAGTTAAGATGTTATGGGTAGCCAACTTGACATAAGATTGGTCTATCATAACCCCTACCCCCACCCCAAGGCCCCACCCCACCCCTGCCTCTATGATTAAAGAGCCAGTGGGAGGGGTGAGTCATTGGTTGTTGGCTTACAATTCTAGTTTGCAACAGGCATCTGCAAAACTTAATATGATTGTCATTACCTACATGTATCTGCAACACTTTATATGTTTGACAGGCATCTGCAAAACTTAATATGATTGTCATTACCTACAGGTATCTGCATAACTTAATATGATTGTTATTACCTACAGGTATCTGCAACACTTTATATGATTGTTATTACCTACAGGTATCTGCAAAAGAGAGCAGGAAAAGGAAAATGGATTATGTTGAGGGTCTAGAGAAACGAGTGAAAATCTGTACTCAGGAAAATCAAACGCTCAACAAGAAAGTAGATTCCCTGGAGAAGAGGAATGTGTAAGTAACAGGTTAAGATGTCTAACGCGTTGTTCATTATTTAAAATACTTAACCTATTACCTGATCGGCAGGGCTCTACATTATCTTTTGAATGCAGTTGACCATCCACAGATTCCAGGCAAGTTGCTTGAAATTTTAGTTGTCCAAACCAGTTTTCAGGTTGCCCAAAAGAGCCAAGTATGGAATTGTATATCTAATCATAAATGATTAACCCTTTAGGCCTTTCCTTAGTATTATAAATGCCTTCTCACACATTTACAAATAGATTAGATCCAAATTAGGTGGCTGCTGATCAGGGTCTGCTCTATTTGCATATGGAATTCTACAGTTTCTGCCAAGATTCAAAAGCATGTGTTCATATACCACTATAAAATAAAGCTAATAAATAATTAGTAGAAGATTTATCATCTCCAAACTTTTCACAAGTGGCACAAAACATAGTCTTTTTGCTCTCGTCATAGTGTATAAACCAAGAAAATTCTGACAGAAGAAAACCAAGCTTACGTCTTAGTTAATAGTTCTCTTTGGTTCACTGGTAGATTTAGCTTCAGCTTCGACCAAATTTTAGTAAATTTTGCTATTTTCATTTCAAATGTAATATATATTAACAGTCGTAAACTGTTCTCAATAAATGTACACATACATAGTTTAAAAGCTACGTTTCCCATGCCATGTTAACATTTACTGAGGAACGTCATGATTTATTTGGAACCAGACTAGGTTATTCCCCTGTACTTCTGTTAAAATTGTAAACAAATTATCGACTTGAAAAGAAGGAATGAATTTATTTGATAAGTCACAACAAATTTTCTGGTTGCACAGTTCAGGTTGTCATAACCAACTTTAGGTTGCCAGGGGCAATGGGACATCCAATAATGTTGAGCCCCAGATAGAGATGCTTTTGACACCTTTGCAGACAGAGTAGAACAGATCAGACGACTCCTTTAACCCTTTCCCTGTTCTAAACTTAGGCCAAATTTCAATACCTACTGAATATTCATGGCCAAAATAGTTATAAAGAAATATGGAAGATGGAACATTGTAGTCATTTTAGAAAGCAAAGAGACAAGATCTATCAAATTCTATTAGCAACAGAGCAGATCCTGATCAGACGGCTCCTCTATGAGCCGTCTGATCTGGGTCTACTCTGTTTGCAGATGCGTGAAAACACGTTTATATGAGGGAAAGGGATAAAGTAATGTGCATCTGATGCAATAGTTTATACCATGTTGAAACATTCCCTTGTTCATAGTGCCATATCTCTAATAAACACCACTGTGAGCGTAATAATTTTTAAAAAAAATGTATATTGCATTTCGTACACAGGTAGTTATATAATGCAGAATGAAAGCAGTGCAGAAACTTCATAGGGGTTAATGCATTGCTCTCAATCTGCAGTAACTGTCTACTCTAGGATTTGAAAATGATGGAGAATTTTGCCTAAAATTCAGATATCACACATATTTAAGTGAATTTCAGGGTTGGACATGATTTATTTATGATATTTGCAAACAGTTTAGACCCAGCTGAATTTTTTAAGTACTCCTAGAGAAGCTCTTTATTCGGAGTTGCACTGTTTGTCAAGTTACACTTCTTTAAGATAAATTCCCTGAATATTCACAGTAAACATGATCTGTTTTGAATTTTGGAATAGTCCATTTGAAAATTCAGCATTGAAAGGGTTACAGGAGTGCTTTGTGAACATAAACTTTGAACTCCTGTCAAATTGAACATGTTAATTGTTTATCTTGCCAAACACGACTTGGTCACATGTTTTGATCCGGATGAGATGCCGAGTAACTCGATGTCTCTTCAGAATCCAAGCCGTTTGTCACTCATAGAAGCACTTCCTAAAGAAAAAAAGGAATTAGAGGTAACTTAGGTAGGTAAGTGGAAAATACAGGATATCAGTGTTAGAGCAGACTTTTTCCCCTGCAGGACATGTATTAACCCATTACCTCATAGGCTATTTTTAGATACAACCTATTTGAATAAATCTACTGAAAAGGATCATTAACTAGAGAAATGGAAAATTGTAGAATTTTGTAGTTTGAAACCATTGTGATAAATAGAGCATTTGCTCCTATAGGAGCAAATGCTCTATTTATCACAATGGTTTCACACAGTGACTTTTACAGAGTCATCAAAAGTCATCAATATGAGGGAATGGGTTAAGAGTTATAATTGTTTCATTTCAGCACCCTTATCAACCAGCTGAAGAAGCTCCAATTATTTATTAATTTGCGCTCCACCAAAACAGCCCAGGCCTCTACTTGTGTCATGGTATGTCTGCTTGTGTCTGCTACTTTCAGCATTTAACTTTTTGAATTCTAAATAAATTTTGCATTAATCCTTTACTCCATAAATATTCATGTAGGAAATAATAATGTCATTAATATTAATTAGACTTATTGTGTTAACCCATTCCCTTATATTGACGCCTTTTGACGCCTCTGCAAAAGTAACTTTATGAAACCATTGTGATAAACAAAGCATTTGCTCCTATAGGAGCAAATAATGTATTTATCACAATGATTTCAAAACTACTCAATTCTAAATTTTCTCCAAAATGCTCCTTTTTGGTAGATTTGTTCAAAGAGGTTGGGTCTGAAAATAGCCTATGAGGGAATGGGTTAAAATAGCATATGGACACAGGAATTTTGGTGTTATACTAGCACATAGACAAAAGGAAGTTTTGGCCATTCCAGAAACTGTTGAATCATGTCTGTTATACAATAAGCAAACAGAGCAGACCCTGATCAGACTGCTCGGACAGGATGCGTCTAATCTGGGTCTATTCTATTTTTCAAATGTGTTAAAAGGTGTATGTATGGAGTACACATTCCAGAGTTAATTATTCTTCTATTTTCTCAAACATACCGTCAGTGTTTAACCCGTTCCCGCATATTGACGCCTTTTGACGCTTCTGTAAAAGTCACTTTATGAAACCATTGTGATAAATAGAGCATTTGCTCCACAAATGCTCTATTTATCACACTGGTTTCAAAACTACACAATTCTGAATATATCCTTTTCGCTAGTTAATGCTCTTTTTGGTAGATTTAATCAAAGAGGTTAAGTCTAAAAATAGCCTAAAGTGGGAATGGGTTAAAGGTGTGGGTCCTACTAAGATGCCATGTTGCTCTTTTTTTCCTGCACCTCATTTCTTCTTGATCCAAACTATTTGAATAAGTTAGCCACTAGCATGTAAAGAGCTAAGAGTTATTAATGTTGTCATATTTTATCATTATTTTATAATATAGTATAATTACACAGTATAGTATGTAAACATTGTGTTGAACCAGTTATACAACAAGATTTTATTAAAAACAAGTACAGAAATCCAGGGTGGTTTGGAAGGGGGGTGGGGGAGAGGTTGAAACATTGCAAATAGTTTTGAAGATTTTGTTTGATTGCATTGTGCAAAACAAAGAAAATTGCAACACTAGCTGTTAGAATTTGTACATCGAAAATTATGATACAAATAATCTTTGGATGAATGTATTTTTATGTCTTACAGGTTCTCTTGCTTTCCTTTGCTTTCCTTGTGGTTCCAAACTTCAACCCTATGGGAGGAGACGATGATTTGGAAGACCTAAAGACCATACGACTTCCGGGCAAATCGCGAAACCTTCTACATGATGCAGGCGATTTAACCCCATCAGATACTGACAATCCGTATGGAATCACCATGCGCCCAAGCCCATTTTGGGAATACCCACCAAAGACCCCTGTAGTTCAGGAGCAGGAGCGAGCAACAACCTCAAAGGAGGAGGATGAGCTCATTAATGACCTTGAAGTTGACATTGGTAGTGACAGCAGTGACTCAAAGAAAAAGACTGAGAATGTGATATATGTTCAGATTGAAAAAGATGCAGGCACTTCAGAAGAATCCAATGTTACTTATGTATTCACCGAGGAGGGTTATAAAAAAGATGTTCAACAGGCAACATCATCAGGGCTAAAACAGGATAGTCTTGTGGCAACATCATCGGGGCTAAAACAGGATAGTCTTGTGGAGAAACAAGAGAAACAATCAGGGAAACAAGATTTGTAATTCACAAAACTATGGCAAAATGTGAAACATGTAAATGACAAAACTCTGGTGAAATGCGTAGTCTCACATTGGATTGAAATTGAGGGCTTAGTGCAACCAGTTTGATATATCTTTGCCTTTACATGATAAATACTGTATCATGTAAGAAATAATTACTAGGAATATTACTTGGCTCCATTTTTAGAATGGCATATGAACAAAATAATTATGGGCTTAGCAGAAATTGTAGAACCGATGTATATTATTCCATAAGCAAACAAAGGATGTAAGCAAACGGAGGAGACACTGTTCAAACAGTGATCTGGGTTTACCCTGTTTGTAAAGAAATCAAAGGTGTCCAAACTAGCTACACTATATTCCTACATCCACACATGTATTTGTTAAAGAAAGACAGATATGTCATAATTTTTTTGTTTGTATTTAGAGTGATTGAATGTCTCTATATGCGTACACAAGTAATATCTTCAACCATTCTTTCTAGTCTTGTGTGTGTGCTTGATGTGAGTGCTCTTTACTACAGATTAATCCTTTCCGTGTTGAATATTCATGTAAAAATTCATAACATCATGAATATTTATTAGCTGATTTTTTATAATGGTATATGTACACAGGATATTTTGGTATTGGTAAAAACTGCAGTGTTTGATCTGTTATAATTTCGTAAGCAGGTGGAGCAGACCCTGATCAGATGGCTCCCACAGGAGTCAAAACTCAGTAGGCCCTGATCAGATGGCTCCTACAGGAGTCCAAACAGAGCAGACCCTGATCAGATGGCTCCTACAGGAGTCATCGGAGTCCAGGCCTACTCTCATTTGCCCAGCAATGTGAAGGTGTTTATATGAGGGATAGCTTTAACTCATGTTATCAGTCTCATAAAATCAATCATGTATAAATACTCACCCATAAAACTTCTCCTCTGAATCTACAGGGCTCTCAGCTTTCATCATTGGCACATCTGTATTCTGTAGGTCCTCTACAAAAGTTTAAAAATTATGCCCCTGGGGTCAAAATTGGGCCCTCCCGAGGGGTGACCAGTTTTGCATAGAAATATATACACTAAAACCTCTCTAAAACGGCCACTTAATTGTGCTAATTAGTTGGTATTTAGGGCAGGTGGCTGCTTAAAGCAATGTGAAAGTTAACATAGGAGCGTTCTATTTTACTTCTTTCACCATGCTTTAAGCAGCCACCTGCTTTTAACACAAAATACTTAATGTAATTTAGTGGTCGTTATAAGAGAGGTTTTACTGAAGTGAAAACTTTGAAAATCTTCTGATGAAACTGGAAGGTTCTCAGATTTCATATTTGAGGCCCTGTCCCAGGGCTGGCCAGTTTTCTATAGAATCATTTAGGGAAAACTAAAAATTTTCTCCTCTGATTGTCACGTTAGCGATATCAGGGCCATCATGACCTTGTTCAATATAAGCTGTTCAGGCAAATATTCATTAAAAATTGAACAATATTATTTCAATGGTTATGAGAGATTTAAAAAAACATTTTTCTATAGACAATTTATCTATAATCATAGTCTGTGTTCATTTCAAAATGCTGGTTTTATTTTCTCACATACCTTCCCTTATCTCCGAGTTAGAACAACAGGTTAAGATTTCCTTATCTGTAACACGTGTAAGATCACTTTAGAACGTATGACGTCATATGTGACGTCAAGCCATGGAAACCTATGTTTACATGTCATTTAAACGGCGAAAATACACTTTTTTGATATGTGAGAAAAAGAATCTGATGCTCGTTGTCTTTTAAGATCACATGTTCCTAAACTCACCAAGAAAATGTTATTAAGCTCGCCAAGGCTCGCTTAATGACATTTTCTAAGGCTCGTTTAGGAACATGTGATCTTAAAAGACAACTCGCAACAGATCCTCTATATCTTTCTTTTATTTTTAAATAAACTATCAACAGATCTGTAGATAAGATCTGTACTGAAGAAATATACGCAACAGAGCTTCTGCATTTCAAAAATCTTCTGTTTAATGCCAATTAGATAAAATTTCGCTGTTGTTTTTTTAAAGATCTAGCGGCCCGGATAGAATAGCTGCTTAATTTCTCCACCCAAGCCTTGTGGTGACCACTTGTTAGAATCATCTTGTCGAGAAGATTCCAAAGTGTGGTCACTATTGCTCTGAGACCAATTCTCCTTCTATACAGCTCTGCTGTTAACAGATGGTCATCTCATTTGAATCCAAAGTGGTTGCAACTGTCTTCATGAATTCACTCATTGTTTGCAAAAATACTTTTGCAATATTCAGGTCACAGAATGGTGGATTGTCATAATACCATTTGTTATATGTGCTTCAGAAATGAGAAACTTTCAGTTTGTGTTGATGTTTATTCTAAGCCTTGTGCAGGGATTATGTTGTACTCTTTTAACTTACATCAACCATTGTGTATATTTTGTTACATCAATTTATGAGATTTTTATTTCGTTGTTTCTTTCTTTATTGTACTACATATTCATCATTATGTAAAAGGATATTGGAGCTTTAAAATTGCAAATTGTTCTATCCTGTTTACTAATTTCACTAACAATCACCATCAGATAAATACTTAGAGATGGAGTTGTAATACCGCCCAAGATCAGACTTGATTTTAACGACTTATCACAGATTCCTTGAATATGCCCCTTAGTTTGAGCTCTGGTGTGTGTTATTCCCCAAGCCATAAATGTATTACTTAGTATTTCACATTTGTTTGTAGAAGCATGTTGTTTAGTTTACTAGCAAGGATAATGACTTACGATATTGCTGCCGGTAGTTACATCAGTTGGAGGGTCTAAAGACATTTTCATTTTTTATTTGGAAGCCATGTCCATTTCTGATACAGAAAAGAGTTTCTTAAGACTTCCATGTTCCCAACATTATTCAACACAGTGAGATTCCTGACTAAAGTAGAGGAAGGTAAACTATTAATTGAAAAGTGTATAGACTTAACAGTGCCAGATAATGGGAGTATTTCAGCTGTACCAATCATTCTGTTCCTCCAAGTCAATAGTTGACTACTCATTAAAACCACTGCTTTAACGTTTTAGCCCTCATACAAGCCTTTGCAATCAGAGTAGACCTAGATCAGTTGGCTCATATAGGAGCTGTCTGGTCAGGGTCAGTTCTATTTGTTTATGAAATTACAATAGATCTGACTCGGCAGTTTCTACCAATACCAAAAACTCATATGTACATATGTTATATAAAGATTCAACTAATAAATATCCACACTGACATTATTTCTTACTTGAATATTTACCAGTTAACCCATTACTTCATAGGCTATTTTTAGATCCAACCACTTTGAATAAATCTACCGAAAAGGAGCATTAACTAGAGAAAAGGATTTTTTTAATTTTGTAGTTTGAAACCATTGTGATAAATAGAGCATTTGCTCCTATAGGAGCAAATGCTCTATTTATCACAATGGTTTCACAAAATGACATTTACAGATATGCGGGAATGGGTTAAGATGCTTCTAGTGAATGGTCACATTATTGGATAGAAAGAGAAATGAAGCAAATAGTGATGCAAAAATGTTTAACTGACACTCTTACCTGGAGTCCTGTCTGGAGTTTATTTTCAATATTTATAGATCACAAGGTATGGAAAACCAGTCAGAACTTGAAGACAAACTGTGTGCCTATGGAACCGTTTTTATTTTTAGCTCACCTGAGCAAAGTGCAGGGTGACCTTTTTGGAGACTTGAATGTCCGGCGTATAGCGTCAACTATTTGCTTGTGAACACACTAGTGGTCATAATTTTTGTCCAATCTTCATGAAACTTGGTCAGACTGATCACCTTAATAATATAACAGACTATTTTGAAAGTGGGTCACGCGGGGTATAAAACTAGGTCACTAGGTCAAATAGTAGGAAACCCTTGTGAACAATTTAGAGGTCACATTTTCGGCCCAATCTTCATGAAAATTGGCCCGAATGATTGTCCTGATAAAATCTCGGACACGTTTGAAAGTGGGTCACATGGGGGCAAAAAATCGCAGTGCCGTAAAACCCAACTCACTCGCTCACTCACTCACTCACTCACTCTTCCAGAGATTGATGTGACTAGTTCATCTCTATCTAGTGAAGGTGAGTGATATAGGGCCATCATGGCCCTCTTGTTATAGTCATTTTATGTTTGAGAATGGATTGCATACAAACAGAATAGAAAAATTGATAGCTTCTATATGATGCTACAGGTAGCAATGTTTTGTAACATATCTAGATCTACACTATTTAACTATGTTAAACATTTGGTGTTGATGTGAATGTTTGATTTACACATTAGTACATTGTACTCTGAACTTCATCAATAGCTGTTGGACATTTTATTATTTCAGAACCCATAACACGCTGATTTCTTTCAGTATGCATGACACCACAGGCGCAGTTGTTTGTGATAAATGAGCACTTTGTATATAAATCATCTGGGTCATTGTAAACACATTTCATTTATCTACATGTTCTTTATCAAAGAACATAGATTGTTGTTTTGTACACAAATTTTAACTGTTATTTATTGTAAATAAAGAAATTTGTGAATGAAAACAGTTTACATGTGATTTTAGGTCCATTCTGCCTAAATATGCGTGTCCACTCCATATCCCTTAAATCCCTTGAAGGATTTATATATTTGGCACAAATGGTCACCTTAAGTCAAGGTTGTGCAGAGTGCATGTTTCTTGAATATCGGCCAAAGGCCAAGGTCACAAATCGAGGTCAAACTACTAAACAATCATATATTATTTAACATTTTGCATTCAAGGGGTTCCTGTGTTCCTTTTGGTTCTTTATTAAAAACAAACACCAACTAGAGGTTTTTGTCACAAAAACGGATGTCTCCCCTCTAATAAAAACAATATGTAAAGGGAAATCACTAAAAATGTTATGGTCTTGATGAATGATACTTCCCCTCATTATGCGCTTTCCACGCCACATTTTTCAAGAAGAAAATGATAACAGCTAATAACTCCAAAAATACTGATACCAGATTTATGGCCCTTGTGCACGACACTTACTTTCATCATGCTCTTTCCAAAAATAAAATGTCATTCCAATAGCATTAGTCGAACAGGAGTTATTGATCGGCCAAAAAATGTAACAAAGGGCAATAACTCCGAAAGTATTGAAGCCAGAGTTATGGCCCTTGTTCATGACACTTTCTCTCATCATGCTCTTTCCATGTATCAAGTTTCAATACGATGACAAGAGCCATGTAGGAGTTATCGTCCGGACAAGAAAGCATTAAACAAATGTACAAGGGGCAATAACTCTAAATTTATTGAAGCTCGAGTTAAGGATATTATGCATGACACTTTCTCTTATCATGATATTTCCATGTATGAAGTTTCACTCCAATGGCATGTGTCACATAGGAGTTATCATCCGGACAAAAAATTGTGAATTTTTTACAAAGGGCAATAACTCCAATATTAGTGAAGCCAGAGTTATGGACCTTGTGCATGACACTTCCTCTCGTTATGATCTTTCCATATATGAAGTTTCAATCCAATGGCATGAGCCATATAGAAGTTATCTTCCGGACAAAAAAGTGTGATTTTTTTTACAAAGGGCAATAACTCCTATATTAGTGAAGCCAGAGTTATGTACCTTGTGCATGACACTTCCTCTCATTATGCTCTTTCCATATATGAAGTTTCAATCAACTGGCATCAGGCATATTGAAGTTATTGTCCGGACAAAAAATTGTGATATTTTTTACAAAGGGCAATAACTCCAATATTAGTGAAGCCAGAGTTATGGACCTTGTGCATGACACTTCCTCTCGTCATGATCTTTCCATATATGAAGTTTCAATCCAATGGCATGAGCCATATAGGAGTTATCGTCCGGACAAAAAGTATGGTTTTTTTACAAGGGGCAATAACTCCTATATTAGTGAAGCCAGAGTTATGGTCCTTGTGCATGACACTTCCTCTCATTATGCTCTTTCCATATATGAAGTTTCAATCAACTGCCATCAGGCATATTGAAGTTATCGTCCGGACAAAAAGTGTGACGGACAGACAGACGGACAGACGCACAGACAGACAGACAGACAGACAACTCTCACGAAAACAATATGTCTCCCCCATATAAATATGGGGGGAGACATAATAACGCAAGAGGCATATAAAGTTGGTTCCAATATGATACATGTTCTAAGATATGTTACAGATTCTTACTAGCGTATGAGAGGAACGTATGGATTGCGTATGAAAGTTTAAAAAACTGGTTATACGCACAACTTTTGAGCGTATAGAGTTGATTTTTCCACCACTATCTTCTATGAACGTATTAGCAGCGCATGAGTAGCAAATGTGTACCGTATATCTGGCGTATTAGAGGCAGCGCATGAGAAACGTATACGAGCGTGTGTCAACTTATGCCACCATCAGTGTAGCGTATATCAGCGTATAAGAAGCGTATGCGAGCATATGAGTAACGTATGCTGAGCGCATGTGAGCGCATGCGTACCGTGTGAATAGCCAGGAATACGTTAAATGGGTTAGTCATTCGTCAGACTTACGTTACTAATACGTTACTGATACGTAATCCACATGTTAGCTTACTGGCTGCCTTCATGCCACCGTATGTGAAGCGTATTTGACCTATAAGTAACGCACCTTTACCGACACGCTAGCGTATTCAACGTGTGCCTAGCGTATGGTGAGCGTATGCGTAATGTAGGCCCAGGATGAGCTATCGTGACCGCTCTCCGTCCGTCCACATTTTTAAACGACATCTGACCCGATTTTAACCAAATTTTGTCAGAAGCATCAGTGACTAGGGGGAACAAAATACTGTTTTTGGCTAGAGTTACTCCTCTTGCTATGGGCTCAGTTTTTCTTACATGACCGAATAGATGGCCGTATAGGAAAACACGTTTAAAACTCTTCTTCTCTGAAGCTAAAGTGCTCAGGCCTTTGATATTTGGTATGTATCATTATCTAATGGTACTCTATCAAGATTGTTTAAATTATGACCCCGGGCCAAAATGACCCGGTCCAGGGGCTTATCAGTTTTACATACATGTAGGAACATTATTAAAAATCTTCTTCTCTGAAACTAAAATGCCCAAACCTTTGATATTTGGTATGTATCATTATCTAATGGTCATCTACTAAGATAGTTCAAATTATGACCCAAGGGCCAAAAAATGGCTCCTCCATAGGGCTTATCAGTTTTTAATAGGAAGTATTTATAATTCTTCTCTGAAACTAAAATGCCCAGACATTTGATATTTGGTATATATCATTAGCTAATGGTCCTCTACGAAGATTGTTCAAACTATGATTCCCGTGTCAAAAATGGCTCCGCCTAGGGGCTTATCAGTTTTACATAGGCACATCTTTAAAAATCTTCTTCTCTGAAATTAAAATGCCCGGACCTTTGATGTTTGGTATATATCATTATTTAATAGTACTCTACCAAGATTGTTCAAATTATGACAATCGGGACAAAATGGCCAGCCAAGGGGCTTATCAGTTTTTTTTATAGGACAATCTTTATAATTCTTCATCTCTGAAACTAAAATATCCAGACCTTTCATATTTGGTATGTATCATTATCTAATGGTCCTCTACTAAGATTATTCAAACTATGACCCCCGGGTCAAAATTTGCCCGCCCGGAGTGCTTATCAGTTTTACATAGGAAAATCTTTAAAAATCTACTTCTCTGAAACAAAAATTCCTTGACCTTTGATATTTGATATGTATCATCTAATGGTCCTCTATCAAGATTGTTCAAACTATGACTTCCGGACCAAAAATGGTCCGCCCAGGGGGCTTATCAGTTTTATATACGCAATTCTTTAAAAATCTCTGAAAATAAATTTCCTAGACTTTGATATTTGGTATGTATCATTATCCAATGGTCCTCTACCAAGGTTGTTCAATTTGTGACCCTCGGGCCAAAAATAGCACCACACGGGCTTATCAGTTTTACATAGACTTATTTAGAAAAACCTTTAAAAAAATTCTTCTCTGAAACCATAAGGCCAAGACCTGTAATATTTGACAGCTTAACCATATAGTCCTCCGCCAAGATTGTACAAATTATGACCATTAACTTAGTAAAATGGTCACGCCCTTGGGCATATCAGGTTTTTATAGACTTACTTAAGAAAACCTTAAAACTTCTTCTTCCCTGAAATGTCCATATTTGATATGTAACTTTGCCTAGTGGTCCTCTGCCAATAATGTTCAACTTACGACCCCGGGCGAAACCCTGGGGCTGATCAGTTTTTTCATTGTGAAAATATAAACTATTCAGACCTTTTAGCATGCAACTTTGCCTTATGGTTCTCTAACAAAGTTGTACAAATGATGACTTATGGATAAAAAATGGCCCCAACCCGGTGTTATCTCAGGTGAGCGCTTTAGGACCTTACGGCCTTCTTGTTTCTCGTACGATCGCATACGTTCGTGCCATACGCTCTAGTGTGACACCCCCTTTACAAGCAATACAAACAGTACCGCTACGACTGGAATCAAAGAATCACCCCATATGCTTATTGATACATGTAGGCTTCAACCATTTCAAGAAGTTTTCACCTGCAGAACTTGTCCCCTGCTTCAATTCTAAAGGGACATATTCCACTTGTTTAGCTCACCTGTCACAAAATGCTTAGGCGCGCTTAGGGTCGTTCTGTGTCCGTCGTGATATTTCGTGTTCAACATGTTATTGTATCAACACCTGAAGCATCTTAACTGATGAATGACCCTTGACTAGTCATGACCCTTGACTAGTCCTCTTGACCCTTGCCTAGTCCTCTTTAAAAGTTATATAAATGGTACCGGTCCGCTGCATTAGTTCAAGGAGTTTTATAAAGGTAATACAGGTGAGGTTTATAGTCTGGAATTTATATACAGCTCGCGTAGGCGCTATCTGTTCATGGTTTATATGTTTAATACACCATTCCCTACTTTTGCCATGACAATACATTGCTTTGTGTTACATTTGTGTTACAATGATTACATTAATACGCATTCATAAAGTACAGGGCCTGCAATGATTATTCATTAAGTAAAGGTTCAACTTGGGCAATACTGATGCTTAGGATCAGATACAGGTACATTTCAATTATTGAATGATATAATGTAAAATAAGTAAAAACGGAATTGGCCAGTGTTGGGTTCCATGCATACACGTTGTTAGCAGGACGGCCATACTGCGAAAAGTTCCTTATAGAGCCGTAATCTCAAGTCCAGCATCGCCGCCAATATTGTGAGATTGGTATATAACTAATTAACCTATTAGTAAAGACTTTGATGCATTTAATGTCTGCGAACAGAAAGCCTTTGTTTACAGATTGTAGTAAACTTTCTTTTGTATTCCCACTCGCCCTGTCCAGAAAGTCGGTATCGGTTATATAGTCAAGCTTGTCTTCAGCGGCCATCAAAAAAGCTGTCTAAGTATAGTAGTGCAAGACAGGTGGTATCTTAATGTAGGTCAAAAGTAATGCAGAAAGCTTCTACTTGAAGTGTCTGCATTACTTTGCCCCGCAGTAAGCAACTACCTGCTTTTTAAGAATCCTATGATCAATAAACGAATGGCCGCTTAAGACAAGTTCTACTATACAGGGATGTAGTTTATTGTTTTGAATTGTATACACTATTGTAGAATATTTTTGGTTATTTAGGTTATTGTACCGAATCACTTCTCGCATAACTTGCACTCACAGCATAGCCTCTCCAAACCGGATGCAAATTTAGTAGTGCTGTCGGTCTTTTCAGACACGAACCAACTTAATGCAGGTTGAAAGTCACACAGAAAGCTCCAAAGGAGCTTTTTGCATGACTTTCACCATTCAATAAGCAGCAACCTGACACAAAAGATCTAAATGTTTCTTTACTAAAATTCCGGTCTGAGGTCAGTACTATTTTTGTGAATCATGTGCATATAGATTAAAATATTTGATATTTTTTGGTGATGGCAGAAACAGTAGAATCAGGTCTATATTAGTTCATCATCAGACAGAGTAGAGCCTGATTAGGTATCTCCTACAGGGTCCGTTCTGTTTGCAAGGGCATCTAAATACGTCTCTGAGAGGTAAAAAGGAACAGTATACGAGTATACGGAGTATTCATGAATACATAATTTAAATGACATAGAATATTCGCTCTTCAGTTAGTTAGTCTACAAGTGAACTGTAGTAAATTGTTCTTTTTATATGGAACAAGCCATATGCAATGATTTATTGTGAATTTAACCCTTTCAACCCAGGACATGCATACTCTGTCATTTGCAAACAGTATAGACCGAGATCAGAGGGCTTTTAGAGGAATTATCTGATTAAGGTCAGCAATGTTTCTCATTCTTTATTCTCTAGCATTATTCAAACCTTCATACATAATGAACTCTGTTGCTAACACCGATGGACTATTCCACTCTGCAAGGGTGATCACTCTGAAAGGCTCAACCACCATCACTGTAAAGCTTGTCCTTTTATAAAAATAGTCTAAAAGCTCTAAACAAGCAGGGACTACCTTACAGCAGCATATGCGTTTTGCTCATATCATTATCTCCCTTTGGACGATTTGAGACACTTCATCCCTTATTCAGTTACCTATTACATTGTCTATTGCTCATTTGTTAAGCCCTGTTCCCACTGTCCCGAATTGGACCCCCGGTACGTCCCGGATGTGTGGTTCGGGGGAAACCGTGTCAAACCGGGAGTACATCCCTGGCGGCACCGTTAACATCCGGGAAGATCCTGGATGAACCCTGTTGACCCGACTTAATCCGGCAGACAGGCCCGGATTTTTTAAAATGTTTAATACAACCGGGAGTCACCGGGAAAGATATCCAAAACCGGCTTAATCCTGGCAATTCCGGGACAACCCGGTATATTCCAGCGCAGGTCCATGTATCTACCCTGGCTCTACCGTGATAGTCCCTAGTAATCGGGGATGTTGGTGAGCACCTCATCCACGATAGACCTGTGGTGAACCCCCGGTATTGGGCCGGTATATAGCTCCGGTGCACGACGGTATAGTCCCATTTTGTACCGGTGGAGTTAGGGACTTGCAATGTATGAGCCGGTTTGTCTGCCGGTCAACCCCCGTTTATACCCGGCTAACGCGGGCTTGTCACCGGCGCACACCTAGGATATGACGGGATGATACCGGTGGCCACCGCGGCACTACCGGCGGCGACCAGGGTCACACCGGGTTGTATCGTGTTCAACCGGGAAGCACGCCGGCCCTACACCGTAAATACACCGTGCCAAACCGGAAACTAACCGGTATAGTCCGGGGTCAAACTGGAAGATCCTGCTTCTAAATCGGGGGTACACCAAGGCAACGTCGGGAATATGGGAATGTACATTTATTTTTTAGAAATAAGGTCCCGTATCATCCCGGAATGCCGGCTATTTCTTCGCCGGGAGGTACCGTGGGGTACCGGGACCAGCACCGTGATAGTGGGAACGGGGCTTTAGATACAGTTATATCCGTCAACAGCGACTACCAACGATACTTTGGTCCTACATTTAGAAACCAGTTGCTCTTAGATATCCTTGTGGTTATTCATTATGTGGAAGATATAGATACGTAGTGTTACTGTACAGTACAACCTCTCTATAACGACCACTAAATTACATCAAGTAGTTTGTGTTAATGCAGGTGGTTGCTTAAAGCAATGTGAAAATAAAACGGAACGATCCTATAGGAGCGTTCTGTTTTACTTTCACCTTGCTTTAAGCAGCCATCTGCCCTAAATACCAACTAATTCACACAATTTAGTGGCCGTTGTAGAGAAGTTTTACTGTATCTTATTTTGTGTTACCGTCAAGGTTGTGTATTCTTACCAATGTGGATTTAAAGATCTGCGGCCCGATTTACTTAAGATCGTAAGACTAAAATTATCGTAAGTCCTGATATACGACACTCGCTACTACTCGAATAACTATTTTTCGTAAGACGGGTCCCAGTATTTAAGTGTCTTTGTTAATGTGGGATGGACCAATGTGGAAGCCTCGTCTAATTCCGACAAAGTCCAATCACATCTTGAATGCAACTGTTATGTGTGCTTTGTTACTTACATTTTATTGACCCGAATAAGGAAAATAATATGCATTTTTTTTATCACGCGAACGTATTTTCATTGTAATAAACTACGCCGCTAACCCTATCCCATGCACAGGTGCCAGACGCGTGACAGTTTCACAAATACTACTAATAAAACATCTTCAAATGGGTTTAGACAGTACTTTGACAGCAGAAAAAAAGGTTTTGATTTTTTGTGTAGTATACTGTCAAAGTATATCTAAACGCATTTGAAGGTGTTTGTCAGTAGTATTTATGAAATGGTCACGCGCCTGGCACCTGTGATCCCATGCTATAGGGAAGTTATAGCTCTTTCCGGTTTCACAAGGTCTGGTTATTCCAAAGAATCATCCGACAACAGAACAGCCCTACAGGAAACGGTCATTCGGGTGTATGGTAGCAAAGTAGATCAGACTTTTTGGGCAATATTAATCTTTTCCTTGTCTAATTCGGACAAAGCGGTGAAAGGTCGTATGGAGAAGGTCCGACACATAGACACACGTATTGTTTAAGTACCAGTCAAGTGTTGCTGTCATCCGGGATGTCACTTCGTGTCCGGAAATCGCACTTTACCGTTTCAACACGAACTGACATATGTGTGTAAATGTCTAGCCTGCTTTAGTTTTTTCTTAGACTGTCAAAGTGTTTCGATTCTATTCAGGTGTCGGATAAGTCGAAGTCTCATTTGGATCTGGACTGATTATCAAGTTTTTCATAAATTCACGAAACGTGTTGAAAGAGCTACCAAAGTTATCACACACTCGAGAAATAATGGACCCGAGCCACACCATAACCAAAGCTAGCAGACACTCGAGCAATAATGCACCCATATGTAAAACCAAGCGAACCTGCATTTACTGAATTTAGTGTTAATAGAGGAGATGAAGCTCGAATATTAAACTGATCTACAAACGACAATTTGCCCAGAATGTAAAGGATTATATTTCATGGCTATTAATGTAACCTTCGATTATGTAATAACAAAGGGGTGATAAAAAAACATTTTCAATGAGAAAATAAATCGAGGACAGAGCGAAAAACGTTTGCTAGTATTACATCTTCTTTACATCAAACCTATTCATGTAAACCTAATGACACTATGAATAATAATAATTATATTATTGAAGATTATATTTATTTATTAATTGGATTCATGGCATGTGAACACAAGCTATTTTTGCCATAGCCATATAATTCCATCAGCAAACAGAGCTGACCCAGATCAGACGCCTCCTGTAGGATCTCCTCAGACGACTAATGTCGGTCTTCTCAGATTGCAATGGTGTAAAGGATGTATAGATCAATGTAGTAATAATAAGCAATTTCAAATGATCTCAAGATATTCTACCATACGTTGAAATCATCTTCCTAGAACATAAAAGTAGCTAATCCATTCAGTGCGGGACCTCAGTCACTAATGATCTTTTTAAATCATGTAGACCAGACCTAGTGGCTCAATTTCATCAGGGTCTGCACTATTTGTCAAATTACATTTATTTTCTTACAAAATGTATTTTTTAATTTTGCAATAGTCTATTCAGCATTATTCTATTGTTATCTGATAACAATAGTCTAGGCGTGTAGTTCAAAACTGCTTGAAATGTTTCCACAACACTCCAATAGTGTTGCCATGCAATTGAAATAGCCTTCGAAATACATCTACATATATTACCAGTGGTCAATTGTATAATTCCTTCAACTGCCCCTTCAGAATTGAAATTGAGATCGCAATTTAACAACATCTCTTGGCGTAAACATGTAATTTCTAAGGTTTTTAAAAGATCATTTTATTATTATTGTCATACTATAATAACGTTGTTAATGAAAAGTTTTAAACAGTTAGATGATGTCATAGTGAAGTATTTTTGTTACCGATTAACCCATTAATTCCCTCATAGGCTATTTTTAGATTCAATTACTTTGAATAAATCTACCAAAAAGGAGCATTAACTAGAGAAAAAGAAACTTTTAGAAATTTGTAGTTATTGAAACCATTGTGATAAATAGAGCATTTGCTCCTATAGGAGCAAATGCTCTATTTATCACAATGTTTTCACAAAGTGAAAGTCAAGAGTCGTCAGTATGAGGGAATGGATTAAAAGTAAGACTTTGCTTCATGGAAGACGAAAATGATGCATACATCTACAATGGAGTATTTCAGTATGACCTGCAGCCTAAATTAGGTTACCGCCTGTCTTGAAGACCCAGCATTACAGCTCTTTTTGGTGATCGCATTACAGCTCTTTTCAGGGTCTGCTCTGTTTGCGTGTGAAATGAAATATATTTGATTCTATGGTTTCTGTCATGGTAAAAACCCCTTGTTAAAGAATTAGGTTAATTAATATTCGTGTCATTATTCTATACATGAATATTCATCAGGTAAAGAGTTTAAGAGTTTTACTATGTTCGGCAGTATAGTAAAGAGGATGAAAAAATGGACGGAGTACTACGTTTTATATAATACGTGTGTTTGATAAACCGTGTATACTTTAACCGTGTATAATTAAACCGTATATAATTTAATGGTGTTACCGTGTATAATTTACCCGTATATAACCAACAATGTAAAATTAAACCGTGTGTAACATAACGTGTATAATCTAAACATTTATAATCTAAACGTGTCCAATTAAATGAATTTCATCGTGTATAAACTAATCACGTATAAAATAACCGCGTATAATTTAGGCATGCATAATTTCACATGATTTTTACGGTTCTTCCCTTATGTTGAACCCCCCCCCCCCCAACATAATCACATCATCAACCAGTTACCCGATGTCCTATCGGGACCCAAACTGTTTGCATAGGCACTCACAGTTTGTCACATTGTCTGCGATAGAGGTCGGAACGTATTGTATCTGTAGACAAATTCGCCGACAGCTTAGCGCATTACAAATTATGGCAAATCTTATGAGGTTTTGTAATCAATGTCAAATTTGTAGTAATCAGGGTAGAACATTTTCTCACTCGTTTTCAAAAAGTGGTAAAGCATCACCATGATACGCCACTGGGTAACTCGGCGTCTCACAAGGATCCTATTTGTTTACAAGTTATTGTAAACTAAGCGAATCAGTAGTAATTTTGAATAAGCTGGTTCACAGTACTAACCTTTTGACCGCCCCTCGCGTACACATATAATTGTAGCACGTACATCCTTGTTTGGTAACTTAACAAGTGTAATGGCAGCATAGTGACAATGGCGCTAGTAAAAGTTTTATATTTTCTCCTTGCAGCATTTATTATCAAAGGTAAGAGTTTTATTTATGTCAGAAGTAAAGTAAAATTAACCATTTTCATAATGAATATTCACATACGAAATTATAAGTTTATGAATATAAATTAAATGCAGTTTTATAATGGCACACAGACAATGGACGTTTTGGCCATGATAAAACTGTAAAATAAGACCTATATTTTCCCCTATGGAAACATATCAGACACTTCGATAGGTGTTGTCCGAAGATAAACTTATACATACGAACTATGCAGTACGAAGTTGTGAGCAGGCACAGTCGTATTCAGCAGGTTAAACATTTCATGCGGTGTTCATCCTAATTAGTACATTATGTAAATACGATCAAAGCGATGTTAACCCTTTCCCTCACATAAACGTGTTTTCACGCATTTGCAAACAAAGTAGACACAGATCAGACGGCTCCTCTAGGGTCTGTTCTGTTTGCTAGTTGATTTTGAAAAAAAAATGTTTCTTTACTTTCTAAAATGGCGGCAAAGTTCCACTTTCCATATGGCATTCTAATTATTTTGTCCACGAATATTCAGTAGGTACTGACATTTGGAATAAACCTAGAACAGGGAAAGGGTTATTAGGAACTATAAAAGTTATTTTGCAGCTTCTGCCTGACTTGCATTTTTATTTCCCTTTAGCCTCTGATTATGAGTCATGCTATTTAACTCTGTTATAAAATGATGTTTGCTTGATATCCGATCTGTTCAATGTTTCAATTACTTCTAATTAGGTCAGGGTTTTGAGAACATTTTGACACAGTGTCAAGCAGCTTGCAATATGAGGAGACGCCGAGTTACTCGGCATCTCAACTGTATCCAAACTTTTTGCAAATGCGAGTCAGGCAGTGTTTTAACCCATTACCTCATAGGCTATTTTTAGATCCAACCTCTTTGAATAAATCTACAGAAAAGGAGCATTAACTAGAGAAAAGGAAACTTTTAGAAGTTTGTATTTTGAAACTATTGTGATAAATAGAGCATTTGCTCCTATAGGAGCAAATGCTCTATTTATCACAATGGTTTCACAAAGTGACTGTTACAGAGTCGTCAAAAGTCGTCAATATGAGGGAATGGGTTAACGACCGAGTAATGCTAAACTGTTAGTACGTGAATGCTCTGGCCCTTATCGTAACTAATTGATTTAATTCCTGTATCAAACTATAAAATAACGGAATTTGGTGCTGGTAAACAGCAGATAATCGGATATGCGACATATAAGCAGGAGCTCCTTCGGGATATAGGTCTACACTGTTTGCAAAGGCGTAAAAGATGAATTATCAAGTGATGAATTAATCTTCGAACATGGTGCATACGTTTTATGTTTATTTCATGTTAGATAATTCTGTTCTGCAATAATGTTGTCTATTTTGCTTTTTTTTATTATAAAAAAATGTAGTTTTACAATCTCAGGTTCCTGAAACGATTCCGAGTTACTCATCTGAGTTAGGCCCAATTTAGTTTGTTTGGGTAATTATGAATGGAATCATCGCTGCAGAGAGTTATACAGACATCAGACGAGACTTGAGTCTTTTTGCAAACTAGGGGATCTAGTTTAGTTATAAAAAAAACACATTCTTTTTCAGCGGCTGTTTCGGGCGACACGAAATTCGAGCCTCGGCCCTATGACGGCTGGTACAACAACCTGCAACACCCGGATTGGGGAGCCGCCGGTATGCAATGAATTCTTCCCGTCTTTTCGCAAGTTCTTGAACCCAATTTTATACCACAGGAACCCGGTCTTAGGACCGCTCAACGCCTTATGTGATAGACATGTATTTTCACGCCTTTGTAAACAGAATATACACAGATGAGACGACTCCTGTAGGATCTGTCTGATTATGGTCTACCCAGTCTCTGTTTGCTTATGCTTAGATCTAATTCTACAGTTTTTGGCATGTCTCAAAACGTTTGTGTTCATATACCATACTGAAAAATCAGTTGATAAATATCACTTATGTTATTATTTCTTACATTGATATTTACTAGATACAGGGTTGAAGTCGACATGGAAGTCTATTATTACTGGCACTAGATCGAAAACAGACACTACATGTAGTTTGTTTATAACACATGTATACATTACTGCCAATGAAATAAACTATAGTCTTTTTCGATCTAGTGCCAGTGTCTATTATATATACAGAATGCGACCGCCTAAAAGAGGTATAATTCTAGGTGCTAGATGCAGATGGTAGCTTAATGCAGGACAAAAGTAATGCAGAAAGCTCCTAGAGGAGCTTTCTGCATTACCTTTGTCCTGCATTAAGCAACCACCTGCTTATAAAGATACCCATGTTTATTCATTAAGTGGTCACATTAGAGGGATTCTACTGTATTTATACATTGTACAGTAAAACCTCTCTTTAACGGCCACTAACTTACATCAAGTATTTTGTGTTAAAGGCAGATGGCTGCTTAAAGCAAGGTGAAAGTAAAACAGAACGCCCCTATATGATTTACTTTCACCTTGCTTTAAGCAGCCACTTGCCCTAAATACCAACTAATTAACACAATTTAGTTGCCGTTATGGAGAGGTTTTACTGTATATACAAATAAGTAACCGGAAATAATAACGTTTTATGGTTCTGACTTGTGTCTCATGTGGCTCGTACTTGTCTAGGATTCTGAACCACTTTCCCAGTCCTACCATCCTAAAAATACCAAACCAGTCTCCATGTGCTTGCTTTCAATTTGGCTTACTTGTGCGTTGAGAGAAATGAGCAGAATATGTATACACATTAACCCCTTCCGTGCCACAATGACGGGTTTATGATATCACATGCAAATAATTTGGATCCAGATGAGACGCCGAGTAACTCGGCGTCTCATCAGGATCCAAACTGTTTGTAACTCTTTTTACTGTTTTATAAAGAAAATGGAAGAAGTGTACACACTTACCCTAAATTAAACGAAACTCTGCACAGCAGACGACAATGCTGGCACCGAAAGGGCTAATAATTAACGGCTAGAATTTATTGAGTATAAACCTTTATTACATTGACATACGATGTAACCCTTTAATCCACGCCGTTTAACGCATCTGCAAACAGAGTAGACCCAGACCAGACAACTTATGTAGGAACTGTCTGATCAGGGTGTGATCTGTTTGCTTCACGAATTATACAGATCTGATTCTACAGTTTCGACCATGGCCAAAACTTCCTGTGTTCATATTTCATCATGAAAAATACATCTACTAAAACGCAGCTTTTCGATATTCATGATGTCATTATTTCTTACATGAATATACATACAAGGAGTAAAGGTTTAAATAAGTATAGTTTCACATATATACCATATCGATAACGCGAAGGAGTACACTAACTAATCGTTTCATGATACTTTCATTGCTACTTATTTGTGTTCAATTTTTCTCACTGAGCTGACCAGTACTAATGAGTAGTTACAACTCACGACATGGAGTAGAAATGTGGACAGTTTTGTTGCGAGGTGTTTTCTTGCTCCAATCACCTATTACCCCCTAGACTGTTTTCAGACCCGATCTCTTTGAATAAAATCTACTAAAAAGGAGCATTTGCTAGATAAAAGGAAACTGTTTAGAATCGTGTAAGTCTTGAAACCATTGTGATAAATATTTATCACGGTTGTTTCAACATCTGACTTTTACAGAGGCGTCAAAAAGCATTAATATGAGGGAATGCGTTAATAATGGGAACTCAGAATTCATCACTATATTAATTCGTTTATTTTCTCTCAAGATACCCAGCTGGTACGTCACAGTAAAGTGGCCTATGCCGACAGTGTGTATCAACCATCGGGACAGAACCGCCCCGACCCCCTCACTATCAGCAAAGCCGCACACCAAGGACCGGCTGGGCTGGGCTCCTACCACGGTCGTACTGCAATGCTGGTCTATTTTGGTAAGATTATTCCTCCACATCAACGCTTTTTCAATCTTTGTGCAGTAGAACCTGTCTATAGTGTTCATGTAATGAATGAACAAGAGGTTCTAGAACAGCAGCTGTTTGTTGTCTGCATAACTTCCATCCTGCATTTAGGTATACCACCTGTCTTAAAATTCAGAATTAGGTACTATTTATTTGTTCGCCTCTAACTGCCCAGGTGAAATGTCTACTAAAACTGGTGCATCAACCGAATCCAAACTGTTAGATTTTGTTAAACGGGAAGAAAGTTCTAGCAGACGAGACATTTTGCAGACATAAAAATACAAGGCATTGACAAACGTATTTGAATGACTTGCCATTTTGGTAAAATCCATCAAACGCTAATTAACCGTTAATCTGCTGCGCGTGGATGGGTGATTATATAAATATGTAAACAGTTTGGATCCAGATGAGACGCCCAGTAACTCGATGTCTCATCAAGATCCAAACTGTTTGACAATTTGATAGTAGGTTTTGGAAATAAACGCAAGATACGTCAATGTTGAAAACTGATGGAGACACCATTGTTTTTTACTACCAAACATTTATTCAATATGGTTAAGTTAAACTGTAACTATCAACACATACGAGTACGAGCGTATCAGCACATACGAGTACGAGCGTATCAGCACACGAGCGTATCAGCATATACGTGTTCGGGCGTATGATTTATACCCCCACTCAAGTAGTTGAAGGGAATCATTGCATACACAACACAGTAATGAGAGATAAAATAGCGCGCACAACAAAACAGACTGCCAACAACTGTCGAGACAAAACCCCAGTGATCAGACTGTATACAAATTAGCTGAATACTCCTACACTGGGCAATAAATCCATGAAACATCTTCCAATTGGAATGTTATTCGGATATCTGAGACGTCATTTTGATATACGTATCTTCTATCAATGACGAATCTTCCCTTATTACGGTTTTACACGAATCTAGTCGATCTTTAAGACAGATTGTAACTTCACTCAGCATGAAAGTAAAGCAGAAAGCAGACGAGGGAGCTTTCCGCATTTAACCCTGCTTGTAAGGTCTCTTATTTATGTTCATTTAGTGGTGTATCTAGGGGGTTTCTACTGTAGCTGCTAGAAGTGAACTATAATTTGTTTAGTCTGGCCAGCGATCATAAACAGCGTAGGAACACAACGACTTAGCTTTTACACTAATTGCATGCAAATATTCAAATGTCATTTTCCTCACAATGCAATTCAATGTACTAATCGTGGCAATATCTTCTCAGGTCAACAAATAGTTGAAGAAATTGTGGATTCCCAAAGACCCGGTTGTCCGATCGAGTACTTCAATATTAAGGTTCCGTCAACAAGACCCGAGTTCGATCCTCACAGGAAGGGAAATGTGGAGATGACATTCAGGCGTAGCAGATACGACCAGAGGACTGGCTACTCGCCGAACAGTCCTAGACAACAGGTTAGTGGGCTTCACTGTAGCTGGCTCGTGTTATGGTGCATGTTGTACAAGACATACGTCGTTGATAGGTCTACACTATCATTGACTCGAGTTATGGTACATGTTTATAAAAAGGACAGCAGACTGATGGTATACACTATAACTGACTTGAGTTATAAAAGACAGCATATTGGTTGTCTACACTATAACTGACTTGAGTTATAAAAGACAGCATGTTGATAGTCTACACTAAAACTGACGTGAGTTATAATAGACAGCATGTTGGTAGTCTACACTATAACTGAATTGAGTAATAAAAGGCAGCATGTTGATAGTCTACACTAAAACTGACGTGAGTTATAAAAGACAGCATGTTGGTAGTCTACACTAAAACTGACGTGAGTTATAATAGACAGCATGTTGGTAGTCTACACTATAACTGACTTGAGTTATAAAAGGCAGCATGTTGGTAGTCTACACTAAAACTGACGTGAGTTATAAAAGACAGCATGTTGGTAGTCTACACTATAAGTGACTTGCGTTATAAAAGGCAGCATGTTGGTAGTCTACACTAAAACTGACTTGAGTTATAAAAGGCAGCATGTTGGTAGTCTACACTATAACTGACTTGAGTTATAAAAAGCAGCATGTTGGTAGTCTACACTAAAACTGACGTGAGTTATAAAAGGCAGCATGTTGGTAGTCTACACTATAAGTGACTTGCGTTATAAAAGGCAGCATGTTGGTAGTCTACACTATAACTGACTTGAGTTATAAAAGGCAGCATGTTGGTAGTCTACACTAAAACTGACGTGAGTTATAAAAGACAGCATGTTGGTAGTCTACACTATAACTGACTTGAGTTATAAAAGGCAGAATGTTGGTAGTCTACACTAAAACTGACATGAGTTATAAAAGACAGCATGTTGGTAGTTTACACTATAACTGACTTGAGTTATAAAAGGCGGCATGTTGGTAGTCTACACTATAACTGATTTGAGTTATAAAAGGCAGCATGTTGGTAGTCTACACTAAAACTGACGTGAGTTATAAAAGACAGCATGTTGGTAGTCTACACTATAAGTGACTTGCGTTATAAAAGGCAGCATGTTGGTAGTCTACACTAAAACTGACGTGAGTTATAAAAGACAGCATGTTGGTAGTCTACACTAAAACTGACGTGAGTTATAAAAGGCAGCATGTTGGTAGTCTACACTATAAGTGACTTGCGTTATAAAAGGCAGCATGTTGGTAGTCTACACTATAACTGACTTGAGTTATAAAAGGCAGCATGTTGGTAGTCTACACTAAAACTGACGTGAGTTATAAAAGACAGCATGTTGGTAGTCTACACTATAACTGACTTTAGTTATAAAAGGCAGAATGTTGGTAGTCTACACTAAAACTGACTTGAGTTATAAAAGACAGCATGTTGGTAGTCTACACTATAACTGACTTGAGTTATAAAAGGCGGCATGTTGGTAGTCTACACTATAACTGATTTGAGTTATAAAAGGCAGCATGTTGGTAGTCTACACTAAAACTGACATGAGTTATAAAAGACAGCATGTTGGTAGTCTACACTATAAGTGACTTGCGTTATAAAAGGCAGCATGTTGGTAGTCTACACTAAAACTGACTTGAGTTATAAAAGGCAGCATGTTGGTAGTCTACACTATAACTGACGTGAGTTATAAAAGGCAGCATGTTGGTAGTCGACACTATAACTGACTTGAGTTATAAAAGGCAGCATGTTGGTAGTCTACACTTAAACTGACGTGAGTTATAAAAGGCAGCGTGTTGGTAGTCTACACTATAACTGACTTGAGTTATAAAAGGCGGCATGTTGGTAGTCTACACTATAACTGATTTGAGTTATAAAAGGCAGCATGTTGGTAGTCTACACTAAAACTGACGTGAGTTATAATAGACCTGCACTATAAGTGACTTGCGTTATAAAAGGCAGCATGTTGGTAGTCTACACTAAAACTGACTTGAGTTATAAAAGCCATCATGTTGGTAGTATACACTATAACTGACTCGAGTTATAAAAGGCAGCATGTTGGTAGTCTACACTATAACTGACTTGTGTTATAAAAGGCAGCATGTTGGTAGTCTACACTATAACCGATTTGAGTTATAAAATGCAGCATGTTGGTAGTCTACACTAAAACTGACGTGAGTTATAAAAGACAGCATGTTGGTAGTCTACACTATAACTGACTTGAGTTATAAAAGGCAAAATGTTGGTAGTCTACACTAAAACTGACATGAGTTATAAAAGACAGCATGTTGGTAGTCTACACTATAACTGACTTGCGTTATAAAAGGCGGCATGTTGGTAGTCTACACTATAACTGATTTGAGTTATAAAAGGCAGCATATTGGTAGTCTACACTAAAACTGACGTGAGTTATAAAAGACAGCATGTTGGTAGTCTACACTACATGTATAAGTGACTTGCGTTATAAAAGGCAGCATGTTGGTAGTCTACACTATTATATAACTGACGTGAGTTATAAAAGACAGCATGTTGGTAGTCTACACTATAACTGATGGATTCAAAGAGATTAGGGACTATTCATACCATCAATACCCCAACCAGCACAGTGAGACACACACATCCACCAAGTGTTTACAAACAATGTTTATTTATAGCCGACATGGTATTCCTCAACCAATATTTTGCAAGCAGTTCTGTAGGATGAACGCCGTCAGTTTAAAGATTATAACAAAATCGTCCTATTGTGGACAGTTTAGGCTATATTGGACAGCATCATCCCTTTGCCATCTGAAGTCCTCTATATATAGTAAGTTTTTTTTCTGTTTTTTTGGCGGGGTGGGGTTGGGGTGGGGTGGGGTGGGGTGGAGGTAGGGTGTATAAAGGCGTTGGATAGTGTTATACAGCACTCCATATGTATAGCATAATGTATATTTCAAAGGTGTCTCTTATGTTCGAAAGGGGGATTCGTGTCTCCACAGTCACAAGAGAGTGGCAGAATCGACACTCCGTGGCTAAGGCAGCAGTCCTTATCATTGGTAATTATTAGCTGCTTTTTATACGCCCGAAGGTTACTTCGGTTGTATTATGGTATGACGCTCGTCCGTCTGTCTGTCTGGACGTCCGCTCACACGAATTGATGGTTAAGTGACACTGATCTTTTTTTTTCTGTAACTTAATTTCCATTTTATGTGACTATTTTTAACAAAAGAATAGTCACATAACACTCAATCCGTGAGAACGTGCGTCCATCTGTCCGCGCTAACAATTCCTGTTTATGTGGCTATGAGAACAAAAGATCTTTTGTTTTCATCGGTTTTATTTGGCTAATTTATGTGGTTTTTACGAACAAAAGAATAGCCACATACACTAAATCCGTAAGAACGTCCGTCTGGTAGACAAGCGCGTTTACCACTAGACCACCGCACCACCACCAATCGTCTACAAACAGTACCATTTAATAGTTGACAGCATGTTCCTCAACTAATATGTTGCAAGACGGCATGTTGGTGGTCTATACTATACCTGACTCGTGTTCTAAATACTGCAGATTGGTGGTTTACACTGTAACTGACCAGCGTTTTAAAATAATGCAGATTGGTGGTTTACACTGTAACTGATTCGCGTTTTAACATACTGCAGATTGGTGGTTTACACTGTAACTGACTCGCATTTTAATTACTGTAGATTGGTGGTTTACACTATAATTGAATCGCGTTTTAAATACTACAGTATGATGGTTTACACTGTAATCGACTAGCGTTTTAAAATAATGCAAATTGGTGGTTTACACTGTAAATGATTCGCGTTTTAGCATACTGCAGATTGGTGGTTTACACTGTAACTGACTCGCATTTTAAATACTGTAGATTGGTGGTTTACACTATAACTGAATCGCGTTTTAAATACTACAGTATGATGGTTTACGCTAACACTGTAACTGACTCGCGTTTTAAAATAATGCAGATTGGTGGTTTACACTGTAACTGACTTGCGTTTTAAAATAATGCAGATTGGTGGTTTACACTATAACTGACTCGCATTTTAAATACTGCAGATTGGTGGTTTACACTATAACTGAATCACGTTTTAACATACTGCAGATTGGTGGTTTACACTATAACTGAATCGCGTTTTAAAATACTGCTGATTGGTGGTTTACACTATAACTGAATCGCGTTTTAACATACTGCAGATTGGTGGTTTACACTATAAATGACTCGCATTTTAAATACTACATATTGGTGGTTTACAATATAAATGACTCGCGTTTTAAATACTGCAGAGTGGTGGTTTACATTGTAACTGACTCGCGTTTTAAAAGACACAGATTGGTAGTTAACACTATAACTGACACGCGTTTTAAAAGACACAGATTGGTAGTTTACACTATAACTGACTCGCGTTTTATATATTGCAGATTGGTGGTTTACACTATAACTGATCCGCGTTTTAAAATACTACACTATAAATGACACACGTTATGGTGTAGGCCGAGTTTTGAGCTGACGAAAGTTTACATGTAAGTTAAGGTTATAAAACGATGGCTTCATTTCAGTATAAAATGTATATAACCTGGCCAAGACTACATTCACACATAGATAAACCAATGAAAACAATAAACGTGCATTAACGTAGAAAAGCATGAAAAGGATTATCACAGTTTTAAATGGATTATCACAGTTTTAAAATCTAGTTTTAAATTAAGAAATACACAGGTTATAAAATGCTATAACACGGTATATTACAGTAAACCCCTACAGTAAAAGCGACCATCAATTTGTACAGTAAAATCCCTGTGAATTATGCCCCTTTTTAGTGGTCGCATTAGAGGGGGTTTAATGTAGTATATTTCTGGGTGTAAGCAACCACCTGTTTTTAAAGACATTAAAGTATTCGCTTTAAAGTGCAGATTTGAGGTTTCTCAACTGTACAAAATTTTGAGTGTAGAAGTCAATAAGAATGCTCAAATAAACTAGTGATAATTTCATAAGCATAAAAATACTCTATAGTCGTCAAGGAATTTATAATACGTTAAGTAAATATTCCACCATGACCGAAATTAAAATAACTCTTCAAACTAATCCGTATCCTGCTATGTATTCGCAAATGGTTTGGATCCAGAGACGCCTGGGCAAGCAATGTCTCATCAGGATCTGGTTGACAATCAACCAATAGTTGTCCAAACTGAACAGATCCAACATTGAGCAGATATTTTTTTTACAGCAAGGTAAGTATTGGACGTATTATACGTTAATAAAATTAAATCATGAACGTCAAGGAACTTTTCATATGAAAAACGAAAAATTCCCGAAACTGATTTCTTATGAAATACAGATATTTGATCATGCGAAATCGTTAGAAACTTGATCTTTACCTATTGTGCATTCTGTGAGATACAGCATGCAGTGTTTGACATACACCAACCGCTGTAAAATGAGTGTTTTATTTCCTGCAACCTGACAAACAGTGCAGAACTTGATGAGTCAGAATTTCTCTGGTACAGTAGCTGGTCTAGATCTAGACTGTTAGCCGAGGTCCACTCGAATCGACCCCGAAGACAAAATCTAGAAAATATGAACCAGATACCTTGAACGTAATCGATGAGATAGAATCAAGACTTTTTGTGAATACACTAGAAGTGATGTGGCTACAAGTTTTCTACTCGTGTAATGAACAGTTATGCATGAATTAATTTATTCATGAATATGTATATACTTTATACTTAAAAAGTATTTTTTCAAGGGAATGGTTGGCTTACACAAAATCTGTAGGATAAGATCTATATAACATCATAAGCAATTAGAGTAGACCCTGATCAGACGACTCCTACAGGAGTCGTCTGAGCTGAGTCTACTCGGTTTACAACTACGTGAAAAAGCATCTATATGAGGCAATGGTTAATTATCAGTGAAACTACGCGTGGGTATAGGTCTGATAAAACGTCATTATCTTCTCGTATAAAATACCCATATTTATTCATCTGAATGTTTGTATACACATTTAATTTCGTTATACATGTATTTGAAATAAAACTGTAATTACATTTGCAGCATTTTCGATCCAGAGTGTAAGTAACCTGGCGCTTTATCAGGATTCAAACTTATTTCTCACAGTGGGTTGGAAAGAAATGCAAGTTAAATCAAATTTGACAATTGAAGTAGAGCATACTATCCACCATACTATCCACCATACTATCCATTAACGTATATGTGAAGTCTAAACGTCAAATGAACTGATACGAAAGTATGACCAGTGGCGAAACAGAGATATAGGTTGAAAAAGCAACCTCGACATAAAACACCTATGGTTGTATTGTGAAGTTCACCATCTCACCACTCACACACATGTGTAATGCTTTGTAATATGACATCTATATTGGCAGATATAGTCCTGAACCAAATGCTACTTTAATTTTCTAGCCAACCATCTATCTAAATTCAAACTAAATGACTGCATAACAAACGTCATTCTCTGGTATATACTGTCACTACAAACGCGCCTCACTCATAGGCACATCTCTGGTATGTTCTGTCACTACCAACGCGCCCACCCATAGGTACAGCTCTTCTGTCACTACAAACGCGCCCAATCTATAGGTACAACTCTGGTTATTTCTGTCACTACAGACACGCTCCACCTTTAGGTACAACTCTGGTATCTTCTATCACTACAAACGCGATACAACTCTGGTATGTTCTATCACTACAAACGCGTTCAACCTATAGGTACATATCTGGTATCTTTATCACTACAAACGCGTTCCACCTAAAGGTACAACTCTGGTATGTTCTGTCACTACAAACGCGCTCCACCTTTAGGTACAACTCCGGTATCTTCTATCACTACAAACGCGATCCACCTATAGGTACAACTCTGGTATGTTCTATCACTACAAACGCGCTCAGCCTATAGGTACATCTCTGGTATCTTTATCGCTACAAACGCGTTCCACCTAAAGGTACAACTCTGTCACTACAAACACGCTACTCCACCTTTGGGTACAACTCTGTTAGGTTTAATCACTACAAACGCGCTCCACCCATATGTACAACTCTGTTAGGTTCTATCACTACACACGCGCTCCACCTATAAGTACAACTCTGGTACGTTCTGTCACTACACACGCGTTCTGTCTATAGGTACAACTCTGGTATGTTCTCTCACTACAAACGCGCTCCACCTATAGGTACAACTCCGGTATGTTCTGTCACTAAAAGCAACCTCCATCTATAGATCTAGCTGCGGTATCTTCTGTCACTACAAACGCTCTTCACCTATAGTTACAGCTCAGTTCACGACATAGAATAATGTTCACGGTAAAAAACCCACCAGCAAAACAAATGTATGTGTGTATACTGACTAATCTAATATAGCAACTGGCTGACTGACACACAGACTGACTTGCTGACTGGCTGACATGTAGACATACTGACTGACTGATTGACTTACTTACTTTCTTACTTACTGACCGACTGACTGACTGACTGACGGACTGACGGACTTACTTACTCTTACTGGCGTACTTAATTACTTACCTTACTTAGTTACTTAGTAAACTTAGTTACTTGCTTACGTCTTACTTACTTACTTACTTGCCTACTTGCTTACTTACTTCTTTCTCATTTTCTTTCTTACTTACTTACTTTCTTATACTTACTTATCTTACTTATCTTACCTTACTTATTTTACCTTACCTATCTTACCTTACTTACTTTACCTTACTTATACTTATTTATTTACTTACTGTCTGACTTACTGACTTATATGTACTTACTTTACTTACCTTAATGTAGTTCTGGTCTGAGATACATACTTTACTTCAGCGTTCCTGTGATGATTTGAAATGTTGTTTTCGTTCAGCTAAACGAAATCACTCCATTCCTGGATGGTCAAGTAATCTATGGTCCAGCAAAAGCATGGACGGATGCTATAAGATCTTTCAAAGGCGGACGCTTGGCCGGTACAAACCCAGGGTCAATACTGTTCGAATTTCCGCTGGACAACAAAGTGCGGCTACCCTTTGCCAACCCACCAGTTGCTAGTGAACACGAGCTGAAACCAGTATCGAGATTCCATGGTATACCTTCATTTCATCTCATTTTTGTGAGTAAGACTTTCGGTTGGGGCTTAGGTAGGTTGGTGGTTTTACCCGGGTATTCGTCTGTGCACTAAACATTGTAATTTTTTCCATGCGCTGAAAAAAAAAACCCCATCAGGGGTCTTCCTCCACTTGTGATTAGCTGAACGTCATGATATGTAATGACTGAACTACTGTTCAAGCGACGTAAATCTCCGATACAAACAAACGCAATAATTTCTCTCAACATCTTGTTTGTTTCAGGAGTCATGTATTTCTTAACGTTTGTTGTTTAAAACTCGCGCTCGTTTGTTTTATTTTTTTACTTTTACTTAAACATTCGCCTGCTAAGGGCGACCTGGCCGACATTTGCACACATCATGGAAACGGGTTAGACGCCGAGTAGGTTCCGATGGTAGGAGCACAAAGCAGCAATGTGAAAAGAAAAAAATCAGACTCGGTTTTATTGAGTCTGTTCATGAGCAGTTATTAAAAGTGCACACTACTCACACCTCTAGCACCGGCTTAAGCGGTATTCAATTTTCAAAACCAATAATATCGAAACTAATGATCTCGAAACTCAGCGGCTCAGTCTCATCAAGATCCAAACTGTTTGACACTCGGTCAATAGATTCTTTAAGGTTTAACCCTTTCCTCCATAAATACGCCTTTCTACGCCTCTGTAAAAGTCACTTTATGAAACCATTGTGATAAATAGAGCATTTGCTCCATTGGAGCAAATGCTTTATCTATCACAATGGTTTCAAAACTACACAATTCTAACATTTGTTTTCTCTAGTAAATGCTCCTTTTGGGTAGATTTATTCAAAGAGGTAGGATCTAAAATAAGCTAAGTCTGCGAGGGAATGGGTTAAACGAATCGAAAGTAAGTAAAGCTTGTAGTAGATAGTAGATCAGAGTTTGAGCACACATATTTTGTAAGTAGGCTAAGGGTTAAAAAAGGCATAATCACAACATTAAACACAGACCCGAGTTACGTTTAGGTAATTACAGATTCGGCATTATCAGTGAAATAATTAATTGAAATTGGTCGAATACCAGTTGATATGTTTTGTTTGTCGTTATCTCTGTCGAATGTTCTCGTGTCTTAAACCTTTACTCCATGAATACACATTTTAACACATTTGCAAATAGAGTAGGCCCAGATTAGATGGCCCCTGTTCTGTTTGCTTGTGTTGTAATATATATTTAATTCTACAGTTTCTGTCATGACCAAAACTTCTTGTGTTCGTGTGACTGTATAAAATAATCTAATAAGTATTCATGATGTCATTATTTCTTATATGAATATTCATGGAGTAAAGGATTAATTTACATATACTGTAGTTGAACTTTTTTGGTGGGTATATACATAGAGTTGAACTTTTTGTGGCGGGTATTTGCATAGAGTCCGTCTATTATTATGAACGATGTTGTCTGTCTTTAGCTTTGTCCAATATGTACTTTGATTTTTACGATACAGTTTTGCCAAAAAAAAAACAATGTCTGCTCCAATGTGATATGGTGTAAGTTTTTACTTACATGTACTTGCGATTCGTTCAGGCATTGTAGACTCTACTGACCGAGCATGAAACAGTTGGAATCCTGGACATCATCATCGGTGTTTTGATGTATATTTACGCTAATTTTCAATAATCAAATCCACTGCCTGCTTATATGTTAAAACTGATAAATCAGGTATTCGATCAAAAGAATTGATATCTGAAATTTCAATAACTGAAAACAGTGTAATACATTTCGGATCATGAAGACAAAACATAAGACGCGAATGAAATTGTTAACA
This sequence comes from Azorinus chamasolen, assembly GCA_963576725.1. Lineage (NCBI taxonomy): Eukaryota > Metazoa > Mollusca > Bivalvia > Cardiida > Solecurtidae > Azorinus > Azorinus chamasolen. Next base: position 78,788,807 of record OY755239.1, read on the forward strand.
ATTAACCATTTACAATGAAACCCAGCATCCTGTATATTTAACAACAGCCATTGGTAACCCTAGAGGCCATGAAAACCCATTCCTATTGTCGTTCGGAATACTTTGGTTTCGGTGGCACAATCTGGTGGCCGATCAAGTTGCGAGAGATTTCCCAGATTTCGAAGATGAAAAGATTTTTGAAATTGCAAGGAAAAGAGTGATTGCCCAGTATCAGGTGAGATAACCATTTTTCTACCGAAAAAAGGTTCACAAAACTACTATTTACGACATTTCAATGTCATTTTATCTCACAAACTACTGTTTACGACCTTTCGACTTACACGGTATTTCACATCCTGAATTTTATGGTGATGTGATTTACAAACTTCGTAAGATTATTGGACATACCCATTTTCTCACTTTGTAAGAGTGTATAATGTAATGTAATATAATATGTAAAAAATTCGTTAAAAAGGGATATGATCCTTTAGTACTACAACATACTGCATGTCTGGTTGTCAACCCTTTTACAGTTGGCAATCACGCTGCCCTCTTTGCATGTACGCCGACAAGAAAGGTTTAGTACTCTATGAAAGCGACCTCTTAAATCCGGAAACGGAAGGAGGACGTCCGGTATCTGTACTATTTCGTTTTTGTTGTACCCTTTATTACTTTTCGCAGTTATTCTGTTTGCAGCACATTCATTGAGTACACTAGCGATAGGTGGTGCAGTTTGATTTACTTAAATGTTTTCGTTTTACATTCACTTTATCACTGTATTTGCCATCGCGGTTGTTGTATATTAGTCAGAGAAGGGATACGTTTATTTACACTGTTTGTCTTTTAGGGTGGGGATGGAATAAGTGTGAGGTTGGGCGCCCCAAATCCGGTTTAATAACCCCCAGTGACTTTTGTCACTGACCGTTCCAAGGCGGTACTTCCATCTTCCCCCTATTGTCTGTTAAAATGTCTTTGTGCGTCTCTTTATGTTTTTGCTAGCTATATGCATTTGCTGTGTTTTCTTGTGTTTCTGTTCGGGGTTCTGTATCTGGTGTTTCCTGCATGACTCATATTGGTACTTTTACTATTTTGATTCGCTAGCATTTATTAATCATGATGGGATGCCGATCTTCTCGGCATCAACCTGTATTCAAAATGTTTGCAAATATCAATTAATTCCCTGTTAATGGGTACGGGGTTTACATTAAAACCCCTGTAATCCCTAATTTTAGTATAGAAGAATTTAGATACTTTAAGGCAGGTGGCTACAAGACTTTCACCTTGCTTTAAGCAGTCACCCGTCTCCAAGGCCGATATTTATACTAAATTGAACGTCCGGTGTAGAGGGTGTTTACTATATTGCACAATACTAACGGCTTCTACTGGACATGGTGGGCAATGGTTTTATTGTGATAGATGAGAAATAAATGGAAGTATTCCACGACGTTCTTTATTACAGATAAACAGTAGAGCTTCTTTAAAGCTACACTTGGTGTTGTTAAAACATGGAATTCTGGAAGCCTTTCCCTATACTAACGCCTTTTAACGACCTTTCCTCAAACGAATGCCGTTTAGCTGTTTCTCTCAAACTCACGCATTTTAACCCCTTCCCTCAAACTAATGCCGTTTAACAATTTTTCTCATACTCACGCATTTTAACCCCTTCCCTCAAAGTAACGCCGTTTAACCATTTATCTCATACTCACGCATTTAACCCCGTCCCTCAAACTAACGCAGTTTAACCGTTGCCCTAACATTCACGCATTTTAAACCCTTCCCTCATACTAACGTCGTTTAACCACTTTCCTCATACTCGCGTGCTTTTGAACCATTTTCCTAATATTAACACCTTTTAATGCCTTTGCTAATAGAGATGGTTGCTTATGGAATGATATTAACCTGATCCTACAGTGTTTATATTGTGTTTACATTATAGAAACTAAGTTAAGTGATCGATCCACGCATACTGTTCATAAAGAAAATGTTAAATACAGAATTAAAGTAATGCCTTAGAGACAATAAGAGCAATAAGGCTCCTCTCAAGTGGATGATGCTTGTAAAACTCTTCCAAGATGAACATTTGTGCATGAATTGACCACTTTCCCCCTTGATATTCATTAACTTAATTATACGTAAGTTTTAATGGGAAGTGTTGGCTGAGCAAAACTGTAGGATCAGATCTATATAATTTCAGAAGCAAACAGAGCCGATTCTGATCAAACAGCCATCTGATTGCAGTCTACTCTGTTTGCAGAAACACGAAAGGGGAAAGGACTGAACATTGAAACGTGCTATAAAGAGTGATTTGTATACAGCACACTATTGAACATGTTTTTTTGTGTTTGTACCCCTCCCTTCTTTGTTACAAACGTTTATCTGACAAATCCAAAACCAATTAAAGGAACTAATAACCTATGACGAAAAGGAGATAAAACAAATTGACTCAGAAACACCAATGGTGTGTATGTGGAGAAACTAAAGCCTTGCAAACAACTTGTTTTTTACAGCCATACAGGTGTTTTGAGTTAACTATTCTTTTTTTTTCAATGTACATTTATAGATACTAATAGATACTTGTGCCGAAGAACAAACCACATTCTATTCCGATTTGTAGGACTCGTGTTTTTTTTTTTATCAAGGAAACGATTTTTAATAAGTTTCAAGGTGCATCCATTTTTTGTCTGAAATGTTTACGTAGATCTGAACGTATATTATCTTGTCATCATGTTTAGTAAATCATGACTCCTCCATTTTTAGAAAATCGTATTCTATGACTGGTTGCCGGTCTGGCTGGACACCGGGATGTCTGCGGTCGAGTTTCGTCAACGGTATCGATACGAATATACCGTGCAAGGTAGGTAACAAGATTTAGTCGGTAGCAATCGTTACTTTTCGACACGCTTTGACAAGTCCTGAAATGGCAATATTGTGACTTAGTTCAGTAAGATAAGAAAATATGAACGTATTTCAGTTTTCAGGATTTATAAGCTTGAGACTCTGATACGCTTGAGACTCGGAAAGTGCATACAAGAAGCGAACGAACGGAAAACCGATCAAGTAACCTACTAACGGTCATTTGACCGACAAACGATTCAGTCCAACGGACAGACTGACCGATAGGCAAACCATTATCTCGACAAGAAAAGCATTTACTGAATAGTGAATAATAATCACAGAAGCACTATTTCTTATAAAAAATCTTCATTCTATTGAACAAGTTGACTATTAACGTATACATACGGATAGTGCATCACTTTTTATATTCAGATAACTGGTTTTAAATCTCTAACGGATATGAAAGTCCTGTCTGTTATGAATAAGAAATACTGCATGTATGTCATTAAAATATTCATTTCCCAGTGCCGGATACATATATTTATAAAAGATTGTATCTCCTACCGATATGAAAGTTCTGCCCGTTATGAATGAGAAGCTGGATATCATTAAAATGCCTAGTTTTCCCGTGCGTGATAAACCTTTTATAGCCCCCTCGGATATGAAAGTCATGTTCGTTATGATTGAGAAATATTGAACATGACCAAACTTTTCGAAGTTCATATGGGTTATGCTGTAGAAATATGACCACAAAAGCATAACTGCGTGTAAATTACAAATCTGCTTGTATACAACATGACTATTTCATGAGAGATTGTTGGAAATGTCTATGATGTATTTCATAGATCCGGATATACATAATAACCTATTTTAACTCCGAAAACACCAGGTTTGTTTAGACGTAGACAATTAGCCACAATTTAACAGTGTGCATGTATATTCGGAGTTGACTATAAAGTCCATGAGTCAGATTTTTGGGGCCTTTAATGTTTGGCCTAGATAAGTTTAAATCACTTATAAATATCGCAGACAATTATAATGTCATTTTAAGTATAATCAATTTAGATCGGTATTAGTAATTTTATCGTGCTTATAAATGCGTTTAGGGAACATAATTTTGAGAGTAATTTTGCAACATCAAATTGCGATGCTTGCATTTTATCTATTTTCAGTGTGAGGTTTGTAGATTTTATCCCCCACAGGTATGAAATGACGTACAATTACAACAGCATATTAATACAAAACAAATACGTATTTTCATTTCATTACTTCTGATATGTTATCCATACTCTTAATCGACCAGTGCTTCATTCTCAGTGTTGTTTTCTGGTCATTCCGGATCATTTGTTTCAATGTTTACAGTTATGAAAATTCAATACCGCTTAAGCCGGTGCTAGGGGGGGGGGGGGGGGGGGGCGTGAGCAGTGTTGCACTTTTAATAACTACTCATAAACAGACTCAATAAAATCGAGTCTGCAATATTCTCTTTTTGCATTGCTGGATTTGCTTTCGAAGAAGCTTTCATTTCTTCAACGTTACGAAAAGACTGCTCCTCCCATAATAAAAAAAATACATATAATTGAACCGCTCATGCGGGGAGCCAATCAAGACAGGTAGGAAGCTCGCGGAAACTTTAAATCTGTAATGCTGTTTTTTATCTGCACCTGCAGGAAAGACGCGCTACAGCCGTTACAACCCAAGTGTACATCCAGGAATTTTCCACGAGTTCCAGGCAGCCGCCATGCGGTTCGGCCACACGCTGGTGACACCCGGTCTGTGGAGGTAAGCGGTAAACTGTTTTCTCGCTTCTAAGATGTGCTAGATAGCATGAGTTACTAAAAATAGAAGTACTATAAATCCTTATCTGGAACACCCCTTGTTTGGTGTATTCATATTGGATACGGAAGTCGTACTACGCAATGGAACGCAGTACGTTACAAAATTCGTTTATTCACTTGATTTTGGGGTGTATTTAAGCGGAAAAAAATCAAGCATGGTTTTTTTTAAAGCCGGGGGCTTCTATACACTCGGTTGATCTGTTCCTGTCGGAAACTTGCTAAAGCTCGGGTTAACAAAATCCATGCTTGATTCTATTACTCTCAGTTATACAGGTGGCCTGCTCACACTATAACTGATTGAAACTATTGTCATTTAATGATATATACTACTAAAAACTAAAAACTGATTTCTGCAATGCACCGAGTTTGATAAACTATGCATATTTATGACATATATTGGTAGTTGAGACACTACTTTCAATAAATCAGATGTTTAGGGTAATAGCGTGCGCGGGGCACATGTGCTCAGTATTTGTTGCAAACAGGAACGTTCTAAACTGGACAATTCAGAAATAAGTCACGAGATGTTGGTAACAATTGTCAATTGTTATTTTAACATAACCTATTTCTGGACTACATATGTATTTTCTGGGTGAGGACCACAATCGAAAAAAAAATCTGCTTCAATATTTCAACTGGTGATTTTGAAAAGACGCATAATTAAAACAATTTCAAGAATAGCTTCCATACCGAACGTTGTGACGACCCTTCAGAATGGGCTCAAAGAAACAAAATGCCTAGCACAGTTTCTAGCTCGCTGAAATTTTCAGGGTCTCTCATGCCAACTATTGTTTCTATTAACCGGTCTGTTGGGTTGAGGCCTTCTCTTGTAAACTTATGTCCCACATAATCCACTTTCGGTTTTGCCAACACATATATCTTTTTGATGAGTTTCAAACTGTTTGAAGTCACTTTCTCGAGCACTCGCTTGAGACGCATGTTATGTTCCTCAAGTGTTTTTCCGTGTACCAAAATATCATCGACTATGACTTCTGCACCCTCCATACAACCGAAATGAGTTCCCATGGATCTCTGGAACACTTCACTTGAACACTTTGCTCCCATTTGCATTCTGAGATAACGATATCTGCCGAACATAGTTTTAAACGTCGTTAATTTTGAACTTTCTTCCGTCGGTTTGATCTGGTAATATCCCATGTTCGTGTCCAATGTCGTAAAATACTTGCTGCCATGCAGTCGTGTAGCAATATCATCAAAATTGTTCAATAGATAATATTCACGATGGATAGCCGCATTCAGACACGTCGGTTCAATGCAAATGCGCCTTCTGCCATTTTCTTTCTCACGCACACCAAACTACTGAACCATTTGGAGAGGAATTTTTGCAGCGGGTACAAGACGCGGAAAATGTACGGCTGGAGGAACAGTCTAATCTATTTTAATCTCGTACTCACAGGGCAGACAGTCAATTTCCTCTCCCAGCATGTCAAAGTATATTTCCTTTTCCATTTGCAGTGCATTTACTCGCACGCTAAGTTCAAATTTGACTAAATTATTCCTGCTCGATAGTTTAATATTTCTGGGGGTGTTCATCACCCGAAATTATACATTTCTAATTATGTCTCTGAACTGGCATGGTAACATAATGTTGCCATGGGCCTTGGTTTGTTTTCCACGTACCCCATCCATGATAGCATCACTGTCAACAATACGCGCAATGCTTTGGAACTTTCCTGCTACTGTTATTGGTATATAACATTGCATCTCGCTCCATTTCCAGTTGCAGCGAATACCCTGTTTGTCCAACTTTGAATGTTACCGTCCAGTTTTGATTGTCAATCATACCTGGTTATGCAAGAAACATGTCTCTAACAGATACTGACTGTTCAAACATTTCATTTAATTCATCATCATCTTCAGTTTCTTCGTAATGCACTCTCCAACCTAAATATCGCGTGTTGTTGTGTGCCATCCTACAACGAGGTGTGTAGTTACCATTGCCTTTGCATAATTTTGGTGGTTTGAAGTGTCCTGGCACCCCACATAGGTCACAAGTTCTGGACGATCCCTGTATTTATGACGCCTACAACACTTTGGTCAATATAACTGATCTGTGCGTGACTTGTCTCCTTTAAATGGCTTGGCCCGAAAGGTTATAACCCCATTATATTGCAACGCACTGCATGTTTGGTTATTGACCCCTTTACAGTCGGTAGCCACGCTTCCCTCCTTGCTTGCACGATGACAGGCCGAAGATAGTACTCTATGATGGTATACTCTTAAACCAAGGATCGGGATGAGCTTACCAGAATTATGTATGAACTTTTCTCTGTCGTGCCCTTAACGGCTTCTCTGCAGTTTCTGTGACCTCAACTAAGTCATTGACGTACTTTCACAGTTGTCGTCATGCTATTTTTTAAAATGTGTCCTGTGTTTACCGACTTCTATGTTGTGGGGAAGTCTTGCGGGTATACCTTTATTTACATTGTTTATTAAGTTTGACTTTGAGATAAGTGTGAGGTCAGGTCGTGAACCGGTTTAAATCCATAGTGGTGGTTTTGCCACTGACCTTTCCAAGGCGGTAATCTCTTGGTCACCCTTGCTTTTGCGTTTGTTTGGTGTCTGTGTCTTTGTGCGTTTGTTCGTGTTTGCAATTTTCATCTCGTGTGCTTGTGTGCGCGCGTGCTTATGTGTCTGTGTTTGTGTAAGTTGTTTGCTTTCTGTCGGTGTATTGGTGGTGGTTACGTTTTGTGTGTGTCATTTCCTGCTTGACTTTACTACTTCTTCATTGAATTGTTTCGCCATGCTTACATTTGGACTTTCTTCTAAGGTTTTCAAGTGAGCTGCTGTCACTTGCCTGCACACTTGTACCACACGATCTCTATTCACCTGACCAGCCGGCATTTCTGTTCTGAGCATACTATTTTCATTTACACCATTCATGATTATAATCAATCCCTTTTTTCTGTTCATCATACTGGCAGTGCTTGGCCTTCCACTTTATTTCCGAATTATAATCCATAATTGACATTTTGTCCCTTTAAGTGTTCAAGAAGTCTTGCCTCTTGATGTTTCTGTACTTGTGTACGCCGAAGTGCCAGTCAACTTTTTATGAAGACAGTATCCAAATTGTGATTATCTTCCTGCCTGCCGACAATACAACTGTCTTCATCCGATTCAATTTTGGTTGCCCATTCGAATGCGACGTATATTTTCACACACTCGCGGCCCATGCTGGCTAGCAACACACCGACCTTCCGCATACCAAGCTTGTAATCGAGGCCTAAAATGTCCAAAATGAATAAAAACACATTTGTAAAGCTCCATTTCGGTGCACTAGAGTCTGACGGTTTAAACTCTGGCAGCGGTCGTATTCTTTTAGTGGCCATCACAAAAGTACAAAAATGAGTCCTGCAAGAAACACCACATACAGAACAAACAGTCGCCCGAACAACAACACAAGGAAACACCAAATGCACATAACTATAAAAACATCAAGAGACGCACAAAGACAAAACAAAAATACAAACATGCAATAGGGGGAAGATGGAAGTACCGCCTTGGAACGGTCAGTGACAAAAGTCACTGGGGGGTTAAACCGGTTTATGGGTGCCCAACCTCACACTTATTCCATTCCCACCCTAAAAGACAAACAATGTAAATAAACGTATCCCCTCTCCGACTAATGGGCCCGTCACACCATGACGTTCTGGTCAGCGTTCTCTGGCGTTTGAGTAAACGTTGGTAGTCGCCCCATGATCGCTGGGATAGCGCCAGAAGAGCGTTGTGTGAACGCTTGTGAACGCTAGTGAACGTCGGTGATCGCCGGGAATCGGCGGAGAACGCTGGTCGGGAAAAAGGTTTTAAACATACACAAACGTTCTCACTGAGGCCAGCGTTCTTCAACGTTTAATTTTAAACGCTGCAGAACGTTTAAGAACGTTAATGGAACGTTTTACTAACGTTCGATGAACGTTGCACGCGTTAGGATATCGTTAGTCAGTCGTTACTCTAGCGTTGCTTGGTTGTTACTAATCGTTTGCTTTGCAGTGAACGACTCACTGGCGACCTGTCAACGACCGCTGAACGGCCCCCTAGCGCACGCAGCGTGTGACTAAAGTCAAACGAACGTCAAAACGCTATTCTGTCGTTATTCACACGTTAGTCACACGCTCAACACGCTCGTTTAACGTTCACAAATCGTTCGTTGTGCGCCAGTGGCACGTTAGCACACGCTATTGGTTTTCAGGGGTATCTTACATGGTCGCTGTTACACGATTCTCGTGCGTAAGATACACGTTAGTCATGCGTAAGGTACACGTTTATCACACGCCAGATGTGTCATCCTCACTCTAGAACGCTCAAAAATTGAACGATTGAAATGTTCAGAGAACGTTTACAGAACGTCATGGTGTGACGGCCCCTTAATCTACAACAACCGCGATGGCAAATACAGTGGTAAAGTGCATGTATATCGAAACCATTTAAGTGAACAAACTGTATCCACCTATCGCTAATGTACTCAATGATTGAGCTGCAAACAGAGTTACTGTAGAAAAGTAATAAGGTAATATGAATAAAGTAATAAAGGGTACGACAAAAACGAAATAGTACAGATATCCGACGTTCTCCTTCCGTTTCTGGATTTAAGAGGTCGCTTTCATAGAGTACTAAAAGTACAAAAATGAGTCATGCAGGAAACACCACATACAGAACAAACAGTCGCCCGCACAGCAACACAAGGAAACAGCAAATGTACATAACTATAAAAACTAGAACTGTAAGCCAAAGGCTAACGAATACCCCCACCTGCTTGTCAGAACACCTATCATCAATCTGAACATATGTACATACAGAAACATGAAGAGATTTAAAAACAATACATGCCCCAACCTAATTTATGTAATAAAAATGAAGAATAATTCAGAGGAACAAGACCCTTTCATGAGGTTTTTGTCAAATCCAAAGTTCTAAAGCTACGTACCTTTTCAGAAAAACATTAAGTTCAAGGACAATAACTCTGACAAAAATTATTCAACCTGACCCATATTTGAACTTAAGCTGTACCTCATCTAGATTTAGCTCTATGTCAAATATGAAGTTAATATCTCTAACCACTTCCAAAGAAAGACCGGAAACTTTGAAAATTTGACAAAAAAATAAAGTTCAAGGGCCATAACTCTGTCAAACATTATTCAACCAGACTGAGATTGGGAATTAAGCTGTAATTCATCTAGAGTTAGCTTTATGCCAAATATAAAGTTAATATCTCCAACCACTTCCAAAAAAGGTCTGGAAAATCCCAAATTTGAAGAAAAAAATTAAAATTCAAGGGCAATAACTCTGGAAATAATTATTCAACCTGGCTGAGATTGTAACATAAGCTGTAACTTATCTAGATCTAGCTTTGTACTAACTATAGAGTTGATATCTCGAGTCACTTCCATAAAAAGTCCAGAAAACGGAAAACATTGATAGGGGACTAAAAAGGGGAGATAACTCCTGAAGTAGTGGTCCGATTATAATGGAAATATGCGGTGCAAAGGTTTATATGGTCATATGGCTATACATGAACTTTCAACAAAATTGAAGCAAAACTGTAGAAGAAGAAGGCCGGACAAAATTGTGTCCACGGACGGACAGACGGACGGACGGACGGACAGACGGACAACCTGATTCCAGTATACCCCCCCAAACTTCGTTGTGGGGGGTATAACAACAAGAGACACACAAAGACAAAACAAACATACAATAGGGGGAAGATGGAAACCTTTCTTGTCGGCGTACATGCAAAGAGGCCAGTGTGATTGCCAACTGTAAAAGGGTTGACAACCAAACATGCAGTATGGTGTAGTACTACATGATCATATCCCTTCTTAATGAATTTTTAACATATTTGATGAACAAAGTGAGAAAATGGGTATGTCCAATAATTTTACGAAGTTTGTAAATCACATCACCATAAACTTCAGGATGTGAAATACCGTGTCGCAGAAGCGCCTTGAGATTACATTGGTACTTGCCAATAAGCGAGAGATTTCGATAGTAAAATTTAGAGAAAGTTTTTCTTAGTTTATGGTATCTATATCCTTGCTTAAGCAGTTTTTCAGTTAAAATGATATTTCGACTGTTAAAATCGTCAATAGATAAACAAGCTGTAGCAAAACGAAGTTGAGATATATAAACCCCGTAAGATGGAGCACGGGAAACATCCCCGTCAAGATGAGGAAAATTTACAATATTAAAATCAAAATCATCTCTTTTGTCATATATTTTAGAAAAAATCATTCCATTATCAATGTTAAGGTCTAGATCAAGAAACGCTGCATAGTTGTCGGACGGGTTAGCTTTATCCAATTTGAGTTCTTTAGGAAAAAATGTAGGAATCAGAGCATCAAAGAAAGGGTTATCTAAGTTAAAAATATCATCCAAATATCGACAAGTTTCATTGAAGGCTTTTATAACATCTTCTTGTAATTGTGGATTCAAACGCAACATGAAATCTCTCTCATAGCAGTACAAAAACAAAATGCGACAAGTGGTGCACAATTCGTACCCATAGGAATACCAATTACCTGACGGTATATAGCATTCCCATAACGAACATATATGTTATCCAAAAGAAAGGTTAGTGATTCGCAAACTTCTGAGCACGTCCAATTAGTGTAATATTTCATTTGCTCGTCAGTAAAGAAAGCTTTTTCAGCATTACATGCCAAGAATGATGTTTTTTCCCGGGCAAATACTTTCTGGATTAAGTTAGTAAGCTTATCTTTAATTAAATGTGAGGAAGAGTTGTGTACAGAGTAGAACAATCGTACGTGCTTACAGTGGATGCAATATACCTTTTGTTCTTAAGTTTGTTTAAGACTTCTGAAGAGTTCTTAATAGACCAGAAGAGATTTATTCCAGAATTTTCATAAGTCTTATCACAGTAGAACTTTACATGTTTCCTTTACCTTCGTTAAACAAGAAGTCAAAAGTATAGACAATTTAGTAGTTGTACATGAACTAGAATTTGCAATGAAACGCGCTTTATATAGTTTTTATGTAGTTTTGGTAACCAATACATTGTAGGAAGTTTATGTTGTGTAATTTTAATATCGGTTCCTAGTTGTTCACTCTTACACTCTTTCAGTTCGTAGAATGGCATCTAATCTTAACTTTGTACATTTATTTTTCACTGTCACCCCGTAATAGCGCCGATGCGAGCCGATCTTCCCACACAATGTAGTATCATAGAAGTAACCACTGCTATTTACCGGGAAACTCCATTTGTTAACGTATCTCCACATTAGAAAATTAGAGAGTCAACATACAATCAAAGTACTGCAACGCACTTTAAATCACAATATATTATACTTCCAAAATTTTGAATACAGAATTGTTCTAAAATGTATTACTACGCGTATCTAGAAACACATGTAACAGCTTAAGGCAGTTCAAAAGTAATGCTGAAAGCACTTTAGACCTGTTTTAAGCTGTTAACTTGTCCATATTAGAAATAGAATGACTCGAACTTCTGTTATCTCGAAATTATTTGTATGGTCCATTGACGTCCGATATATCGAAGTCCAACTGTACGTTATCGACTGTGTACCAATTTTGTTTTTATTTCTTTTTTTCAAATTGATTGTTTTCCTGTCAGTGTGATCAGTTTTATTTAGATATTTCAACATAGGTTGTAGATTAAGCTACGCCACATTATATTATGGTTTCCCTGTCTGAGCACAGCTTGTTTAAAAAAAACAGGTGTCGACCTCTGTGCGTGCTCAGCTAGCCATAAAGGTATGAATCCCAGCGTCTTGTATTATGCACCAGTTGCTGTGTTTGGTTCAAAACTGTGATTGTGGTGTACAAACATTGAAAGAAGCATATACACAGGTTATATTTGGCATGTTTATATTACATTTATAATGATAATTTGCTATTGTGAACATGTAGCCTCTCGTGAAACAAATTAGTTTCAGCACTTTGAGTCTATGACTTTTTACACTAAGTAATTGTCATTTGCAAACATTGTCGTCTCTTCATTTTCCCTTCATAAATACTATCAGAATGTCAAACAGTTTGGATCCAGATGAGACACCGAGTTACTCGGCGTTTCCCCTGGATCCAAATTGTTTGCATGAGCCGATAGGGTGAAAATAAATATCGTTACTGTATAGTCACTCATTTCAAACATTTGCTCAAACAGATATGGCTTTAGAAACCATTGTTGTGTTGTAATCTTGTTTTACTCAAGATTTGCTATCTTGCTCATTCCACACTGACTTGCATTCGCAAACAATTAGAATCCTTGGGGCTCGTCTGGTCAGAGGTCGTACTTCCAAAATGATCTGAAGTCCTAATTTACTGCAATTGTTATTTGCCATAATAATCGTTGTTTCTATCTTACAACAATATATGTTTGCCACATGCAAGAGAAATTATCGTAAGTTCTAATATACCATAAGGATTTGTGATAATTTCGTACGATATTTCGTAAGGAAGCCCCCAGAGTAACATGTTTGTTACTCGGTCAAAAGCTGGGATCATTAGTTTTGATGTTGTTTTGAAAATTGAATACTGATTAAGCCGGTGCTAGGGGGCGTGAGTAGTGTTGCACTTTTAATTACTACTCATCAACAGACTCAATAAAACCGAGTCTGTAATTTTCTCTTTTTGCATTTCTACTTTTGCTTTCGAAGGATCACCCAATTTCAGAATATTTGAACGAATCGGGAATATCTTAACATTGTACTATATCCAAGTTCGGGTGAGCACCACCCTCTGGTATACCCACAAAAGAGCCTCACCCTGAGAAACGGGATCTTCGTGCATTATAAACTGTGCAAACTCAGACCAGACAAACATCGCGTGTATAAACAATACAGACCCTCACTAGACGTTGCCTAAGAGACACGACAGCTGGTCTGGGTCGAATGCTTTATGAACTGGATGAATAAATAGATGAACTTAACGATTTCCATTTACTCCTAAACAGTCTTCGCCCAGATATCCAATTTACAGTGGATATGACAAACTCCCATTTTAGACGTTTTACTAACTAAACAAAACGAAAACTTCTGCACAGATATATTTCGAAAAGACACCGACTCTCAACAATATCTGTCCTGTCACCCTAGACATACAAAAAACACCAAGTATATCCTACACTCTTGCGAGGAGAATATGTACAATTGTCTCAGAAACAGGTACACGTTACATACGTTTAAAAGAACTAACAACCATATTAAAAACGCAGGGGATTCCTACGCAAACTAATAAAAAATGGTATCGAAAATGCACTGTCTATTCCAAGAAATGAGGTTTTGAATACAAAACACCATCAACAAAACGCAAGTAAAATTTCATACGTTTCTACACATAAACCTCGCAATCCGTATTATTTAGCAACATTCACACTTACCTATTTCTACTTGATCCAGATGAAGTGATACAAGAAGCTTTAAAACAGTCTAGAATAATTAAGAGTAAAAGGCAACCCCCGTGCTGCGGAATAATAGACCTATATCTGTAGTACAATGAATAATAATATAAACATAAGTGTAAAACAATAGATTATAATAGACATATTATAACTGTAGTACAATAAATATTAATGGCCACATACATGTAATACAATAGGTCATAATAGACATATAGCTGCATTACAGTAATACATCATATGGCCACATACATAAACAATAATACAGTAGATTATAATAATCATATATATGTAATACAATATATCATAATATACATATCATTGTAATACAATAGATCAAAATATACATTAAAAATGTAATACAGCAGTATTTTCATGGCACAAAGCATATAACCTTTCATTAAATCCGTATTTCACGAAATGTAACCTTCTGTCTGTTATTATGATTATCGTTTGAAATAAATGAGAAATACTGAGAAACTCGAAATAGTATCATGACTCAAATAGTATGTTACATTCAGGTTATATTCTGATAAAAGAAATGAAAGAAAATCACATTTGAGAAGAGAAAGAGAACGATATGTTCTATGATAGAATGTTTTCAATTAGAAGACTCAGTGTCAATCCTTGTTCTACTCTATTTGCTAGGCCACAGGCCAATTGTGAATACCATCCAAGTACATCTAAAAGTACGGGACGACGGTATGCCGCGCTGAGACTGTGTAACTCGTACTGGGATTCAAGGGTAAGTAACCCAACACATTTAACGCACTTTCCCATATTTTAACCATTTGTAATCATTTACAAATATGTAAGGTATAATGAAAGATCCAGTATCAACGATTTCTAGACAACTCGGCTCCAAACCAACTCGGCCCCTAGACAACTCGGCCCTAGACGATTCGGCACCTATATTGCATTAGAATTGTGTCCGTAATTTCAACCTGTTAAACCATGTTTTTGTGCTTACAGTCTATTGAAATGATAATTATAGGTTTTAATTGCATTGACCTAAATTTATCACTGTTTAGACCCAGATGAACGTTTTCCGTACCAAGCAGGTATTCAACAGATGCACCCAGGGCTCGGGACGTGGATCCTGCTTTCACGAACCCCAAATTCTGAATTTTCATTGTGTCATATATGATGTATATGTCCATATATCCCTCCCTCCTTCCCAAATCAGTAATCAAAAAGATGATTGACAGAACAGCAAATATGTAGTTAGATAATTTTAACATTGTTACGTAAAACTATAGTAGCACTCTGGTATGTTTAATAAATACGAGTATAAATAGATGAAGATAAATAATTGCCATATTTGAGATTGATACAAACAGTATAGACCCAGATAGAGTACGTATGTCTGATCTGGTTCCGATCTTTTTTAACATTGCCGAAACTAAACACGAGGACCAAATACACATATACAAAAACATATAAAAGAAAATAAAGAACATAAAAATACATTAACCTTTAAATCAGGATGGATCCAGATCGCTCGCCGATTAATTCAATGACTGATCTGGCTCAAATCTGATATTGCTCGTTATATGTACACATATAAACTGGAGGACAAACACACAAGTAAATGAAAAATAAAGCATGCAATCGTTTTCAAGCCAAAATGTGGAAGCAAATAGAATCTAGATTAGATCCCGGTTCCTGATCTGGGTTCTACTCTGTTCGCAGAGGCGTTAAAAGGCTTCTGTATGAGGGAAAGGGTGTGATAAATTGACACGTGTCGGTATCAGTCAAATGGTGAATTGAAATTCATATTAACTACATAAACCTTTTTTACCATTTTGACTATTTGCTTCACTATATAAATTACTGAACATTTACAAAAAAACATATGATGCACCTAACACAAAATATAATGTACATCTCTTTGTAAACTGATTAATTGGCACGTGTCGATATCAGTCAATGCGATACCATTAATCTAATCATTATGATATTGCTGATTGAATTAAGCCACCCGCTGCTTTCGTATTTACACGTGCCAATTAATAGTGTCCGCCCCGAGATCACAGGTACGGCCGATAATCGGTATGTGACAAATATTGCAAGTGGGAAGAAAATATATGCGTCACTGTAAGACATAAGCAAAATGCATTATTGCTAATTTTTCATTGATATAAAATACGTTTTCTAAAGAGTTCAGATTAAAAAAGGATATGTCGAATCGTTGATATGTACAGTGCATTACGATCACATAAAAACTCAATCATTACTTATTCACTTTTATTTTATGGTCCGTTAACCATCTACCTGCTATGGAAGTGTACGAATGCGCAAACTCTAGTCTCTTTAATTTTTAAAGTTTCACATATTCTCTTAATTTTAGTTAGAAATGTTGACTGAGTGTCAAATAACTTGGATTCGGACGGTACGTCAAATTACTCGGCATCTCACCCAGATCCAAGCTGCTTGCATACGACAGATGATCTAGGTATTCACTATATCATAAGATTCGTTATTTTTTGTTTATTTTGAATATAAAATTACGACAATTTGTATAATTACGGTTAAATGAAACGTGTCGTATTGTTAGTTTTGTGATACGTTGAAAATTATTCCGATTCTGGTCTAATTGTTCTACTGGAAGGTTATTTAACACCTGTACACCCACTTTGATGTTATGCCGCAGATTCGTTTTCACATAGCGGGTGCCAACGCTCATCTGTGTCATTGTCAAGATGAACATGCATACCAAAAATGAAGGCTAAAGGGATCCAAACCAACGTTCTGTACGGACAGGACCAATAATTCATAATAATGATCTGAAAACAACTTCAATTTGAAACTGATTGATCGGGATCCAAAGCATTTAGCATCTCTTCATCAAACCTAAATTTACCGGGTATGGATTTAATCCAATTTAGTGTTCCGTAATAACAATTTATAATAATGATCTGGATCCACCTTATAAGTTCATTTTATTGATTGATTGACAGGGAAACTATAAATTTGATAACAAAAATTAATAAAAAATAAATAGGTGCCGAATCGTCTAGGGTAAATTTTTGGGAGGGGCCGAGTTGACCATGGTGCCGAATCGTCTTGGGGCCGAATTGTCTAGGGGCCGAGTTGGTTTGGTGCCGAGTCGTCCAGAAACCGTATCAACTACAATTGTTTTTGTAATGAAAAATGGACACAGGATATTTGATTTTGACCATGGCAGAAACTGTAGAATCAGAGCTATATAATTTTATATGCATGCAGAACAGACCCTGATCAGCCGTCTACTCTATTTTCAAAGGCGTAAAAAGACAAATTTATGGATTAAAGGATTACGAAAAACCTGTCCATATCTTATTTTTGAACCCATCCATTTTTTATATTGATGGGATGCAGCAAATAAATATTTGCTGGTATAAGCCAATGACATCGATGTTTTAGCAAACAGTGCAGACCCTGATCAGAGGACTCCTTCAGGAGACCGCTGATCTGGGTCTACAATATTTGCCTATATGTTTTCAGGGACACTGGCTACCCATTGGTTAAATATCTGAATACATTTTGCAAACATTCACGATGAAGATGAGACATCGAGCTACTCGGGATCCAACGCTATCAAGTAAATGACAATGAGTTAGTTGTTGGCTCTTGATAAAACTCAAAGCTTTTTTTTTATTTTAAAAAAATGCATGTATCCTTTTATTTGAAAACCTTGTTTTTTATACTTGATGCACATGTCGATCAAGTAAAAGTTAACATTGGTATAATGAATAAATCATATGGATGAACTTAAGTTTGTGAAAAGAAATAAGGACATATCCTTCTTTGAAGAGTAGCAAAGGGAAATAAACAACTAATGTTCCTCGTTACAACATGCGCAAAATCAAGAATGATTAACCCTTTCACAGTTTATCTGTACAGAAATTAGTTTTGGTGAATATATTATTGAATAAATCATTTGGAAAAATAGAAAAATACTAATTTTCACTGACAGCAGTAGGCTATATTAATATAATTATCTTTAAATGTAGCAGACGAAAATGAAACAGCTTCTTTAGGATCTTTCAGATTTGAGTTTACTCTGCAACGATGTTTAAATGTATCTTTATGAAAAAGGTAAAAAAATAAACATTTGAAACAATCTAATCTACACAAAGAAAGTACACGTAACTTATTTTTTATAAAGCAGTGATAACAAAAGAGCAGTGTAATATACAACCCTCAACGAGACTATAGAAAGAAGTGAATAATCTGACCTTCTCTAAACCAAGTAACTTTTTTGTCCAATGAAGATATTTTGACACCAAAATATACATTATTTTACTAGAAACTACGGATATTTTACAGATATTGTTTTGAATTCGCAAAAGACAGTACAGATTCTGATCAGAGGGCTCATAACGAATGCTCTAATGAACGTATTGGTCAAGATATCATGACCAAAATGACACATTTACAGGTGCATATGATATTGAATACAAACTGTCCATTTGGTATTGCTAATGCTCAGGCCTGATTCCCCCAAGTAAATATTGACAAAACATGCTCTAGTTGACATGTACTTATGTACATATGCATTTTAACACTTTGGCCAACAGATTGCATCATGATTCGACATTCCTGTAGGATCAGTCTGATCAGGGTCTGCTCTGTTTGCTTATGATTTCATGAAATAAAGCAAAAACAGATATATATTTTTTATGTCGCTACATGTATATAGCTCAATCGTTGCAATTTGTTCCTTATCTATTTGTTCTGCATATTTCTTGCTTGATAAGTATGTTTGCTCATTCATATTTGTTCGGTATATTTATTGTTTGATAAGTGTGTTTTCTTATTTGTTTCTTATCACAGTAAAATTCCAATTTCAAAATGAACCATGATTTTGTTTTTAATTCCAATTTTAAAATGAACCAAGATTTTGTTTTTAATTCCATGCATTGACTTTACAATTTTCACAATTTTTTAATTCGAATTAAACAGGGTACTTACTGACATCATTCCCGATACTTGACAATCATAATACGGCATATACTGGTGTTGAAAGCTCATTTATCATCTAATCAAAAACATGTATCTGTTGGATTTAATTCTGTGTATATTAGTACTTTCCGTTCAATCATATAACAATTGCCATTTATATGCATCTACCTTCGAATTCAAATCGTATGTGGACTAAATTTTGCGCAAAAATGCTATATTTTATAGTGGGCTGAAACGACCAAGCCCGAAACGGATTGGGTCGGAAATTAGGTCACATCAGATGAGATTTATTTTACAGAATCGATAGATTCATTATGTCTCCCCCCATATTTATATGGGGGAGACATATTGTTTTCGTGAGAGTTGTCTGTCTGTCCGTCTGTCCGTCACACTTTTTGTCCGGACGATAACTTCAATATGCCTGATGCCAGTTGATTGAAACTTCATATATGGAAAGAGCATAATGAGAGGAAGTGTCATGCACAAGGTACATAACTCTGGCTTCACTAATATGGGAGTTATTGACCCTCGTAAAAAAAATCATACTTTTTTGTCCGGACGATAACTCCTATATGGCTCATGCCATTGGATTGAAACTTCATATATGGAAAGATCATGACGAGAGGAAGTGTCATGCACAAGGTCCATAACTCTGGCTTCACTAATATTGGAGTTATTGCCCTTTGTAAAAAATATCAATTTTTTTTGTCCGGACAATAACTTCAATATGCCTGATGCCAGTTGATTGAAACTTCATATATGGAAAGAGCATAATAAGAGGAAGTGTCATGCACAAGGTCCATAACTCTGGCTTCACTAATATGGGAGTTATTGCCCTTTGTAAAAAAAATCACACTTTTTTGTCCGGAAGATAACTTCTATATGGCTCATGCCGTTGGATTGAAACTTCATATATGGAAAGATCATAACGAGAGGAAGTGTCATGCACAAGGTCCATAACTCTGGCTTCACTAAATTGGAGTTATTGCCCTTTGTAAAAAATATCACAATTTTTTGTCCGGACAATAACTTCAATATGCCTGATGCCAGTTGATTGAAACTTCATATATGGAAAGAGCATAATGAGAGGAAGTGTCATGCATAAGGTCCATAACTCTGGCTTCACTAATATGGGAGTTATTGCCCTTTGTAAAAAATCACACTTTTTTGTCCGGAAGATAACTTCTATATGGCTCATGCCGTTGGATTGAAACTTCATATATGGAAAGATCATAACAAGAGGAAGTGTCATGCACAAGGTCCATAACTCTGGCTTCACTAATATTGGAGTTATTGCCCTTTGTAAAAAAAAATCACAATTTTTTGTCCGGATGATAACTCCTATGTGACACATGCCATTGGAGTGAAACTTCATACATGGAAAGATCATCATAAGAGAAATTGTCATGCATAAGATCCTTAACTCGAGCTTCAATAAATTTAGAGTTATTGCCCCTTGTACATTTGTTTAATACTTTCTTGTCCGGACGATAACTCCTACATGGCTCTTGCCATCGTATTGAAACTTCATACATGGAAAGAGCATGATGTGAGAAAGTGTCATGAACAAGGGTCATAACTCTGGCTTCGCTTCAATACTTTGGGAGTTATTGCCCTTTGTTACATTTTTTGGCCGATCAATAACTCCTGTTCGACTAATGCTATTGGAATGACATTTTATTTTTGGAAAGAGCATGATGAAAGTAAGTGTCATGCACAAGGGTCATAAATCTGGTATCAGTATTTTTGGAGTTATTAGCTGTTATCATTTTCTTCTTGAAAAATGTGGTGTGGAAAGCGCATAATGAGGGGAAGTATCATTCATCAAGACCATAACATTTTTAGTGATTTCCCTTTACATATTGTTTTTATTATAGTTTTACATTTATTTTGTTTTTGTAGTTTTGCGCACTTGGTCTCTCTTAAAACACATAATGATTGACATGCCGAATGTTGGAATGTTGGCGTGTAAGGTTTGAAGGTTTTTTTCGGTTTTGTTTTCGTTCATAACAAATACGCTCTTCCAAGCAGAAGGTAAAAATGTTACTCCAGTGCCAAAAAAGTAGGCCATACCAAACCATTACATACTCTGTGCTGCGGTGTAAGCGCAGCACAATAAGTTTGTGTCTAGAGAAAAGTGTTTAGATAGCGACATATAAAGATGGAATTTAGATATTAAATTCGGTAGCATGGTTTAGTGCAATTTTGTGAACAAAGTGACAGACTATAAGCCCAACTGTGTATATGTACATGTATATAATGCAAATATGATGGGGTTCCCCGTAATACTTAATATATCTTCAGAAACTGACAGAATAAGAAATGTTTAATCACTTTCTTGAATATATATTCTTGATTCGTCCCATAACATAAGCTGTCAAGTTAAGACATTAGATACTGAAACATCTTTAATCATTAACTTGATAGAGACACGTAGTTACATTTTTGCAATCAGTGTTGACACAGATCAACTCCCGCACGAGTTGTCTGTGCAGGGTACATGTATGTCTTGTTTGCATATAGAATATAATAGTCCTACTTCTACAGTTTCTGTCATAGCTAAAAATAAATGCCATTATAAAAATCATTAATGAATATTAATGATGTCATTGTTCTTACAATAGTCATCTGGTAAATGATTAATTACTACATGTATTATGATAAGTCTTTCCAGTCGAGTTAGTTGCCAGGACATGGCTTAAACCAATTAAACGCTTAAGTTTCATTATTTAACATATAAGCCCACTCAGTATGAAAACTTGCTACATGATTTTGAATGTCTCTAAGAGGCTCTGGGGTAAACACTGCTTGAAAATGACCGTACATACACGTCCCACATTCAAAGGGTTTACGAATGTTTTGTATTGTAAAAGGACATAAAGGGTAACACACATTTTTCACAGGAGCCCGTGGAAGAAGACCTTGATTCCCTGTTCCGAGGGATGGCTGCTACTATAGCGGAGAGAGAAGACTCAATCATGGTTCCAGATCTTACAGGTAGGCTGGATATTAAGTCATAGTAGACCTTCTATCAGTTGCTGGCCAGTTAATGAACAAGCACACGTGTCTGTAACAGCAGATGGCTGATTGTTATAGAGCGAAAGATAAATCGTACAAGAACTCTTGTGGTGTAACTCTTGCCCTACCTCGATTTTCCAATTGTTTGAATACTTACAATTTTTTAAGCATTTAAACACTAGCGGCTATTTAGTCTTTAAAAAGCTGTCATTGATTCGGAAATAGAGCAAAAATTCGAACGGCTATAATTTTACTTCCTTCAGGAGGACTTACTACATAATTGTTATAGTAAACCCCGTGAATGCGTGATACACATGCACTGGCACTTGAAAACAGTGTAAAGATCCAAAGCAGAGGTGTCTCAGGGAGCCCTCTGATCAAGATCTGCACTATTTGTCATTCAAAATCCTCTAGCAATGGTAGGCATGGGCTCTATAGTTAAACTTTGATAGTCTTACATATTGTAAAACTGTCGATATTTTTTCCAACTTTAATTATCAGATTATACTTTTACTAAATGTATGCTGAGATGTCTTACTTGTAGCGGTAGTTACTAATGTTAAGATTTCTAACTTGTAGCGGTAGTTACTTATGTTAAGATGTCTTACTTGTAGCGGTAGATACTTATGTTAAGATGTCTTACTTGTAGCGGTAGTTACTAATGTTAAGATTTCTAACTTGTAGCGGTAGTTACTTATGCTAAGATTTCTTACCTGTAGCGGTAGTTACTTATGCTAAGATTTCTTACTTGTAGCGGTAATTACTTATGTTAAGATGTCTTACTTGTAGCGGTAGTTACTTGTAACGGTAGTTACTTATACTAAGATTTCTTACCTGTAGCGGTAGTTACTTATGTTAAGATTTCTTACCTGTAACATTAGTTACTTATGCTAAGATGTCTTACCTGTAGCGGTTATTTCTTATGTTAAGATGTCTTACGTGTAGCGGTAGTTACTTATGTTAAGATTTCTTCCTTGTAGCGGTAATTACTTATGTTAAGATGTCTTACTTGTAGCGGTAGTTACTTGTAGCGGTAGTTACTTATGCTAAGATTTCTTACCTGTAGCGGTAGTTACTTATGCTAAGATTTCTTACCTGTAGCATTAGTTACTTATGCTAAGATGTCTTACTTGTAGCGGTAGATACTTATGTTAAGATTTCTTACTTGTAGCGGTAATTACTTATGTTAAGATGTCTTACTTGTAGCGGTAGTTACTTATGCTAAGATTTCTTACTTGTAGCGGTAGTTACTTATGCTAAGATTTCTTACTTGTAGCGGTAGTTACTTATGCTAAGATGTCTTACTTAGATGTCCCCTTATTGTACTAAAATAGACATGTAACCTCTTACGACCCATATCTCTCTCTCTCTCTCTCTCTCTCTCTCTATGTCGCTCTGTCTCTGTCGCTCTCTGTGTCTCTGTCTCTCTCTGTGTCTCTCTCTCTCGTTTCATATTTTGTTTGCCATTACATGTATATACAACTACAATGTAACACTGATGGGCTTTTCCTCTCTGAAATTCAACGTTGAAAGGGTTAACTTGGTGATTGTTTTTGTAAAATTGTATCACAGATCTTCACTATTTGAATATAAATTACGCCACCTGAAACTGTAAACAAAGAAATCAAACCAGTCTGAGCCTTCATGCTATATAACCGCTAGTCCGCTATCCCATAACTCCATGAATATTCATGTAAGGAACAACGACATGAATATGAATATGAATTAGATGCAGTTTTAATGACATACACAAATGTACATGTATTAAACCAGGATTGTTTTGCCACGATAGAAACTGTAAAAACAAATCAGCTTAGACGATTTTGCAAAGATATCGGTGTTAATGTGTCTGTTTAATTCTGTACCCGGTGAATATTCATACCGACCTCCTACAATGTAGTATACCGACCTCCTACAAGGCAGTACACCTCACTCCTACAATGTAGTACACCGACCTCCTACAAGGCAGTACACCTCACTCCTACAATGTAGTACACCGACCTCCTACAAGGCAGTACACCTCACTCCTACAATGTAGTACACCGACCTCCTACAAGGCAGTACATAGACCTCCTAAAAATATAGTACACGGACCTCCTACAAGGCAGTACACCGACATCCTACAAGGCAGTACACCAACCTCACATAAGGCAGCACACCTCACTCCTACAACGTAGTACACCGACCTCCTACAAGGCAGTACACCTCACTCCTACAATGTAGTACACCGACCTTCTATAATAGTTAAAGAAGAAGTATAAGGGTTACAATAGCAGTATAAGGGTTACAACATCAGTGTAAGGGTTACAATAGCAGTGTAAGGGTTAAAGTAGCAGTATAAAGGTTACAATAGCAGTAAAAGGGTTACAACAGCAGTACAAGGGTTATGATATCAATATAAGGTTTACAATAGCAGTAAAAGGGTTATGATATCAATGTAAGGGTTACAATAACAGTAAAAGGGTTACAATAGCAGTATAAGGGTTACAATAGCAGTATAAGGGTTACAATAACAGTAAAAGGGTTACAATAGCAGTATAAGGGTTACAATAACAGTATAAGGGTTACAATAGCGTATAAGGGTTACAATAGCGTATAAGGGTTACAATAGCAGTATAAGGGTTACAATAGCGTATAAGGGTTACAATAGCAGTATAAGGGTTACACTAGCAGTAAAAGGGTTACGATAGCAGTATAAGGGTTACAATACCAGTGTAAGGGTTACAACAGCAGTATAAGGGTTATGGTATAAATATAAGGGTTACAATAGCAGTAAAAGGGTTAAAACATCAGTGTAAGGGTTACAATAGCAGTATAAGGGTTACAGCATCAGTGTAAGGGTTATAATAGCAATGTAAGGGTTACAATAGCAGTAAAAGGGTTATGATATCAATATAAAGGTTACAATAGCAGTAAAAGGGTTACAACAGCAGTATAAGGGTTACAATAGTAGTATAAGGGTTACAATAGTAGTATAAGGGTTACAATAGTAGTATAAGGGTTACAATAGCAGTATAAGGGTTACAATAGCAGTATAAGGGTTACAATAACAGTAAAAGTGTTATGATATCAACATAAAGGTTACAATAGCAGTAAAAGGGTTACAATAGCAATGTAAGGGTTACACTAGCAGTATAAGGGTTACAGTCGCTGGATAAATGTTACAATAGCAGTATAAGGGTTACAATATCAGTATCAGGTGGTGTGCGGTGATCTATTGGTAACACGCACGACTACCAGTCCGGAGGCCGGGGTTCAAATCCCGGTCCCTCCCGGGAATTTCAGAGACGCTTTTCAGTGTCTCCCACCCACATATCTTGAAATGGGTACCTGTGAGGGTCACTAACCGATACTGCTGCTGCATGATTGCGCCATATGTTAGCAGTGCTCAATATAGTAGGCGAATGACTCGATGACCAGGGTAGTAATTGTACAGTCGGCTGAACGGTCCTTCGGACTGAAAGTAGATTATAAAGGTACTTTACTTTACTTTACAATATCAGTACCATGGTTACAATGTCAGTATAAAATTACAATAGCTTGTTAAGTACTAAAATAACTGGGTAAGGGTTGAAATATCAATATAAGGGTTCAAATGTTTTATTTTCATGAGGATATTGACATCACAGGTTACAAGTAGTGTATACATACACACCTTGTTGCACTGATCTAGTAGAACCTGTCTTAAGCGGTCATTTATTAATTCAGCATAGCAGTCTTAAAACGCAGATTGTTGCTTAATGCAGGGTAGAAGTGATACAGAAAGCTCCTATAGGAGCTTACTGTATCACTGTTGTCCGGCATTAAGCTACCACCTGTTTAGAAATCCAGATTTAAATGTCTTTTAATGGCCGCTTAAGACACGTTCTACTGTATATCCACATAGGACGATTTTGATGAAAAACACCCATATGACTTGAGCAGTAAATCGGACAGATTTCCTAAAAACATTCAGCAGGGTCCAGTATGATTTCCTACATTGTTATTCAATGAGATATTCAAGGCCAACATTACAAGGTCAACTGGATAACGCCACCCTTGATGCGAGTCATGATTAACCATTTACTCCATGAATATTCATGTAAGAAAAAAAATAGAATCATGCATGTTGATTATTTATTTTTTATACTAGCACATAAACACAGGAAGTGTTGACCATGGCAGAAACTGTAGAATCATAGCTAGATTATATCATAAGTAAACCGAAGTACACCGAGCTGACCCCGGTCAGACCATCTTGGTCTTCACTGCACGCAAAGGCGTAGAAAGTCGTATTTTTGGAGTAAAGGTTTAACCCTTTCAATGCTCATTGTTATCATAGAGTATGAATTTTCAGAGAGTTTGTTTGGACCGTTGGAATTTTCTCGGAGGGATCTCGCTGCTCTCAATATCCAGGTAAGACATGGTGGCTTTATATATTTACATATTATATATACTTGTCAAACAGCATTTATGTGGAAATGTGCAGCTACACATCATATGCAAACCCTGCAAAACCTGATGTACATTCATGTCAGAAATGAGGAATATTTTAATACTAATTTGTTGAACATTATATAATTACATTATGAACAAATTATGTTTCATCATGGCAGAAAGTATATGATCATTTCTATATGAAAGTATATGATCATTTCTATATGAAAGTATATGATCATTTCTATGACAATCCGTAAGCAAACAATACAGACCCAGATCCGACAGCTCCTCCTACATGAACTATGTGATCTGGATCTTCTCTGTTTGTAAATGTGTATGAATGGGTCTCTGTTAGATGAAAAGGTTAAAGGCATTTCGAAAGGAATGTTGACCCACTAACCCCATGCTGTGTATTTTGGGAGCTGACTGTGAAGCATATGATACACAAACTGATAAGGCGGGCTACCGTCACAGAGGATCAATGTATAATTGCATAACTTTATCTCTTATGGCTATGGACCCTGACTGGACACTGCAGGAGCACAGCTGGATACTGTGTATATAGGGGGGGGGGGGTCACTTATATAAGGAGCTTTGAAATGCCTTTAAAGGGATGTCATACTAGAGTGTATGGCACGAACGTATGTGACCGTATGAGAAAAATGCGCATACGCTCGCATACGCAGATATGCTAGAGGTAGGTTAGGCATACATCGTATACGTTTCAAACACGCAGCCATACGCCGGTGTACGTTCTCGTACGCAGAGGCGGAAAATGAATTTTGAATATGTTTAAAAAAAAGTTCACTGTTCACATAATACGCTTATCATGCGCTAGGCATATGTTGAATACGCTAGAGTGTCGGTAAAGGTACGTTACTGATAGGTCAAATACGCTTCACATACGGTCGCATGAAGGCGGCTAGTAAATCATACGTTAGATAGATTCGTTTCTGGCCGTCTTCATGCCCCCCCCCCCCCCCCTGTGCGAAGCGTATTTGACCTATAAGTAACGTACCTTTAAAACACTCTAGCGTATTCAACGCGTGTCTAGCGAATGAAATACGTATGCGTATACGCTCGGATACGCTGAATTTGTTTGAACATGTTCGAAAAATATTTTCGATCTCTGCGTATGAGAACGTACAGCGATGGAAGCGTACCTGAAACGTATACGACATATGCCTAACCTACTCCTAGCGTATATCTGCGTATGCGAGCGTATGAGCATTTTTTCTCATATGCTCGTGTGTGTTCGTGCCATACGCTCTAGTGTGACATTCCCTTAATACGTTCATCGAAGATAGTAGTGAAATAGTGAAAACCAGTTTTTCGAAAACATCCATACGCAGATCATACGTTCCTCTTATACGCTGTAGTGTGACAGGGCCATAAGCAACATCTAATATAAAGTCACATAATATTTAAAAGCAGCTGACTAGAATTGTGTAGATAATATTCATAGCAGGGTATGGCTTACTTTTGTATGACTCCCAATGAGTTAAAGCTTAATTACATAAATAAAATCATGTCCTAGTTTCACGAACAAGGTAAAGTTTAAGGTCAGTAAAATGCTCAAGATGTTTTGCGTCATTTGCGTGTACAATCTTGTAACATTTCAACGATCAATAATATACATATTGTTTTGGATCCATATCCACCAATGTCTTCTATTGATTTACGATAATTGACAATATTTATTTTATAAAAGAGAGTATGTATTTGACCAAATGCTCCAAATCACTAAGCAAACTCAAATTAAGTTTTATTAAATCTGATCTAGTATTTTTGAACAATATTACCCCCAACATATTAATTTAAGAAGACATAGAATGCTAGTTGACTAGAAGACATGAACTGCATTATTTATTTTTAGAAATTACACGATTTTGAAATAACAGGCTCGGTGGAGTCATTACTTTAGCGTGGTCGTGAAACCTGGGCCTCGTGTTTCGATTAGTTTCTGGTGTTTCGATTAGTTATATTTCCAACAGCGTGGTCGAGACCATGGCCTTGCCGACTACAACACGGTTCGCGAAGCATACGGACTGTCAAGGAGACGAAGGTGGGACCATATTAATAGAAAATACAATACAGAGGTAACTGTTATTGCATTCCCTCCACCTCTTAGTCAATGAACATGGATGTCTTTACAAACAGATGACTGTAGAATGATAGTACGACAAGCAAGCTCCTGTATGGCTGTGCTTTGGCTGACTTTCCTCCTGCATTAACCATGTAGCTGATACACGCCCATTTGGGCGCCTGTACAAACAGAGTAGACGACAGAGTAGAGGACGGCCAGACAACTCTTGTATAACCAGTTTGATCAGGGTCTGCTCTGTTTGCTTATAAAATAATACACCTAAGTTTCTGCAGTAGTGTTTGCAGGGCCCCAAACGATCTGTGTTCATATGCCATTACAAAAAATCATCTAATTAAGATGTTAAATATGTAAGAGGTAAAGGCTTAAGCCATCTCACAGATAATTCGGCGTTGAAACTGTCTAAATTAGAAAATATTTGAAGACATTTGCGTTCTTAGAGACTTAACCATAGATACTATGGAGAAATAACTTGATTTTGAACATATTGTAGAAACAAATGATAATGATTTGTCTCGAAAGGAGCAGACAATTTCAAACCCTTAGCCTGCTACAAAAATGATGTATGCTTGAACTCCAATATATTGCCATTATCATTTCTGATTTTTCAAGCTTTTGAGAAACTACTGACCGAGTGTCAAACAGTTTGGATCCTGGTGAGACGCCGAGTAACTCCGCGTCTCATCTCAATCCAAGGTGTTTGCAAATGCAGAGTCAGATCGCAATTAGCAGGCCAAGCGTTAAATTATCATACATACAACCAAACTCAGGGCAGACTTGTCGTACATGCATCCAAACCCAGGGCAGACTTGTACAAAAAACCAGACTCAGGGTAGACTTGTCGTACATACAACCAAACTCAGGGCAGACTTGTCGTACATACATCCAAACTCAGGGTAGACTTGTCGTACATACATCAAAACTCAGGGTAGACTTGTCGTACATACATCCAAACTCAGGGTAGACTTATCGTACATACATCCAAACTCAGGACAGACTTGTACAAACAACCAGACTCAGGGTATACTTGTCGTACATACATCCAAACTCAGGGTAGACTTATCGTACGTACATCGAAACTCAGGGCAGACTTGTACAAACAACCAAACTCAGGACAGACATGTCGTACACACAACCAAACTCAGGACAGACTTGTCGTACATACAACCAAACTCAGGGCAGACTTATCGTACATACATCCAAACTCAGGGTAGACTTGTCGTATATACAATCAAACTCAGGACAGACTTGTCGTACATACAACCGAACTCAGGGTAGACTTGTCGTACATTCAACTAAAATCGGGATAGACTTATCTTACGTACAACCAAACTCAGGGTAGACTTCTCGTACATACAACCAAACTCATTGCAGACTTTTCGTACATACAACCAAACTCAGGGTAGACTTGTCGTACATACAACCAAACTCAGGGTAGACTTATCGTACATATAACTAAACTCAGGGTAGACTTCTCGTACATACAATCAAACTTAGAGCAGACTTGTCGTACAAGCAACCAAACTCAGGGTTGACTTCTCGTACATACATGTACACCCAAACTCAGAGTAGACTTATTGTACATGCAACCAAAGTCAGGGTAGAATTATCATACATACAGCCATAGTCAGGGTAGACGTTTCGTACATACAACCAAACTCAGGGTAGATTTATCGTATATACAACCAAACTCTGGATAGAATTATCGTACATACAATCATATATAATAGTCAGGGTAGACTTCCGTACATACAACCAAACTCAAGGTAGACTTATCGTACATACAACCAAAGTCATGGTAGACTTTCATACATACAACCAAACTCAGGATAGACTTATCGTACAAACAACCATTGTCAGGGTAGACTTTCGTACAAGCAACCAAACTCAGGGTAGACTTATCGTACATACAACCAAACTCAGGGTAAACTTTTTCATTTCCTCAGCAAATAGAAAAGCTGAAAACCCTTTATGAAAACGTGACCGGCGGATCGTTCCCGGACGACATCGACCTGTTTACCGGCGGAATGCTTGAAACCACAGCCGACGGCCCAGGTGAGCTGTTCCACACTATCATACTTGAGCAGTTCCTTCGGATACGACATGGCGACAGATTCTGGTTCGAAAACGAAGAACATAGGTAAGCATAGTCTCCCAGAAATGGTGTTTATATTTGAGCCGCTCTCCAAGAAGATGGCATCATTGCATTGGAAACTGTGTATACATACCCAGACATCAGGAATCACGTCAATGATGCAGAATGTTATCTGATCATGTTTTACACTGTATATACAAATATATTACAGAGTATTGGTCTTTTTCTACACGGTTTACATGTAGTAAGACACCCTTTCCCAGTGTGCGGTACACTCAGAATAGACAGCATTCCCTCTGAGACAAGTGGCCGTTAACCAGGTCCTCGTGTTCCAACTGCTACCAGTCAGTCACGGCGGCCTTCGAGGTCCTCGAATACTTTAATGCAGAGTGAAAGTTATGCAGAAAGCTCAAACAGGAGCTTTTTGCACTACTTTCGCCCTGCATTAAGCAACCACCTACTTTGAAAGTCCAATTATATTTAAGCACCCCTTTTCCTTGTGAAAAATGAATATATCGATTTTTATCGAAATATAGTTTTATACACTAGTATGCTTAAAAATGTATAGTTCCAATAGCTCATGGGAACTCCTAGTTGGACAGATTTTCAATCTACTACAAAGCTGACATTAGAGGACCTAAGAGATAGTAATCTCGGTTGAGACATAAGTGACAGTGGCCTCAGTCAAGAGATAAGAGACAGTTGTCACAGTCTAGACATAAGAGATAGTGGTGCCAGTCGAGACATAAGAGACAGTGGTCACAGTCTAGACATAAGAGACAGTGGTGCCAGTCGAGACATAAGAGACAGTGGTCACAGTCTAGACATAAGTGACAGTGGTGCCAGTCGAGACATAAGAGACAGTAATTACAGTCTAGACATAAGAGACAGTGGTCACAGTCTAGACAAAAGAGACAGTGGTCCCAGTCTAGACATAAGATAAGTGGTCCCAGTCTTGACAAAAGGGACAATGGTTCTAGTCGAGACATAAGAGACTGGTCCCAGTCTAGACATAAGAGACAGTGGTCCCCAGTCTAGACATAAGAGCCATGGGGTCCCAATCTAGACATAAGAGACAGTGGTGCCAGTCGAGACATAAGAGACAGTGGTCACAGTCTAGACATAAGTGACAGTGGTGCCAGTCGAGACATAAGAGACAGTAATTACAGTCTAGACATAAGAGACAGTGGTCACAGTCTAGACAAAAGATACAGTGGTCCCAGTCTAGACATAAGATACAGTGGTCCCAGTCTTGACAAAAGGGACAATGGTCCTAGTCGAGACATAAGAGACTGGTCCCAGTCTAGACATAAGAGACAGTGGTCCCCAGTCTAGACATAAGAGCCATGGGGTCCCAATCTAGACATAAGAGGCATGAGGTCCCAATCTAGACATAAGAGATAGTGGTCCCAGTCGAGACATGAGAGACAGTGGTCACAGTTTAGACACATCGCCCGCTTTAAAAAAAAAAAGAAACGTTGGCAATAACCAGTTGCTTGCATTGTTCAGGTCTAGTTTTTGTTCTGTTGTAGTTCCCGGAACGAGTTATCTAGAATGCCTCAACAGTGTAGATATCAGATCATAGGATCATAACCCTGGGATTGCTTGGATATACCCAGTACTCTTTGCCATTCCGTTCTGCTTTCCTCAACATATTTTATCATTTCATGATGAATGGTCTCTTCAGTACGTGGGGATGGACCATTCTACTGTAATGAGTCAGCATTGAGAGAACTTTCGTGTATTTTCAGTGGCATGTCTGATGTGGAACTAAGGGAGATCTGGGGTCGTGGTCTGGTAGACATAATTGACGCTGTCACCACGGCCAAGAAAACAGAGCTACAGCCAGACGTGTTTCTGAGACCAGTCTCTGGTAAGCTCGTGCTTCATACATACATTCCTGAGTCCAGTCTCTGGTAAGCTCGTGCTTCATACATACATTCCTGAGACCTGTCTCTGGTAAACTTGTGTTTAATACACGTATTCCTGAGACCAGTCTCTGGTAAGCTGGTGCTTCATACACGCATTCCTGAAAACAGTCTCTGGTAAGCTGGTGCTTCATACACGTATTCCTGAGACCAGTCTCTGGTAAGCTGGGTGATTCATACTCGTATTCCTGAGGCATGTCTCTGGTAAACCGGTGCTTCATACACGTATTCCTGAGACATGTCTCTGGTATGCTGGTGATCCATACACGTATTCCTGAGACCAGTCTCTGGTAAACTGGTGCTTCATACTCGTTTTCCTGAAACCAGTCTCTAGTAAACTGGTGCTTCGTACAAGTTTTCCTGAGACCAGTCTCTGGTAAGCTGGTGCTTCATACACGTGTACTTGTATTTCTAAATAATCTCGCCATATTCTGTTTTGTAACAAATCTTTTACTTTCATTAAGAGATGGTTTAGTGAGAGGCCTGTTTTATGCCTATAAACGATAAAGCAAACCTCTGAAAACCTGACCTCTGAAAACCGAAAATCTCTAAAAACCGAACAAATACATGGTCCCGAATATTTCCGTATATATTCTACATTAAAAATCTCTCTGAAAACCGAACTCTCTTAATTCCGAAACCCGTTCCGGAACATAGATCTACCTTTCCATTGTAAACCACCTCTGAAAACCGAATTTTGGGACCCCTTTTATGTACTATGCAAACATGTGAAAATCACTACGGGATATGGACTAATTCTGCAGCCGATGTTGTTTTGGGAAAATGTAGCAAACATTAATCAGGCGTGATTTTTCACGCCTCTGTATTGAAATAAAGGGAAGATGATCTCAATATGCAATCAAATTTTGTTTTCATAAACGCAATACGTACCTACTTAAACTATCATGTGACGTATTAGCTGCGCTTCAATTGACCGACATAATCCGTGATGAGAATAATAAGTTTGAAGTAATTCTGCATAAACAGGCATTGTTTATGAAAAAGAATGATAGATAAATCATTCAGTCATTTTGATGTAAACACTCAACGCAGTCATGTCTGTTCCACCTTCCAAATGTTGATGGATTGACATAACTTTAGAAGACCAAGTTAATTTGATTAAAGATTCGGAGGCTATTCTAAAACCAACGTTATCCATACGTTGTAAAGTGTAAATTTGATAAAAATATTACGATGTAATTATTTTCTTGGTACTGTATACTTCTGAAGCAGATTTTTGTATCTTATTCTGATAAGATCAAAAGAAGTGAACAATATTACAGAATATCAGACACATTCATTTACCTTCAGGTTTCAGGTTAATAAAAATCTCTGAAAACTGAACATCTCTGAAAAGCGAGCATTTTGTCCGGTGCGAAGGTGTTTGGTTTTCAGAGGTTTACAGTTATCAGGGATCGGTTTCTTTCACTACAATCTGTTTTATGTTACATGTACGCTAGTAGTAAAGGACACAGTCTGAAATATATCGCCTTCAAGCATTCCATAATTATGTATACTTCCTTGTGATTATTTTTTTACTTTTAACTCTTTCCTCAATAAATACACCTTTCTACACCCCTTTAAAAGTCACCTGTTGAAACCATTGTAATAGATAGAGCATCTGCTCCTATAGAAACAAATGCTCTGTTTATCACAATGGTTTCAAACTACAAAATTCTAGAATTTTCCTTTTCTCTTTTGAATGCTCCTTTTCGCCAGAATTATTTAAAGTGGTTGGATCTAAAAATAGCATATGGAGGACAGGGTTAAGTTACCTGTGCTGATTAGATGCATAGTTTCTTGACGTCTCATATGGATCCATGCTGTTTGAAAAGCTTGTCAGATCGAGATCGGACGGATATGTTTCAAAATAACTGTGCTTCTGTGATAGATACGGGATGTCAGACACAGCCTCAGCAGCTGGATCCCGCCGGAAGGTTTGGTGGCACTGATATGTTAGAGCCCTGCGGTCCAATCGAGTTCTATGATTACTTCAGTGGCAGTGAGGTCGCCTACGGTCTGACCTTATTCTTTCTGTTCGTAACAGTACCAGGTAAATAGACTACATCTTTAATACAAACATCACAACCAAGTTTTTGTGCTCTTCTAAACGCGATCACGTATTGTTGCCTTTAAAGGTTTTCGTTGGCTTCTTCCTTTCAATTTCATAAAACATTATCTCAAAAAGAGATGTTAATTTACACGGCGTCTCACCTGGGTTCAAACATTTTGTAAGAGTGATGAAGCAAAACCAGTGCAGTATCAGTCTTTATTAAAACAATGGCATCTAAATGCACGACGAAGGTCTTGCAGAAAGCTCCACTAGCTTCAGGACAAGAAAATATCATCACAAATATATTCCGAAGACGGCTTCAATATCATCCAGCGACTAACTTGAAAATCTAGATTTTGTTCGTAAAATATTTATCAGAGCGATGTGTACCGTTTTTAAACGGCGGATTGTCTTTGTTTACAACGTTTGCATAATATAATTCAGTCTTATCAGTTCCAGTATCAGAATATTAGACAATATGGACTTAGTTACTCGGTTGTCTTATTTGGATCAAAACATCCGTAGCATGCTTAAGGCTACATTCTAACTGGCTCGTACCACACAAAACGTACCACATGTGGCGTACCACACATAACGTACCACATGTGGCGTACCACACATAACGTACCACATGCGCGTACCACACATAACGTACCACATGTGGCGTACCACACATAACGTACCACATGTGGCATACCACACATAATTTACCACACATAACGTACCACATGTGACGTACCACACATACCGTACCACATGTGGCGTACCACACATAACATACCACATGTGACATACCACACATAACGTACCATACAAAATTACCACATGCGGCGTACCACACATAACGTACCACATTTGGCGTACCACACATAACATACCACATGTGACGTACCACACTTAACGTACCATACAAAATTTACCACATGTGACATACCACACATAACGTACCACATGTGACGTTCCACACATAACGTACCACGCACAAGGTACCGCACATAACGTACCCCACATAAAGTACCACACGTGACGTACTATACGCAGCGTAGTACTTATACCGTAACCTCACGGTGACTGATAAAACTGATTATCGTACTTGACCAAAATATTTTACCCAACTTTGATGAAGATCAGACAAGACACACTCCTTTGATTATATTTAGCAAAGGGTCATGGTTCCAGCATAGATAGCAACGATATCATTGGCTAGAGAACTAACAGCGTTACAGGACGTCACCGATCAGCCCGCCGTTAACGAAAGAATAATGCGGACCATCTTTTAAAGATTGTATATGAAATATGCCGTATAAAAACAAACACACGATATATAGTGAATATATACAAGTTTTCATGCTTTTGTAGCACGATTAAGTTTAAAAAGAATAACTTATATTTTTATAAAATAAACATGACAATCCTTTTAATCATTACCCTGCAATGTTCGACCTGTCTCTCGTTCAGTTTGGAAACAGACTGGATCCAGATGAGATGCCGAGACATTCGGACAAGGATCCATCCCTTTTGCCATTCCGTCGATAATAAGATACACTGAGAAAGCGGAACCATTGGAAAATAAGCACTTTGAGCAGACAACACTTTTCATAGCAGAATAAGGCTTAACCTAGTTCATCATGAATATTCATTAGATTATTATTTTATAATGACACATGTACACGGGTTTTTTAAGCAATGGCAAACACTGTAGAATCAGATCTATATTATATCATAAGCAAACAGAGCAGACCCTGGTCAGACGGTTCCTACAGGAGTCGTCTGATCTGGGTATGGCGTAGAAGGGCGTATTCCCGGAGTAAAGACTTAATGAAATATATTGTTTGTTACAGTAACATTTGTGATCATGTGTCTTCTGGCCCGTCGCCGTCGACGGTCACTGTACGTCTCCCGACCTGTTCCACCACCACTACAGAAAACCACGTCAGCCAACCTCAACGAGTTCAGAGGTAACTAACATACAACTGCATACTAACAGAGTCCTGCTTGTACAATTAACCGTTTCCCTGTTGAATAATCATGTAAGAAATAATGCCATTATGAATATCCATGAGCTGAATTTTTATAATGACATATGTACACGGGGCTGTTTGGTATTTGTAGAATGCATCATAATTTCATTCGTAAATACAGCTGACATGTAGGAGCCGTCTGATATGGGTCTACTCTGTATGCAAAGGCGTGAAAAACATTTATATGAGGGAGAGAGTTAAAGACATTCCCTTGGCCGGCTTGGGTCTTTACAGCTAACCTGTGAAAAAGCATGCGGCACATGGTAAGAACTATAGCAGTCTGCCTGTCAAGAACCACTGGAGCGTTCCATGTGAGGCCCGTCTCTTACATTTGATGATTTGGAAATGATTAGATTGTCACTAATGCAGTATATGTAATTGACTAATTGTATGTCAGGGCCTCTCTAGACAGAATGAGACGGCTTGCCATATTTTGCACACTTGTATCATGCTTTTACTGTTACTTTCACGCCTATTGAGAACAATGGGGGGGGGGGGAATCATTGAATGGACCTGGGTAATGTCTTTAAATTCCCTCTACAGCTAGTTTCATCCTTTCTCTTCAAGACAGATAAACTGTCACTCTAATTCGTATATTTGGACCCTCTAGGGACTTCGTCTTTTTTCATAGAATCACGTAGATTTATATTTTCTTCAAATAATAACATGGATAATAATAAATAAACAGAAGCAGTAACTTTTACATTGCTTTTGATTCGGATTAAACGACAGATTTCTTTTAAAGACACCGATATGTATTCATTAAATGGCCGCTTAACCATTCCCTCGTATTGGCTTTTGACGACTCTGTAAAAGTCATTTTGTTAAACCAATGTGATAAATAGAGCATTTGCCCCTGTTTGGAGCAAATGCTGTATTTTTCACAATGTTTTCGAACTACAAAATTCTAAATTTTTCCTTTTCTCTAGTTAATGCTCATTTTTGGTAGATTTATTCAAAGAGGTTATATCTAAAAATAGCCTATGAGGTAATGGGTTAAAAGGGATTTTATTGTATCCGAGTGTTCTTTTATTGTATCCGAGTGTTCTTTAAGTGTACCCGAGTGTTCTTTTATTTTATCTAGGTGTTCTTTAATTGTATCCGAGTGTTCTTTTATTGTATTCGAGAGTTCTTTTATTGTACCCGAGTGTTCTTTTATTGTATTCGAGAGTACTTTTATTGTATCCGAGTGTTCTTTTATTGTATTCGAGAGTTCTTTTATTGTACCCGAGTGTTCTTTTATTGTATTCGAGAGTACTTTTATTGTATCCGACTGTTCTTTTTCATATGACGTCGGTATACATAAAGCATATAAAGCCCTTTGAATGTTGAAATAGTCCATCTTTATTTAACGATAGATTCCTTTCCGTATAGCGGGTTTAATTTGCGAGAGGACTTTGACTAACAAACAGTGCCGACAATGGCCAGAGAACTGCTCCAGGAGTCACAGGATCTTACTAAAGAATCTGATTTCGGTCTACAGTAATTGCAAAAAAAGGCAATTAATTATAAAGGCAAGCCATGTATGTACGACTATACAATATGGCATGTTCAAGCCATGTCTCATGTAGATAGATTCATACAATATGGCCTGTTCACGGCATGTCTCACGTAGATTATACTCATACAATGTGGTCTGTTAACGGCGTGTCTTAGCCTCGTTAAATAGGGCCTGTTCACGGCATATCTCAACACAGATTAGACTCACAAGGACATGTCTCTTGTAGAGTAGACTCATACAATACGGCCTATTCACGACATGTCTCATGCCGATGAAACTCATACAATACGGCCTGTTAACGGCGTGCCTTAGCCTCGTAAAATATGGTCTGTTCACGGCATATCTCACGTAGATTAGACTCATATAATATGATCTGTTTAGGGCAAGTCTCATGTAGGTTAGACTCATACAATTGACTTTTTCACGGCATGTCTCTAGCAGATTAGACCCATACCGTATGACCTGTTAACGGCATGTCTCATGTAGATTAGACTCATACCGTATGGCCTGTTAACGGCATGTCTCATATAGATTAGACTCATACCGTATGACCTGTTAACGGCATGTCTCATGTAGAGTCTTTTCGCGGCATGTCTCATGTAGATTAGACTCATACCCTATGGCCTGTTAACGGCATGTCTCATATAGATTAGACTCATACTGTATAGCCTGTTAACGACATATCTCATATAGATTAGACTCATACCGTATGGCCTGTTAACGATATATCTCATATAAATTAAACTCATACCGTATAGCCTTTTAACGGCATGTCTCATATAGATTAGACTCATACCGTATGGCCTGTTAACGACATATCTCATATAGATTAGACTCATAAGGTATGGCCTGTTAACGGCATGTCTCATATAGATTAGACTCATACCGTATAGCCTGTTAACGACATGTCTCATATAGATTAGACTCATACCGTATGGCCTATTAACGACATATCTCATATAGATTAAACTCATACCGTATGGCCTGTGAACGACATGTCTCATATAGATTAGACTCATACCGTATGGCCTGTTAACGGCATGTCACATATAGATCAGATTCATGCCGTATGGCCTGTTAACGGCATGCCTCATATAGATTAGACTCATACCGTATGGCCTGTTAACGGCATGTCTCATATAGATTAGACTCATACCCT
Source organism: Azorinus chamasolen (assembly GCA_963576725.1). Lineage (NCBI taxonomy): Eukaryota > Metazoa > Mollusca > Bivalvia > Cardiida > Solecurtidae > Azorinus > Azorinus chamasolen. The sequence goes on from OY755239.1 coordinate 78,828,095, forward strand.
ATGGCCTGTTAACGGCATGTCTCATATAGATTAGACCCATACCGTATGGCCTGTTAACGGCATATCTCATATAGATTAGACTCATACCGTATGGCCTGTTAACGGCATGTCTCATATAGATTAGACTCATACCCTATGGCCTGTTAACGGCATGTCTCATATAGATTAGACTCATACCCTATGGCCTGTTAACGGCATGTCTCATATAGATTAGACTCATACCGTATGCCTGTTAACGGCATGTCTCATGTAGATTAGACTCATACCCTATGGCCTGTTAACGGCATGTCTCATATAGATTAGACTCATACTGTATAGCCTTTTAACGGCATGTCTCATATAGATTAGACTCATACCGTATGGCCTGTTAACGACATATCTCATATAGATTAGACTCATAAGGTATGGCCTGTTAACGGCATGTCTCATATAGATTAGACTCATACCGTATGGCCTGTTAACGGCATGTCTCATATAGATTAGACTCATACCCTATGGCCTGTTAACGGCATGTCTCATATAGATTAGACCCATACCGTATGGCCTGTTAACGGCATATCTCATATAGATTAAACTCATACCGTATGGCCTGTTAACGGCATGTCTCATGTAGATTCTTTTCACGGCATGTCTCTGGTAGATATACAACCGTTGATGAAACGTACCCTTGGTCGCGAATAGCGGGACATGACCTAATCTGGTTCCATTAACCCACTACCCAATAAATACACATTTTACGGCTTTGCAAACAGAGTAGACCATGATCAGATGGCTCCTATAGGAGCCGTCTGATCAGGGTCTGTTCTGTTTGCTAATGATATATATGTCATTCTACATTTTCTGTCTTTTAAAAAAATTTCTGTTAATTATTATTGATGACGTCATAATTTGTTACCTGAATATTCATGGATTAAATTATTGTTAAACGACCGCTCTAGAGAGTTGCACGTGTTTTCAGTTTTAGAATGGGTAGATCATGATCAGATTGAGAGGGTGGTGCTGGTCAATATAGAGCAACAGGAAAAGAGAATCAACGTATACAACACAAAGCGCGTGCTTCTCAGATTCATCGACATTAAAGTGGCCGCAGAAAAAATGCGTGACCTTGAGATACATCTCTCTAGTGACAAGCAGGACAATTTGCTCAGTTTGAAATTGCAAGACTATGACTTGGTAAGTAGACAACTTTTCATGCATCATTATCTCTTTCCTTCATATAAACATTTTTTCTCGCCTTTGCAAACAGAGTAAACCCACATCAGACGGCTCCTTATAAGCGTCTGATCAGTGTCTGCTCTGTTAGCTTATAACTTTTTATTCTACAGTTTCTACTTATACTAAATCCTGTGAACATAATTATGCCATTATAAAAATCAGGTAATACATATGCATGATATCGTTATTTCTTACTTGGATATTCAACAGGGAAAGGGTAAAGCCATGCAATAGAAATGATCTGAATCAGTCTCTGAAACGTTTATCTGATAGTCATACATGTTGATGCCTTTGCAAACAGAAATGGACCAGATCAGATGGCTAATATTGGAGCCGACTGATCAGGACCTGCTCTGCTTGTTTATGGAACTATTATAGATATGACTTTACAGTTTCTACCATGGTCAACAGGAAAAGGAGTGTTAACTGTGTCATTTACAAAATCCAGCCAATAAATATTATTGATGTCATTATTTTTTTTAAAAGGCAAAGAGTTAATTTATAATCATAGCGGTCTTAAAAAAACAGCAAACTGCTTAATGCTGGTAAAAACATACGCTCCGATCAAAACTTTCCGTGTAACCTTTATAATAGCACAAACGACCCAATTCTGCACTGTCTCAGTACCTCATCTAAGTAGTATATACCGTACTGAGAACTGTTGTTTAACACAAAGTCACTGATACTGTCGCCGGAAAGCGACTCATGGGGCAAACATGGGGAGTTTGGATCCACCCACTGAGTGTTTCATCAGGATCTAAACTCTACGTATGTTTTTGAGAATGCAATGAACAAAATTTAGCCCTTTCCCTGTTCTATGTTTATTACAAATTTCAATACCTAATGAATATTCTTGGAAAAATAGTTATAATGAAATATGGGAGGTGGAGCATTGTAGCCATTTTACGAAGTATAGAAACAGATTTATGTAATTCCATTAGCAAACAGAACAGACCCTGATCAGAGGCTCCTATAGGAGTCGTCTGATCTGGGTCTGCTCTGTTTGCAGATGCGTGAAAACACGTTTATATGAGGGAAAGGGTTAAAGCAGAAAAAGACTGAAGACACACACTATTTGGTAAAAGTTTTCACTTTAGCCGGATTTGAGAATTTGAACTCGAAAAACAAACACCCAGCAAAGGGAAAAACACACGCACATACATACACACAGACACACACACACACACACACGCACGTACGCACACACACGCACGCACACACACACGGCGCGACCGCCCACACGCTCGCTCGCAGGCACGCACGCACGCACGCAAGCACCCCCCACACATAAAAAGAGATAATTGGTAAACATATACAGTAAAACCCCACTAATGCGACCACCTAAAAGAGGTATAATTCTGGATGCTAGATGCAGGTGGTAACTTAATGCAGGACAAAAGTAATGCAGAAAGCTCCTGGAGGAGCTTTCTGCATTACTTTTGTCCTGCATTAAGCAACCACCTGTTTATAAAGACAACCATGTTCATTCATTAAGTGGTCGCATGAGCGGGGTTCTACTGTATACCGTTATCTAACATTACCAACGTAGACACTTATAGAACAAAGGTGTGACACACGTTGGAACTCAGAGGCGGTATGTTTGTACCATAGCTTCTAATTACTATTTAGCACCTTGTGAATTCATGCAACGTTTTGTAAACAGTCTGGATCTAGGAAAGACGCGATGTGACTGTATTTGTATTTTCTAAAAGAAGCTTAGCATGTTCTTCAGTGTTTATAATAAATGTGGACCAAGACGAGCTGTCGGATGAATAGTGCATTAAAGTCTTTTAAGTCTCACTATAGGCACCACTTAATGAATACAAGAGCTCTGCAAAGCGAGGCTATATGAGCCCTATGGACAGGTCCTTTGTGCAACACGCCCTTGGCGGAAATACTGACTGACAGATGTTTCGTGCCATAACCCTCGGGCATAAGAAAGAGAGATAAAAAGTACAGTAATATACATACCAAAATATGTAGTGACTTTGAGCATGAAGACATATGCCCAATACACTTTCAGTTTTAAGTCAATATTTGTGTGAAAACTAAAAACTCATGGCATGGTTAAAGAGCAAAAATGAAATTACATTAGTAGTGACCTTAATCATTGACACATTTTCGTCTGCTTAATCATTGCAGTGCCAGCATTGTCGTCTGCTTGACACATTGTCGTCTGCTTCAAGTTTTACAGGGGACGCTCGTTATAAAAAAGATAAACATAGCGTCAATCAGTTTTGAAATGCCTTTAAGAGTGTTCTCGAAATGTCCACTGTTTTCAGTTTTTGATTTTGAGAAGCCATCTTGCGGACATATTGCTCGTCAACTTAATGTCGGCCAAGGCAATATGAACACGTCTATAATTCATCAGATTCGCAGATTTTGGGTGACCCGACCATGGATCAGCACCAGTGTTGTCCTTTCTTCGCTTAAAATCAGCAACCTACTACCTTACAGTGGAAACATGAAGGCATATCTCCACTAAGTGTTTTCACTATGGCATCATGGATTTCCCTGGTGTTCATCCAATTCATATGAAAATATTTCTTAACAGCTTTGGTTTTTTATTGTTTTAGATAATCGCTTCCATAAAATTATCAAAGATGTGTCATCTTCACATATATAACCGTGCAAATAACTCGGGTTTGGTGGGAAAAAAAGTATGTCAAAAACAAAAAGCAATAACGGTTTTTTGTCTGGGTAAGGCCGAATACTTTTTAAAGGGCCCTCGTACAGCATTAATGTAGGAGATTAGTAGGTCCTGGTCTCTCTCAGCTTATCTTATTACTTCAGAAAGAGGAAACCTCCGTATTTATGTGCTACATTTTTAAATAGCTTGATAAACTGGTCACATACTGATCACATATGTATATATCGGACTGTCTGGTGTTATTCCCTAAACTCCAGATTTCTGATTGAAATACGATGTATACTAGGACGAAACAGAAATGCAGGGTAACCTTTCAAGGTAGTTTTAAGGTGTATAGCTCAATTGAATATTTAAAACAATTATTTTATGTTTACCACTGGTCATATTTGAACATATTGACAAAATTTCAACCCAGTGTGGCCAATAGGTCATGAGAAAATGGTTCCTTATTGACAGTATCCTCTCCCCAGTAAAAGCGTTTAGTGACTGACGGCACATGGAGAATCAAAGCGTGTGCAACATCTCGTATGGCCTCCTCAGGCATTTGTCGCAGCTATGACTCTTCTCTGCATGGAGTTCATCAGCCGATTAACTGTTGGCTTGGGGATGTTTTCCCACCCTTCTAATTGATGGACCAGATATCTTGGGGCGTTCTGGAGTCTCCTGACTCTTCTGTCCAGTTCGTCCCAGAGGTGCTCAATAGGGCTGGATATAGGGCTAAATATTTGTACAGTTAACTGTATTCTCCTTTGATATATATTAACATTTTATAGATAATGACACTTTCGAGGTTCAATACATTTCAGTAAACGTAGCTTTTCGTTGTTTAAACACAGTTTTTTTGTAATTTGTAATAAGTCGAGTAGTTATCACTATGCGAAACCCGTACTTTAATCATTCTTGTACAAAGTGTATGTTTATCATTGTATTTATGTGTTAATTTGTGTGTATTCTTCTTATTGTTATTTTTTATTTCATATCATTATTTCAATTATAATTACTATTGATCTGGTATAGTCGGAGAATATATTCAGATTATGGCACATTCATTTATTTATCTCCTCAAAGAAACCCACGAAAATACAGTCGAAACCCCCAAAAGGGCACCCAACGTGGGGCGCCAAATGTAACATGGTGAACAAGTCATGACTGGACTGGGACTTGAACCAGGGCCTTTGGCTTTCTATGCCAATACTCTACCGACTGAGCTAATAAGCCACAAAGTCAGAAGCTTATCAACTGTTTCACCACAATCTCTACCCGGCTACATATTCAAATTCTAAAATCGTCATTTCGCAACGAAATCCAATGTTATGACCAAAACAAAGAGTGTCCTGGAGAGAAAAAAGGAGCACTTCTGAAAAGTGTTTTAACCCTTCGCTTGCTATTCGCGTCAATATACCTACCTGTAAATAGTGAAGACCCAGATGAGACAGCTCCTGCAGGAGCTGTCTCATCAGGGTCTGCACTATTTACAAGTTGATTGTGCAACCAGTACACTCCACAACAGTGCTTGCACAGCGAAATACTTGTACACAGTGAAGGTATATGTAATTATACTACAGGGCATGGGTAAAGAAGGAGATATGTATTTTAAAATTCAGCAAGAGAAGGGTTAAATTGTGCATCTTATCTGGGTCTCTGATTACTATATACATGTACATAATTACATTGAAGACACATACAGACCAATATAGTGGCTGCAATACCTGCCTGTACGTCTTCAAGGAGGTGTCCGAGTATGCTAGTTAAACAAAAATAAAATACATTTAATATTGTAACACACGTTGTTCAACGTATGTTTGCCATGCATTTTAGTTTTTAAATAGTTCTATGGAAAGCCGGTGCGCCATGCTAAATGCTGTATGTTGTATGCGAAATGCTTTTTTCCTATTTTGGTACCCCTTTTGGCACCCTAGTTTGTACTGTATCATGGGAACCAAACGTATTCTAATTATTCGTAAAAATAATTACGAATACATATAGAACAGGGAAAGGGATAAGTCAATTCAGAAAGATTAGATACCGTCCGGTACTCTTTTTTGTTTGTTTTGGCAATACAAATTGCCAGTACATATTAATTTATTTTCGATGTGGAGTTGATGTTTCAAAGCAATCTTAATTTGTCATAGGCGCGTGTTAATTTTAATGTAATTAATTTCAAATACACAAATGATAAGATATATGCGTTCTTTTTCAACAAAGAAGCAAAGACAAATCTAACTGGTCCCAATATTAATAAAACTAGAGGCGAAACTATTTGAGGACGAATAATTCGGGTACGTTTTGTTCCCATAATACAGTACAAAGTATGGTACCAAACTGGAAAAGAAGCATTTAGCATTTAAAAAAATGCACCAAAATAGGAAAAGAAGCATTTCGCATTAGCATTTCGCATTTAGCATGGCACACCGGCCTTCTCACTCCGTTGTAGAAATAGGACAAATATCGATACCTAAAAATGTGCCCCACCCGGAATGGATGACACCTACTAAATTATGACTTTGTAACTATGGTATGGCTTATAACAAGGGATATAACTATGTAGTTTACTGAGTGCATACCATACATGAACATGAACATGTTCACATGAATATCAGCCTCTCTATAACATTTGATTCGACTCTTGATGAATAGAAATGATAACGAATACCATGGAGTAAAGGGTTAAGTTGAATACAAGTCATCAACATCTTTCATGGTTTTTCCACAGGTTGTCCGGTTCTACAACAACAACGATCGGGAACGATTTCGGGGCACACTGGAGAGGTTTCTGAAATTGTCCGGGGCCACAGTTACTGTAAGAAGCCTAGTGGAGACGTACATTCTCCGCAACGCTGTCACCCGGCAGCACAGACAGGAGAAACTCAACAAGTTCTTCAAGACCATACTGAATGTAAGCTGCAGTCATTATTTACAGCAACCATGCATTTGAGATCCAACAGTAATAATACCTATGGAAGATCTCATAAAATATTTGCAAGCAGTTTGGATCTACATGAGACGCCAACTTTCACGGCGTATCATGAGGATTTAAACGGCTCAAACATGATAAGTATTTTTGAAATGGTAACGACAAGAAATACTTATTTCAGGAATAGACATACAAAACCTGATAATTTGTTTTGAAATGGTAACGACAGAAAATACTTATTTGAGGAATAGACAATTTTAGAATGTAATCAAACAAGCGAGTGGACCGCTTGAGGTTAACAAAATACCAAAGATATGGCAACCAAGGAATAAAAGAAAGCTCTACTTCTTCGTAAGAAATCTTTATAAATGTTCTCTCTCCTCTGTGGCACATTTACATGTATACGTGTAGCTACAAAATCCATAGTATCATCAGTAAAGTGTTCGCTGCCATGCTTTTCCCTTTGCTTAATTTTATACGCTCATCTTCAGGTGTGACGTAGTGCTCACCCAAGTAATGTCTTTGGGGATCACGATCTAGTTCGATTATCAGTCATATCGCTTCAGTCAGTTTGTAGTTATATCCCTCTGTTTGCTAAGAATTAGTCAAAAAGAGGTTTTAACTGTCTAACTGGAGAAACTTTTGTCCAATCTTTACCATTTGCATTGAAACCCCTCTAAACCTGAAATTTACTAGAGACTGTTAGATGGCTTTATGCATGTGTTACTCTGTGTTTCATGCGGACCAATGCTGTTTGCGAAGGTTATCACAGATTCACCATTGGCAGTGGACAAGTTAAAGCACCGACTCACAGATTCACCATTGGCAATGGACAAGTTAACCTTTAGCCCGATGAGCAAATTATTTTTACACAATTTTTCACCTACTACATTTTCAAAATTCAAGATATAATCAAGTTGTCTACCAAAATGCAACCAGGGTGTCAAACTGTTTGGATCCTGATGAGACGCCGAGTTACTCGGCGTCTCAACATAGGTATTCACCAATCCGCCCATAGCAGGCTAAAGGTTAAAGCACCGACTCACTCATGTTCTACCATGCAACCACTTGTTTATCTTTAGAATGTAGGGCAATTTTCTGCTATTAGGAAAATGTTTTATTCGGATTCTAAAAACAGATTTATTTCATTTCAATGACGTCAGCAGTGCGTCATCGAGTTATTCAACGGACGCACATGAACTATATTTTGTGTTTGACCATATTATCGGACGTGCGATCCTGATATTGTTTCTCTGTATTTCAATGGTTTTTCATGCTTTTTAGATGTTTAACGAAGGAGAAACAGAAATACAAGAAAACATTTATAGTTCAGTCAACGACGAGTTGACGAGGATCGAACTTACCCAGGCAGAGTTCGGAGAGGCATTCGGCATGAAACCCAATTCTACATTCGTCAAACATATGTTCCTTTTGGTTGACGAGAACTCTACTGGACACGTGTCCTTCAAACAGTTTATGAACATTTTCATTCTACTGACCTCAGGTTTGTGCAGTACAGACATTAGTATAAAAGATGACGTAAAATAATATGACATAATTCATCAACCCTTATCCCTCTGTGAAAATAGCCTGCTCAAACTATTTAGTGTAGATTTGACTACTTCGGATTAGATTTTTGACCGAGTGTCCAATGGCATGGATTCTGATGAAACACCAAGTTACTCGGTGTCTCGTCTGATTTCAAGCTGTTTGCAAATGCGAGTCAGGTCGCGGACAGCGGGATAAGGGTTAAACGAAGTTAATTGTAAAGTGTCATACTTTGGGGATTAGTCAATCCTCATACATACTTTCAGAGTGTCATACTTTAGGGATTAGCCAAAAGTCGTGAATACTTTCAAAGTGTCATACTTTAGTGATTAACCAAACCTCGTGAGTGTATCATACTTTAAGGATTAACCAACCTTCATGAAAACTCTCAGAGTGAAATAGTTTAGGGATTCTCAGAGCGTCATACTTTAGGGATTAGCCAAACGTCGTAAATACTTTCAAAGTGTCATGCTTTAGGGATTTATCCAAACGTAATGAATATTTTCAGAGTGTCATACTTTAGGGATTATCCAAATCTTGTGAATACTTTTAAAGTGTCATACTTTTGGGATAAGTCAACCCTCATTAATACTTCCAAAGTGTCATACTTTAGGGATAAGCCAAACCTCGTGTAAACGTTCAAAGTGTCATGATTTAGTGATAAGCCAAACATTGTGAATACTTTAAAGTGTCATACTTTAGCGATTAGTCAACCCCCGTGAATAGTTCAAAGTATCATGCATTAGCCAAACCTTGCTAATACTTTCAGAGTGTCGTACATGAGGGATTAGCCAACCCTCATAACTACTTTCAAAGTGTCATACTGTAGGGAATAGCGAAACCTCATGAATATAAGTGCTTACAAGTATTTTCTGGGCAAAACATGTGATTTACTCTACAAACAGACACATGCTACATGTAGAAACCTTAAACATACATAATAAGTAATTTAGTATGTATAATTCCTTGAATTGTAACCCACTTTAAGTATTTTTTGTACTTATTTGAATGCGGGCGTGCATGTACTGTTGTTTGCAAACAGTGTAGACCAAGATCAGATTATTCAAAATCCTCTCTCAAGTTTCATACTGAGTGGACTCTGTAGCTAATCATTGGCAGGCCAATCCATTCTGAAAATTCGGAGTTAAAGGGTTAACCCTTTCTCCATAAATACGCATTTCTACGCCTTTGCAAACAGAGAAGACCCAGATCAAACGGTTTCTGTATGAGCCATCCGATCAGGGTCTGCTGTGTTTGATTATGACATGACCTTACTCTACAGTTTCTGTCAAAGTACACATTTTATGTGTTCATGTGCCATTATAACAATTAAACTAATTAATATTGAAGATTTTATTATTTCTTACATGAATATTCATGGAGTAAAGGTTTTAGTACATATGTCTAAATGTGTGCTATGGATAAATCATTTCAAGAGGTGTGCCTGTAAGAATTAATTTGCTTGTGTAGCTTTTTGAGTATAATGCATTAGGCAAACAGTGTAGAACCTGATATGGGTAGCTATACTACCAGCCTATGCATCTGATATGGGTAGCTATACTACTAGCCTATGCCCTCATTTAGGATGCTAGGTTTTGACAGGTGTTATTCCTTTACTCCATGACTATGCTTTACTACGCCTTTGCAAATAGAGTAGACACAGTCTGCTCTGTTTGCTCATGAAATAATATAGATATGATGCTTCAGTTTCTGCCAAAGCAAACAAACCCTGCTTTAATGTGCCATCATGAACATTAATTTAATTAATATTCATGAAAATATTTTTTCTTGCATGAATATTTATTCAGTAAATGTGTCAAAGCAGCTCCAGCTTCATGAACGTTTAGTTTTATATAATAACTTAATATAATATATGGCCATGTGTGCTTTCGTGGAATTTATTTAAATTTTCTAAGAAATGCAAAACGTTCGGACTGCGAACCATAGATAAGTTTGATTAATTTGTAGTAATCATGGATGGGTAGGGTTGTGCATGTATGTCTTCTCAGGTCTTCATTTTATGTCAATCTCTTTTGCAATGATGGCTAGATAGTTATGTGAGTCACCTCGTTTTGTACCGTACATAAATCCGAACCTGTCGGCCTACACATATAAAGTTTTTAAAGATGATTGATCATTATGAGAACTTGTGCAAATAGGGTATGGTTAAGATATACACTCAATACCATCAGAACTAAGACCTTTGTCATTCGTCGCATTGTAAATAGATACAGTCATACAATGCACCCATTACCTCAAGAGCTAAAACCTTTGTCATATGTCGCACTGTAGATACAGTCATACAATGAACCAATTACCTCAATAACTAAGACCTTTGTCATATGTCGCACTGTAGATACAGTCATAAAGTGCACCATTACCTCAAGAACTAAGACCTTTGTCGTATGTCTTACTGTATATACAGTCATAAAGTGCACCATTACCTCAATAACTAAGACCTTTGTCGTATGTCTTACTGTACATACAGTCATACATTAAAGTCTCGCTAATGCGACGACATAGTTTAGTTACTGACACCGTTTGGCGCCTTTCTAAAAGTCACATTTTTAAAACCATTGTGATAAATAGAACATTTGTTCCATAGGAGCAAATGCTCTATTTATCACAATGGTTTCAAAATTACACAATTCTAAAACATCCCTTTCTCTAGTGAATGCTCCTTTCCATGAGATTTATGCTTGCATATGAGGGTATGGGTTAAAATAGGAGTATAAGCAGGTGGTTGCTTAATATACATGTATGGCAAAAGTAATACAAAACGCTCCTATAAGGATTTTCTGCAATTCTTTTGCCCTGTATTAAGCTACCACCTGTTTAAAATTCGAGAATATAATTTACTTCTGTTCAGTGGTCGTATTAGCGAGAATTGAAAGAGTCAATTATCTATGGACACAATTCTTTTTTTAAGATGACGTTGACAGCAAGATCCGCCTTCTCTTCAACATGTATGATATCAGCAGAAACGGAAGTTTGAACAAATCTGAGCTTATCAGTATGATAAGGTAACGGAGTACAAAAGAAAGGCATGCATGGTAACGAACAACAATAGAAGGAAAGGCACAGTAACGGAGAACAATACAATGAAATTCATTAACTCTTTATTCCATACATATTTATACAAGAATTCACGAATATTCATTAACCCTTTCCCTGTTCTATGTTTATTCCAAATTTCAAATACCTATTGAATAAACAAGGACAAAAAAATTATAATGGAATATGGAAGCTGAAATATTGTAGTCATTTTAGGAACTAAAGAAACAGATATCTCTAATTCCATTAGCAAACAGAGCAGACTCTGATCAGACGGCTCCTAGGAGCCGTCTGATCTGGGTCTACTCTGTTTGCAGATGCGTGAAAACACGTTTGTATGAGGGAAAGGGTTAATTGAAATTTCTTAAGGCAATTTTGGCCATTTCAGAAACTGTAGAATCAGATCTATACAATACTATAAGCAAACAGAGCAGATCCGGATCAGACGGTTCTTGCAGAAGCCGCCTTATCTGATTCTACTCTGTGTGCCAAGGCGTTAAAATGCATCTCTACATCTCTATGAAGTAAAGGATTAATTAAATGTCACGTGATTCACTGTCATCATATACTCGCTAGATTTAGATTGTGTCGTTTTTCTGTGTCGTTTTTGAGCAAATAAAACGTAAAATGATGTAATTGGCTATACAAAATCCCATATGTAGCCATTTGAGAGCGATTGCGGATTCACATAAACATGTAATTGGATTTTAACATTTACTCCATAAATATTCAAGCAAGAAATAATGACATCACGAATATAAGTTTTATCATGGCATTAAGAACAAATTATTTTTTATCGTGTCGGAAACTGTAAAATCGGATCTTTATTGTATCAAAGGTAAATAGAGCAGACCCTGGTCTGAAAAGCAAAACAAAACCGAAATTTGAAGACCCTAACCATTTTTGGAGACACATTGTGGCGAAAGAATTAATTGCATATCAGTCCTAGGCTGAGATCCTGTATCTCGGTTAGTCCACGACTGAGATCCTGTAGCTCGGTTGTAAATCAAATAACAGTTCTCGGCTGAGATCCTGTATCTCGGTTGTTAATCAAATATTAATCCACTGCTGAGATCCTGTATCTCGGTTGTTAATCAAACATCAGTCCTCGTCTGATACCCTGTATCTCGGTTGTTAATCAAAGAACAGTCCTCGGATGAGATCATATATCTCGATTGTTAATCAAATATCAGTCCTCGACTGAGATCATGTATCTCGGTTGCAACTTCAGGTAGACGCAACTTTATCTCAGCAGTTTTCTGTCGTATAAATTTTTCTACCAGAACATGCTCTTCTTTCTATCAGAGTCTACCAGACTGTTTATATCAGCAAACCATTTTAACAGGTCTCTTCTGGACTTATCAGAGAATAACGTGACAGACGCCAAGGTCTCGGAGTTTGTTGACGCACTCTACAGATCTGCGTCATTGAGAAACGGAACGGAAATGACGTTTGCCGACTTCAAGCGAGTGTTCGCTTCAGACGATTACGTCGGGACGCTGAAAAAGGCCACCATGCAATTGAATGGAGCAGAAGGTTCGGTGTATATAAACAGAAAATCGATGTAAACCTCACCTCGCTGTAAAAACCGACCAGTTGCAATATTTACTTACCTCCGATTCGTTCAAGCTTCTGAGACAATTTTGACCGAGTTTCAAACAGTTTGGATGCTGATGGACGCCAAGTTACTTGGTGTTTTATCTGGATCCAAACTGTTTGCAAATGTTGGTCAATTCGTGCTCAGCGAGATAAGGAATGATATCTATTTGGTCTTGCAACGATTACAACCACTTAGTCCTGATAGATTCTTCAGTATGCAGTTACTATAATGGACACTATCCGAATACAAACTGTATACACACATTCCACTTGTAACGATATCGCATGTAACGGTATCTCGTTTGTACCGTGCATCAATATATTGCTTTTAGTGATGCATTACGCATTTTCAACAGTGGAATATTAAACTTGTTAGATCTGAACCGCTGTGTCAATAGAAATCCTTAGGATATCTAAGCAGACTGTCTTGGAATAACTTCTTGTCAAAGACAAAACCAGAGCGTCAAGCATTTCGGAACTTGTTGAGACACCGAGTTACCCGGAATCTGATTGGTCTGATTTTGAGTAAATACACAGTCTGGCCAATCATACAATGGGGAATTAATTCAGACTCAACTCAAAAGTTTTATAATCTCGGTTTGTTGTTCTATATGATTAATTGGATGATATAATACAATACAACCTGAGTAACAGATGTTAGGCTGAGATATTCGTATTACAGTAGAAGTGAACCTGACTTAAGTGACAATGAAAAAGAGGTTTAGTTGTGGACATGTACGGCAGATGGTAGTTTAATGCAGGTCAAGATTAATGCCGATGACTCATAGAGGAGCTTTGTGCCTTATTTTGCCCTGCATTAAGATACCACCTGCTTTTAAAGATGTATGTGTCCAATCAATATCTGGCCGCTTAAGACAGGTTCTAGTGTACTTTTGTTCTGCAATAGACAGTCGCCTACTTTAATCATTTATCTCACAGTTAAGACTTTGATTGCAGGACCCGATGACTTGGACCAGGCAGCCAACCTACAGCTGCCAAGAACTAACGCCAAAATGTTACAGAGACGAGCCACACTTGTTCGGGGTTACAGGTGGGAGTTACTCTCTACTGCATTTATTTTGATGATCATGTCCTTTTACACATTTGCAAAGAGCCATATTTGCGTTGAAGTATTAGCGTCTGTTCTTTTTGCTTGTATAATACAGATTTGATTCTCTTTTCTTAACTTTGACAATATATTTCTCTTATTTCATATTCAAACACTATAGACCTAGATGAGATAACGAGTGACTCGGTATAGGGTTAACGCAGTTCGAACTACAGTAGAGACTATCTTAAGCAGCCGTTCATTTTGAATGGGAATATGAGTCGTAAAAAGTAGGGGGTTGCTTAACACAGGTCACACCTAATGCAGAAAACTCATACAGGAGCTTTTTGCATTACCTATGACCTGCATTAAGCTTTCACCTGCCGTACAGACCCGTGATTACACCTCGTTTTGATGACCACTTAAGAGGAGTTATGTTGTATTGGCAATACAATACGTCGTACGGACTGAATTGGAAAATCACAAGCACGATCTGTTAATGAATTAATGAAGCATCGACGTCAATATTTATGAACGCTTAGCTTGCTGAAAACTATGAATTCTTCTCAAACCCTGATCAGCTACACGTTTTACCTACGGTAGATTCGTTATAAATATTGCGATAACAAGAGTGGCAATCAGCTTGGATCCTGATGAGATGCCGAGGTCCAAGCTGTGTACAAATACCAGTCAGGTGGCATATAACAGATAAAGGGCTAAAACTGTTTGTCTTTCTGTGATTCATTTTCCCAATCCAGTTTCCTTAGCAACCTTGATATATTTACTCTAGTGACGATTTTAATAATCACAATAAGTAGGTTCTTTCTCAAATGCTTATTTGCACCACATGTAAATATATTTATATTTTATATTTTAACCCTTCGCTTGCTGAATTTTAACGTACATTTCTCCTTCTTTACGCATGTCCTGTTGTATAATTACATATATCTTCACTGTGTACAAGTATTTCGCTGTGCAATCACTGCTGTGGAGTGCACTGGTTGCACAATCAACTTGTAAATAGTGCAGACCCTGATGAGACAGCTCCTGCAGGAGCTGTCTCATCAGGGTCTTCACTATTTACAGGTAGGTATATTGACGTGAATAGCAAGCGAAGGGTTAAGTTACTGTTTCTGTGCAAAGCAAATTTCTTTGCAAAGCTATTATTAAAGTGTCAATTAGTTTGGAATCTGATGAGACGTCACATTATGCGACATCTCATCTGGATCCAGACTGTTTGCATAAATACTCACGGTGTCACCAGTAGCGTGCAAAGAGGTAACGTGATTTGACTACATGTAATTTTACCTGAAATCAATAATTCAATCCTCAGCTGCCAGTGTATACAGTAAGACCACGATGGCACCAATACCAAAACAAATGACATTATCGGCACATAAGACAAAATGCAGGGTGAAAGTCACGCAGAAAGCTCCTAGAGGAACTATCTGCAGGACTTTCACATGTAAGAAACAATGACATCATGAATATTAATATTTTATTTTTATTTAATTATTAATATTTTATTTATTTTTAAAAACTTGTTTTTGATATGGGTGAATCTGTATATTAATATCTATATTTTATATCATTAGCAAACAGAGCAGACCCTAATCAGACGGCCTCTACAGGAACCTTCTGATCTGGATCTACTCTGTTTGTAAAGGCATAGAAAGGCGTATTTATGAAGTAAAATTTTAAGCAGGTACAAACCTGAAATGTGTTCAGTTGTTTATGACTGAAACTTCGAACTATTGAGTTTTTACTGTATTTCTGTCTTGTGTTTCAGCATCACTGACGACAAGTCATTGAGTCTACCCCGGGGAAGTAATCGTTATGATACGTTCTCCAGGAACGTGTCCAGTACCAGGTGGGTAGCATGTGTCCCATACCAGGCGGGTAGCATGTCACTAGTAAACCTTTCCGTGACAAATAATCAATCGTCTGCTTCAGATTTCAAAATACAGTATACGATACTGACGTCTATACTATAACACCCATATCCTTGTCTTGGTTTGTAACTTATCAGAATGATTTGAACACGTAAGTGGAGAATCACATAGGAAATATTTCTGAGAAATTGCATGGAAATCTAGTTGGTGCTCCCTGGTAGATGACTAATAAAGGAAGATAATGTCTACGTTAGATCCTTTGGTCATTATGGTTTAACACTCCACAGCTAAGCCTTTTAACAGAGTAGACTCGGCTTCTGCAGGAGTCGTCTGTTCGGGGTTTGCTCTGTTTGCATATGGAGTAGTACAGGTCTTGCTCTACAGTTTCTGTTATGGACAAAACAAGCTATGTTCATAATTGCATTATACAAAATCAGCTAATTAATATTCCTGTTGAAATTAGTTCATACATGATTAGTCATGGAGTTAAGGGTTAAGGTGGGGTGTGTCTAAGTATTTGATGGCAACACGCGGTGTACACTGTATGACGCATGGCAACATTCCCTCATATTGACGACTTTTGACAACTCTGTAAAAGTCACTTTGTGAAACCATTGTGATAAATAGAGCATTTGCTCCTATTTATCACAAGGGTTTCAAACTACAAAAATCTAAAATTTTCCTTTTCTCTAGTTAATGATCCTTTTCGGTAGATTTATTCAAAGAGGTTGTATCTAAAAATAGCCTATGAGGTAATGGGTTAAAATGAAGCACTATCGGTAATGTTTACCTGCACGATGTAATTGGTGACAACAGGCGCACCCAGCCACTGCACGTCGCATGGCAACAAATGACGGATGCAATACTATCGTTACTGTTACTGTACACTTAAGTTACAATTAAAATTGGTTTCACTGACATTAATGATGAATTTAAACACCTATTAGTAACATCATTACTAATATCATAACATATTGAAAATGTTTACCAGTTTTCACAAAAATCACTAACCCTGCCTTCAAAACAGAACGTGTTGTAGTTTTAAGATAATGATTTATAATGAAATACTGAAAACATGACATAGTTTTGGTATCATAATTTTATGATGATTAGTGTAATGAATATAATGAAATACAATGAAAGAACTTGAAGCGACTGTTCATTTTCTATTCATTTTTATAGGAGTCTTAAGAGTAAGTGGTTACTTAATGTAGGACAAAAGTAGTACAGAAAGTTCCAATAGGACGTTTCTGCAACACTTCCGACCTGTATCAAGCTACCACTTGTCTTAAAGACCCAGATTTAGACCTCTTTTTAATGGTCAATTAAGACAGGCTCTGTTGTACTAAAAGCATAATGTATACACGTTATATTAAGCGATTTTATAAGAATTAACGACAAATGTACAAATATAATACAATGGTGTATGCACATTTCCACCAAATGCAATGATGATAAGACATAGTAAAATGACATTTTCGTATAATGCAAAGGCAACTCGCAATGTTTAATAACGATAATGCAATCATGGCTATACAAACTATAATGCGATAAGATTCAGAATACAGAGCTATACAGACAAGACAAAATGACAAAATAGTATGAAATGGAAATGTGCACAAGACGATAACATTAGCTTTCCAGACAGAATACATATTTGGACGAGTTCATTTCGAAATATCGAAAAAGTCGACACCCCAACAGATTAGACACTGTCTTTCTGTTGCAGCTGCTACTAGTGGGCAACTATTTGGGCATTGTGAAAACGTTAGACTTTTACAGTGATACCATACAACAAAACTTTTACAGTGATACCATACAATAACACTTTTACAGGGATACCATACAATAACACTTTTACAGGGATACCATACAATAACACTTTTACAGTGATACCATACAATAACACTTTTACAGGGATACCATACAATAACACCTTTACAGTGATATCATACAACAAAACTTTTACAGTAATACCATACAACAAAACTTTTACAGTGATACCATACAACAAAACTTTTACAGTGATACCATACAATAAAACTTTTACAGTGATACCATACGATAATACGTGTTTATGGCGACTAGACTCTATATAACACCCATGTAGCATAAGGCAGGGTGAACGTTATGCAGAAAGCGTCTGTTTTTCTTTCGTTTTGCATAAGTAAGCCACCAGTAAAAAGTCAGAGGCGTGCTCTTTAGACTTAGGGAAAGTTAAGCGCTGTTAGGAAGATATAACTGGGAATGTCACTCCCTATAGTTCAACAAATTACCGCTATCTTAGAAAATGTGACAGAGCTAACTTTCACTGAGAGTGGCAAGTGCTTTGTCATTTATGAACACGTTCAACACTTTTGGCTTCAAATAACATTCATTTGCTACGAGTATCGTCCGTTTCAGGCGCCAACGTGCCATTTTCTTCTACTTCGTTACAAAAACATAATCGAGGTCAAACGGTTTAGATCCTGAGGTAACACCGACTCCTCTGGATCCAAAACTGTTTACCAAGATTATCAAGGATACGCCTATTGCGGCGAAAGAGTTGAGCTTTCATTACATAACTACTTTTAGCACATAATCTGCCGTGTGGCGGTGCCGAAACAGAGTGCAGAATCGCAGAAATGCACTAGTGCATTTTTATGCAATGAGCTGTGCAGTTTGAATGCAGCTGTACTACGCTGTAAACAATTGCCGAAACAGCCGTCAGATATAGTCTGTTTTACTTTCTATGATACTTTTAAAGGGTTATGTGATAAAAAGAATCTTACATTCGTGATCATTATAGATTGTTTTGATGAAACTCGATTGCTATAATGAATATTACAGTCGCTAAAGCTCGTCTCATATTATTATGGTAAACCCGTTTCTTAAAAACAATTTGTATTATTATACCTCAATTTCATTTACAATGTTAATTTCCCATAGGCCACCGTGACATAGAAATACTGTCAGGCCCAGCGGGAAAAAATTACTGTCGGAAAAATACTGTCTCCCGCTACCATAGGCACGGAACATCTAGATCAGTCAGCGCTTATTAAATTGTGTGCGTGACGTCATTCGATGACGTCATCGACTGACGTCATCTGACGCTTGCAATTTGATCAACAAACGCCATTATGACAATTGCTTTGTTTTTGTTCATATATTTGAGAAATGTCGTGTTATGCGACTATTTCGGAAGAGGATCTGTCAAGATTAGACAGTGAAATAGACTCCGCCAGTACTTATAACGTGTAATGAATATAAATGTAAAGCTGTTCCGCGGTTTTTAAGCAACGAGTAGCTCTATAACTTTTGTTTAAAACTGTTTATTGTTGTCATTGAATAATTATTTTCGCTGAAGAAATTGATTGTGCTGTTCGGTATAATAAAATAAATATCACATTCTATGGAGAGCGAAAGCACGTACTGTCAACCCTCGGTATGGTCAACGCCTCGGTGGACATAACCAACCTCGGGTTGACAGTACGTGCTGTCTCTCTCCATAGGATGTGATATTTATATAATAAACACTCATGTAAGATCCTCTATTCCTATATTCTACTTATATATCTAAAGAATACAATTCAGTATTTATTAATTTATTGATAAGGAAATTAAACTGTATATGTACAATGGAACCTGCCTATAGTAACCATACCGTGAATAAACATGATGAAGCATATAATGAATAAACATGATGAAGCATATAATGAATAAACATGGACGTTTATAAGAGCAGGTGACTGCTTAATGCGGGAAGAAGCTCCTACAGAAGCTTTCTGCATATTTTTCGTCCTGCATTAAGATATCACCTATTTGAAGATTGAGAAGTATTTCGGGCGGTCGCTTAAGACTGGTTCTACTGTATGTTTAGATTTGTATAATTTGCGTGTGTTTTAGCCGAATCCAAGTATTCGCGGACGGGGAAAGGAAGGCGCCTGTGGGGTACATGGAGACATACGTAAAGATAATCAGCTACCTGGAGACATACAAGCTACAGGTCTTCTGGATGACACTCTATATACTAATCACATGCGGTATCTTCCTGGAGAGAGCAATATGTAGGTGCCCATAACACATCTTTAGCCATCCTTAACCCATTCCATCATAGGCTATTTTATATGTTTTTAAACGTTTACATAACAAACCCCAGTGAAAAGGTAGTCAACACTGAAAGTAGTTTTGGTTGTATAGGGCAGGTTGCTTTATAACACTCACCGCTTGAAAGTTTCACCAGATGTCCATTATAACATTGACATTCGAGTTGAAAGGGTGTCATGTTTTCGCCACCGTCCGCCATTGAGTAAGCCAGCATGTATGTGACCATAGACAAGGACTCGAAATCTATTCATACACCAGTTTTTAGGTACATCATTGGTTCACATTTAAGTAAAATTACAACTTAAATGCTTTTATAAAGTTTTAGATATTGCGTATAAACTGAAGGCACCCTTTTTCACTTTCCCCAGAAATTGGATTTTCCACAAGGTTCCACAATCATTTCCGACATGTTGTTTGGTCACGTGGTCTATGCCTAGTCTACGACTGAAATCGGTCGAACGACTAGAAACGATTACCAACGATTACTGAAGACCATCCGCGATTATCAGTGACTTGTCGTGCGACCTTCGTACGAATATCGGCGACAAGAGGTCGCTAGAAATCGTAAACAGGTCATAAGTGGTCGTAGGCCTAGTGGGACTGGGTTCGAGGTTGTTGTACATGATCGACTACGTTTGCCCTGTATGTAGTGACCAACTACGTTTGCCCTGTATGTAGTAACCAACCACGTTTGCCCTGTATGTAGTCACCAACTACGTTTGCCCTGTATGTAGTAACCAACCACGTTTGCCCTGTATGTAGTGACCAACTACGTTTGCCCTGTATGTAGTGACCGACTACGTTTGCCCTGTATGTAGTAACCGACTACGTTTGCCCTGTATGTAGTGACCAACTACGTTTGCCCGGTATGTAGTTACCAATTACGTTTTCCCTGTATGTAGTGCCCACATACGTTTTCCCTGTATGTAGTGACCAACTACGTTTGCCCTGTATGTAGTGACCAATTACGTTTGCCCTGTATGTAGTGACCAACTACGTTTGTCCTGTATGTAGTGACCAACTACGTTTGCCCTGTATGTAGTTACCAACTACGTTTGTCCTGTGTGTAGTGACCAATTACGTTTGCCCTGTATGTAGTGACCAACTACGTTTGTCCTGTATGTAGTGACCAACTACGTTTGCCCTGTATGTAGTGACCAACTACGTTTGTCCTGTATGTAGTGACCAACTACGTTTGTCCTGTATGTAGTGACCAATTACGTTTGCCCTGTATGTAGTGACCAACTACGTTTGTCCTGTATGTAGTGACCAACTACGTTTGCCCTGTATGTAGTGACCAACTACGTTTACACTGTGTAGTAGTAACCACCAATATTTGCCCTGTATGTAGTGACCAACTACGTTTACACTGTGTAGTAGTAACCACCAATATTTGCCCTGTATGTAGTAACCAACTATGTTTTCAGGTTCCCATGTGTAATAATTAAAGGGTCATCTAAATCCGGTTTTACATTATTCTTGCAGACTATGCCTTTGAGAGGGAGAATGGTGGACTGCGACGGATCTGCGGACACGGAGTAACCATCAGTAGGGGTTCTGCAAGCGTAATCATGTTCACATATGCCAGTTTGCTCCTCACCATGTGCAAGAACCTGGTCACCCGTCTCAGGGAGACTTTCCTACACCGCTTTGTACCCTTTGACTCCATCCACAGCATGCACAAGTTCATAGCTTGTCTGTCATTGGTGTTCACAGGTGCGTGGCCATGTGTCTTGGCCTTTTTCTTGGCTAGCATTTTGTTAAAGTGCATAGTGTATGTCCTCTGAGAAGAAAAGATACAGTTTTGATATATTAATCAGCACTGGATCTATTTGAATATTTTTTATGTTTTCGAAATTAATTATGTTTTATGTCTCTCTACATCAACAACTAACATATTTAATTCTGGAGTCCCGAGACAGGATGTAGCTTAATGCAGGTGGAACGTTTTGTATAAATTTCTGCATTAAAGATGCATAAGCAGCCACATACTTCTATAGAAACCTAACGTTTGTTAATTAAGTGGTCGCTACATAGTGCCTTTACTGCATCATTTTATTAAGTGGTCGCTACAGAGGGTCTTTACTGTATCTTTTATTAAGTGGCTTACTGTATCCTTTATTAAGTGGTCGCTACAGAGTGCCTTCACTGTATCCTTTATTAAGTGGTCGCTACAGAATGCCTTCACTGTATCCTTTATTAAGTGGTCGCTACAGAATGCCTTCACTGTATCTTTTATTAAGTGATCACTACAGAGTGCCTTTACAGTATCTTTTATTAAGTGATCACTACAGAGTGCCTTTACTGTATCTTTTTCCAGATAACAAAATATAGTAAATATGGTCCTTACAGAAAAATGAACTAGAAATCTACACCCGTGTTCCTTTTGAATACTACCTTATAAATCTTACTGATTCGTAATCAGAAAGGAAATGGAAGGGAAAACATGAGAATTTGGAACAGATTGCAAGATCACTTAGAGCTCTTATTATATGGTAAACCTACTATATACACATCCACCGCGACCGCTCAGAAACCCTAATAACAAAATAAGAAAAAAGAAAACAACTAAGGTTAACAACCACACAACTAATAGCCCAATTCAATTTTGAATGTCGAATGAGATATGATCACTGTTTGTATTTCAGTGGTCCACATCGTTTTTCACGCTGTCAACTTGTACCATATCAGCACTCAGCCTTCCACCGACCTAAACTGTTACTTCAGGGAGTACTTTAGGGCGTGAGTAAAACATTCTTTGTGATTGACAGACATTAACCCTTTAAATGATTTATCAAAGTGGAATGGTCCATTCAGTAGGAAAGGGTATTCTTTGCGAGAGGAGGTTGAATAACAAACAGTGCTGACCCATATCAGAGGGCTGCTATAGGAGCCTTCTGATCTGAGTCTACACAGTTCACACGTGTCTCGCACGTGTCAAAGGGTTAAATGCATTGATGTGAACAAAAATCCCCGTGCTTCGGTGCTAAAACGTATCTTATTGGCTGTGTATTTTAGAAAGTGTTTAGAGGGTAACAACAACTTGAACCTGAATTAGTTGTCCATTTACACTGTTTACAAAAAACAGACGTTTTATGTTAAACAAGAGACTGTTAATGCAGGAAACGAGTGTTAACTCGTTGCAGACCATTATCAGAGAAGAGCACTTTGAATAGCCTACTTATCAAGGTCTGCGCAGTTGGTGTTTTACAATCTTCTTAGGAATTATATCCTTTCATATTGAATGGACTATATCATTAAATACTGATGGACCATACTACTGGAGCTGGCTGATGTGGGACTACTCGGTTTGCAAAAGTGCTAAAAGTCGTCTATATGGTGAAAGTGTTACTAAAATTAACACAGCATACATGCAGTTTGGAAGCTCCTGTTATAGTTGACTGAATGTCCCAATCCTTTTCCACAAGGTGTGAAATCGCGAGGTATAACACTAAACATAACCCTGTCACTATTAATACGGTGTTGCGGGGTTTTAGTTTTAGTTTATACAAATCAACTGAGATACGAGGGATGACAACAAAAGTTTGCAGGAAAAAGCAGACATGTCAACGTCAGCGTACTTGCAACTCGCTCCTTCAAGCATAACAAACATCTGCCTGATGAACAGTGGGTGCCATATCAATTAATAGAGAATATTGTAATCTAATTATAATATTTTTATTGAAATGCTGCAAAAAACTATTAAACGAAATGTATATTTCCACATACTTTTAATCATCTCTCGTAAGTATTCAAAGGCATGTATGTCGGAGTATTACATATAGAGCGGCCTGGTATGAACAGTTCAAATCGATATTTGATTGGTTTTCAATATTTTCCAGAACGCACGAGCTTGCCAGTTTCCAGTACTGGGCTTTCTCAACAACGACAGGTATTTATAAGTAAAGGAATAGTTGTAACATAAAAAAAAAGGTTTTGACCAAAACAAACCCCAGAAATAAAAAAAAATAAAAAATAAAACGATGTTCACGATTTTTAGAAAACTACGAACATGCACGTGTAGCCAGGTAGAGATAGTGATGAAACAGTTGATAGGCTTTAAATTGTGTGTCTTGTTAGATCAGTCGGTAGAGTGTTGGCATGGTAAGCCATATGCCCTTGGTTCGAGTCCCAGTCAAGTCACAACTTTGTCACCATGTAACACACATAATATTGATAATGATACTGTTGATGATACAACAACAACAACTGCTGCTGCTACTACTACTACTACTACTACTAGTACTACTACTACTACTACTACTACTACTACTACTACTACTACTACTACTACTACTACTACTACTATTACTACTACTACTACTATTACTACCACTACTACAACAACTATCACTACTACTTCTTCTTCTTCTACTACTACTACTACTACTACTACTACTAATAATAATAATACTATTACTACTACTACTACAACACCTATCACTACTACTTCTTCTACTACTACGACTACTACTATTACTACTACTACTTATATTACTACTGATGCTACTACTACCACCGCTACTACTACTACTACAACTATCACTACTACTACTACTACTACTACTACTTCTTCCATTACTACTGATGCTACTACTACCACCGCTACTACTACTACTGCCGCCACCGCCTACACCACCGCCACGGTGGCCGCTGCCACTACCACTACCATAACTACTACTACTACTACTACTACTACTACTACTACTATTACTACTACTACTACAACTATCACTACTACTACTACTACTACTACTTCTTCCATTACTATTGATGCTACTACTACCACCGCTTCTACTACTACTGCCGCCACCGCCTACACCACCGCCACGGTGGCCGCTGCCACTACCACTACCATAACTACTACTACTACTACTACTACTACTACTACTACTACTACTACTATTACTACTACTACTACAACTATCACTACTACTACTACTACTTCTTCCATTACTATTGATGCTACTACTACCACCGCTTCTACTACTACTGCCGCCACCGCCTACACCACCGCCACGGTGGCCGCTGCCACTACCACTACCATAACTACTACTACTACTGCTACTTCTACTACTGCCACTACTACCACCGTTACTACTACTACTACCGCCACCACCACCGCCACACCAGCACTACTACTACTTATAATATTACTACTACAACCACCACCACTATTACTACTGCCACTACTACCTATTGCTTATACTGTTTATACTACTACTTATACTATTACTACAACCACTTCTACTACTACTACTACTACTTCCTCTTCTTCTACTGCACTACTACGTCCTGCTTCTACTACTTCTACTTGTACTACTACCACTACTTCTGCTGCTACTGCTGCTGCTGCTACTCCTACTCCTCCTCCTCCTCCTCCTACTACTACTACTACTTCTACTTGTACTACTACTACTACTTCTGCTTCTGCTGCTACTGCTGCTGCTGCTACTCCTACTCCTCCTACTACTACCACCACCACCACTACTACTACTACTACTACTACTACTACTACTACTACTACTACTACTACTACTACTACTACTATTATTACTACTACTACTACTACTACTACTACTACTACTACTACTACTACTACTACTACTACTACTACTACTACTGGTATTACTACTTCTACTACTACTACTGCTATTGCTACTACTACTTCTACTAAACAATTATAAATATCATATCTACATTCATCAGTTGCACTTGTTTGTGCTGATACATGTAAGTGATACAGTTTCGATTTGATTATTAGTTTACATCTGTCTCTCCTATAAAGTTGTTTTCGTAATCTGTGACTTGCGAAATTGTCTTCTACAAAACAGAGTGACAAACTAGCACATACGCCGTATTTGTCTTACATTTACAGTTTCGAAATAATTTTTTCTATATATTTCAAGATTATAAACACTATTAAAGTTGTTTTACACGTTGATTTCAGTAAGTATGCGTTTTATTGGTCATATGTTATGTCAAGCAGTGAAATGTAACACATTTTAACATCAGATTTCTAAATTTAAATGTGTTATATGGTGATAAATTATAGAGTTATACTCTACCAAATTAACTCATACAAAATGGAATCTTATTATACCCCCCTTTTGAAAAAATGGGGGTATATTGCTTTGCACATGTCGGTCGGTCGGTCGGTCGGTCTGTCGGTCGGTCGGTCGGTCGGTCGGTAGATCGATGGTTTCCGAACAATAACTAATAAACGACTTGGCCTAGAATCTTTAAACTTGGTGTGGTGGTTGGTCATGACAAGTAGATGACCCCTATTGTTTTTGAGGTCACTAGGTCAAAGGTCAAGGTCACCATGACCTAAAATGGTGAAATAGTTTCCGATCAATAACTGCTCAAGGGTTTGGCTTGGGATCTTCAAACTTGCTTAGGTGGTTGCTCATGACAACTAGATGACACCTATTGATTTTGAGGTCACTAGGTCAAAGGTCAAGGTCACCATGACCTTAAAGGGTGAAATGGTTTGTAATCAATAACTGCTCAAAGGTTTGGCCTGGGCTCTTCAAATTTGTTGTGGTGGTTGGTAATGACCACTAGATGACCCCTATTGTTTTTTAGGTCACTAGGTCAAAGGTCAAGGTCACAATGCTCTTAACTGGTCAAATGGTTTCTGATCAATAACTGCTCAAGGGTTTGGCTTAGAATCTTCAAACTTGCTGCGGTAGTTGGTCATGACAACTGGATGACCCCTATTGTATTTGAGGTCACTAGGTCAAAGGTCAAGGTCACCATGACCTTAACTTGTAAAATGGTTTCTGATCAATAACTGCTCAAGGGTTTGGCTTAGGATCTTCAAATTTGCTTAGGTGGTTGGTCATGACAATTAGATGAGCCCTATTGTTTTTTATAGGTCACTAGGTCAAAGGTCAAGGTCACCATGACCTTAACTGGTGAAATGGTTATCGATCAATAACTGCTCAAGGGTTTGGCTTAGGATCTTCAAACTTGCTGTGGTGGTTGGTCATGACCAATAGATAATCCCTATTATTTTTGAGGTCACTAGGTCAAAGGTCAAGATCACCATGACCTTAAATGGTGAAATGATTTGCGATCAATAACTGCTCAAGGGTTTGGCTTAGGATCTTCAAACTTGCTGTGGTGGTTGGTCATGACAACTAGATGACCCCTAATGATTTTGAGGACACTAGGTCAAAGGTCAAGGTCATCATGACCTTAACTGATGAAATGGTTTCCAATTAATAACTGCTCAATGGTTTGGTTCGGGATCTTCAAACTTGCTGTGGTAGTTGGTAGTGACCACTAGATGACCCCTATAGTTGTTGAGGTCACTAGGTCAAAGGTCAAGGTCACCATGACCTTAACTTGTGAAATGTTTTCAGATCAATAAATGATCAGTGGTTTGGCTTAGGATCTTCAAAGTTGCTGTGGTGATTAGTCATGACCGCTAGATGACCTCTATAGTTGAGGTCACTAGATCAAAGGTCAGGGGGTCTGGGGGGTATACATGTTTTACAAACATCTCTTGTTTTCTTTTGTGAAGACAACCCGTTTATAGGCTAGCAGCTCGTACAAATCAATGCTATTAATGCGATACCAATCAGAATGCAAGCAATGAAACAGGTAAAGAAAGCCCAGCTAAATTTAATATTATAGACAAAATTCAATACTACGATAAGCCAGAAAAAAACGTTGCAAATATAAAACGCGTCAACAAAAATACCATAAACTGATATCTGCAGCTATTCTATATGTACAAATGTTTAATCTTTAACCTGTTGAATATTCATGTAAGAAATGCGTCTTATTGGGCATCATTAATATTAATTAGAACACAGAATTTTGCTCAAGCGTAACTGTAGAATCAGATCTATAGTATACCATAAGCAAACAGAGCAGATCCTGATCAGACAACTCTTACAGGATCTGGGTCTACTCTGTTTGCAAAGGTATGAAATGATGTTTAAATGGCGGAAAGGGTTAAAGTGATAATCTCTACTAACGTCGTATTTTAAATGCCTGAAAAAAGCATAAATCAATTCTTTATACATGTGTGCTGTAAAAAGTATACAAACATAGAAGTATATATAGTACATTTATACAGCCAGAAACCCATTCGACAAAACACCGAAGAAGACAAAACTTTATATCGAAGACCCGCTGTTATTCGGCAATGCATTAGTATTTCTTTGGGTAGCATTTTAGTTTCGTTAACTGTTCGACATATGCCGATAATAATTTGCTGTAGAACAAAAAATTATAAGTATCGATAAAAAAGGTTTATTTTGTATCACAGGGGCATTTGTCGATATATGTTCAAATTGACAACCTTCATAATAATGTTTGAACATAACAAATACCAAGTTTTGTGATGTTATTGAAAATATGCGTTTGTTGTCGGAATTGTCACTTTAAGGAGACCAGTCATCAGTAACTGGTATTAGCCAGTTTGATTATATATGAGACACTATATCCATGATACACGCTGCATGCTTCCCACAAGCAGCAAGCGGACACTCCACAGAACGCATTTCAGAATTTGTGGACGTTCACCTAAAGCCACATGTAGTAGTTACCCTAATACGTCCAAGATACAATAGACTACTTGAAAAAATAGAAGCCAAAGATGTCCTGAGCGACACTCAACTAGTGTCCATGGACGTAACCTCCCTGTAGCCAGATACAGTGTGCAAGTCGTGCTGAACGCTCCCAGCATATCTTTCTGCATGACTTTTATTCTGCATTAAGCTGCCCCTGTCTTATAGATAAATGATTATACGTGTTTGAGAGTTCGGATAATCGAGTTCTATATTATATAATTACATGTACATAAACCGTTCCATAACGAAGATCACAAACGGTGTTTCAAACCAGCCACAAAATATTCCGTCCTACATATTCTTAAACAAATCTGGAAAGCATAAACGAGCGTGAAACGTAGACGTTTCGGCTTATCTGGGTCTACGCTACGTCTAATACATCGATAGCGAATTTGTTTGAATGGTTTATATAAACACCTACTCATCATGCTATGTTTGGATGACTTGTAGGCCTTACGGGGATAGTGACCACGGTGCTTGTCGTCGTACTGTTCGTCTTTGCCTCTCCCTACTCCCGCAGGCACCTTTTCCACGCCTTCTGGAACACACACAAGCTCTATGTCTTCATTTACATTGGCATCCTGCTACACGGGAGCGCCCGGCTGGTACAGGACCCACACTTTCCATACTATCTGGTTGGACCAGCAGTGTTATTTACAATTGACAAGCTCATCAGTATTAGCCGAACTAAGCTTGAACTGACCATAATAAAATCCGAACTGTTGCCTTCAGGTAAGAAAAAAGAAAACAGCATAGTCCACACTTAATAACTTAATCCAGGGCTCGCAGAAGAAATATGTACGGACAGTCCTTTTATAACTTTTTTCTTTTACACTTTCGCTAACAAATATTGTCGTCTGCAAAAGTTGTCGTCTGCTACATGTTTCGCTTATTAATTTATGTCACATATATATACAGCTTTCTTTCAAAACCATTACCACGTTAACAAATAGTTTTGATTCTGATGAGATGTCGATGTATAGCATAAATTGTCACAGATGATAAGACGTCGAGTATAGCATACATTATCACAGATCTGCGACATTGAGGCGTCGTTGGTGTGTAGCATAAATTATCACAGATGCGACATTGAAAGTGAAAGATGAATGTGTGGTTATATGTATTACCTATGATCAATCCTATCCCCCTTATATACGTATTTTCGTGCCTTTGCAAACAGCGTAGACTCCTACAGGAGCCGTCTGATCTGGGTCTGCTATGTTTGCTTGTGGAATTATAATAGATCTGACTCTATAGTTTATATCAATACAAAACAACCATGTGTACATATTCCATTATAAAATTATCAGCTAATAAATAGTATGGTGTCAATATTTCTCACACGAATATTCAACAGGGAAATTATTAAAATGGTAAATAGTTTTTATATTGTTTATAATCTAAATAGACGCCGTATGTTTATAAATCGTATCTTGAATTTTGCACAAAATGGTACACGTTAACCATGTGTGTGATGCATAGTCATGTGAACACAACGACTGTATGAATATTAATGAGCTGAATGTTGGAATTGGCATGAAGCACAACGTTTGTTGTTTACAGAAATTGTAGAATCAGATCTATATTATTTCGTAAGCAAGATAATTAGACTCTGATTAAACAGCTCCTACATGATTTGTCTGATCTAGTTTTTTCTGTTTGCAAAAAAACGTATAATGCGTACCAAATGATTCTCTATCAGGGAAACCTTTTACATGAAACACCCGTCGCAAGTCTGATATAAATGAACAGTCCAATTAATCACAACGACTGTACATAGATGAGCCACTACATCTGAGACATGCTCTCAGTTACTGTAAATGGTCAGATGAGCCACTACATCTGGGACATGATCTCAGTTACTGTACATAGATGAGTCACTACATCTGGGACATGAGCTCAGTTACTGTACATAGATGAGTCACTACATCTGGGACATGAGCTCAGTTACTGTACATAGATGAGTCACTACATCTGGGACATGAGCTCAATTACTGTACATAGATGAGCCACTACATCTGGGACATGAGCTCAATTACTGTACATAGATGAGCCACTACATCTGGGACATGAGCTCAATTACTGTACATAGATGAGCCACTACATCTGGGACATGATCTCAGTTACTGTACATAGATGAGTCACTGCATCTGGGACATGAGCTCAGTTACTGTACATAGATGAGTCACTACATCTGGGACATGAGCTCAATTACTGTACATAGATGAGCCACTACATCTGGGACATGATCTCAGTTACTGTACATAGATGAGTCACTACATCTGGGACATGATCTCAGTTACTGTACATAGATGAGCCACTACATCTGGGACATGAGCTCAGTTACTGTACATAGATGAGTCACTACATCTGGGACATGATCTCAGTTACTGTACATAGATGAGTCACTACATCTGGGACATGAGCTCAATTACTGTACATAGATGAGCCACTACATCTGGGACATGATCTCAGTTACTGTACATAGATGAGTCACTACATCTGGGACATGATCTCAGTTACTGTACATAGATGAGCCACTACATCTGGGTCATGGGCTCAGTTACTGTACATAGATGAGCCACTACATCTGGGACATGATCTCAGTTACTGTACATAGATGAGTCACTACATCTGGGACATGATCTCAGTTACTGTACATAGATGAGCCACTACATCTGGGACATGAGCTCAGTTACTGTACATAGATGAGTCACTACATCTGGGACATGAGCTCAGTTACTGTACATAGATGAGTCACTACATCTGGGACATGATCTCAGTTACTGTACACAGATGAGCCACTACATCTGGGACATGAGCTCAGTTACTGTACATAGATGAGTCACTACATCTGGGACATGATCTCAGTTACTGTACATAGATGAGCCACTACATCTGGGACATGATCTGTTACTGTACATAGATGAGCCGCTACATCTGGGACATGAGCTCAGTTACAGTACATAGTCAGATGAGCCACTACATCTGGGACATGAGCTCAGTTACTGTACATAGATGAGTCACTACATCTGGAACATGATCTCAGTTACTGTACATAGTCAGATGAGCCACTACATCTGGGACATGAGCTCAGTTACTGTACATAGATGAGTCACTACATCTGGGACATGAGCTCAGTTACTGTACATAGTCAGATGAGCCACTACATCTGGGACATGATCTGTTACTGTACATAGTCAGATGAGTCACTACATCTGGGACATGATCTGTTACTGTACATAGATGAGCCACTACATCTGGGACATGAGCTCAGTTACTGTACATAGATGAGTCACTACATCTGGGACATGATCTCAGTTACTGTACATAGTCAGATGAGTCACTACATCTGGGACATGATCTCAGTTACTGTACATAGTCAGATGAGCCACTACATCTGGGACATGAGCTCAGTTACTGTACATAGATGAGCCGCTACATCTGGGACATGAGCTCAGTTACTGTACATAGATGAGTCACTACATCTGGGACATGAGCTCAGTTACTGTACATAGATGAGTCACTACATCTGGGACATGAGCTCAGTTAGGGTATACACCCTGGCAGTTTTAATAATGCAATTTTGCAGGTTCTGATGATTTTTAAACAGTGAAGTGTTTGGTCATTCAACAACATGTTGTCATATCCGGGGTTGTACATCAAAATAATAAGGGAGAATGTCACGTGGCAGATCGAAATGAGAATCATTTAGAACAAATGAAGAGAAATAGCTGTTAAACACGTATCCTTTTTTGTACATCAAAATAATAAGGTAGAATGTCACGTGGCAGATCGAAATGAGAATCATTTAGAACAAATGAAGAGAAATAGCTGTTAAACACGTATCCTTTTCAGAGGTAACGGCAGTTGTAGTAAAGAAGCCGGAAGGGTTTGAGTACAAGTCCGGACAGTGGGCTCAAGTGGCATGCACTGCCCTAGGAGCCAGTGAGTTTCACCCATTTACGATGACGTCAGCGCCGCACGAGAAGACCCTAACCTTCCACATACGAGCAGTTGGTCCCTGGACGACAAACTTTCGCCGTGTCTACGACCCCTCTAATCGTACCAGTCACACTATTCCACCAAAGGTAGGTAAATAACAAGATTCAGATTCTTTATTGACTTAAACTATACACAGTTTATCTTTTGTCCTGGATCTGGTATCTTCGATAAATCTCAAAGGATGTAGTAGCACTGCTGATTGTGCATCTCCATGCATCACGTTTACTGGCTAAAGTGGACCACTGTCGAAGGTCGATTTGACAGGCATTGAGGGATTTCTTTAGTGAGTCTTTGTATTAATATATCACCCTAAATTCAATAACCAAATACATTCATAGAATAGAATAGATACAGTCTCAATATAAAGTTGTATACCAAGTAACATGCGAGGATGGAACCTCGTCTAAATACTCGTTTTCTACCACGTTTTTATCACAAAAGTTTCAAATTCTTGGTCTTCTTTCTATTCGGTCTCTACCATAGCGTCCTGTTTCTAGCCTTAGTGAATGTGCTGATATTCAAATCTTTGTTAAAAGAGTGTGTCTTGAATTAAAGTGTGTCTTTAATTCTTTAACAACAATGGCACACAGTTATAAGTTCATGTAGTTTTTGAAAGTCTATGGTAACTGACATTTAAGCAATCAATCCAAACAAAGAAATAAACGGTCGCTTAAACGTATATGTTCCCATGGCAATGTTTTATTATTTTAGCTAGAATGATATTTTTATAGATTTTGTTATAAACAATGAAAATGCACGTAATGCACGTAACATTCCATGACTAAAATTCCTTATTTGAACAACTAAAACTCCTTATTTGGACACACACTTGTCGTATATATTCCTTATATTCAAACGTGTTATAGAAACAAGTATTTTTGTCTGTGGCTATTTTAGACGTACACTAGCGACGAGAGCTGTGGTTAACTATGCAAACGGTTTTTTTGCAGATGAGATGCCGAGTTATGTGCTCATCCAAACTGTCTTTTACGTTTTCTGTAATTATATTTTGTAAAATGGAGAGAAATATAAACTAAGGTAATTTTCTATCTAAAATTCTAAGATTTTCCTTAATTTCACACATGTACCGAAAGTGTTAGGCCATTTGAACATACTTCCATTTAAATAGTGATAAATTGTTCTGATGGCCGAACAGAACTTCCCATAAATAGCATAAAATAGCAATTAAATGCTGAAAAGTCTAAAAGTACTTTCCATAAGTGACGCGTTTGGTTAAAAACTGTCATAGCCATTGAAAATGGGATAGCCATTGAAATACTAGTGTTAGATCTAGGTTAAGAAGATTTCCCTGAAAACAATTGTATTGTGCATGTAAAACGCATTAAGTGTTTGATCTAGAATAAAATACGACCCAGATGAGACACGGAGTTGCACGACGTCTCTTGTGGATCCAGACTATTTGTTAATGTTATTACGGATTCGCCTACGCGCCTTGGGATAAATTAAATAAATACCCACTGTCAGATTTCTACCATTTTTATTCTTTGAATAATGCGTCTTCTCTTAGACATCGTATACTTCAGACAAAAGTGTGACTAACCATTTACTCAATAAAGGTCTTTCTACGCCTTTGCAAACAGAGTAGACCCAAATCAGACGTCACCTGTTGGATCTTCACTGTTTGCTTATAATATAGTTATAGATATGATTCTAGAGCTTCTGCCATTGCCAAAAGTAGCTGTGTGTAATAGGTGATCACAATTGCAAACAGTTGAGATCCAGATTAGACGCTGAATACCTCGGTGACTCATCAGGTTGCAAGCTGTTTGATGCCGTAATTAGAGTTTTAAAACGAAGAGGCAGAAACTTCAATAATGCCACACAAATGTTTACAGGACGTACGTACGGATGTACGTACGTACGGGACAAGGGTAAAACTTAGTGCCCCCGTTGCTTACATGTACCAGACGACGAATGTTGCTGATGACAATATTTGGCAGTGGAATTGTTAAATAGATGTAGATGTTTTATCCAGTATATGGGACTATTAATTTGATGTAGATGGCATATCCGGCAGATTAGATGTTAAATTGATGTGGATTGCATATCTAGTAGATTATATTGTTGAATTGATGTAGATGGAATATCCAGTATATTATACTCTTAAACTGATGTAGAAGGCATATCCAGTAGATCAAACTGTTATGTAGATGGCATATCTCGTGGATTAGACTATTAAATTTGATGTAGATGGCATCTTCGTTCGAAAACCTGAAGGTAAATGCATAAAAAGTTTTTAATAACTTGATACTATTTTTCTAGCTAGTCTTGGACGGCCCGTTCGGGGAGGGACATCAGGACTGGTACCGGTATGAGGTGTCCGTGCTAATAGGGGGCGGTATCGGTGTCACACCCTTTGCTTCCATCCTTAAAGACATCGTTCACAAGTCGTCCATGGACATCACAATACAGTGCAAGAAGGTATAGACAAGTAGGTCCTAATATGATTGGTATTCGAATAACCTCATTAAATACGAGTACATCTTATTTACGGCGAATATCTTATAACAACCCTTCGAAATAGTCTCCTGTAACATAAAGGTACTTTTTCCATTCGATATATCTATAACCTGAAAGTCACAGTAGTGGCCTGTCCTTGGTATATGATGCAGACACTGGTATACTATACCATATTCCAGAAACAGGTCAGGTACACTGTGTGAGTGTTTTTATAAATTAGGACACTGAGGAAATCCTTATAAAACCAGTTTAGACCAAATGTTTTAACCATTGGAGGTAGATTCTGTTCTCCATTTCAAATAGATTACCTACATATGGAAAGTTTCTCTGGAAGGAAACTCCCCATACATGCAATGGTACATCAGAACGTAATGAATAGAAATTGGTATCTTTAAAACTCCCCATACATGCAGTTTTACACCAGAACGTAATGAATAGAAATTGGTATCATTAAAACTCCCAAAACATGCAGTGGTACATCAGAACGCAATTAATAGAAATTGGTATCTTTAAAACTCCCCATACATACACTGGTGCACCAGAATGTAATGAATAGAAATTGGTATCTTTAAAAACTCCCCATACATGCAGTGGTACATCAGAACGTAATGAATATAAATTGGTATCTTTAAAATTCCCCATACATGCACTGGAACATCAGAGCGTAACGAATAGAAATTGGTATCTTTAAAACTCCCCATACATGCAGTGGTACAATGTACATCAGAACGCAATGAATAGAAATAAGTATCTTTAAAACTCCCCATACATGCACTTGTACATCAGAATTATGCCTATTTTAGGTGGTCAGTGCAGAGGTTTATAAACTTTATACCGTATATTCAATGAACAGAGCGGCTTCAATTTTAGTGTATACGAATACGTGGTGTTTAGAGATATATTCTGCTCATATTTTTGCAAATGTTGCATAATAAAATGAATTCAGAATCGGATTTCGTGTGACTTGAAACTTAAAGAGTATTGTAGAAAAGATTTGTTTGTATAAAAATATGGGAAAATTGATTGCTATTGAAAACATCAGAAACAGGACCGCCATTCACCGGATTGTGTTGAAAAATCAATTGTGATTATACGGATGTGCTAGTTTCATTGTGTATATATGTCATCTATAAGACAGTAGACGTTCTTTTTCGCATTTGTTCACTCTAGATTTGACTCGGGCCAGCCAATGATGTTAATGCCTATAATGTGTCACATTTTTAATTTGAAATCGATTCGGGTTCCCTCGGAGTTTTGCCGAACATGTTGATTTCCGTAGCAATCGATGAAGCATTCTGTCTCTTAAAATGTCGTCGGTTTTCTAAATATTGAGCAACATTCAGATTGCGTTAATGCTTAGCTGAACATAAGCATACCGTGGGAAAATGGACACTAGTTTAATTTTACGAATATGTGCATAAAGTTTGGTCTTGATTTATTTAAACAAAAAATGGGCCGAAAACAACTTTAAACACTTGTAACTATAACTATGCGATACCAATACCGGCTGTGTTGAAATGTTCTGTTGACACAGCTATAGAAACCTCTTTTTAGTGCCTGCACTGTTTGTCATTCAATATCATCGAGCAATTTCAAGCTCTTGTAGGAGCCGTCTGATCAGGATCTGCTCTGTTTGCGTATGGAATTATCATAAATCTGACCCTACACTTTCTACAAGTACTTTAAATTACGTATACATACGCCATAATCTAATTAATAGTCATGACGTCGTTATTTCTCGCATGAATATTAATCATGGAAAAAGTTGAGCGAGTGACAGTTGAATTGAGGCAGATAACCAAGTTTTCTCTATCTTTTTATTCGGAAATCACTATTTTGGTCTCTTTCACTACCACGGTAAGCGCCTGGGTCAATGTGTGAGTTTTTACCTTTGCAAACAATGTGTATCCAGACGAGACGCTGTGTAACTCGGTTATCTATGTAAGGTTTTGATTCCACTCTGAAACCTAACTAACGTGCAAACGAACATTGTTTGGCGCCAAAAAGACTGTGAAATCACTTTAATACCTTGCTCCATAAATATATATCTTTAAAACCTTGTAAGCAGGGTAGATCTAGATCTGACTAGGTTGGTATAATGATTCAACAGTTTCTGCCATGGGTGTTTCGAACGAGTTGGTTAAAAACTTAGTTTCATGGTAACGGAGTGGTGGCCTCTGACTGGCAGAAATACTATTAGATGTTGCTGAAAACTGGCAAGTAGAGGTTCATGGGTACTCCAACTTAATGACAGGTGTTTCACAAGTGTTGGTTGCCATGGTAATCCAGTGATGGCCTGTAATTGAGAACACTTAGATATTTTGCTAACCAATACCTGTTGTGCGTTTCGTTTGGGGCCGGATTCCTTACACTCGTTATTCAGTTGCAACGTCAACAGGTTGGGGCTCTTTGGGTGTTGTTGGTCACAAGACAGTGATACATGTTTCAATCGTCAATTTGCAACAAATGTAGTAAACACATGTTTTTCACAAAATATCTTATGTTTCATTTTTAAGCCTTTAGATCTACTCCATGAATATTAATGTCAGAAATAGCGACGTCATGAGTATCAATTAGATTTAACCCTTCGCTTGCTGAATTTTAAAATACATTTCTCCTTCTTTACCCATGCCATGTTGTATAATTTATTAATTACATATATCTTCACTGTGTACAAGTATTTCGCTGTGCAATCACTGCTGTGGAGTGCACTGGTTGCACAATCAACTTGTAAATAGTGCAGACCCTGAGCTGTCTAGGAGACCCTGAGATGTCTATGAGCTGTCTCATCTGGGTCTTCACTATTTACAGGTAGGTATATTGACGTGAATAGCAAGCGAAGGGTTAATTGTTATAATAGCATATTATGGACGCAGGAAGTTTTGGTCTTGGCAGAAACTGTAGATCTATATTATACCATAAACAAATAGAGCAGTCATCTGATCTGGGTGTACTCTGTTTGTAAATGCGTAGAAAGGGGTATTTATATAGTAAAGGGTTAACATTAAACGCATGCATTTATACCTTTCCCATAGGTCTATTTTTTGTGGGTTACGCGTACACAGAAGCAGTTCGAGTGGATGACAGACATAATCAGGGACCTGGAGGCTGTAGACAGGGATGATTTTGTTACAACTCACATCTTTGTCACGGAATTCAAGACGAAGTTCGATCTCCGCACATCCATGTTGGTAGGATGCAACTCATTTTCCATTGACATCATTATTCTACGAGTAGTGATCCATATCCATTACATATCTACACTGCAATATTCCAATAGTTGGGATTTATTTTATTTTGGGTATCAAAATTGTAGGCGTATATTTAAGAAACATGTGAAAACATGTATCATTTCGTGTAGCTAATAATTTTCTCTGTGTTTGGGGTTTTCTTTATAATATTGTGTTTTAAATTTATTGTAAACATTCTTAATGTAATTGTACGTGCTTGTCATGCATCGTCAAACCGTGGAGCTCTGTTGGCGTCGTTCCTATTCGCAAGCTTCTTTCTAAACTTGCCAAAGGTAGCCTCTGAACAGTTGTTAAAGAGTTCTGTTACGTATTATAAATCATTATCGATATTTGCTTTAATTGGTGAATCAGTATTTTCGAGATTTTCAAATTTAATTTAGCGATTGATTCTG
The DNA here is from genome assembly GCA_963576725.1 of Azorinus chamasolen. Classification (NCBI taxonomy): domain Eukaryota; kingdom Metazoa; phylum Mollusca; class Bivalvia; order Cardiida; family Solecurtidae; genus Azorinus; species Azorinus chamasolen. The sequence goes on from OY755239.1 coordinate 78,866,818, forward strand.
ACATTATACACATTTCATTCGAATACGTTTCAGTACATTTGCGAGCGTCACTTTCAGAAGATAGCAGGCAAAAGCCTGTTCACGGGACTGATGGCCACCACCCACTTTGGTAGGCCGAGGTTTTACCATTTCCTGGAATCACTTCGATATGAACACAACACGGTATGTAAAGTTGGTAGCATCTGTAGACATAAGAGTATCAAAAAGTATGCATCCAGGGGCCACCATCTCTTCGCATGCAGCATGATAAGGCTATCTAAGGTGTCAGGTGACCGTTCGAATATAGAATAGACAGTGTAACAACTTGCTTATCTTTATCAACGATAGCTGGACTAGTGTTAATCAACTTTAATCATACCCATTTAAACTGCCAAAGTAACTTATATGAAAATCATACACAGCTGGAACATTAAAAGGAACCGTTGTCATTTTCATTTGAAAATGTAAAACTCCGTTCTACAATAATTTGAAAATGTTGTCGTCTGCTCCAGTTTTCCCAGTACTTTTCCAGTAAACTAATCCATACCGTGCCAGACATTTGATCCTGATGAGACGCTCATTAGTCCTCGCAAAACACGTTGCCCAAGTTACACCGTTCTAAAACATTTCTGTTTATTACTGTCACAATTTTCCTTTTTGCTTTAAAATCTGTGATCCCAGATTCAGTTTTTACCCATTTTCACCCAATGGATCACCCATTTTCAGAATAATACATTACATAAGAATTGTTATATAAATTATTCACGACTGCGGATTATTGATATATTTTTTTTTTATAAATATCAATTCAAAATTAACATAATTCAGCAATGAAATATAAGTCGTTCAGACACAAATATTGCTAATATTCAGTCACTTCTGTGATACTGTACTGTGTATTGTCTTTATCACCTCACACTTAAAATATATGTCACTATATTGTAAGTGTACCAAATGTTCACTACTAGATAACACCTATAAATATCTAGACCCACGACACTAATAAATACGAACATATTCCACGCGGGAAATACATAACACACATGCCAATGTCTATCTATTTATTCCACACCAGAATATGATATGCCATGCAGGCGGATGACTTTTTCAAACTTCCCACACAGGAAAGCAAAATAGCATGAATTTACGTTGTGAATGAGTGTATTTTCCACACTGGAACCAGAATACTGAAAATTTAACCCTCTCATAATATCTGTATTTCTAATATTATGTTTGTATTTAGAATTATATACTCTGGGTAGTCTAACAACTCTTGCGTAGCTAGCTTGAACACTACTGGTTTACACAGACACAAATGACATCGACAGTCATGATATCATGGACAGACATAAGGGACGTAGGTATACCAAGCACAATACCGACCAACTCGACCAATTTAGCCACCTACAACATAAGAAACAAGAGATTTGTTTTTGTCACAAAAACAGATGTCTCCCCCTTCATCCTCTTACCAATACAAGTGTAATGTCTCCAAAGTTATCAGGGGGAGACAATTAAAGAAAATTAACAACTTATGCTGTTCATTTCATAATGACATATGCACACAAGATAGTTTGGCACAAACAGAAACTGTGTCATCATAACGACTGGTATTACCCCTCGGCTACACGGCCACTATAAATGTAGAGACGGGTTTAAACATCTTTGATTGTATCCTTGTACCTACAGTGTTTATACCTGTAGAGTTTGTAAACACTGATAACAATAGGTATGCCATAAGATCCAAGTTTACATGTACAGTCCAAATTAGATCGTATGGCACACCTATTGTTCAAACAAAACTCCTACAGTTTTGTTTGTAAAGGCGTATAAAGGCGTATTTATGGAGTAAAGGGTTAAAACATATGGTTGCTTAATGCAAGACGAAAGTTATGCATACAACAGGAGCTTTAAGCATAACGTTCTTCCGGCATTAAGCCACCATCTGCCTCTGTGACCTAAAATTAGACTAGCCTTTGGTGATAGAGGGGTTTACTCTATTTGTATAACACTGACCGATTCAGCATTATCACTAAATATTTATGGTATACATACAAGGGTATGACAAATCACACCACCCATGACAAATCACACTACCCATGACACATCGCACCACCCATGACAAATGACAAATCACACTACCGATGATAAATCGCACCACCCATGACAAATCACTGTACCTATGACAAATCACACCAACCATGACGAATCACATCACTCTTGACAAATCACTGCATCCATGAAAAATCACATCACCTATGACAAATCACACAACCAATGCCGAATAACACTACCCATGACAAATCACACCACCAATTACAAATCACACTACCCATGACAAATCACTGCACCAATGAGAAAACTCTGCACCCATGACAAATCTCACCTACCATGACATATCACACCACCCATGATAAATCACACCACCCATGACAAGTCAACCACCCATGACGAATCACACCACCCAGACCGAACACTGCACCCATTAGAAAACACAGCACCCATGGCAAATCTCACCTACCATGACATATCACACCACCATTAAAAAATCAGTAGTCCATGCGCTAGCTATTATAACAATTAATCTAATTAATATTCATGATGTCACTATTTCTCACATGAATATTCATGGAGCAAACGGTTAATGAGCCTATTTAGTATACTCCGCCCATGCATAAGACTAACAGCTCTTTAAGACCGTCCGTAGTTTGTTTTTTGTTCGTTAAGGCTACCCGTAGAGTGTCTTTGTTCGTTTAGGCCGCCCGTTGTTTTTTTTGTGCCAAATGAACCCACTGGTGTAGAATTCGAATGCGTCGGAATACCTGACATGTTTGCCCATAATCTAGAATAATCTAATCAGGCGTAAACATGTTCTGTTAAAATGGCATATTCGTGTTTTTACTTCACAAACTTACTTGCATTGGTCACAAATTTCTCATGAAATTGGAAACAATCGGGTTGTGTGACAAAGGTTGTCTGGAAAAATATAGCCCAACACAGCACGGATAACCATTTTGTAGTTGTTATTCTTATAGTTAGTTTTATGTTTAACACTGTAGACATTGTTGAATAGCCAGATTGAAAATAATGGCATGATAATGAACTTCCAGTCTTCCTAAATCATATCGGGAGATACAATTTTGTGAACAAATACATGTCAGCTGATACACATGTAATAATACATCATTAATTTTCTTCATTCATTGGAGAGACCCCTCAGGATCTCTCCACAGTGTTGGAATTGGATGTCGGCGTATTCTGGGATGGTTTACAATTTATCTCAAGGAGTTTTGAATTGGGATAGTAAAAAGAATATCGCCGTCTACCGGACGGGACGAGTTGTGGCTATTCGCATGCGCGAGTTTTGGTTATATAAAAAATACGCAGTCAAACTATCACTAACAAAGGAGTTTGAATATTAAAGTATTTATAGAAAACGTAATTGAATTTAAACACTAGGATCGGTTGAATCCAGATTGTCGATATTTTAATTTAAATGGACATGATTGTTTTATTCCAGAACAAAGTGCAATGAATTTTGCATTCCGTATAAAATTCGAGTAACGGAAGGCTCAGTTTCTGTTTTTAGATCGACCTACTCATAAATCGATGGAGCTGAACATATTATTTAAGTCTATGCCATTTCCCACCCCTTTAAGAACTTCTTAATCTAATTAGCATGCGAGTAGAATGGAAAAATGTACTTTTTATCTATAATCTTTGCTTTCCGACTTGATTCTTATTAAACCTCGTTTCTCCAGCGGTGGATTAAGTTAATAAAAGTGATAAATCAGCGCTGTTTACTACCGGTGGCGGAGTAGCCGAGCGGGCTAACCCGTTGGAGAAAAAGCGTTTCAGTTTACGTTTTGTATGACCTTGCATCCAACTATAACCCAAACATTTTTTTTCTCTTTTTTATTTGTATAATTCTATTGGCGATTTTTCCGTTATTCCATCAACATATGCATATTTACAGAAACTTGAAATACATGTAATTACATTGTTAAGGATCATTATGCCCTTGAAACGGCTAGTATTATCACTAACCTAAACCTTCTAGATACTACCGGAAGAAACATAATAGGATGATCTAGCTCACTTGGAAGTGCTTGCTAGATACATAAACCAATGTTTTGACTGGTGTGTCCATGTGCCTTAGATCTTCACGAGGAAGCAAGATAAAAATAAAATGTATTGTTGTTTATATGTGATTTACCAATATGTGCCTAAGATATGATACACATGCTTTAGTTTCATGTCAATTATGTTAATCATAAATGTTTTAGTATGCATTCATTTGTAACCCGAGAGGGTCCATGGTTGGTAAATAAAATATATATTCTATCCTATTCTAAGAAACCAAAGTTTATCCGCACCCCTTTATTACGTTACTAGAGAAGCTTACTGACTGGATAAATTCCAATTCAAAGAATACTTTTTATTCAAAGAACTACATGTACTTGCAACGATTAAAGCATTATATATCTCCTAAGCAGTGGCGCTTGATATTCATCGTCTTCGTTCTATTTATAACGCACGTACTACTTGATATGCACAATAGTTATTTATAGAAACTTATTTACGATCCGGTGCCAAAACCTTGTCAAACGGCCCCTTTATATAGCAAATGTTCGATAAAAAAACCTTGCTGCATGTCTCTCCTTGGCTTCCTTTTAGAAGGAGGCTTCCTTTTAGAAGGAAGCCAACTTGTCTCCAAACAAGATTTATCGAGATTAGTCAGCCCTTTATTAAATTGTTTCAGGCATTTATGCAGTACATCATCATGACTTTGGGTCTCACTGGAATGTAAGACTGTTTGACGTTCATAGAAAACTCTCCAGCCCTTTGAAAGCGGAACACGTGAAAACTGTCATTTGCAAACAATGTATATCTAGATCAGATGCATCCTAGAGGAACCCTTTGATTAGAGCCTGTGCCGTCTGTTTGATATTTAAGGCGTGTTCGACGCCACGACTCGAGTTGACCCTAATTTGAAGATGGTGCATTTGACTGTTTTAAATGTTGAAGAGTTACCGCTAAATGTTCAGAACGTACGGTATATTGAATAAAATTATATTTTACAGGCGAAACGTCTAGGAGTTTTCAGCTGTGGCCCTGGTCCTATGACGCTTGAAGTGGAACGAGCATGCTCTGAGCTGAACAAATACCACACCCCGACATATTACCATCACTATGAAAACTTTTAAATCACGCACTATCCAAAGGTATGTTAATATCCTTTGTTTCATTGTTTTGACTAAATCAAAGGCCAGGTAAAGTAATATTTAAATTTAATTTGAAATATATAACAGACTAAGGGTGAATATACTAAACGAAAGATGAAGGTATTTTCCCATATGTCTAGTATTCATATCTTTGACTGTAATAATGTTTATCTTAATGTCTTTAATTGCAATAGGATCGGGGAACATCATTATATGATGTCATCTCCCAAGATGTTACTAAATGTTGACAGGGCAAATAAAACTGAGTTTGCAGAGCTGTGCATAATACTTAATAATATAATAATAAGATTTACAAACAACATGCATCCAAATATTGACGTTTCATCAAGATCCAGCCTGTGTGGGTAACGTTAGTAGCTATAGATATGTTGCAAAATATTAAACTCTGTGAACCTTGATTGGGGGGGGGCACATTATAGTAACCCCTCTTTCAGGGTCCGCACTGTTAGCAAAAGACAAGGACACTCTTTGCAAGTATACTGCTTGTAAAGTTTACACATCTACTTATTAAACATTTCCCTCATGTTAACATTTTCAAGCATTGTCAACAGAATAGACAAAAATCAGACGGCTCATACAGGAGCTGTTTCATCAGGATCTGCACTGTTTTGCTTTTGGTTTTGACATACTTATGACGTTATAGATCCGATTTTACAGTTTTCCTCAAAGCAATAAATGTGTTCCCTTGATATATTATATTATATTATAAAACTAGGCTAATAAACTTTCATGTTGTCATTATTTTACATTAATATAGCACAGGTAAAGCGTTGATGTTTCCCTCTTACGTGTTTCGTTTTCGTGGAAACATAATAATAGTGAGGAAGATGCCGATCAGGGTCCATGCTTATAAAGCTTTTAGTTGAGTCTGAGTTTCGTTCTCAAGCTTTTGATTGGTCAGATTTGAGTTCACAAGCTTTTGATTGGTCAGATTTGAACCTTTGGCTCAAATCTGACCAATCAAAAACTTGAGAACGAAATCAGACTCAACTAAAAGTTTAATAAGCATGGACCCTGTTCTCCCCAAATCTGATTTGGCGTGATATCTGTTTTTAGTTATCAGTCGCACTTTGTGTTCTGTTTGTTAAATCAGCCTCTTATTTGTCTTCTTAAGGCAGCGTTTAGTACTCTGGTCTAGATCAGCATCTTTCTCACAGCTTAAACTCTTAAGGTTAAACTCTTAAGTTGAAATGTGTCTAATTATTATATATGATATAGACAAATGTATACTTTTTAAGCCATCTACAACACATAGCAAAACTGTGATGTATTATAATATATTTATAGCTATCCCTGTCTTTAACATGTTTTTATCAACAGGTATTTAGTTAGTGAATGTGATTTTGTAAAGAAACAATTTGTTTTAGTCAGTAAATAGCTTCTAGCTAATGTTTAATGTTATTCTGTAACACCCGACTATAAATAAAGATTTTTGTATCTAGTATTTTTGCAGATGACACTTTGGGCAACCACGATATTTCACATCCTGATATAAACATTCGAAAACAGAAGAAACAAACTTTAAAATTGTTTACCCTCCGAAAATACATGTAACATATAATGATATGTAACTGGTGTGTCATGTTCCTTCATCATACGCGTGCTAAATGGTATTTAACTATTTACATGAGCGAATGTTAAATTTAGTCGCATTTAACAGTATTGCAAACACGGGAATATTTAGTGACAGAAACTGTAGTATTCCATTAGCAAGCAGACCAGACCCTGGTCAGGCATTAAGTAGGCATTTCTGTCTGCATCCCAATAAAACATGGCGTTAATATTTTGAATAAGGAAATGGGTATACTACCTTTCGCAAAGAGTGTAGACCCAGAAAAACCATCCGATCAGGGTATAGACGTGTTTTCATTCTAAATCCCCATTTATGCTGAATGGACAGTATCGATAAACAATGATGACCATCCCACGTTAACCAAATCAACATTCAAAGGGTTAAGAGTTGTCAATGACAACACCCCTCGTAGTTGTTACCACGTACGTTGTATATGAATGTTTGAATATAAAAGTCTCTACAAAAGCTTGTCTCAACCAGCTATGCGAAACGTGGTATAGGTTTAAGTTGTTGTGGACAACCAACGTGTATCTGTCTTATCTTATTCGTTTGTAGACATTGCCATTGTACCACTTTGAAGATGATGCACCTTGGACTACCGTCAGCGAAAAACTACACAAGAGTCCACAGTACTAGGAATGAAATTGACATAATGTCAGGAAATTTAAAACTTGTTATGGACAGTGGTGACGTTATAAAGGTCTTCGTTAAAGTGATTGGGAACGACTATGAACACCATGCAATAATCTTTACGGACTCCGCTTTTTCTGCTCAGTTTGGACATTTCAGCTGCCGAAACTGTCATACTTATGCAGGAAAACTTAACGAAATGTCAATATTTGTAGTTAGACAAACTGCAAATTCAACTAGAATGCTCGAGTTCATTGCAGAATCAAAAGAAGAAGTCAGTAAGTGGCTGAGGGCTCTAACACCAAGGAATACGTTAGCGGCACATTCCGACCTATCGCCTAATCCCTCGCCAGTGCTACACAGGGCGTTTAAGGCATGTCAGCCGGGCGATTTCAACAAAAGTTGAACTTGAGATTGATAAATATGTGAGTGAAAGTAATACAAAGACAAACTGGGTTCACCATACAAACAGGGGTCAATGGGTCAAATACATCCACATGTTGTTTTGTGAAAACAGACATTTGTCTATTTTAAATGTCAAGTTCTCTTTTGGTCTTTTCTGTCATCCTCTGATGTCAATTTTGAATGCGGATTCAATCGATGTTACTCGTCATTTTATGTTTACCCTCTTGGAGCACAGAAGTCACGTGGCAGTCAAGTTACAGTAACTCGTTTTATGTTTACCCTCTTGGAGCACAGAAGTCAAGTGGCGATCAAGTTACAGTAACTCATTTTATGTTTACCCTCTTGAAGCGCAGAAGTCACGTGGCGGTCAAGTTACAGTAACTCATTTTGCATTGAGTGGGCGATCTTTCTAACTAGGGACTTCCCGTTGATTTCTTCGAAATAAAAGTTGTACGTTTTATGTCCATAATATGTCAGAAGTGAATGACCAGGTGTTTCTTACATGTCACTACGTTTTTTAAGACATATGTAGGTACTTTACTGTTATTACTGTCTGCATTTCGAGTTTGCATGGCATGTTATTGTAAGTCAATAAATATATTTGGCTTTGATTATAAATCTCTAATGTAGACCTATTTCATAGTGTCAATACTGAATATGTGTGTGCAAATGTCTACTGTAAGTAGAAAAATGATATGCTTAAAGCATAACACTGATGGTCAAATGTTAAGCTATTTGTCTGTAAAGGCACTCATGTCTCATTTTATAAACATGGTCGATGTTATATATGTTCTGACTTTTGTATGTTAATCAACATGTCTGACTACAATGTTTGTATATTGTTATGTTTTTGAATGAATTAAGTGTAAAGTTCTTACTTTGTTTTAAATTCCCCTTGTATGTTCGTGTATTTTTGCAGCATTTAACTCACTTATGTAGTGCAGACAACCATTTTTAAATATACCAAATGTATGACTGAATTTGTTTTGTATTACACGTATTACATACTACGTTGTGTTTGTCGTTTATTTTCCTTCGGTATCAACCGCTTACTTATCTAACGTAAAACGTCCAGTTGTGTCGCCGGTATCCCTTTCAAAACTGAATCTTCAGATCAGACTAGCTCATCAGAGAATAGACTCCACTCAGTATTAAAAAAACTTTTACTAGAGAATTTTGAATGACAAACAGTGTACACCCTGATCAAAGGGATTCTCTAGGTCAAGATTATTTGCAAATGATAGTGTAAGCATATCCTGTATTCAAAGGGTTATTTTCTACCACTCTTGTGTGCACTTTACATGCAGAATGTGATACCTGTACTATAGGAGCAGAGTTCGGTGCATACAAACGGGACAGAAGTGTATCGATTTAGGTACGGAATACTAATTCTACTCGGACGTACTATTGGTACTTGTTTGGCATGTAAACAGTTTAATTAACTTTTAGTCAGATGCCGGCAAATGACTGATTTCACATGCAAACAGTTTAGATCCAGGCGAGACTCAGCTTCTCATCATGACCCAAATTGTTTGATACTCTGACCGTGTTGTTGAAAAAGAAATACAACTGTGACAACTGACGTCGATGGCATTCTCTACCAGCAAAAGTTTGCTCACCAGACGAAAGGTTAAATAGAACCGATATCAAATACTATACACGTATTATGATATACACGTATGACTATACACGTATTATGATATACACGTATGACTATACACGTATTATGATATACCGTCATTTTATAACATCCATGGTGGATTTTAACATCACTGTGTTATTGTGATTCTTAAGATGAACCGGTGTATGGGTTTAACATTGCATTGTTATTCTATTTAAAAACACAAACCTCGAATCGAACCCACCAAGATAACGATAGCATGACATGTAACTAGCTTCAGCCTCAAGCTCAGGTTTTTCTAGCCTATTCATAAACCCGTTTAAGTGACAAAATGTTATCCCTGGAGTGAGACTTTTATCACTAGATGTGGTCTTGAAATTTGAAATGTTTCTATTGCATGTGTAAATGCTCAGTCGAGTGAAAGCATTTAGGAATGTCCCTAACTCATTTGATTAACGTCGGACTGCGTAGACCCTGCTTGTCCCGGTTTCTGTACCAATTATTATTCAACTTTACTACTGGCAAATTACTTTCACACAAAACCCTTTATTGGATTGTGTGTTCAAAATTTAATTATAGATCAGTCTATTTAGAACTAAGCTTCGTGAAGGAAACTTCAGTGCTGGTCACTGGTCACAATCGAACTCGAGACCCCCCTTTGCAAGCCCACATACATATCAATTGCACCAAGACAATTATTTTGAAGGGTTGGGGCTTGCGAAGTGTTTTGAAAATAAAGAAGCGCCATGGTCGTTTCATTTTGTTAAACCGCAGGTTTTTTAATATCTGTGGCGTTGGCCAATCAGTTGGTTATTCAGTTTTTCCTTTTTCGTGAAGACTGGATTATTGCCGCCAAAATGAAACCCCCGTGAAGAAAATTTGATTGGCTGACTATCGTTTCTGATAGCTTAATCCTTCTCTTGCTGAATTTTTAAAAGAATTTAACCGTAAGCAGGGTAATCTTATTAAAGTCACCCTAATATTCCGATACACTAGAGCGACATGTTATTGTTAATACCTATGCATGTAGTGTACAGATGTTTCAGTGCATTGTGTAATAGGCTATTATCATCAACACAAAATATGAAGAAACAACACATTATCTGACAAACATTTCTATTGGTTGAAATCAAAACATACGAGAGGAAATGAGAATCTTTTGCAAACAGAGTATAGGAACTGTCTGATCAGGGTCTGCTCTGTTTGCTTATTGAATAATATAGACCTGATTCTACAGTTTCTGCGTAGGTAAACATACATGTGTTAATATGCCATTTTAAAAATAAAGCTAATTAATATTCATGACGTGATCATTTCTAAGATGAATATTCATGGAGTAAAGGGTTAATTAAGCGACCACGTGATCCCTGTACCTGGTAATATCGACATTTTCAGTTAGTATCCTGGTAATTTATTAGGCATTTCCAACCTATCTCGATGACGATGTGTACTCCAGATGACGACGTTTTCATAGGTTTGACAAGGGGGCATCTCAAGCGTGTTGATTTTTGGCGAATTGTGACTGGCTGACTCTAAATGAATTTATAGAAATAATAAAAGACTAATTGCTTACTTAACATTTTCATTTATAAAATGTATTTTAATGTTTGTAGTTCTATGACAGTTTCTGACGTTTCCCCTGTTATCTGGTCAGATTGGTATCTGTTTCTAACAAGCAAAGTGAAAACATCCCATGTGTATACATGTTCGTCTTCTGCAAAGTTTCTAAATCCTGTGTTGGTGGCTGAGGATGGTGGATTGTTGATCATTATAAGCAGGAAGTTAAATACGTCCGTTTCATGGTCGGTATGATCTGGAGGGATGGGATGGGGTGGGGGACACAATGGCTGGAAGTAGAGCCATTAACAGTTAGCTTCTCTGCTGGTCCATATTTAGGAAATAAATAGGCGCATTTGCTATTCCTGTCCTACTGAATATTCATTAAAGGTGAATATTCATTAAAGGTTATTTCATTATAACGTATAGGAACACACGTGTCGCCTGCTGAAATGTTCATCACAATAGTTATGGCCCACGACTCGTAGGAGTTACAGTACAGTATAACCTTCTACACAGGAAAAAGATGGAACGTTTTCTTAGGGGTGGGGCGGACGACCAGGCAGACAAACCGACAGACGAAGATTTGATCTGCCTCCATACCTTTATAACTCCTTCTGCATTATCATTGTTTTGCATTTAACAACTAGCTGTCCTAAACTCTCTAAGCGTGTAAACCAAGTGAAGACTTTAGAGAGGATATACTGTAATATATATGTTACGGTGTTATCAATAGTTTTCACGCGACAGATTTGTACAAGGCTTCAAAGATTACAAATTGCATTTGACTTTTTATGCACCCTTGGGTGCATTTGTTTTGCAAGAAGCATTATAACGTATGTATATTAAATATACAGAGCAGAAAATTGAACTAACCTTTTTAATAAAATTATCCATATACATGTATGCTTCACCAGCGGTTGTATAAAAGGCCAAATGGCTGTAATGTGTTGAGCCTACGGATCCAATATGTTTCGCGACTCTTCCTTTCCTTGTCAGACCATCGTGAGTCCGACTCGATAACACAAAGATCAATGTCGCTGAAGGTGTGTTGGTCTTGACAGAAATGTTCAGCGACTGGTGATCTGTTGAACCGTTGTGTTTTCCAGTCAGACCTGTGGAGGTTCATGCGCCGACTGACTGGTAGTTTTGTTTCACCCACATACTGTTTCCTGCAGATTTTGCATGTCATCAGGTAAATGGCGTTGCTTGTTTTGGCTCAACACATTACAGCCATTTGGAATCAATAAAGGAGATTAATATCTCTATTCACAATAATAACTTCACTCAAAACCTGAAAGTATTTTTTTTAAAAAGAGTAAACTTGTTTTCAAGCGTTCAGCAATCACAGAGAGTCATTGTGTACACCGACATTTTATGAAAACAGCTGACTTGTTTTAAAACCAAAACAAGTTCACTGCATTATTGCATATCCCCTGATGAAGACGTAATTGTCGAAAGCGCTCGGGAAACATTTGCAGTATTTAGCAAATATTTTTTTCGCACTGTATGAATAAGTTTCTTTCTCTACTATATACACATCTTTATTCTTATTCTTTGCATCAAATATTTTGATCCAGTGCTTTGGAAGGACGTTAGTAGATGTCACAATTTATTTCTCTACTCTATATATATATATATGACTTTCACCCTGCATACAGCTGCAACCTGTCTAAATGACCTGATGCTACCAAGACTACCCTGGTTACATCAAAACTTGACTACTGCAACTCATTGATGCATGGGATTTCAAAAAACACACTGCGAAAACTTCAAAGGGTGCAAAACACAGCAGCACGCATCATAACCAAGACCTCGATATACTCGTATCATTCCGGTCTTGAAGGAACTTCACTGGCCTCCGGTTCAACATCGGATCGAATTCAAAATTTTGACACTTACGTACAATGCCATGCACAACGAATCCCCCAAGTACATTGTCAACATGCTTGGCGTGTACAGGCCTCGCAGAGAGTTAAGGTCAGAAAGTAGTTCAGTGTCGTTAGTTGTGCCAAAAAGTTGGACGGTAAAATACGGGGATAGAAGTTTCATGCATGCAGCTCCAAAACTTTGGAATGCTCTGACGTCTGGCATCAAAGATGCAACCTCACTGACATCTTTTAAAAGATGTCTAATACGCATTTCTTCAACATATTTTACTAGGATGGCAGATATTAGTCGAGTAATTACCTGTCAGTTATTTAGTTGGGCACTGTTTGAGGGCACTTTGTGTGCCACATTGTGCTGGGTGGTGGATCTTGAAGGTAGGGATAGCCCAATCTCTTTTGAAACCACTCGGATTTCCTCTCGGGACAGCATTGTGTGTCTGACTCAGTGTCAGTTGATGTCTAAAAAACGCTCGTCTTTGGCATATTTCACTAGGACATTACTAGGGAAATTAAGGGGTGTAGCTGGTGATTATCAATCGCGATGACTGTTGCCTTGGCCACGGAGTGGTGGATCTTGACGGTAGGGATAGCCCAATTTCTTTTGAAACCACTCGGATTGCGGCTCGGGACAGCATTGTGTCTCATTCAGTGTCAGTTGATGTCTGAAAACGCGTTTCTTTGGCATATTTTACTAAGAAATTACTAGGGAAATTAAGAGAACGTAGCTAATAATTATCAATCATGATGACTGTTGCCTTGGCCACGGGACATTTTCGAATCCCTTCCATCTCGAGCATTTTGTTACTTGCAAATTATTGGTCAAGGAATATCCTGTCAGTTGTTTGGATGGGCACTGATCGTAGGCACTTGATGTTTGTGTCGCTTTGTGCTGGGTGGTGGATCTTGATGGTAGTGATAGTCCAATCTCTTTGAAACCACCTGGGTCTCGGCTTGGCACGGCATTGTTTGTCTCGTTCAGTGTCGGTTGGATTGATATTACGATGCTCCTTTGCCAATTTTGCATACGGGGTGTATATATTGGTGGTCTGTTTGTAATTGTTGTAATTGCATTGTGTTTGTTTATATGCATTAGCTACAAAATTGACCTATTCTGTTAACCCATTGACCTATATATGTAAGGCAATATCTTATGTATAGTGTTGTATGTCATACATAAACCCGATCTAGGTGTTTCTGGGTCGTAACTGTATGATGTACTGACACTGTACATATAATGTTTCATTTGAGTTTGGTGACATAAGTGGGCGGACACAATATACCGGTAGTCACGGTGTGCGTCTGTTTCCCTTGAATTGCGGACATAAAATGTACAGAAAAGTATGATTTTGTTTTTATCTATAATTCGTAAATTAATTCAATTTTTGATAGTTTTATTGAGATCTCTATCTTAAATTTCATTTGTTTTAATTATTCAATACGCATTATATATATTCAATTCGGTACATGCAATTTAATCATGTGAAGCGCTTTTGAACGCACACATCCTGTGTGAAAATGTGGTATAATAATAATAATAATAATAATAATAATAATAAATAAAATGACCGGTAGTGATACTTAATTAACTGTTCGGATTAGCGAGTCTGTAATGTATGTGGTAACAACTTGTTAACTCCAGGTTACACTTTAAACAATGCTGATGTGTATCTATTATTATTTTGAATGCACTGAGAACACGTTTCCTACAAGGTGTGTTATACTACGTAAACTTGCCGTTTTAAACCTTTTAATGTGTCCTATGTCTTTTTTAAAAGTTGATTTCCTCCCTAAGCGGCTGTTATTGTTTGGCTCAGTTTGTATTTCTAATGCTTTTGTTCATTTGGCAAATGCGGTAAGGTGTCCAGTGAGTTCCTTTTTGATGCATAGAACTAGCTGAAATCACCTTTTAACCCTTTCTCTGATTGATATTCATGTAAAAATATGAATGTTTATTAGTTGAATCTGTATAATGACATTTATCCTTGTGTTGCTGTTCGGGCGAGTGTTTGTTCTGTATGTGGTGTTTCCTGCATGACTCATTTTTGTACTTTTATAACATAACTCGTGGCTTCAGCGTGACGTAACACTATCATTTATATTTTGATATTCACGGGCATATATTCACTAGTGAATATCATTCGAACGACCGAACTGTATTCATACGCGCTGTCAAAACAAACAAACTGGCGGACGGTGACCTACCTGTCAACGATTGAGTCACGATAGATGGCAAAGAACTGTTGGCACTTGCGCCTTAATTTCGATAAAATAATACAAATTGTAATCGCTGTCAGTAAATATCTACAAAATGTATGCCAAAAAAGACCTACCAGCTACCCTGAACCATCTATTAAAAAAACTGCCTCCACAACTTTACATTTTCTTCACTGCATGTCCTTTTGTTTATGCAGATTTCTACTCATAAAAATTTCTAGTCATTCAACAACTATAGTCATCTGTATCCAGCACAGCACAAACATATTTCAAATATGTTATACTCCAAATCAGCTGATCGCGAAAATCTTCCTCCTGTTCAAACACATTTTATGCAGCAGTTCGTAGACTCTACTGAATCTTTTGTCCATTTCAATAAGCTTTTTCGCGGCGGAAATGTCCAATGTCCATCTGTATACAACACTGATGAAGGGCTTAATACGATACCAAAACGAAGACGTATTTTGAATCTCAGAGGTGTGTCAGACATGTAGCCGTCTTCATTTAAACTATTAGCAAATATGGCGCTCTTTACACATGTTGTGTACAGTGACGTCATAATGTGACGTGTTTGTATGTCGAAACTGTAACTCAAAAATTATTTTGACGTGTTTCTGTAGGTTTCTGTAGGTTAACACCTTTCATTCATCATTTCTATATGTAAGGAGAATTTATAACAATTCACGTTACTGCTGAAATATTGGCTGCAAAAAACGTTTGTGTTTGTTATGTTATAAATAGGATCTTGCATTCGTGTTCATGATTATTGGATTTATTAAATTCGTCTTTTTAATCGTTTCAAAAAGACTCATTTAATAAATCCAATAATCAAGAACACTCATGTAAGATCCTCTATGTAAACAGGATGTTTTTCGCATATTGTTAGAAACAGTAGTAACTGATTTACTATGGCTCGTAAGAAAATAAAGTATACTCTGTTCAGATCTGGGTCTAATCTGTTTGCAAAGGCGATAAAAAAGCGTTTATATGAAATGCTTATTCATTCAATATTGTCATCGTCATTGTCACGACTATCTCAGCGTTGTAAAACCATCCGTCCATTTATTTGTTATATAATTATATAGATGACGTACCTGGCGGTGTTTATAAGCTTTACTACTGAATTACTAGCTATAATCAAGAGTTGATGGTTTTACATGTTCTTTCAACAGTACATGTATCTAGTTCAATGTACCCATTGACGTTATATTTCCAATATTGAATAAATCTTAAAGTATTTGGCAACAGATCGCTGAATGACTATGTTTAACACATTGCTCACCTGATTGGTTTTTTATATATATCCCATTTCCGTATATGTTCCTATAGTAAACACACATTTTATTAAACATTATTTAATGCTCGACATATTATGTTGTGCGCACGGCTTATCAATTCGAGTGTTCGGCTCAATAAAACATTTTCATTTTGCATTCGGACAGAAATTGAAACAGTGATTGCTCTATGACACAACCCTTTGAATTTGGGAAACGAGTGTACATGCATTTGCAAGCAGCGTAGACGTATACCAGACAGAGGGATACACAGAGGAGGGGCTTGATTATACTCTTCCATACAGAATGGACCCTGTTTTTAAATAATGATTTTATGTTTCAGTATTGGATGGGATAACAGTGGTTTAAACCAACGTGCAAACGAAGGACCTGCTACATGAGCAACACGCTTATAACAAAACATATCACTATACGTGAAATTAGGCAGTGGCGTCATATAGCAATGCGTCTATTCTTAACATGGTCTGCCTATGCAGATTGTGGATTGGGATATATAAATGCACACAAATCTAAATATTTAACCTATAATTTAAATTTGCAAACTAATAGCCTAATTACATTACTAACAACGATAAATGTCTTTACACGAAGAACATCTCATTTTAGTGGAATTGGTTGGTTGACGTTCTCCACATATAGACAGGATATTTGATAGCTTTGCGCATTTAACTGTAAATTAGATAGATATCTATATAGATCTGATCTATTCTCAGACATTATTACCACAAGGACTATATAAATACTTGGTTATTTGGCACCAGTGTCCTTACCAGTTCATAAAAGTTTAGTCAGTCGTTGCCTGAAAATGCATTATTTATCAACCAATCATATGAATACATTTGTCAATTCTTTCAACGCTGAATGTTCAAGTGGACTATTCCAAATTTCAAACAGGTCAAGCTAACGTGAATATTCAGGGGGTGTTTTTAAAGACAACGGTAACATGGCAAACATTGCAGACCCCGATAAGAGAGTCTACATTGTTTGTAAAGGACATTAGTGACTCGTTTCCTACACTGAAACGTTTAACCATAAGTTCTAAAAGTCTCAAATTATTTAAGTAATATACATCTAAAACAACTACTCAAACCTAGTGTAATTTTAAGTTTTTAATAAAGTTTAATCTAATTTTACTTATACAGATGTTGTATGCAGCTTTAAGGGACATCCTGTACTACCAGCACTGCCATGCTATTGTTACGACCAGTTTTGTAACAACGTTGCACATTGTAGTAATTACTACAACGAAGGTTACTACAATTTGCGTTAAATCCTACCAAGCCATTTTGTAGTAAAAGTACAAATGTGAATCATAAAGGAAGCACCACATACAAATTAAACAGCCACCCGAACAGCACCAAGACGACAAACAGTAAATGTGCATAACTACCAAAACACAGAGACGCACAAAGACAAAGAAGCAAACAATAGGAGAAGATGGAAGCACCGCGTTCGAACGGTCAGTGAAAGTAGTCACTGGGGGTTTAAACCAGTTTAGGTGAGCCCAGCCTTACACATATTCCATCGCCACCTTAAAAGACAAACTGTGTAAATAAACGCACCTCCTCTCCGACTAAGCTACAACAACCGCGAAGGAAAATACAGTGGTAAATTGCATGTAAATGGAAACGTATTTAAGTGAAACAAACTGTACTCATCCAATCGCTAGTGTACTCAATGATTGAGTTGCAAAAAATGTAACTGTAATAAAGGGTACAACATAAACAATATAGAACAAATATTGGATGTACTCCTTCCGTTTCCGGATTTAAGAGGTCGCCTTCAAAGAGTAATAAACTTTTCTTGTCGGGTACATGCAAAGAGGGCAGCGTGATTGCCAACTGTAAATGGGTTGACAACCAGACATGCAGTATGTTGTAGTACTATAAGATAAAGTTTCTGTTGTGGATTCCTTTGTTTATGTGTCATTATAAACCATAAACGATTTAATATCCATGATGACATTATTTTTACTTACATGCCAAAAATGACTAAATGGTTCAATGTCTGAAAGATGTAACGGAAATATTACTGGTACTTACAGTGAACCTTTTAGAAGGCAAGTTAGATTACTTAGAATAACATCCAATTATCGTTTATCAGGTTTTTCTGATATTTACGAATGTTTATAGAATGAAACCGTCGATGCGAATAAGGGTTGTAAACCCATCACCTACGAGGGTTGTCCCAAAATAGGGTGACAGATTTTATAATTTGAAAAGTATTATTACGACTTCAGTACAAAGTTAGACGGAAACAAAATATGCATTTGTGAATAACTCTACAAAGTTTCAAATCAGTATCTCTAAATATGAAATTTATAAAGTATTTTTAACAAACACACATACCGTCGACTGGCGCACATCACGACGTCGCTTTGACGCCGAGTTTATTCCTTCTCAAAATAATCCCAGTTGATGCCTGGATACGGCGCTGATTTTCTTCTGCCTTTAATAAACGTGGGACCATCGGGTTCAAACACGTGTCATCGGATATAACTCTGTATACTGACGATTTCGAGAGTCCAGTTTTGGAAGAGATTTCACGCACCGATTGTCGTCTGTCCGTGTTAAGAACCTCACGAACCTGCTGCACTGGGTTATTATCTACCGTTTTCCTCCTGCCGGGTTGTGTATTTTCCTTATTTCCCTTTTCCCCATCCGTGTATATATGATGCCATTTATACACAAGTGCACGGGAGACATTTCGATGCTTTTCCACATGATTCATGTGTTTGTGCGTATGAACGGGAGTCATTCCTAAGCCCGCGCAGAATTCAATGACTGTTTGGTGCGCCACCTTATCACAAAATTTCGATGTAGGTGTGCAGGCTAAACTTATCTTTACGGAGTTGTCTTACACAAACTCAATCCAAATATAGTTCTGAATGACGTCATAATTATTGATGTTAACGTTCATGGGCATTTTGTCGTCTAGTAGAATGCAATTATTAAGATAGATGGCTCTAATTTTATATGGCAACAGCATTAAATCAGGCGATTTTGCGAGTGCACCGGTCGCACGTACCAACTTTTATAAATATGTTTGCATTCAGTAATGTCGCGGTGCATTTTTCTTCATTTCTACTTTTTAAAAGGACAATGAGAAAAAAAATGGTATTGGTTTGGTAACACTATACAAAAGAAACGACAATAATACTCTTGGAAGTTTTAAGATTTAAATCTTTCAAACACACTTGTTGCAAATTTTACTGAGGGAACCACTGACAATGGTGTTTGTCATGTTTCCTTTGAATAACTGGCACTGACGGGTATTACCCCGGGGGCAGGGTTACCATGCACCCCGTCTGACTTTTTCATGGGTACTGTAATGCAAGGGTGTGTTTAGAGGGTGTTAGCAGGATAAGGGTATGAGAGAGACTTGAATGAAAGTTAGCGTGTAAAAGGTTGAGAGTACGGGTTAAAGGTTTGAGTGCATTTCATGTATTGGGTGGACAGGGACGCATGTATGTTTGTCGAGACCTATTAATCAGATGTCATATGTATGTGTATTGAGAGTTCAGAGCTGTCATCCCGGCGGTGACAGTGATGATAATTATGGTCTTAGTTAGATAAATATGAGAGATATTGTGTATTCAGGGAGAGAAGGGGAGGAGAGAGAGTAGGAGCTTGGAGAACGTTGAAGAGCTGCTATAGTCGTATAATAAAAGTTATGAAGTAGAATTCCGGCTTGGTCGTCTATGTATTGTATTACACTGACGTAAAACTTGGTGCCAGTGACCAGCGATCGAATTGAAGTACACTATATGAAGGAGGAAAGGAAACAGGTTAGTGAATTTTTGCTATCACGCTTAACTTGAGTTGTGACCATGGCCAACAAGGTAGATTGCACAATTGTTTCAGTAAATTGTTTCTGTTTTGATAATTCCAGCTGCAAACAAACTGATACGTGTTTACAAAAACAACATGAATTGCCAAATTCGGTTAATATATTAATTGTACTGAAATTAATAGCATAAATGTAACATATGGAGATTGATTCTATTAGTAAGTGGCAAATGGGTATTTTTCAAAGCGGGACAGTTAATAATTTTTCATCAAATAAGACAGTAACTACCGGTAAATCGTGTTTAATCAAATTAGGATCAAGGCAAATTAGGGCATTAGATAGTTCCGGTTCAGCAGTTAATTTATGCCACAACAGAAATGTTAATTCATTTGGAGCGTGCACATTCTATAAAAAAATAAATCAGTTCAACTAAAATTGACAACGTTTTTTTGCAAAATGTAATTGTATACATGAAACTTAAGTAATTCTAAAAAGCAATATATCAAACTGAAATGGGTATTTTTCAAAGCGGGACAGTTAATAATTTTTCATCAAATAAGACAGTAACTACCGGTAAATCGTGTTTAATCAAATTAGGATCAAGGCAAATTAGGGCATTAGATAGTTCCGGTTCAGCAGTTAATTTATGCCACAACAGAAATGTTAATTCATTTGGAGCGTGCACATTCTATAAAAAAATAAATCAGTTCAACTAAAATTGACAACGTTTTTTTGCAAAATGTAATTGTATACATGAAACTTAAGTAATTCTAAAAAGCAATATATCAAACTGAAATGGGTATTTTTCAAAGCGGGACAGTTAATAATTTTTCATCAAATAAGACAGTAACTACCGGTAAATCGTGTTTAATCAAATTAGGATCAAGGCAAATTAGGGCATTAGATAGTTCCGGTTCAGCAGTTAATTTATGCCACAACAGAAATGTTAATTCATTTGGAGCGTGCACATTCTATAAAAAAATAAATCAGTTCAACTAAAATTGACAACGTTTTTTTGCAAAATGTAATTGTATACATGAAACTTAAGTAATTCTAAAAAGCAATATATCAAACTGTCATTTAGTTTAATCATCCGAAATGGGACTGAAAACTTTAATATCAGTATATAAACCGCCGCAGGGTATGACCGCAACGCTATGGTCAAGACATATTGATAAAGTGACTGTAGCTTAACACATAAAATAGAATAAAAAGAGAAAATGCGAAAAGAAAACCACAAAGAAACTATGGGAATGGTGATTGTACAGATTTAGTGCGTATTATAATGTACTGTTGTTTGTTGTTTGTTGCTTCCATATAAGTCTGCGATTAGGTATTGTGTGATTAGTAGAGATACTGTTTTGTAGTCCTTTAAGTGCTTCAGCCATGTGTTAGGATATATGTAGCAAGAGCTATGTCTAACACCAGTGAATAACTAGGTGAATATACTTAAATAGGGACGTTATTTTTATATTGCAAGTAGCAATGATTGCGGGTAGCAATGCGTTTTAATGGAATTAGTGAGATACAGGTAACCTGGAAATTCGAAATAAGTTCGTATAGTGGATCAGCGAGTAGCTTTTAGTCCAAAGATACGTTATTGAGTGAATAACTCATGGTGAATGTGGTTACGATTGAAATAAGTATGGCAGAAAAGTAGAGGCAATATGCATTTAATATGTTATAAAGTAAATAACGTATTACTGGTTAAATTGTTGGGTTTTTTTTTGGTGTGTATGCGTGTTTTTTCCCTGTAAGAGTGTGAATGTATCTGCATACGATATACTGCAAATATTGATCGCAATTTACAGTTTTAATAGTATTATTGATATAAGAAATGGGTTTAGGTATATTGTTGAATGAAATTAGAGGAGATATTAACGATAACTCTAATTTGGCGTATTTCACGAGATGTGGAAATATAAGATGTATGTTGTTGAATGAAATTAGAGAAGAGATTAACGATAACTCTAATTGATATATTTCACGAGATGTGGAAATATAAGATATTAAGCCTCGGCGGCTGTGATTATAGAGATAGAATTGTTATAAAGTATAGGCCTATGTTGTCAATACAAACCGGTTTTTGTTTCCATTTGTTTTGTTCATTGACGTCGTGTAAAATGGGTTTAGGTATATTTTTTTCTTGAATTTGTGTCTATTCTTGCGTATATATTTTAAAATAAAATGAATTGCAGTATGCAATTGGGTATAGTTAATGTAGTTAATGAATATTTGATACAAGTCGTGTGTTCGTATAGCAGACTAAAGATCTAATCAATTAAGTGATAAAAACAACAACACCCTAACAATACAGAACGATGAGTATTTCGCAAGTAAGAGCAAAATTTCTATTCAAAATAGACTGTAAAACTGAGAAATTGGCAACTCATCTTGTAACATTTATTGGTTTTAAGATTATTGAATAATAGAATTGTATGAGGTTAACATTTAAGACTAATGCGTAAATTTAAAGAGTAGACATGTGCAACTTGTTGAGGGTCATTTTGTCGCAATAAAGGTTGAGTTGTGTAAAGTAGAATTCACGTCAGCGTGCCGTCATAAGCAGCGTATATCCAGTATCCAACATTGCCGTAACAGCCTGGTGACACTATATCGTGTTAATACAAAGACTATCGACAACATGATTTTCATAATATAACTATCCGACGTATGGCTAATGAGCCGTCAAGTGCGGACATCAGCGTCAAGTTCTGACATCTACGTGTGAACATAGGTTGGACAAGTACTGCGAAAACTAACTTATCAGCTAAAGTGTCAGTATGCTTCTGATATATATACACGAAAAGGGATCTGGCGCAAACTTTAAACACTTATTCGGGGATACACATTTTCATCCGTAATATGGACATTACGACATAAGTTTATCAAGTCTAATACCGATAGGCTGTGTCTAATACGTAGGGGAGGAGAGAGAGTAGGAGCTTGGAGAACGTTGAAGAGCTGCTATAGTCGTATAATAAAAGTTATGAAGTAGAATTCCGGCTTGGTCGTCTATGTATTGTATTACAGTACCAGAGTGTTTGGTAAGGTCTGCTGAATGGAAATAAAAAATGTACCAATGAAAAAACTAATTCCTGCTATGTGCATTTCTACCGCTTCCATGGCAACCAGTGGTCTGGACAACGACGGTGAGTAAAGGCTATACTATATTTTAACGCCGTGAATGACACTCAACAAACAATAGATTATGTTTGAACATAAAATTCTGAACATACAGATAGGTATTTGCGACTATTTAGTCACGTAACTCATCGTCTGATCTTGACCTGTTTCATATAGCCAATAACACATATGTTTTGCAAATATATGAGTTATTTGGCTATTTGCAAACGGTCAATATATAGATTTATTATGTAGGCTATGCCTGTTGTCTAATCCGTTTCTTTATTGAATAAAATATTGTTGAACTAATTGTTTTACACAATAGAAATGAGCCGCGCAATGATACACCGGTCTTAAAGACATCCTAACAGTGTATATCCAGATTAAAATCACTGAAAGAGCATCTGATACTTAGTGATACGATGTAGTATGCTTCATATAAAATACTGTGGATACTGGATTGTCAAACAATGCAGACCCAGTACAGATTTCTCAACGGGGACAAAACGCCTGAACCGGGTCTAGACTGTTCGAATGTCACTAAGGCTTATTTCGTCATGGCGTGGCTCAAATACGTTTTAATAACACTTGTACGTAGTTCAAGTCGTATGCCAACTACGATACGCCAACTTGCGTTGATATGCAGACGAATGCAAAGCGTTTGTGTCGAGCGCTCAAAAAATAAATACAGCACCGGAGATGAAAAGTCGAAGCATAGCATAAATAAAAATACAAAGTATATGACATAGAGATACAACCGTAAGTCCCACGACAGTTATTTTGCATATTTGCGTCAAATCGATTATGCACGTCATCTTAGTCATTCCTTGAAGACTGTTAGTGACTGTCATTGTCGTCAGAAATACGCGATTAGGGATTGCTGCAGTGACATAATCAGTGATTACTTATGTAAACAATGTTGATCCAGATGGGATGTGGAGTAAATCTGTGTTACTGTCTGGTCAATCTAATCATGTCATAAGGAACTTGAAGGAAAATCTACAATAATATTGAAAGCAGACTAAGATGTTTCTAGACGCAAATTGTTTGGCGTGTCAAGGGTTAGCCATTATCCCGTTAACATAGATCTGTTCGTATTGGACAACAGTGTGGATCAAGATGACACATCCATTAACCCTTTACCTCATATTGACGACTTTTGACGACTCTGTAAAAGACACTTTATGAAACCATTGTGATAAATAGAGCATTTGCTCCTACAGGAGCAAATGCTCTATTTATCACAATGGTTTCAAGCTACACAATTCTAAAATTTTCCTTTTCTCTAGTTAATGCTCCTTTTCGGTAGATTTATTCAAATAGGTTGTATCTAAAAATAACCTATGAGGTAATTGTTTAACTGCCTCGTCTCATCAGGATCCAACCTGTTTGACACTCGGTTTCGCTTGGTAAAATCGAAAGTAATCAACATTGCACTAGATCCAAATTTGAGCATGTATATGTTTTTCACAGCGGGGTAGTAAGGGTTAACCATTGCTCGTTAATGTACTGCGTAAATGCCTCCCACTTTGAAATGATTCATGTCATAAAGGTCTCATATCGATAACATAGCAACAAAAACTCGTCTTAGCAAAGTCGCGCTTTAGTTGTGAATATACATGCAACTTTAAAGGTACTGTCGACCATACGAGAACATTTATCTAGCTGAAGAATAACAGTCTCGGGAACCACGTTTACGTTCGATTAGTTTTTTTGTAATGGACTGTTTAAAACTACCGAATTCTTCTGAGACAGCTGTAAGAAGACATAGCTGCGGTAACGAAATTGACATCATGTCTGGAAGTATCGTGCTGGTCATGGACAGTGGGGAGACAATAAATGTGTTCTTGAAGATAATTGGGAACGACTATGAACACCATGCAATCATTTACACGGATTCCGCCTTCCGTGCTCAGTTTGGATATTTTAGCTGCAGAAACTGTCACGTTTACTCGGGAATATTGAACAAAAACTCTATCTTTGTTATTCGAAAAACATCAAATTCGACCAAAGTTCTGGAGTTTCTCACTGGATCAAGAGAGGAAGCCAGTATGTGGAGAAATGCTTTAACACCACGGAAGATGTTAGCGGCGTACTCAGACTTGTCACCGAACCCCTCACCCTTGCTACTCAGGGCATTTAGGGCATATCAGCCTGGTGATTTCAACCAAATTGGAACTGGCGATCTGATAGATCTATAATTTGGAGTAAGGATGGTATTGAAGAACAAAAGAATAACGCGGATCAATGGAATAAAGACTATCGGATTTTAATATGGGCATGGACGGACTATGTATCTATATTAGTATAGTGATGGCGTAAGGTATTGGATATTAAACTACAATTTCGGAACTCTCAAACAACTGAAGAAATGTTAAAAAGAATAATTCCAATATCTGCTTTTGTATGACTTCCTCAAGATGGATGTTTCGAGGTCGCGAGTAAGTCTTGTTGAAGCGTATGATATTCTAATGAAAGTTACGTGTATAACTTACCAAATGTAATCTTCCATTCATTCGTACTGTAATTACCTAATCTGTTTACCGTTTTAACACAGTGACGTGTCCTGATGATAAAAGTATCAATCAGAACCCCTCGCTGATGGTGACTTTCGTTATTAAAAATATGCCTACCGCAGTCGAGTGTGGTCATAATGCAAAGAAAAAGCAAAGAAAACCCGTATTAAACAAATCTTACAACTAACAAGAAAAACACTCGTTTGCTAAAACACCCGCAAATTTCCTGGACCCTTGATCAGTACGTTTCCTTATTCTTTGGTTACCGGGTCACAATTCTAATTAGAAATTCAGTTTGTCAATATATGTTTAAATTTCGGTTAACGTTCTGAATCTTTGTTTCGATATGGAATTATAACATTCCGTTGAAGTTTCAGAGAAAATAGTTAAGTAATAATATGTTGAATAATTAAGAGGACGGACACAATTTATCTGCTTAAGGAGTTGTTGATGTTTTAATAAGTATTCGATTCTACTATATCTCGGGTGTTTATAGTACTAGAGGAACTTTCAACATTTTTCTATACGGCCAATCATTGCAAAATACACCATTAAAAAGTTATATTTTGGAAACAGTAAATGAAAAAGTAGTAAATATATTCTGAAAGTGGGAGATCCTTCAATGTGAAAAGAGAAAATTGCAGACCCGGTTTTATTGAGTCTGTTCATAAATAGCAATTAAAAATGAAACACTACTCACGCCTCTTAGCACCGGCCTAAACGTTATTCAATTTTCAAAACTAACAACATCAATATGGAAAAATAGTCAAACAGGGAGAGCCACACACGAAATGACACCGCACCAAACACCATCAAACAAGAAACGGTAAAGCCACAAGACAAAACATAACAGGACGCAAATCAAGACGAAAAACATTAAACATTAAGCATATTAAACAACAAAATTGACCATAGGCTGAAAGCAGGAATGCCGCCTTGGAACGGCCAGGAACAAAAATAAGCTACTGGGGGACTTAAACCTGGTTTACGGGTACCCAACCTCGTCCTTATCCCACTTTCACCAAAGTCAAAATGTAAATAAAATTCCCCCTCCGGACAACTCCACAACATGCATAACGATGTCTAAAATGAAATGATTTGCAAATAAACGTTAGAGGTAAACAAGCGACGTCATCATTTAAATTAATGATCCAAAAGGACCAGAAGATATAACAGCTCTTAGAATGAAGCCTTATTGAAGAGTATGCAGGCAAAGCCACATACAAGACGCAACCACCACCAACACATCGATAGATAGCATGTCACACACACAACTACACACCCAAACACACGCACATACAAGAGGTGAACACAGAAAACATTAACAACCACACACGTACTAGAGATACATATTCCTAACATGAACAAAAGCACAAGTACAAAGACACAGGACAATCAAAAATAAGGATGACAAAGAGACCAAGCAAACGAAAACCATTGTTGGATTTGACAGATGACTATTTTCTCTTATACACGTCAATTACACCACTGAACATTAATCAGCAAAATATGACACAATTTCTATGGAGCATTTGATTATGAAGAATTACCCACATGGGGATACTCCGTTATCACGGAGGTTGTGATTATGGTTTAACGTCAACATGTTATATTATTACCAGTCAGAGTAAATCCTTGGAATTTGAATGGCCAGTTTGCTAAAAACTGCCGGGGTGAACAGAACCGTATTCGGGGGCTTCCACGGAGAATACTGAATTCAAATTTGACGCGTGACGTCATTCGTTTTGTTTTTATTTTTAGCGTCGATTCGAAATTTCATATCGTCCTTAGGCCATTAATTCTGGACGGATTATGACCAAATAATCGATAATAAACGTAAAAAAACTGATCCTCGTATGTTACTCAACTATCAACTTCTCAGTACAACGTGTAACCGGTTAAACTCAAATGTTTACAAGTGAAGTTTGAATTCCTCTTTCGAAATTGCTCTGAAACGACGTCATATTTGCTCTGTGATGACGTCATGTTTACCTTGTCATGTCGTAATATAATTAGAGATCTAATGTCAGCAAAATAAGAGTTGTTCGTTTCTTAATTAGGTATATCGGATCTCTGACTGGTAATAAATTCGTTACACTGTAATTTGGCAGAGTGTACGGGCTGGTATGACGGGATTAGACCACATATTTCCTTCGGCTAACGCCTCAGAAAATACGGGATCTAACCCGGTCATACCAGTCCGTACACCCTGCCAAATAACCGTGTAACTAGATCTAATAGTATTGCAATATTTCGGCAGTAAACATTTTTACGCTACTACTATACATAATTTTACAGTACTACTGTGCGTTTATATAGGGAATATTACACGAAGTGACGATATGAAGGGTTGTATCACATGAGTGGTATTTTGACCGTGGTATTCTCACGAGCCGCGGAGTTCGTCACTTCTAGCAATATTCCATTTATTATATACATATTGTAATAAAAGAACACAAAAGAACATCAATATTCTAGCTCCTTTTACTCAGATCTATACACTGTGTTACTAAAAATAGACGCGTCTCCGGTGCGTCACGGAAATCTACGGCTATTACTATATATAACTACTGTCTGGGATTGCGTATTCATATAATGTAAATTCTGAAGGGAGGTGATGTAACATTTTTTAATAATCTTGTAAATCGTAGTTTTATTACTTTCGATTTGATGTTATTTAATTGAAACGAGGCTTGCATAAATTATATACACGCTAATTATAGCTGTTAATCGATCCACATTATGTTTACATTGCGTTACTAAAAATAGACGCGTCTCCGGTGCGTCACAGAAATTTACAGCTATTGCCGAGCCACTTTCCGACGTTAAAATACGGATTTTGTATTGCACGTACGTACAATACGGGAAATTTATCTGAGAGGTTGTATTGCGGGATCGAATACAATCGTATTTTACTGCAGAAACTGACAGGTATATAATAAATGTTTATACCCATCATTAATGTTTCCAGAAATGTCGAAGTATTGACGAGAATGTAATAAATGCGTTTACCTTTTCCTAACTGAAGACATGTGTTTTAAGAGCGTTTTCTCTATCTTCAGTCGATTTATCAATGAACGATTTGTAGAGTACTCGTATCAATGGGAATAGTCAAAAGACATTTCTTCGTTAAGCACTGCAGGAACAATACAGGGACCGTCATATCGACTGTTACAATACAGGGGCCGTCATATCGACTGTAACAATATATAGGCCGTCATATCGACTGTAACAATACATGGGCCGTCATATCGACTGTAACAATACATGGGCCGTCATATCGACTGTAACAATACAAGGGCCGTCATATCGACTGTAACAATACATAGGCCGTCATATCGACTGTAACAATACATGGGCCGTCATATCGACTGTAACAATACATTAGATTAGAATAATTGGCATTTAATCTTATAGAATTGAAATATCCACCGGAAATATTTACGACAGGACTTATTACAGCCTTTAAATACCAAGAAAGGAATTTCTTACAGTTCGATGAAGAATGGAAGAGCACATTACTCCGTTTATTTCAATTTTTAATCCAAACAATAAAGGGATGTTTGGTATATTGAAACAAAATATGGAGATTCTAAATAACGATGATGAAACAATGAAAATAATAATGGACAGTACTAGGGTGATTAAACTGTTTGTTTCGTAGCTAAAGTGAAATGAAAAATGAACAGGATCCCTTTAGGTTTGACATATTCAAATGAACAGCCAAATATACATGACATTGTGAAAAACATTCAAAGATTTTCTATCAATCGGAGCGACTTAAAGAAGTATTTCAAGAACAGCAAATTGTAGCATTCAGGCAGGATAAAATCTATGTGACACACTGGTGCATTCAAAAACTGGATTGTTAAGCCAAGCAATGTAGTTTGTTCACAGGGTTACAAGTACTATTTGTAGTATTATTTGTAGTATTCTTGAAATGTCAAGTATTAGAGACACAAATGGGCGACAATGTGTCTACTAATATTAACTGTAGAGAAACGGAATGTAGTATATGCAATAAAATGCAATTAATGCGATAGAATGGTGTATGCGGGCGAGACTGAGAGAGAAACTCGGGAGAGAATGAAAGAATATTTGAGTAGTGTAAGACATGAGAGAGAGAAGCCAATAAACAGACATTTTGAAGTCGGTTGTCATAGCAGTAAAGATGTTAGCTTTGTAGTTTTGAAACGGACGTTCAATGCATATAGAATTGAAAGACAGATCAATGAACATGCTTGGATTTGGAGGCTGATGACTTACAGACCATTTGGCTGTAACGTCAAGGAGTATAATGCGCTAATGCATGAATGCCGTCTTTGCTCTCATTACGTCATGACATTTGAAATAACAACTATGCTACCATGACGCTGGGTCAACATTGTTCTCTTTGATTGTATGGCTGAATGGATGTACCAAAATTGTGACGTGCATTATGACATGATAATCTTTGAAAAAGGCACGTTGTGGTCGAAAGATTAGATCAGAGCTATTCAAGTATTTATGTATAATCTTAATTCCCTTTTTGGAATATTATCTTCATTGGTTATTTGTTTAGTTTATGTCTCTGATGAGTACAAACGAAACCGGTTGGGAATAAAAATGTAAAATTGCACTAGTGGTGTCAGGTTTTCATTTTAATACATATTTATCTACTTAAGGAGTTTTTGATGTTTATAGCTCGAACAAATTGACCTGGACCCTGACCTACCTTATTTGCATAAATAAAAATTCGTAACATTGCACGGGTTTATCCTCGGCAGCTGTCCCAGTAAGCAACTATGCATGGACACACTCGTGATTGTATGGTTTACATATGCACGGGTTTATTTCAGCGAGAATAGACTTCACGATTTACCGGCGGAGTTTAATTTATACAGCGTCATCTCTCTCATTATGTATTCTGCATAAAGGTGAGGGTCCAGGTCAAATTGTTCGAGCTATAATAAGCATTCAATTCTACCATATCTCGGGAGTTTATAGTACTAGAGGAACTTTCAACATCTCCCATCTATAATATATATACTTATACTGAGCAAAAAGAGAGAAACGTCCCCCATGCTTTATCATGACTTTAAAGAAAAACCACGAAAGTGAAAGTGTTTTTTTTTTATCAAATTATACTTTTTTGGAATTGAAAAAAGATCTTTTCACCTGTCTATCGTTGACAGGTATGCTGGAATACTGAAACTAAACTGATAGGGGTAAAAACGAAATTTCTCAAAACTGAAATGGCTCTTTGTTATTCAATATCTTTCCAAACAAAACCTACACAATCAAATTATCGGTGAGTAACGACTGTAACCACCATTTGCACGAATGCATGCGATGATTCTACGGCGCATCGACGTAACGTAACGTAAAACTAATGCATACGGCAAACCCGTTTTGTAAAGCTCGATTCAGATATTGAATATTGTCTATTTGGTGGTTTGCTCGCGCTCTACGATCTAGCTCATCCCAGATGTGTTCAATTGGGTTGAGATCAGGGGAAACCGCAGGCCATGGGAGGACGTTTACGTTATTTTGTGCCAAATACCTAGTGGTATGCCTGGCTACGTGGGGACAAGCATTGTCGTGCTGCAGCGTTATGCCTGGACCATGTTGACGCTGTATGGTAATGCACGTGTAGTAAGCACATCAGCAACATAACGCTGGGCATTGATATTTCCCTGTATAACAAAGAGGTCTGTTTTCTGATTACCCATGATCCCACTCTTGACCATAACACTATCTTCCCCGAAACCTTAGCTTCTCTACTATACATCAATCAGCAAATCATTCATTTTTGAGTCTATGCACACGAACCCTTCCACCAGAATGGCTCAGATTG
Organism: Azorinus chamasolen; assembly: GCA_963576725.1. NCBI lineage: Eukaryota > Metazoa > Mollusca > Bivalvia > Cardiida > Solecurtidae > Azorinus > Azorinus chamasolen. Next base: position 78,898,494 of record OY755239.1, read on the forward strand.
AAACGCAGTTCAAACCTGCCCTCCTCCAGTTTAGATGACGAAACCCACAAAAGTCTAGCTGCGCGATGATGCCTGGTAATGACATGTCCAATATAGGGTCGGCGTGCTGTAATGGGCAGGGCATTGCTGCGCAGTCGGTTGCGAATTGTCTGTCCAGAGACATCGTAGCGCCTAGCCGTGACGGTAGCTAGCAATCGACGTTGATGTAAATGTGTCAACGTAATGTGACGATCAAATCTAGCAGTCGTCACACGTGGTATTCCTTGCCGTGGACGATCTCGGAAGACCCTGTGTGCCGGTAACGTGTTGTAAGCCTTATTATTATTTTACGACAGCATCCGAAAAGACGCGCGACATCTCTTGCAGTCATGCTGCCACTTAACATATTGCTTGATTTCTCTCATATTTAGACAGTCGTGGTATATTAAAGAAATGTATTAAATTCAAATCTGTTACAAATTTTCAATTTTCCTCTCTTGCGTTATTCGTACAAGGTGTACTAAATTGCACAATGATCCTCATGTATAACGTGGAAATCAACATTTCAGCTGTGAACTGCTTAGGGTCAATTGTACGTGGAAAGACTGCTCTTTTCTCGTATTTGCTATAGCGATAGGACATACACATATGTACGCACGCACGCACCCCCACACATGTCTTGTTATAATGAAAAATCAGCTTGAGTTTACCTTGGTGCGAAACAAGAAAGAATTCTTCGTTGTTTGTCCTAATTTTAGAAGTATTTGAAGTCCGATTGTAGTAGATACTGATCTAGCAGGAGATCGGTGTAGAAAAAGGTCACTCCGGAAAAAGACGACTGCTTCATAGAAAAAAGAGAATTTGATTTTATGAGGAAACGGGTTTGCTTCTAAAGAAGAGTAACGGTAGAGAAAATGTCTACTTCTATAGGAAGAAGATGTATGCTCCAGAAAGGAAGAGGTCTGCTTCTAAAGTAAGACAGGAAGTCAAGAAGAGGTTTGCTTCTAAGAGGAGCAATCCTTGGAACAGAAGCAAGTCTAAGTGGAAGGGCAAATTACAAGAAGAATAGTAAAAAGGTAGAACACATCAAGAAGAGAAGCAAGTTCAGAAGAAGAGCGCGTTCAAGAAGAAGAGGAGAACATTCAAGAAGAACAAGTTCAAGAAAAGGGCAAGGCAAAGAAGGCATCCAGTCTGAAAGAAAAATCTTCAACCGAACCATGACAACTTGACACTGGCATCTGTCCTTTTAAATCCCTTATAACTGCATTTGTGCTTCCCATTAGCATTGTAGTGTAAATGAAAATGTTTTATTTAGAGAGTTAAATTCTCTTTTCGATGGTGTATTTTTCATACAATTTGAAGTATGAATACGTATAATACACTGGGTTTAAAACGATGCAAGTCAATATATTTTCAGAACTTTATTATAATTGACCTTAAACTCTCTGTTAAATATTTTCGGGACAGTAACCGTTCCCCTGCTATTCAAAATAAAACAACATTCCCAAATAACTTTGATCCAGATCGGAGTAATTATTTAAATTACTATCTTGGACCCAGATAATGTATCGAGTAATTCAGTATCATTTCGGGACCCACGCTTGGATCCAGATCAGAAGCTGAATGTCATCAGAATGTTCATCTGAACAATTTTGTGGTCTTCTTGAAATCTTGGTTATGTGAGGTCAAAATGTAGGTCACTAGATCAAATCATGTAATAATTCTCGTGAACATTCTAGAAGTCACATTCTTGTCAACCTTTATCAAACTTTATCAAACTATGTATCTTATTGAAATCTTGGACAGGATTGAAACGGGTCATGTCAGATTTAAAAGTAGGTCAGTAGGTCAAATTAAGTGAACTTTTGAGAGAACTTCTCTGGCAGGCATATTTGCAGTCAAAACTTCATATGAATGTTCATCTGAGCAATACTAAGGACTGCTTGAAATCTTTGTGATGTATGTAACTAGGTCAAACAAGTAAACAACTTGTGACTCTAGAGGTCAACTCTTTGCTTCAATCTGTATAAAACCTGGCCAAAGTATGTATCTCCTTGAAATCTTCGACACGTTCGATAATGGGCCATGTCAGATTCAAAAGTAGGTCGGTAGGTCATATTAATTGTTGTTCATCTGAACATTAATGAGGTCTTTCTGAAATCCTGGTCATGTGAGGTCAAAATATAGATCACTAGGTCAAATCATCTAAAACCCTTGTGAAGACTAGAGGTCACATATTTGTCTTCATAATATCAAATTTGTCCGAAGTTTGTATCTCATTGAAATATCGGAGAGGTTTGAAAATAAATCGTCGTTTCACTGGCAGGACTTTTATTTCCATGGCAGGGGCCGTTTAAAGACCCCTTCCCTTCAGATACTTATTCAAAATCATGCAATTTTGCCCTGAAATTTAATCTACATCAAATCTTTTATTCCCTTTTGTCACTAAATTACGTTCAAGCCAAGTGAAAACAGCCCTAGATTCAAAAGTAGGCCAGTAGGTCAAAAGAATAGAATCATTAACATAAAACAGCAGTTCTTCAGGTGAGCGATTAAGGGCCATCACGAACCTCTTGTTATGCATGTATCACCGTAGTTTAAGGGCAGGACACGTGTCTTCTGTTTAAGCATACGATGTGATCAAATGCCTATTGTATGCAACCAGTTAGAAATCCTACAATATTGCACTACATTGACACAAATTCATCCAATTTACTTCAAATTTGTCAGAGAATTTGAGATACGTTAAACTGCATGGACTCTAGTAAGATGACGAGTTACTCTTGGGTTTAGCTGAGTGAGTTGAGTTTTAAGGCACTGCGATACTAAATAGATCATAAAGTGCGAATGATGAAAATTATGATGAAACGATGAAATTCAATAAAACAAATCTCGATCAAAGAGTTTGTAAATCATAGAAAAAAGTGTATGAAATTTAAAATTCAAAAACGAATACAGAACGAACATGTAAAATGATTTATATTTTAGAATAAAGACAAGTCTCTTTTAAGAAAACAAAATTATGTTGTCGTATGGAACTGTATTAAACAACAGTAAAATATTTACGTCTTATTATGGCAAGGTCAACACAATGAATAAAAACATGTTTTACTGTGTATGGCTCTTGACAGAAGACACTCCCTGGTGGATCTTCACGCTTTAGTAAATATGGATGAGTAATATGAGAGTGTCCTATACGATAGTATTCAAGGACCACCTGCTCTCTTCGTATAACCCTATAATCTGATTTCAAGAAACTTGCTATTTGGAATGTAGAAACTGTTTAATCAAAGGTTTAAAATCAGTATATGGTAATTTGAAAACCACTTCATTCCGATTCAGGAATGATTTGGCCGTTTCATCTGCCTCTTCGTTTCCCCACATGTCGCTCCGTACTTCATTCGTAGTGTTGTTATATTTTCTGGTCCTTCGATATCACTAGTTTTGATGGTATCAATTTACTGCTTAAGCCGGTGCTAGGGTGCTTAAGCCGGTGCTAGGGGGCGTGAGTAGTGTTGCACTTTTAATTACTACTCATGAACAGACTCTATAAAACCGAGTTTGCAATTTTCTCTTTTGGCATTGCTACTTTTGTTTTCGAAGGATCATCCGCATTCAGAATATATGACTAGGTAGCCAACAGAAAACAATATTATTGTTTGAGACAGATAATGTATGGTGTTTAAGAAGAACTAAAGGGTTGTTCATATTTCTGTTGTTCAGCGCCTGAAGAACAGAGAGTGAGTCTGAAAAGATTATGTATTTGTTCATATTTTGCATCGATATGAATCGAAGAGCAATGTCAATTGCTTGAATTTCAGCTGAAATATGGAAGGTTGGTCAGGCAGCCTTACTTTAGAGGTATACTTTATTTTCATCTTTACAATCTCAGCATATATGGCAATATTGTTAGGCACTGTGACTTAAGACTTTTTATTTGAATTCTGAAGGGAGATGATCCCCCGAGAGCAAAATTTGCAACACAAAAAGAGAAAATTGCAGACTCGGTTTTATTGAGTCTGTTCATGAACAGTAATTGAAAGTGCAACACTGCTCACGCCCCCTAGCACCGGCTTAAGCGGTATTCAATTTTCAAAACAAGAAGTACTGAAATTCATGATCTCGAAGGATAAGAAAGTATAACAACACTGAGAATGAAGTACGGGGCGACGTTTTACGGCCGCCACACAAGCACTTAACACCTGCTGTTGTGAAGATTATAAATTCTGAAGGGAGGTTATCCCAAAATGCAGGAAAACATTAGGTTGCTTAATAGTTCATGGTGCAATGTTTGGAACATTTGCTGCCTAACAGTATCCATTCTCAGACCTGCCTCATGGATTGCCGATATGAGACGGAGACCGATAGGTTTTTAATTGCATTAGGCGTCCTTTCATAAAACAATTCATATTTGGGTTAAAAATATTTCATTAGCAGGATAAGTATGGTTTGTTTTCACTTTAGTTACATAATTAAGAGGCAATTTCTCTCTTCGTAAGTATATAGATGGTTCGTTTGCTTCTACCTAGAGACTTTCGATTTGTGAAGTTCCAGGTAAGACTTTCTAGCTGATCCATATATGTACGATACTTTCATAGCAAGTTTTTGAACGGTAAAGGTGTAGCAGCACTGTGTTCGAACTAGGTATTCATGACATTTTCTTAGCTTACAGAAATGAACACATTGCGTTTTAGATGTTGAAAATTTAAAACGTTTTTCAATATTCCAAATTTCAAGTTTTTAAAAACATAGTTGAAGTTGTCGTTTGATGGTATGCATATTTTTGGATCGATATCAAGAAATCATCAACATACAAAGAACACTCAACACCAGAATTTAAACATTTAACAATATTATTACTTTTGAAACCAATTAAAAATTCTGAAGAGAGGTGATCCCCCGAAAGAAAAAAATGCAACACAAAAGGATAAAATTGCAGACTCGGTTTTATTGAGTCTGTTAATGAGCAGTAATTGAAATTGCAACACTGCTCACGTCCCCTAGCACCGGCTTAAGCGGTATTCATTTTTCAGAACAAGAAGTACTGAAACTAGAGGTTTTTGTCACTAAAACGGATGTCTCCCCTCTAATAAAACAATATGTAAAGGGAAATCACTAAAAATGTTATGGACTTGATGATTGATACTTCCCCTCATTATGCGCTTTACTAATGACACGGATTGTTCATTGTATGTTGATGACTTTTTAATTTGTTACCGTTCTAAACACATGCGTACTGTTGAACGTCAACTTCAACGGTCCATTGATAAAGCTCAAAAATGGGCTACTGAAAACGGTTTTAAATTTTCCAAGTCTAAAACAAATTGTGTACATTTCTGTCAACTGAGAAAATTTCACAATGACCCGGAGTTGCACTTGAATGGTGATCCCATTCCTGTTGTAGACCAGGCAAAATTTCTCGGTGTCATTTTTGACAAAAAACTTTCCTTTATACCTCATATTAAATATTTAAAGGCTAAATGCCAGAAAACTTTGAAATTGCTTCGCGTTCTTGCACATACCGAATGGGGTGCAGATCGCAATGTAATGCTCAAATTGTATAGAAGTTTAGTGAGGTCCAAACTGGATTATGGTAGTGTTGTATATGGCTCTGCAAGGAAATCATACTTGCAGATGCTTGATCCAATCCATCACCAAGGTTTACGTTTAGCATTGGGTGCCTTTAGGACATCCCCTGCTAAAAGTTTATATGTTGAGGCGAATGAGCCATCACTTTACTCTTGTCGTGAAAAACTATCCATGCAGTATACCTCTAAATTAGCTTCAAACCCCTTAAATCCCGCTCATAAAAATGTTTTTAGACCTAAATATCAACGTTTATTTGAATCTAAGGAAAAGGTAATTCCACCTTTCGGAATACGTATGAAATACAATTTTCAAAATAGTGATATAGATTTGTCTTTGGTTGAAAAGACTAAAGTTGAATCTATACCACCTTGGACTATTAAACCACCAAAAGTTATCTTTGAACTAACACGGCATAAAAAGTCTGAAACAAGCTCGCTTGAATTCAGTTCTTTTTTAAATGAAATAATTTCAAGATTTGAAGATTATGAACAAGTTTATACTGATGGTTCAAAAGATGATGAGAGAGTCGCAGCTGCCTTTGTGGCTGATGACACAGAGACAAAATTTCGGCTTCCTGAAAATGCCTCCATTTTTTCAGCAGAGATCAAAGCTATTGATTTAGCTCTTGATTATATTGCTGGAAAATCATATGGTAAACATATAATCTTTTCGGATTCTCTTTCTGTTTTACAATCTCTGAGTAAATGTTCTACAAAAAATGTTCTTATTAAAAAACTTGTTTTAAAATACCATGAAATGTCTTATTCAAAAGATGTAATATTTTGTTGGATACCTAGTCATTGTGGAATACAGGGTAACGAGAGGGCGGATCTTGCTGCGAAGTCTGCGCTTGAATCGCCTGAATCTGATATGAGATTACCGTATTCGGATTTCAAACCACAAATTACTAGACATATTCTATATAAATGGCAGGAGTCTTGGAATGATGAAATTCATAACAAGCTCCATGCTGTTAAACCTATTTTAGGTGAACATCTTTGTTCATGCTTACCAATTCGGCGTGATGAGGTCGTATTGGCCAGAATAAGAATTGGACATTCTTTTTTAACTCATTCATTTTTACTGAAAGGTGAAGTTCAACCTGAATGTTTGTTTTGTTTTGAGCCTTATACAATTCAGCACATTCTCATTGAATGTCCTGATTTAATCTTAATCAGAGATACGTTCTTTCAAGCAGATTCCCTGAGGGAACTGTTTGAGCTGGTAGAAATACCAAAAATATTTGATTTTTTAAAAGCCATTAATATATATTCTAAAATTTAAAAGGTATATTTTTAGAATGTCGTTTATGTTTTGTCCTTATTTTATTTACAATCCTGTTGATCGGGACTGACATTTACATAATCTAGTGAGATTGTCTTTATTTGATTTCATCATATAGTTTTATTTACATTATTTATTCGGCTCTATATGACCATCAGTGTCGATGGGCCGTAAAACACCATTCATTCATTCATTCATTCTGCCATTGCAGCCCTTGGGATATGCTGTAGGAATCAATCTCTCATTGACCGAATAGATAATCATGTGGTTCCTACCGGTTAGTGATTTCATATTTATTGTATATCATATTTATTGTATATATATTGCTTATAATTCACCGACTTGGTATAAATAATCATGTGGTTCCTACCAGTTGGTGATTTTATACTTATTGTATATTTATTGCATATCTTTCATTGACTGGGTGGATAATCATGTGGTTCCTACCGGTTAGTGGTTATACATTTATTGTATATCTATTCCATATCTTTCATTGACCGGGTGGATAATCATGTGGTTCCTACCGGTTAGTGATTTTATATTTATTGTATATATATTGCATACATTTCATTGACTGGATGGACGATCATGCCGTTCCTTCCGGTTTATGATTTCATATCTATTGTATATCTTTTGTATATCCTTCACTAACCCTCAGGCTAGTGACTTTATATAGCTGATAGATAGGCATTATATACCTGATATGTTTTATGTCTCATTCTTGTCAGTTATCCAGCCGGTCGGTTTATATAGCTGATAAGAAATGTCCATATGTTCTATGTTTAATGTTCTTTCTTTATCATCTATGCAGCCGGTCGGTTTCAAGTAGTTGATGGAAAGATGTAATGTCTTCTGTTCCATGTTTCTTTCTTATCATCCATCCAGCCGGTCGGTTCATGTGGCTGATAGAAATGCATAATGGTTTTTTTTAACATTGTTTCATGTTTCATTTTTGTCGGTTAACCAGCCGGTCGGTTTATTTAGCCGATAGATATGGATTGTAATAATCACTGACTTTATATTTATTGCATATCTATTGTAAATCTTTCATTGTCTGGATAGATAATCATGCGGTTCGTTCCGATTATTGATTTCATCCATGTACAGCGCTTTTGAACGCACATATCCCGTGTGAAAAGAGCGCTATATAAATGTGGTATAATAATAATAATAATAATAATAATAGTAGTTTTAATGTTTTCAACTGAAGATTATACATTTGTTTTTCAAAAGGCATGGTAGTCAAAATTAGTTCTCAATATGGTCACCAGAAGACTACCAAATACCACCAGTTTTGGAGGAAATTTGTTTAAGGGTGTCTATAGAAATTTCGCCCCGCCCCTGGCGGCCACGTTTTTTGAGATATGAACATGATTTTAACAATTTTGATAAAGGGTCACGGAGCGACTATTCCTACCAAATACCATTTAAAGTGGACAACTGGTTAAGAAAATATTTAAAAACATATGTTGTTGGCTATGGAAACTAGGCCTACATGGATCCATATTCTTGTAACCAGTTTTATAGCGCTACAAAGATCATTTCGGAAAAGTTTGGTTACATTCTGTCTTGCGGTTTCAGATGCGATGTCGTTTAAAGTAATTGTTGACGGACGGACGGACGGACGCCGGACGATGGGCGATCACACAAGCTGAACTGTACTTACTGTACATGGAATAAAAATACTGTTTGATAAATATAATGAAAATAGTTCATTGTTGTATAGATATTGATGCATATATGCACTCATTATCACGTTTCGGGTGCTGCGAGGTGATTTGACCAGGGCTGTGAGGAAGAAGCGACCAGAAAGTGACGGCAAATTATACCTGCATCATGATAATGTAACGCCCCATATCGCATCTGCAACAAAGGAAGTACTTGCTGAGAGAGGAATTGACATAATTGCGCACATACCGTACTCCCACACCTTGCACCGTGCGATTTTTGGTTATTCCCGACAATCATGTGTGACTTGCGAGGCTGACGTTTCGACGACGTCAATAACCTGTCAAGTGTTGTCAGAGAGTGCATTCGAAACATTTCATCAGAAAAAAAATCAAAATTTGTTTCTCTTCTTGGTTAAATAGGCACCAGAAGTGTATAAAGTATGCTGGGGGAATATTTCGCGAGAATTTGAGTGTTTCAGACCTATATAAAGACAGACCGTTATTGAGTATACCAAGGTGCCCCGCTCACGTCGATGTGACGTTGCTATGGTGACGATATATTGCGTCTTGCACGCACCTAAGTTTAATTCTGGCAATAAATCAATAGGATACAGTCACATCTATCATTCATGAAAATTTCATAGAAGAATATTAACAAATACAAAAATTACAGCACTTGTTCCGAGACTTTTCGAACAACCCTCGTATGGTGTAAACGCAGAAAACGCCTATGTGTTTTTTTGTTGTTGTTTTTGTGAGGGGGGGGGGGGGTGTTGAAAACTATCGCTCGATTGCAAACTGCAAATTTCTGGAATTTTTATATTGCACAGATGATACATTGATTATTCGCACATAGTTGTTTATACTAACATACTAAGAAACAAGAAACCAAATCATGTGACAATGTATACATTTTTTGAAGAAACAAAACCCCTTAAAATTTAGATAAATAAGAGCCGCGTGCGGCGCCAACGCTCGTCTTTTAAAATCAAGAGTTATGGTTCTTATGTAGGGGGCCTTCCCCTCAATGAGATCTACTAACCTATGAAGTTTCATGTTGATACCTCTTATACTTCGAGTAATGAGCTACATAAAGTTTTTGCACGCCGCCGACGACGACAACGACTACGACCCAGTGATCACAATAGCTCGATTTTCTTCGAAACATACGAGCTAAAACGGAATTTTAGAAATCGGCATTCATTAAAAGTCCCACATTTTGTTTTAAAGTATGTTCTATTATGTAAATCATATACATAACTTAAATTGAAGTAAACTTCATAACTAGGTACAGAGCTTCTGCCAGAATTATACACTTTATAATTTCAGGAAATGCCCCATACGTCACGCCGACGCTTTCTGAAATACACATCCTTATTTTACTTTCAAATACAACATATCGAAAAGTATTACTTTGTTACATATTTGCCAGCTTGAGACAAAACGGCCAGTGGCATAATCGGCATCACACGACAAAACCAAGTCTGGTTATGTAAGTCTCAAGGAAGTGGTGAAACACAGAGACTTTACAGCCTCAATGATGACTACGATGAAACAAAGAATACAGGACACGATTCCCATACATCTCGTGTAAATGCATAAGAGAAAAAGATCAACGATCTTGCTGCTTTATTTGAGTCTTTAGAAGTGGTTGGTATCTCGGCTCATGAGAAGCAACCCAATGTACCCGATGCAATAGATCAGCTTGTTTCCATTGCATCGAAGGATGTGGCAGCAGATGAGATCTACAATGACCTGCTGACATGTGACAGTAGAAGACGTCAACTAGATGAGGAATTCACCATCTATAGATTAAAGGAAAACAACACTAGAGTTTTTCGCTCCAATGGAGAGAAATGAATAAAAAACGTGCACCATTCTCTACAACACAAGCAACATGCGTCAAAGCAGATAAAAACTGTCCGCAAACTCCTGCAGCGAGTGTTCCATTCAGCTAGTTCGGGTCGCGCAGTGGAGGCCGCTGAAGTATTAAAGCATGAGCTGTCCCCTGTGTCATTAGCCTTGGTAAAACCAAATTGAGATATGAAACCCACAACAAAATCCCAATTCCTGGATCTTCTTACAAAAGACAAGCGTATAGAAACCCCGAAAAAAGATACCTGAATCACAGAGTCTACGTGCGTTGTTATAGAAGAGCACGCGCATATTTAAGTCAAAGGCAAACCTCATAGTTCTCAGACGTTTGGAGAATATGCAAACGAATTTGCTGGATGTAAACAGAAAAGATCTAGCCGATTTCATGTCGGCTGAATTGCTTCGCCAGAGTGACATGTTGCCAGAATGATCTGTTGTTGTAGCAGGTGGGGATTTACAGGCGACATAAATGCAAAGTCAAACAACTTTAATGCAGACCTGTGTTTTTTCACTGAAATAAACCGATACATAAGGCCCCATTCTCCCCTCTGAAAAGTATGTTTTTACCTGCATCTTCAAAAAAAAACCCTCTTGCCGGACTGTTCATGAGTAGTAATTCAAACTGCAACTTTACTCATGCCCCTAGCACCGGCTTAAGCAGTATTCAATTTTCAAAACAAATAACATCAAAACTAATGATCCCGAAGGACCAGAAAATATACCAACACTGAGAATGAAGTGCGGGGCGACTTTTTACAGCCGCCACACAAGCACTTAATTCCTGCTGTTGTGAAGTACATATATTCTGAAAATGGGCGATTCTTCGAAAGCAAAAGTAAAAAGTTAATATAAATATGTTAATAATATATAAGTTAATATAAACTATGGAATAAGTAAATGGTTGTATTGGGCTACTTATAGCTAAATTTGCCATATCAACATGCTAAGCTAAGATTTTAACACAAATATGTTATTCATCATACAATGAAAAAAATCGTTTGGCTCGTTCGCGCTACAATTCTCCCTCGGCTATTTGCCCGGACCCTTTTTCTCAGAACTGGGTAAAACCCTGCAGACCATTTGTCTATTGACCACGAAGAAGCCGATACAATGATGGTGATTCGTGCTAAATATGCCATCCCAAACGCTTTCCGGCGTCTCGTTATGGTTTGCAGACTAATTTTTGATATAATTGATAAACGCATTTCCTTTTACAGCTCTAATAAACACCTTCTTCCACCTAAACCTAGAACTTCATTTAGACATCTTAAAAAGGGTTTACAGGATTTCCATTCAAAATACGTTTTTGTTCCTGCTGATAAGGCATCAAATAATGTGATTATTATTTGACGATTACATTATATCGATGTCTTGAAGCAGGAAATTACTAATACCAAGTCATACATTTCAGTTACCACTGACGAAAAGACCATCATTTCAGACCATGTCAAAAAGTGTGAACAATTTGGAACCGATATTAAAATTACACAACATAAACTTCCTACTATGTATTGGTTACCAAAACTACATAAAAAACCATATAAAGCGCGTTTCATTGCAAATTCTAGTTCATGTACAACTACTAAATTGTCTATACTTTTGACTTCTTGCTTAACGAAGGTAAAGGAACATTTAAGATTTTACTGTGATAAGACTTATGAAAATTCTGGAATAAATCTCTTCTGGTCTATTAAGAACTCTTCAGAAGTCTTAAACAAACTTAAGAACAAAAGGTATCTTGCATCCACTGTAAGCACGTACGATTTTTCTACTCTGTACACAACTCTTCCTCATGTTTTAATTAAGGATAAGCTTACTAACTTGATCCAGAAAGTATTTGCCCGAGAAAAAACATCATTCTTGGCATGTAATGCTGAAAAAGCTTTCTTTACTGACGAGCAAATGAAGTATTACACCAATTGGACTTGCTCAGAAGTTTGCGAAGCACTAACCTTTCTTTTGGACAACATATTTGTACGTTATGGGAATGCTATATACCGTCAGGTAATTGGTATTCCCATGGGTACGAATTGTGCACCACTTGTCGCAGATTTGTTTTTGTACTGCTATGAGAGAGATTTCATGTTGAGTTTGAATCCTCAATCACAAGAAGATGTTATAAAAGCCTTCAATGATACTTGTCGATATTTGGATGATATTTTTAACTTAGATAACCCTTTCTTTAATGCTCTGATTCCTACAATTTATCCTAAAGAACTCAAATTGAATAAAGCTAACCCGTCCGACAATTATGCAGCGTTTCTTGACCTAGACCTTAAAATTAATAATGGAATGATTTCTTCTAAAATATATGACAAAAGAGATGATTTTGATTTTAATATTGTAAATTTTCCTCATCTTGACGGGGATGTTCCCCGTGCTCCATCTTACGGGGTTTATATATCTCAACTTATTCGTTTTGCTAGAGCTTGTTCATCTATTGACGATTTTAACAGTCGAAATCTCATTTTAACTGAAAAACTGCTTAAACAAGGATATAGATACCATAAACTAAGAAAAACTTTCTCTAAATTTTACTATCGAAATCTCTCGCTTATTGGCAAGTACAAATGTAATCTCAAGGTACTTTTGCGACACGGTATTTCACATCCTGAATTTTATGGTGATGTGATTTACAAACTTCGTAGAATTATTGGACATACCCATTTTCTCACTTTGTTCATCAAATATATAAAACAATTCATTAAAAAGGGATATGATCCTGTATTATTACAACATACTGCATGTTTGGTTGTGAACCCTTTTACAGTTGGCAATCACGCTGGCCTCTTTGCATGTACGCCGACAATAAAGGTTTAGTACTCTATGAAGGCGACCTCTTAAATCCAGAAATGGAAGGAGAACGTCGGATATCTGTACTATTTCATTTTTGTCGTACCCTTTATTACTTTTCTACAGTTACTCTGTTTGCAGCTCAATCATTGAGTACACTAGCGATAGGTGGATACAGTATGTTCAATTAAATGTTTTTTTGTTATACATGCACTTTACCACTGTATTTGCTGTCGCGGTTGTTGTAGATTAGTCGGAGAGGGGATACGTTTATTTACACTGTTTGTCTTTTAGGATGGGGATGGAATAAGGGTGAGGTTGGGCGCCCATAAACCGGTTTAAACCCCCGGTGACTTTTGTCACTGACCGTTCCAAGGCGGTACTTCCATCTTCCTCCTATTGAATGTTTGTTTTGTCTTTGTGCGTCTCTTGTTGTTTTTTCTACCCATGTACATTTGCTGTTTCCTTGTGTTGCTGTTCGGGCGAGTGTTTGTTCTGTATGTGGTATTTCCTGCATGACTCATTTTTGTACTTCTGTTGATGCTTTATCATATTGGCAACGTTGTGGAAGCATGCATGGTGTCCGGAACAGCAAAACACACAATATGTAACAGTGTTGACGAAAGGTGTTGGGTTTTCATGCTCTTACCAGCTGCAACACGACCTCTGCCTTTGATGCTATAAGCAAGAGGTCGTGCTGGAAGCAATTTGTGGAAACCCCGACACTGCTGGGATCTGTCGGACATGGTAGAGCCATACAAGACATTGAAAAATACCCGTGTCGCCTGTATGGCTGCTGTTCGAAAGATGAACATGACCCGGATAAGATGAACATGACCCGGATGGCTAATAAAGCCTTTGAAATCCTTCCACCGACCAAAGGTGCGCTTGATCTGCATTTGAATAGAGCACATTACCAAGCAAAGATATGGATCAATGCCGGAGATGCTTCATACAAAGCCGAGGATTCTATAGCTACAAGGGTCTGGACAGACGTCACAGGAAGTGTAACCCCAGTTTGTATCAGGAAGTCCCCTGTTCCATCGACTTGCATACAGCTTGTGTCTTGCAACCTAAAGACGAAGTTCAGCTCGGCAAGATATGCTTTTTACAAAAGCCAACAAGTATGCGTGTGGCTGTGAAGCCACGAACTGTGCCAATCACATGGCAAACTCTGAATAATGATATTTATGCCAAGTTATTATATCTGTGAGTCCAAACGAGTTTTCAAATTCCCCATTTTTGTGACTGATGTTTACAATTTGAAAATAGTATTATGCCCCCGCAAACGAAGTTTGAGAGGGGGTATATAGGAGTTAGCTTGTTGGTCCGTTCGTATGTCTGTCTGTCCGTTCGTGATCCTTCCATCTGTCCGTCTCACCGTCTGTCCGATTTACTCTGCCTTGGTAGAAGCAAGAGGTCGTGCTGGAAACAGAGTAACTATGAAAAACAGTGAGCCGGACATATGGAAGGACACACGGACAGAGCTACTCCTTCTTTGATCAGCTTCAAATATCACATGTGTTTTCACTTGATGAATAGATGTGCATGACACAATTTTCGGTTTGATCGGACCTAGGGATGCAGATTTATTGCCCCTGATTCTTGTGACAAGGTCCAAGTGGGGCTATACTCATTACGTATAACAATTATGTCATATACATATTTTAATATTGATACATATTTATTGTAAACACCGACATTTTCTAGCCACCTGATAACAATTTGACACGCCAATTTGGCATTTGGAAATAATTCAAAGTTTAAGAGAACATAAAAGCTTTTGTAGTGCAACAAATTAGCAAATTCTCATGACCGTCAGGAGTTTTCACTAAGTGTTCGACATTTAGTTTGACTGTATATATGCATAATCAGTATATTCCGGTTATGGAATTGAATTGATGCTGTACGTACATGGTGTTGATGTAAAACTATCATTTATTTTACTTTATTTACAAAAAGCAAACAAAAAACTAACCAAACATTGTCTTTTTCAAGAGCTATTGCCTATGAAAAGGATTATCGGTTAAAACGTGTCCTTCGCTTGATCATAATTAGCATTTGGCCGTCAGGTGTTTTCACTAATTGTTCGGCATAAGGGGGTGTGACTGTATATATGCATAGTCAGTATATTTCGATAATTAAATTGAATTGACGCTGTACGTAAATGGTGTTAATGTAAAACAATATCTTTTTTTACTTTATTTACAAAAAGCAAACAAAAAACTAACCAAAAAATTGTCTTTTTCAAGAGTTATTGCCCTTGAAAAGGATTATCGGTTACAACGTGTCCTTTGTTTGATCATAATAAGCATTTGCACACATTTGTTAACTGATTCTCATACAAACCGTTTATTTTTTTAAAAAGAAACCCATTACTGCATATTAAAGTTGAATCAAAGCGTTGATGTACCAAAGACTGCACTCGTTGACCTTTGATCTTAGTTATGACCTTAATTCGTGCTTTACAACTGTACACCACCCTAGAATTCTTAAGGTACCCTCACTTAATACAAATGAGGTTTGTGTAAACCGTAAACACGCGATGCCATCAGGGGTCAGAATCTGTCAAAATATTGGTAGACTATATGATTGATTTTTTATATAAAATAGTTTGGCAAATGCTTATCAAATGGTATTACCCTTTTCAATCAAGAGCAATTGTTGATGGTTTTGTTTGAATATTCTGAAAATGCGAGATCCTTAGAAAATAAAAGTAGCAATTTAAAAAGAGAAAATTACAGACTCGGTTTAATTGAGTCTGTTCATGAGTAGTAATTAAAAGTGTAACACTACCCATGCCCTCTAGCACCGACTTAAGCAATATTCAATTCTCAAAACTAATAACATCAAAACTAATGATCCCGAAGGACTAGAAAATATAACAACATTGAGAATGAGAAACTGACAAGTTGACAAACTGTCATGATTGCATAATGTATACTATCGGATAGGTTGATTGCAGGTGTGGGCCATGTGTGTGTTTATACCGGAGTAGGGTTACATAACAAACTGATAAACAGGTGACATATGTACCATGGGAAAAACATAATGAATGTGGAGATAAAACAATTGCAAATTTCCAACTTTAATCAAAGGAATTGTAAAACGAATGTAGGAAAAACTTGCAAAAGTATATGCTTGCAATAGTAATGCGCATTTTAGGGGATAGAGAGGGGAGCTTTTTGATATCGAGCCTTTTTGGTATGGGGCCTTTTTAATACAGGGCCTTTTTGGTACGGTACCTTTTTGACCCGCATTCCGTGTGATATGCCAAGAGGCGTCCCGCCGGTCCCCTTCTGCAGAGTCGGAGAGTCACAAGTTAAAAGATAGAAAAAAGAAATACGCGTTTAGGCCATACTAGAATTCTAGTACTCAGGATATCCTGACAAAACTGTTTTACTTTCGTCTTGGTTTTACCTTTGGACTTGTTAGTTCAATGTTTGTTATTACGAACTGATATTCCAGGATACATACTACATTCATTTAAATACCAACGGTGTAGGTTTCAATCTACCAACCCCTTAATATATAAACATTTTTCAACGTTCTATTATAGTTTTTACGTTATAACAATACCATACATAGTAAAACAGAACATCTTAGTAAGTGGAAACGGGTGTTTTTCAGCGCCATGCTTTGTGATCCCACTAAGATCTCTATTATCAAGCGATTTACATGTACATGTATCCAAACTTGTGGTTTATTAAGGATTCGCTCGATGGGTTTTAAATGACTATTCAGCCCTTTCTCCCTGTTGCATTTTCATGCAAGAAATGATGCCATCATGACTATGTATACGATGAATTTGTATAATAGTACACGAACACAATATCTTTTTCCCATAGCAGAAACGTAAAATCGCATCTATATAATTCCATAAACAAGAAAAGATGAGACCAATCTGGGTCTACATTGTTTGCAAAGGCTTGGAAAGGCGTTTATATGAGTGAAAGTGTAGACTAGAATGTGTCCATAATTTGCATGACTGTATATGTTTAAACCGTATCATTTAACTTGAATAATTTATAAATTCGTAGCTATAATGATAATCCACCTGTTTCCTAAATACATTACACTTGTATAGATGTATATATTATATTCTTCACTCTATTTTCAGTTGTGCAGGGACCAGTATGATTTTGTACATGGCTTTACATCACTTTGATACCAACGGAAGCCCGGATTTCTCATCTCTTGTTAATACTTATTAGTTATTTCTTAAAAATCATTTGTTGTTAATTTCAACATTTTTAGGAAAGTAAAGGAATGGAAATTATGGCGGATCTGACACAGTGGCAGTTGTTATGCTATGTTTTACATATTGTCATGTGTTTACCGTCTTCTAAGTTGTGGGTAAGTCCTACGGGGATACCTTTATTTACACTATTTGTAAAGCTAGGGTGACTTTGAGATAAGTGTGAAATTAGGACGTCCGTATAAAGGTTTAAGCCCCCAGTGTTGATTTTGCTACTGACCAAGGCGGTATTCTCTTTGTCACCCTTACTTTTGTTTGTCTTGTGTCTTTGTACTTGCGCTTTTGTTCATGTTTGGAATATTTATCTCTAGTACGTGTGTGTTTGTTAATAATGTTTTCTGTGTTCATCTCGTGTATGTGCGCGTGTTTGGGTGTGTAGTTGTGTGTGTGGGTATGTGTGTGTGTGTGACATGCTATCTATCGATGTTTTGGTGGTGGTTGCGTCTTGTATGTGGATTTGCCTGC
The DNA here is from genome assembly GCA_963576725.1 of Azorinus chamasolen. Lineage (NCBI taxonomy): Eukaryota > Metazoa > Mollusca > Bivalvia > Cardiida > Solecurtidae > Azorinus > Azorinus chamasolen. Next base: position 78,916,407 of record OY755239.1, read on the forward strand.
TTGACTGTTCTACTTTTTTCATTAACAATTATTTATTGCACATTAAATGAGAATGTGTGTCTGAATATCCGTGATACGGAATCAGTGAGGTCTCATTTATTGTTAATACTTATTAGTTATTTGTTAATAATTGGAAACAGTCGCAATAACACTGGAATGTCGGGCAATTTTGTAGAAAGCGGAGATGGGGCAAATTGGATAAGAATTCGACGATTTGTTTGCCAGGACAATACAATCGAATTCTTAATCTGGTCGTTCTTCTCCAGTTATTGACCAGCGTCCTCATGATGTTTTCCAAGTAACAACAAATGTTACAATAAATAACTAATAACAGTATTAAGAGATAACAAAATAAGTGAGATTTCAGAGTTTCCGTATGATCAAGCTCACACTTCTAAATTTACTTTCTACCGTCATTACTTGTACATACCAATTGTTAAAATGCCATTGTTTCAAGTCAAAACTATTTTCCAGTGTGTCACCTTGCTATACATGTTGAAATTATTGACAAATATTATATATAACTTATAAATACGTGGGTAAACAACGCGAAAGCTCAGCAGGGGATGCTAGCCATGTGGTAGATTCGTATGTTTTTCATTAACAAAAGTACAAAAATGAGTCATGCAGGAAACACCACATACAGAACAAACAGTCGCCAAATGTACATAACTATAAAAACAACAAGAGACGCACAAAGACAAAACAAACACACAATAGGGGGAAGATGGAAGCACCGCCTTGGAACGGTCAGTGACAAAAGTCACTGGGGGTTAAACCGGTTTATGGGCGCCCAACCTCACACTTATTCCATCCCCACCCTAAAAGACAAACAGTGTAAATAAACGTATCCCCTCTCCGACTAAACTACAACAACCGCGACGGCAAATACAGTGGAAAAGTGCATGTATAACGAAAACATTTAAGTGAACAAACTGTATCCACCTATCGCTAGTGTACTCAATGATTGAGCTGCAAACAGAGTAACTGTAGAAAAGTAATAAAGGGTCTGATAAGCTATTCGCGCATATGCCGGTGAGGAAAAACAACCTCACAGCGACTGCTACTCAAGCATTGCTTCAATTATCATATGCATTAGTAAATATACCGAGGAAAGAGATATACAAGCACAAAACACCAGCGTTAACCTTTAACCTTTGACACCATGAGCAAATGTTCATCAATAGAAAAAGTCTTCTAATCAAACAATCGTAGCAGACTTTTTCATGTTTGAATGCGGGTTTTAAAATTAGATATTTGCACATGTGTCATAGTTTTGCTATATACAGTCTAGCCGTCTAAACCATCGTATGTATAACGTATATATCACCTAAACGACCTACGCAGCATTAACAATTAAGCATGTACAACTACGTAACTATTACACTAACTCTTATCAACAAAAATAATTTATGGCATGGAAAATGATATGTTATTTTTGTCAAAATGTCTCAAAATAATCCACAATAAGGTATTATGAAATCAAACACCATCGTAATGCGAAAACTGTGCCCGATTGTTAATGCATTTCGAAAAATCATTTTGTAATTCTTTAACCTAGATCAACGCATTATATGAAGACGCCCTCTAAAATCCGGAAACGGAAGGAGGACGTCGGATCATTGTACTATCTCAATCTTGTCGTACCCTTTATTACTTTACTCAATCAATGAGTACACTAACGATAGGTGGATCCACTTTGTTTCGTTTAAACATGTTTTCGTTTTACATGCAATTTTCCACTGTATTTGTCATTTTGTAGATAAGTCGGAGAGGGAATATGTTTTTGCACACTGTTTTTATTTGAAGGTGGGGATGGAATAGGTGTGAGGTTGGGTGCCCCTAAACCGGATTAAACCCCCAGTAAAATTTGTCATTGATCGTACAAGGCTGATCTTCCATTTCCCCCTATTGTTTGTTATGTCTTTGTGCGTCTCTTTTTGTGTTTTGATAGACATGTAATTTTGCTATACTTGTCATGGTGCTGTTCGGGCGGCTGTCCGTTTTGTATGTGACTCATACATGTACTTGAAACTATAAAAGTAGTGTAGCTAGGTTATGCCAGCCGATGATTACCAGTATAATGTTCTGAGTCTACCTTGTCTGAGGCGAACACTATGAAAACATTAATCACACATTACTTTATGCACAAAACTATGTTATGGGGATAAATGCTGTGTGGCCAACAATAAAAAACTATGAACATCTACTACAGTCACAAGCCTGCGAGACGCTTGGAACACACACATGAAGCTATGTCATGCAACTGTAATTGTAAACTATAAGCCTAGAATGTGTGATTTGTAATTAGACCCTCATAATCAAACCCTGATCTATAATTTGAAACACTATCCTATGTCTCAGACCTTGTTCTAAATTATGTTGTAAACATGTCTCGAAACACGTATGGAACCTAATGCTTTGAAACCGATTATGAACTTTATGAAATCTATTTGTCTTGATTCTGCTTGAATCATTTAAAAACACTAATGTTTTGAATTCTACTTGTAAATCATTCTCAGTGTTGTTATACCTTCTGATCCTTCGAGATATTGACTTTCAGTACTTCTTGTTCTGAAAATTGAATACCGCTTAAGCCGGTGCTAGGGGGCGTGAGCAGTGTTGCACTTTCAATTACTGTTCATGAACAGACTCAATAAAACCGAGTCTGCAATTTTCTCTTTTTGTGTTGCAATTTTTTTTCTCGGGGATCACCTCCCTTCAGAATTGGAGTACGCTTCGAGTCCGTGCTTGAATCACTACCTCAAGCATATGGTTAAGCAACATTTAACCCTGGGTAATATGTGTTGGTGCCTGTCACCAAACCTGCATTAGAGCTAATATAACCCCGAGATATATCTAAGTTTTGTCTAAGCAGTACAATTTCAATGCCTCTTGTATTATGAACTTAATAGTGCTGTTGGAAAAGTACAAAAATGAGTCATGCAGGAAACACCACATAAACTCAAACAGCAGCCCAAACAGCACCACAAGAAGAAAACAGTAAATGTACATAACTACAAAAACACAAAGAGACGGACAGTCTACATGTGCACTTCAGGGCCAGTTACTTAGCCCACTCAAAGGACGTCACCCAAGCAACCGATATATTCGCTTGCTATTAACCTTAATGAGTGCAACAACCAACGATGTACCTTATATATATCATATATATATGAAACTGTCATTTAAGATTCTAATCAATATTCAGGGCCCTGATCACGTCATTAGCAGCAGTGGTCATTGAATCAGTTTGCACTAGTCTCAGCATTTATATACAGCTTCCACTAAAATGAGTAGATTTCAGAACATTAGCATATAACAATGTTCATTCCTAATAAATAACTTATTTGACCAACCGCCTCACACCCTTTGAATATATACACACTTCTAACTATTGTATTGGTATAAAACAAAACAAAAAGAAGTTATAACCCCAATCGCTTATTTAGCGATATCTACCGCATGTTTTTTTGACAATGGGCATATCTATTCATAGCATAGAAGCATGTGCCAATATGTGTGTTTTATCGGCCTCCAAATTCTGACTCTGTTTTTTACTGATTAACTCTTTACCCCATACGCACGAGACATCGCTATTTTGCTTATCACCTTATGCAGCACAGATAACGCGACCTTGCTTATTTCCTGGTAGAAGGGGATTTCCGCGGGTCTATCCATTATCGTATATATCGGGTTTGCGCCTGTCCAATATTTACCTGCTACTATCTGATTTTTCCTGTTCAATTTCTATATCCGGATGCTTACAAATTTAAAGTGTGTTAATATAGCTTGTGAAATCCCAAATCTAAAAATAGAGTTACTACAGAAAAATATTGCAAAGAACGAGGCTGAAGCCGGGTGGTATAATTTTTTATATGGTCGGCGATCACCGTTAGACATGGGTATAATACTATTCATTATTATTCGGAAAGTACGAACTATGCCGATAAATGATCACTCGGACAATTCCCACTGTCGCCAGGATCAAAGTCTAAATATGTGAAATATAATTGACCAATGATCATTCAGAATTCCATAAACCATGCGCGGCATGCCTTGGAAATAACACATGGGAAACCGTTATCAACCTCAAAACACACCGTGTTACCGGCTCCTCAAAGTAAGTATAACCCGAATAGTGGGTAGATATAGTTCGATTTCGAGTGCTGAGCCGTGACTGCACATTTCTATTTATAGAAGTTGCAACCATTCGAATTTATGGGTAAGTGGACAATGGTTGTCACAAGAAACTCGTAGTAATTCTGCAGTATTAGTAATATACAGTAAAACCTCTCTATAACGGCAACTAAATTACCTCAAGTATTTTGTGTTAAAGGCAGGTGGCTGCTTGAAGCAAGGTGAACGTAAAACAGAACGCTCCTATACTTTCACCTTGCTTTAAGCAGCCACCTGTCCTAAATACCAACTAGTTAACACAATTTAGTGGCCGTTATAGAGAGGTTTTACTGTATATGCTTACTACTTGTCTGTATTACCACAGGTAACACCGGAACAAATACATGGTTTGTGACGCGATTAACCTCTACGGATGGACTGGTCCTAAAGGTCACAGCTCACGGGTCAAAATCGAAATATAGCAATATAAATAACTTAATATAAATAATCAATATAAATAACCAAATTAGCCAATCAAGCGAATCATGTCTGGGAGTTCATTAATAACTGTCAAACAGTTAGGATCTCGTTTGGACGCCAAGTGTTTTCAATCGAGGGCCAAACTGTCTGAATTGATATGGACAGAATAACTCGTTCATAAGCGCCAATTAGTTAGATCTAGATGAAATGGAAAGCTACGTGGCGTCTCATCTACATAAAAACTGAGTTTATAAAGATAGCATATACATGTCGAAAACTGAATTTGTGTATACTCATATCAGTAAATCTTGATTAATGCATAATAAATGCAAATTAGACAGATATCAAGAAAAACGGGTTGGGATATTGTAAACAGTGTAGTCCCAGATTAGCAGCCGCTATTCATATGCGGCGTTTGATCAGGATCTATACTGTTTGCAGGGTCAAAGGAATACATAAAGCCGATTCTGGTGATTTGCTAACCATGTGAAGCAGATGTTGCGTGTTAGATGCAGCTGAACTGAGTCTACACTGTTTGAAATGCAACAAATCCTCCATTTTCCTGGAGCCCGACTCAAATGCATTATAAAACTGAAAACGTTTCGAGGAACAAAAATAGCAAATAAGGGTTAGAATTTCTTGATAGAGAAACAGTTTTATTCATTTAGTTCAGTGAACACGCAGATAAAATATGTTTTCCGTTTATTTTTTCAGGTGGAGGCATTGATTTAGGAGCCAGACCCAAACCTGCTGGACGCAGATCAGGCACCGGGCTACTCAACATCTAATCTGGATCTATAATTGGATCCAAATCAGACACCGAGTCACTCAGAATCTGATTTGGATCAATTTTGGACCCAGGTCCGATGATGATTGGATCTAGATCCAGATCAGACACAGGGATACTCAGCTTCTGATCTGGATCTAACCTTAATGACTGAAACGAGTCACTCAGCATCTGATCTGGATCGAAGCGCGAATCCCGATCCGGCGTTGAGTTACTCGCTGCATGATTTTGGCCCGTACTGAATGAATGAATGAATTTATTACTCAGCGTCTGATATGGATCATCCCTGTTTGGAAATGTTGTTTTAATAGCAGGCGATAGATTACTGTCCCGAAAATGTTAATTGAGATTTTAAGGTCAATTGTAATAAAGTTCTGAAAGTATATCGACTTGCCTCGGTTTATAACCCACTGTATTATACTTATACTTCAAATTGCATAAAACATACACCATCAAAAAGAGAATTAGTTCTCTAAAAACTTTTTCAGTTAAACTATAATGCTAGTGGTAAGCACAAATGAAGTTATAAGGGATTCAAAAGGACATGTGTCAGATTCAAACTAATTTTCCAATTTTTTCAATAAACTGTATTGGTGAGAGTGTGTACAGCTTACCACATAGATATTGGTTATTGATCATCAGATAAGGCTTACCTATATCGGTGTAAATTAAGAGTTTGTAGGTTTGGCTATTGAGTAAAGGGTTAATTGAAGAATAGCTGCTGACACTGGTATTGACGACATTATTGTCACTGGTGATTTTAACTGCACTTATGATTTATAATCGTTTTTTGCCAGGAATTCTGCTTGTTTGGCACATCATTAACAATCCATCTTACTTTACTGAGCATTCATATTCTCATATCATGTTAAAAGTCATAACAACCTTTCTTATTGTGGGGCTGGTGATCCCTTTCTTGTCCAAGACCTACATTCCCATTGTCTGATTTATGGAATATTTAATTACTCAAATCCTAGCATGAAATCGTTCACCAGAAACATTTGAACGTATGAGCAAGCTGACTGTGACCATGTAAAGCAAAATCGATTGGTTGGACATACTTAAAATACATTTTACAGATTTAGATAGTTACACTTTAAATATAACGCACACGATTTTAACAATTATCAGATGAATGCATTCCTAATAAAATTGTTAGAATGAAACCTTTCACACCACATTGATAAACTCCCAAAGATGAAAGAAAAGAAAAAGAAAAAGGAAAAGAGCATACAAAGATTCAAGAACAACAAACACTCACAATAACTGGGCTCGTTTTAAAGCACTCCAAAAAGGTTATATTTTGAAACTTTAGCACGAAAGCTGAAAAGTGACAATGTCTCTTTCAAATGTGCTTAATATCAATTTTGCTAGCCAAACACGTCATTGACGAAATTAACAAGACATCTCCGCATATTGCCTGTTCGTCTCTTGGGCATGTCGATATTCGGAATCGTATTATCACTGAAAAAACGTGGTACAGGCTTGACAAGATTCACAAACATTCTCTAATTTTTACTACCGAAATCTCACACTCATTGCCAAATACAAATGTAATTTAAAGTTGATCCTGCGACATGACACTTCGCATCCGGAATTTTATGGCGATGTGAATTACAAACTTCATAAGATAGTTGGAAACATCCATATTCAAAACCTATTCGGTAATCGCATATAATACTTCTTGAAAAATACTATAATCCAAAGATCTTGAAACGCACTGTATGTTTAGGGGTGGATCCCTCTACAATCGATCATCATGCTTCCCTCGTTGCGTGCGCGATGACAGGAATGGCATGATACTCTATCGTGAAGACCGCCAAGATTCCGAGATAGAAGCAGAATGTCGAATGTCTGTACCTTGTTCTTCCTGTTGTACCCTAATGGCTTTCTTACAACTGTTCTGACTTCAGTAAAGTCATCGAGTACATTTGTGACTGACTTCAGAGTTACACTTCGTTGTGAAAGCATATGCTGGTATTATTTGGCAGAGCCCAACCGATATATGCTTTTGTGATGTTATGTTTTGTCATACTCTTGTGTACGTATATGGTATTACATCTTTCTTTTCGTTTGGTTTTGATGGATTTTAGTTTTGGTTAAACAGCGCAGCTATGTTGTCAGTGTTGAGCATGCAGGAAACAGTTCTATGTGTATGGTTTATGTGTATTAGCGCTATCCGTTTGCCGTGAATCGGTGCTTGTGAAGTTCCGTTGTGTTCACCATCCTTTGGCACTACATGACACGTGTCCTAAATAATGTTGGTATGGAACAGACAAGGAAAAGTCTATCCAGTTCGTATTCGATCGCGCAATTGCATGGCATGTATGGCTCTTGTAAATCTCAGGGCGGCTACAAATAGTTTCTGGACGAAACTGGTTTATTTGCATAAACGTTGACATTGTGTGATTCTTCCAACTGAATGCATGTAAATACCGGTGCACCACAATCAATGACATCATGACTGATTAGGACTCTAATATCCGTCTCTTTGCCGATGCTTCAAGTCGCTATCAAATAGTTGAACAAGCTGATGGCACAGCACATACCCTGAACTGTGACATAAATAACAAAGACGTGGCCGTTTCCTTTCATCCACCAAGGACCGAATAACTGTCAAGGAAAACTAATTAGCATATACACTCTCCGCTAAAATGCTCGACAAATATATTGCTGAAATTGAGTCACATAGACACCTTGGTATCAATCTATCGAACGACGGTTCCTGACACTCTCAAATTTTAAATACATTAAATAAAAAACTTTGAGTAGAATAAGCATACGTTGGGGGATGTTCCGATATAACACATTTAAGTTTCATTAGACCCCTCCTAGAATATTCAGATTTTGTTTGGGACAACAAAAGTGTGAGCCTGACAAGATCCAACATGAGGTGGCCAGAATCGTCATTTGGGCAACTGAACTCATTTCAATTCGAATGGGATGTGAATCACTTGAACTAGAGAGGGCGAAAAGCTCATCCTCCTTTATAAACTGATTCACATGGACATACCTGGATATTTATCTTCTTTTGTCCTTCTTGTAGTCGGTAATCAAAGTGGATATCCCTTACGGAACATGCATAATTTACATTCTGTGCAAGTATTCTGAAATGGGTGATCCTTCGAAAGCAAAAGAAGAAATGCAAAAAGAGAACATTGCAGATTCGGTTTTAATGAATCTGTTCATGAGTAGTAATTAAAAGTGCAACACTACTCACGCCACGCCTCCCTAGCACCGGCTTAAGCAGTATTCAATTTTCAAAACTAATAACATCAAACTTATGATCCCCAAGGACCAGAAAATATAACAACACTGATAATGAAGTATGGGGCGACTTTTTACAGCCGCCACACAATCACTTAACACCCGCTGTTGTGAAGTATATACATATATTCTGAAAATGGGTGATCCTGCAAGTCAGAACAATGGTGTATTCCGAATCTATCCTGACATCAGCTATGCGGGAATGCTACTCTCCGCTATTAGAAACCAGAAAATCAATATTTGTGTCTTCTCTCAAATCAGCAATAGGTTGTCAGAATACAAACATGAGTCATGCAGGAAACACAACATACAGAACAAACAGTCGCCCGAACAGCAACACAAGGAAACAGCAAATGTACATAACTATAAAAACATCAAGAGACGCACAAAGACAAAACAAACATACAATAGGGGGAAGATGGAAGTACCGCCTTGGAACGGTCAGTGACAAAAGTCACTGGGGGGTTAAACCGGTTTATGGGCGCCCAACCTCACACTTATTCCATCCCCACCCTCAAAGACAAACAGTGTAAATAAACGTATCCCCTCACCGACTAATCTACAACAACCGCGACGGCAAAAACAGTGGTAAAGTGCATGTATAACGAAAACATTTAAGTGAACAAACTGTATCCACCTATCGCTAGTGTACTCAATGATTGAGCTGCAAACAGAGTAACTGTAGAAAAGTAATAAAGGGTACGACAAAAACGAAATAGTACAGATATCCGACGTTCTCCTTCCATTTCTGGATTTAAGAGGTCGCCTTCATAGAGTACTAAACCTTTCTTGTCGGCGTACATGCAAAGAGGTCAGCGTGATTGTCAACTGTAAAAGGGTTCACAACCAAACATGCAGTATGTTGTAGTACTACAGGATCATATCCCTTTTAACGAAGTTTTTAACATATTTGATGAACAAAGTGAGAAAATGAGTATGTCCAATAATTTTACGAAGTTTGTAAATCACTTCACCATAAAATTCAGGATGTGAAATACCGTGTCGCAGAAGCGCCTTGAGATTACATTGGTACTTGCCAATAAGCGAGATATTTCGATAGTAAAATTTAGAGAAAGTTTTTCTTAGTTTATGGTATCTATATCCTTGCTTAAGCAGTTTTTCAGTTAAAAATGATATTTCGACTGTTAAAATCGTTAATAGATGAACAAGCTCTAGCAAAACGAATAAATTGAGATATATAAACCCCGTAAGATGGAACACGGGGAACATCCCCGTCAAGGTGAGGAAAAATTACAATATTAAAATCAAAATCATCTCTTTTGTCATATATTTTAGAAGAAATCATTCCATTATCAATTTTAAGGTCTAGATCAAGAAACGCTGCATAATTGTCGGACGGGTTAGCTTCATTCAATTTGAGTTCTTTAGGATAAATTGTAGGAATCAGAGATAAAAGAAAGGGTTATCTAAGTTAAAAATATCATCACAATATCGACAAGTTTCATTGAAGGCTTTTATAACATCTTCTTGTGATTGAGGATTCAAACGCAACATGAAATCTCTCTCATAGCAGTACAAAAACAAATCTGCGACAAGTGGTGCACAATTCGTACCCATAGGAATACCAATTACCTGACGGTATATAGCATTCCCATAACGTACAAATATGTTATCCAAAAGAAAGGTTAGTGATTCGCAAACTTCTGAGCAAGTCCAATTGGTGTAATATTTCATTTGCTCGTCAGTAAAGAAAGCTTCTTCAGCATTACATGCCAAGAATGATGTTTTTCCCGGGCAAATACTTTCTGGATTAAGTTAGTAAGCTTATCTTTAATTAAAATATGAGGAAGAGTTGTGTACAGAGTAAAAAAATCGTACGTGCTTAGAGTGGATGCAATATACCCTTTGTTCTTAAGTTTGTTTAAGACTTCTGAAGAGTTCTTAATAGACCAGAAGAGATTTATTCAAGAATTCTCATAAGTCTTATCACAGTAGAATTTTACATGTTCCTTTATCTTCGTTAAACAAGAAGTCAAAAGTATAGACAATTTAATAGTTGTACATGAACTAGAATTTGCAATGAAACCCACATTGTAGGAAGTTTATGTTGTGTAATTTTAATATCGGTTCCAAGTTGTTCACACTTTTTGACACTATCCCTAATTATTAATATACTACTACCAGAATGGTTCAAGTATTTCATACACGATTTAGAACAAACTGAAGCTCGTTAAAATTTAAAAATAGTGTTGTCTCAAGCTCTTTCAAGCTGTACATAAATTCATGGTTGACACAAAACGCTGTAGTTGAGTTTAAGTTTCAACTACATGTTCACTGACACATCACCGTTTCATTCTTTTCTGGTCCCATTCAAACGACCACAAGCTCCAATCTTCTTTTTCTCTTATATCTTGTTTTTCTAGTATTTGGCACTTAACTAATGTTATTCTAATCATGCTATTATAATAATTACATCCATTTGGCTTGATGGGCCGTAAAACACCATTCATTCATTCATTCATTCCATTTGGCTTATCATATGAAGTTAGAAGTGTTAACAATTGAGATATAGTCATCATATATGTCTTTCTTAATATGTTTCACAAATTACGTGAGAACTTATATAACCTTTTCATTGTAAAGTATGGCAAGGAGAGGATATCGATAAGCATGTTGTTTTCGATCCAATCCTCAATTATTATACAGGAATTTATGGAACCTTGTGATTTCTGAAATAAATATGTTAAAGGGATATTAAACGAGCGGATCATTAAGGCTTCCTCCTGTAAGTCCTGTGATCTGGATCAAATACCTGAATGACTGTTAAAGTTATGCCCTGATTAACTCCTACCGGTATCTGTCTCGTGGACGCACTGGAACATTCTGAAGACAAAACTGAGGTGATCCTGTTTCATACAAAAACACGAAAGTACCTGAAGAGATTCATGTCCAAGTATGAACTTCTAAAATCAAACAATCATTGTGTGTAAAGAATCTCGATTCACGGCTCGATTCACAAATGGATATGACTCCGAACGTCAATTCCGTGTGTAGGTCTGCTAATTACGCACAACTCCGACAAACAGGCCATATAAGACAGTACCTCTCACCTGATACTACAAAGGCATTCGTGCAAAACATAGCAGCCCGCATCATAACAAGGACTCATCGATATTATCATATCACACCGGTTTTGAAGGAATTCACTGGCTCCCAGTTCAACATCGAATTGAATTCCTAATTCTGACACTTATGTTCAAAGTCATACACAATGAATCACCGAAGTACAATGTACATTGTCGACATGCTCAACGTGTACATGTCTCACAGAGAGTTAAGGTCAGCAAGTAGTTCCGTGTCGTTAGTTGTACCAAAAATACGATGAGATAGGTTTCATGTACATGTGTATGCAGTTCCAAAAATTGGGCATGCTCTACTGTCAAGCATCAGAGACGCAATCTCAGTCATCTTTCAGAAGATGTCTAAAAACGCATTTCTTCAATATTTTATTTGAACAATTTAGAAAACGTAGCAATTTATTATCAATTATGATAACTGCTGCATTAGTCACAGCGTGTCGATACTGTCAATGTGTATTTTTTATTGCAATTTGCATGTACTATTTTTGGGCGAATTTCACCATATAATTTCCTTACAAACTGACTAAACTTTTACTTGTAATAATTAAGGTAAGTATGGACTCTCAAATTAACAATTTTAAAGTACGACAGTGGAAGTGTTATAATGTCCAGTCCTTAAAATGTAATGTCTAACCCCCGCCCTTTCCCCGTTTGAGCAAAATGGTTGAAAGAACAGTATTAATGTTCAAAATGTAAGACGTTTTCAATTGATCTACATGATTTGAATCATTTTGTTGATCTTATCATGAGTACATTCAGTAAACACATACAATGGCGATCGATAAAATCAGAAGTTATTCGGATGTGGGACCTACTCGGTGCGAACGCCACCTATAAATTGAATTTGGGGAGATAACCGACAAAACACGTTCATTGTCGACAATGTTTTTTTTTAAACCAATGAAAATCGCGGATTCAGTGTGCTATGTTTTCAGGTTCAGTACAGCGTGTCCCAGAAACAATCGAACCCTGGATCAAATGTGTATTTCAATCAATGTAACCTGACACATTAAAATATAAATATAATTATATTGTTGTAGATAAGTCATTTGTGCATATATCTGCCAAATTTCTCATAAAAATATGCATTGGTTTAAAAGATATGAGTGTTTTAATGAATGTACCTAAAATCTGTTTTAACATGATATTCGTACATTGCATAAGCCATGCCTATATCATGTTTAAAACGGAGTTTTATGTGCTTTCATTTAAATGCTGATATCTTCAGAAATGGGATAACTTGCAGGTCTTAATCCCGGGTTCCGTTTTTTATGGGACACCCTGTATAAATCAGACTCCACATGTTTATGTATAGGCCTATCCTTCGTCATTCATCACGTCGGAAACTTTGCAACGTGCACTTCCGACGTTCTGTGTTACATTTATAGATAAATAAATAGATAGATTTATTTCGGTAAACAGAGACTATTAAAAATGCGTATTTTGAAAATCAAAAAGCTGAATACTGTGTCTTTTCTGGTTCCAAACTGTTTGCAAAGGTTATGCATTCGTCCGTAGCATGCAAGGGTTTAGTATGAGCATAACTGTTTGTTTTATATATTGTACAAATCCAACAGTATGTTTATAACGATCATCCTAAACAATACGGACCCTTATAACACAAAATAAAAGTTATGCGTTCGATAATTGTGTTTTATGGAATGCGTCAACAAAATCTGATCAATCAGATACTTGAGAATGAACTCAGACTCAGAATGAAAAGTCAAGTTTTATAACCTCGGAATGGGTCAACAGAATGTCAACAAGAGCACCGCAAGCGGGTGCAACGTTCGTCTGTCGTCATTGCAACATGAACATGCATACCAAAAATGAAGGTTGTAAATGAAAAAATGAAGAAGTTATGGTCGGACGAAGAAGACGACAACGACACGGACGCCAGGGTTACGACATTAGCTCGTGATTTCTTCGAAACAGACGAGCCTAAAAATGAAATGTAATAATACATCTTTTATATCTAAGTGATCACTCAAAGGATGTGTATAGCTGACGATCTTTATGAATGGGTGTACACGTGTGTTAATGCAGAATGAAAATAATGCAAATGTACCCTGCAGTAACTTTTTACCGGATGAATATTCCTATAAAAAATTATGATCGTATGCATATTAACTAGCTGAGTGTTTATAAGGACACTATGAACTAGCAATGTTTTATTAATGTGGAAACTATAGAATCAGGTTTCCGTTAACATTGTAAGCTTGACAAGGATATGTCTGATATGTGCGTGCTATGTTACGCTAGCATTATAAACCTTGACCAGGAGATGTCTGATCTACGCTTGCTATGTTACGTTAACAGTGTAACCTTGCCCAGGATATGTCTGATCTGCGCTTGCTACTGTATGTTACGTTAACATCGTAAGTCTTGACATGGCAAGGAACTGCCTGATCCGAGCTTGCTATGTTGCGTTAACATTGTAAGCCCTGATCAGGAGCTGTCGGATCTTGTAAGCCTTGGCCAGGAGCTGTTTGATCTGAACTTGCTATGTTTACAAATCCGTGTGACACATATACGTTTTCATCAATAAGTGCTCGTTGAACCACATACTCAATAAATACCCATTTAACGCCTTTGCAAACGGAATAGACCCATATCAGACGGCTCTTGTTGGAGTCTTCAGGTCTATGCCAGCTCTGTTTTCTTATGACATAACGTAACTTTATTTCTACAGTTTCTGCCATGGAAAATGCCCTTGTTCAAGATGCCATCATAAAAAAATCGATATATGGATTAAACGGTTAAAACGGCTTACCACTGTAAGACTTACAAAATTATATATAATAAGACTTACAAAATAAATTGATATATAATAAGACTCACAAAATTATTTATATAAGAAAACATACCAAATTAATTGATATATAATACGACTTACCAAATTAAATGCTATATAATAAGACTTAACAAATTAATTACTTTATAAAGGTGGTTGGGTATGCGTAAACATTGTTTCCTGACAAAGCCAGTGTTAGTGAAATGCAAAGTGTGTAGACCCAGATCAGCTGCCTCATCTTTGATGTGGCGTCTGAGACCTGGTCTATAATGTTTGATACACATCAGTGTGTAGACTCTACAGTATTTCTCATGCTGCAGATAAACCAGAATCAGATGCTGTCATGTCGCGACTGGAATGTTGAAATCGCAAGAGATGTTATACACTATCAGTATGCAAGCAAAATAAATCGTTCAAATGCAATGCGAATTTATAAAGCGGTTACTTCCCTTTTTATTATAATATGTACATGGGAAGAAATGAGTATCGATTCACAATCTGGATAGATTGTCGACTTTATCATATATCTACATGTATATGTATTTAGCGTATGCTATGATACATCTACATGATTCGTCTCACGCTTAACCTTTAGAGTACTTTATAATACATCTACATGTATATGATTCATCTTACGTTTAACCTTTAGCGTACTTTATAATACATCTACATTAACATGATTCATTATCTTACGCTTAACCTTTAGAGTAGTTTATAATACATCTACATGTACATAATTCGTCTTACGCTGAACCTTTAGAGTTCTTTCTAATACATCTACATGTATATGATTCATCTTACGTTTAACCTTTAGCGTACTTGATAATACATCTACATGTACATGATTCATCTTACGCTTAACCTTAGCGTACTTTATAATACATCTGCATGTACATGATCATCTTACGCTTAATCTTTGGAGTACTTTTTAATACATCTACATGATTCGTCATGTTACGCTTAACCTAAAGCATACTTTATAGTACACTTGTATGTATATGGTGCGTCATCTTACGCTAAATTGAATTGTAATATTGAGCTTAATCTTTAACATTAGTATTAAACATTTTGGATCTAAATGAGATGCCGAATTACCTCGACGTCAAATCAAGATCCATACTTTTTGACACTTGGATGGTACAGTTGTAGAAGACAACACATGCTTATAAAACCGAAGCAGACCAACATTTTTGAGAGAGAACATTTATTCAAATGTCTAATCTCTGTTTCAGTCATTGTATGGAAAACGAAAGATAAATGCTGTTTTAATTTAGTTTAATGCCTAGGTCACACATTCACGGATCACCTCGCCGGTTCCACTACGGATTAAATCTCACGGATGATCCCGGAAATACCAATTTCCGTAGTGCGATACGAATGTATACAATGGTGTGACAACGGGCTTTGACACTCACGTATTTGACGCCGGATTAGCTACGGATACGACCCGGCATCATTGGTGGCAATCTGTACGGATCCGTAGCTTTCCGTATTTTAGCCATGGTCATACGTAGTAGTACTGTTATATCCGTGACAATTTTCGAACATGTTCAAAATTCGGCCAAGGATCAAACAACTGTAGTACATCCTTACTAATGAAAAGGTAGTAAAGTCAAGTACCGTATTAGAACGTACGGATCCGTTTTAGTCCATACTTAAACCGTATTAATCCGTACTTATTACAACATGCACATGCCCTGAAAGGTGTCGTTCCGTATTAGACCGTGTAATTTCCGTATTAAACTGTGTCATACCGGAACAATCCGTATCCCTCGCAGTCAATTCCTACATTATCTTACCATAGGTACGTCAAAACCCGTAGTCACACCGTTGTGTACATCCGTATCGGACTACGGAAATTGGCATTTCCGGGGTCATCCGTGAGATTTAATCTATAGTGGAACCGGCGAGGTGATACGTGAATGTGTGACCTAGGCATTAATACGGAAATGATACGGTTTAATACGGTACGACATTTGTCAGGGCGTGTGCACTGCGGATGAGGAAGGTCTGCTAGGTATAAGTAAGAGTTAGTACGAATAAAAACGGTTTAATACGGAATAGCACGGATGTACTACGGTTGTTTGATCAGTGGTTAAATCTTGAAAATGTTCAAAAAATGTCACGGATATCCAAGTACTACTACGTATGACTACGGCTAAAATAAAGTAGCTACGGATATCGCGAACTACTAAGTATGACTACGGCTAAAAAACAGAAAGCTACGGACCAATACAGATTGGCACGAATGATGCCGTGTCGTATTCGTAGCTAATCCGGCGTCAAATCCGTGAATGTGTGACCTAGGCATAAGCAATGGCTATAGCGACGCGCGAGTCACGCTGCCCTCCCTATAACGCTACCGAGTACAGTTATGTATGAAAGTTGGCTCCGCATAATGTTATCTCCGAAAAACGCTAAGTGGGTCGACATATGGTTGTCTCCGCATAGCGCTAAGAGGGTTCGCATTAAATTACAACCGCATATCACTAAGTGGATCCGCATAATGTTACCACAATATAACGGTAAGTATGTTCGCGTAAATGTTATATTCTCAAAACGCAATATTGGTCCAGGTTATGTTCATTCGCATAACGCAAAGTGGGTCTGCAAAATGCTACCTTTGTAAAACGTCAAATCGGTCCGCATAACATCACATAACTATAAGTGGGTTTGTATCATGTTATCTCTTCATAACGTTAAGTGGTCCACATAAGCTTACCTGCGCATAACATGCAACCTCCTTACAACGTTGACTGGATCCACATAATGGTATTTCCACATAACGGTAAATGGGTTCGCACAATGTTACCTTCTCCTAACGCTAGGTGAATCCGTGTAATGCTTCATCTAACGCTTAATGGTCGAGTTATGTTACCTCCGAATAACGCTAAGTGGGTCCTGCATAATGGTATTTCCGCATAACGCTAAGTGGGTCCGCATGATGTTACCTCTTCATGACGCCAAGTCAGTTCACATAACGTTACCTCCTCATAACGATACCGAGCATAGTTATGCATCAGAATTGGCTGCATAATGTTATCTCCGAAAAACGCTACTTGAGTAGCATATACAGAGGACAGACGTATGAGGTTCTCATATTGCTACATGTGTTCAAAACTAAATGATATTATTATACCTCACGTGCCTTTCCTATACACATTTTCCATATACCTGCCATGAAACAATTTGTACTGTTCCATGCAACATTATCTCGTGCGGGCAACAGTACGTCTACATCAGTGATCGCTTATTAAATTGTGTGCGTGACGTCATCCGACAGACGTCATCTGACGCTTGTAATTTGATCAACAAATGTCAATCGGAAAGTTGTTTTTGAGAAATGTTGCATTATGCGACTATTTCGGAGGAGAATCTGTAAAGATTGGACAGTGAAAAGGACTCCGCCAGTACTTAACGTGTAATGAATAGAAGTGTGAAGCTGTTCCGCAATTTTAAGCACCGAGTATAACTTTTGTTGTTGTCATTGAATAAATCTTTTTGCTGACGAAAATGATTGTGTTGTTCGGTATAATAAAATAAACATCACATCCTAATGAGAGCGACAGCACATACTGCCAACCCTCGGTATGGTAATGTACACCTCGGCTAACGCCTCAGTTAAGATTACACACCTCGGATTGACAATACGTGCTGTCACTCTCCATAGGATGTTATATTTATATATTATAATCTTATTTATGCCTGCATTCAACAACACTGTTATCACCAAAACATAGATGCCATCAATATCACCAGCATGTTAGGATTTTGTTGACGAAATTCGTGTTCGAAATACAAGATGGTTTGGTAAGGAGGGATCACATTTCGCATTTAAATGAGTGTGCCCTAGACCAAGCCCTTGGCTTCAGACCTAAATTAAAAGTAACACTAGTCAGGGACTTATTTTCTTTATCCCTTGGCTTTGAATGGAAAAATGACGTGTTGACTAATTGTCACATTTCGACAAAGTTCTAGCCGTATATATTTTAGATTATTACTCTATTTTTAAAAGAATTTATTGTATATATTTCATAGCAACATGGGGATGTCTAAACGGCATTATGATAGAGATTATTATTTGTGAGTGTAGACACTTTTACTGACCCATTATGATAGAGAGTATCATTTGTGATAGTGTAGCTATTTGAACATCGTCTATGACAGAGTAACTATATATTCACATTGTCTATAGCAGAGTAGCTATTTTTAAATCAGACTGTGTAGCTATTTTCAAACCGTCCGTGACAGAGTAACTATCTACAAATCATCTTTGATAGAGAAGCTATTTTCACACCGTCTTTGATAGAGAAGCTATTTACACATCGTCTTTGAAAACAAGCTATTTACACACCGTCTTTGATAGAGAAGCTATTTACACATCGTCTTTGAAAACAAGCTATTTACACACCGTCTTTAATAGAGAAGCTATTTACACATCGTCTTTGAAAACAAGCTATTTACACACCGTCTTTAATAGAGAAGCTATTTACACACAGTCTTTGATAGAGAAGCTATTTACACTAATTAGTAGCTACCGTAAAACACAGCTTAGATGTTAAATAAAGACAATGGCGATAATTCTACAGTGAATGTTCTAAATACCCTTGTTCTCAAAATATATTTCTGAATCAGTTTTAATAAATATAAATGCATATTTATAATCAGCAATTAAAATAAATATATAAAAAAGAAATATATAAACATACAAAAATCGTATCTACAATAACACCTCTCTAATCTAGCCGTTTAGTAAAGAAGCATTTTGACTGGGTATTGCCTCTCAAACAATCATTTACTTGGCATCTTATTTTGATCTAGGTCGTTTTACTAAGCATCTTATGTTGATCTAGGTCGTTTTACTTAGCATCTTATTTTGAATTTTGATCTAGGTCGTTTGACTTAGCATCTTATGTTGATCCAGGTCGATATAGGTTGTTTTACTTAGCATCCTTTTTGGATCAAGTTCGTGTTACTTAGTATCGTATTTTGATGGAGGTTGTCTTACTTTGCATCTTATTGTGATCCAGGTCGTCTTTCATTGCATATTATTTTGCTGCAGATCGTCTTACATAGTATCTTATATTGATTCAAATCGTTTTACATAGTATCTTATATTGATTCAAATCCTCTCACTTGATATGGGTTGTGCGTAAGTTAATTTGTTGAATGCGATACTACTGGTTTGATGAATAACAAAATGTCTGTATGGATTTATTATTAAGTATTAAGTTTATCTTTCTCAAAACTACGTGTTGTTATCTGCAAAATGCGTCGTCTACTCAATTTTCATCCTTAGCAAAACATATCAGAGTAACACACTGTGGTAGACCCTAACAGCACGCTGAGTAAATCGCGTCCTATCTTGATTTAAGCGTTTTGCAATAGTAATCACATATTAGACAATGGCATTGAAAGAGGTTAGTGGCACGTCTTTTATAAAATTCCGATTCTCCGCTGGGAAATTAGAAGAGTGACAGTAACCTTTAGTTTACTTTAGTGTCCCCAAACGTTACTTTTGTACATGGATTTCTTCAAAACCCACATTTTGTCTTTTCTACAAATATTCTGTGAGTGGGTGCTCCTTCGAAAACAAAAGTAGCAATGCCAAAATAAAAAATTGCAGACTCGGTTTTATGAGTAGTAATTAAAAGTGCAACACTACTCACGCCCTCTAGCTACTGCTTAAGCAGTATTCAATTTTCAAAACGTATGATCCCGAAGGATTAACGATTTGATAAAAGTGGTTGCGAATGAGATGTTACCAGGGGAATTATTTAGATCCAATCAATGTACACATTGTATAATAGATTCAGTCGAAATGTTCTATGACCAGCTGCTTGTTAAACTGTGATTAGATTTGTAATGAGTTTGAATTTAGACGAATTCGGCGTCTATCAGGACCCAAAATGTTTGACACCATGAAAATGTATGTACGAGTGTACATATCTTATATCGATCACAATGCATTACCTTACATGCTGAAAATTAATTAAATAAGCGTCTAAGCGCTATAAATGACGTCTTCTCCTAAATCACTGAAATGATTTCAACCATATTTCACAAAATTCATCTTCAGGTGACCATATACGGAAGTTATATAATTTGGTCCTTTCGAATTCTTAAGTAAGTCGTAGGAGCTATAAATAGAGTTTAACCATTTTTTTAAACGACATCAGTTCCTAGAATGCTGAATGGATTTCAACAAAATTTCACTGAAAGGATCTTCAGTAAAAGTTATATTAATCGTTCTGGTCCATTGCTTTAGAAGGTCTCCAGAGTTAAACATAGAATTTAATGAAATATTATTGGATGAAAGGATTTCAACCAAATTGCACAGACATGCTCTTCAGGTGATCCTCTATGAAAGTTATATGTAAATCGTTCCGGTCCATTTCATAAGCACATTATATGCCAAGGATGGCACCAAAAGCGTAATAGTTACTCTTATTTCCATTGCGGTCCTTAAGCTATAGTAATGTATGACATAGGAAGGTAGCACAATAAAAATCACGGAATGTACCTGAAATGGAAGACTAGATAAATGCTACAATTTAAATTATATTATGATACATTAAAGTGATAATTTAATATCAAGCGTACCATCTGAGAATGATTGTATATCACATGCTGGATGAAAATACAAGTATGCCTAATTATAACTATTGAGTTATGAGTTGTTGCCTTAGAATAGTTAGACCAATTCAGGTGCACGCACTATTCATATAATAAAAGGAAATTTAACCTTTTCGGCGTATAAAAATCTAAATTACTATGCTAAAATATCATATTCAATAAATCATTAAAGTAAGAATTAAATTGAAGATAAAAGATGCTTTGTAACTTTATATTTGAAAGCAGAAATAGAAGTGGCATCCCTCACATCTTGTGGCAGACAGTTCCACAGGCAGCGTCCATTGTATGCGAATGACTTCATCCAAAAACCTTTGGGACAGAATATCGTTTACTATCTGTCATGGAATAAACTGAATAATAATTTTAATGAAGAATTTCTTTAACGATATCTCATGTTAACTGCGGTATGGATTTCAACACAATTTCACAGAAATAATCTCAAGGTGACTCCGAATCGTTTCAGTCCATTGCCTTAGTAGGTCACACGAGGTAACCTAGATTTAAATGAACACGTTCTTTAAATGAAATCTCCTCCTAAACTGCAGAATAGATAACCAACTTTCATAAGAAATTATCTTCAGGTGACCCTCCATGAAAATAATGTAAATCATCCCGGCCCAGGTAGGTCATTTGAGCTAAAATAGAATTTAATTTCAACAACATTTATTCCTAAACCACTCATTGGATTTTCACCAATTGTCAGAGAAATGATTTATAGGTGACACCTCCCTTTTTGCGATTGACCACCAAAATTATACTCGCTTGCTGCATGTTCATATTGGAGAAATGTTTGCTCTTGACCATGCTCATGAGCAAAATTACAGGCTAGCTAAGGTGACGGTGGCGCAGTAGGTTTTACCGAAAATGCTAGCCTGATGTTATGGTGGTTGGTTTCTGGCCTAGAGGTGGCACGACCTGTAAATGAGTTTGAAATTTCTGTTGACCTGCTTAAGTATGAACAGAGTAAATGTTCATCATCACCAACAAACAAGCCATGTCCAGAAGCGGTTTAGTGAACAAGTTCAAACCTTGTGTGGCACAATGAAAGACAGGGACAATCCATTTCTCGACAAATCTGATGATCTACTGGTGTTTGATAGTAGAGATGTTGCTAAGCAAGTTAGCAAGACCGTCAAACGAATTGAACAGGTTGGAAAAAAAGAGCAATATGGTACATTTGTTGCAGAACAAGCTACCTCTCTTCAGGAGGCAAAACATGCCAAAATCAATCATCCAAAAAGAAACAGCAAATTGCATACATTAAAATTCTGAAGGGAGGTGATCCCCCGAGAGCAAAAATTGCAACACAAAAAGAGAAACTTGCAGAGTCGGTTTTATTGAACAGATTTTATGTTTCCTGTTAAGTTCGTAATGGTGACCTTGATGAAACGTTTCTCATGAAATCTACCTTTCCCCCATCACTGTCACCGTTTGGAAGAATGCGTTTCAGTCATAAGTCCGATCTCCTTGCTTGTCTTCAGAAGACTTCACAGGTAATATTTGAACATTCTGGGGTGGATGTCATGGCTTTAAATGACACTGTCAATATCAATATTCTTAAACCCATTGGCTGTCAGTACTTCCAGGATTACTCCGACAATAGCTTAGTCATAATTATTATGTAAGTCGTTAACTCAGAAGTGTCCAAAGGTTGGATATTATTTGGGACGAGTACATCCCTGACAGCACAATCCCAAAGTGGTAAATGTGTACGTACTTATTAACTTGGACACTTTTTAGGGTTGTGGCCAATAAAACTGAATTGTTCCACTGCTTACTGGTGTAAACAGTCGACGAAGTCCAAAACGACTAGATGCTGAGCATATGATACACGTTGACTAGTGTCTTGTACACACGAGGAAGCGAAACTGATATTTCTTCCCTGGTCTGTATAATAATCAGTACACCTGCTACGTGTCAGGAAGTAACTAACGTATGTAAGAGGCTACATGACGTGTAGTTGTGTTCGAGGTCTGCCATGCAACCACTTATAGAAAATAAAGAACGTTGTTTTCCATTGTTATAGAAGGAGATATATTGAATATGTTCAAGAGAGTTTGACGAATACGGATAGCTAAAATAGCCAAACATTATTATGTAATTTATCAATGTGTTCCTCCTATACCTTCAGTATGTTCCTATTCGTCTCACTACTTATACTAATAACAGTTTAGTATACACGAGTCCTGGATAATGTAAGGAATAACATGTACAAATAATTAGAGCAAATTAATTTCAACTGTAATATACTTCCACTGCATTTACACCGATGTGAGCTAAAATGGCTAATTATCGGCTGTGTCATTGGAAACGAAAACATAAACAACGATTGTGCTTTTTGCTGTATATTCTACACGTATGTATCATATACAACCAAATCAGAATCGCGAATGTACTCAGGATTAAATTATTTTAGGCTATGTGTATTTTACCCGTTTCCATTGCACCCCCGCAGATTTTTGTAATAATGGCCCATACCTGCAAATTCGTCCATATCACAGCCATCTTTTATCCTAAACCTATAAAACTGGTACAAAATTGAAGATAAGACAGTGTTTTTATTTCCAGTAATGCCTTGAAATTAAAAATAGTAAAGCAAATATAAAAATAACGTAAATAATGTAAACTGTTCACTTTTTGATCCTACACGTATCAGAAAACAACTTCAAATGCAGTTTAAAATGATGAAAAGATTCTCAAAAACAAAATAACTAAATAGAGGACCAAAAATAAATTTAAGTAACGTTTCATCTGTTTCTATAGTAACCATTTATTTCATTCTGTTCACACATACTTTATTAGTCGACACCTACCTTCCATATCACCATGGAACAAAGTTACTTCAAGCTCATTGTTTGGTTATCAAAATTAAATACTTTGTTTTCTGAGTATTTTGTCATCATTTTAAACTACATTTTAGTTGTTTTCTGATATTGGTTTAAGTATAGCCTTAAAAAGCACAAGGTCTTAGCTTTACTTTAATTCGGTACAAGTTTTATAAGAGAAAGACTGGCATCGTTCAAATATTTTAACATCTTTACTGTTCTCATAAATATTTATACAATTGATTTCATGATTCATAAAACATAACTGAGATCTAGCGGAGTATTACAGGTAGATGTCAATTTTCCAAAATATGTGAAAGGATCGGTCACCATGGAAACAGTTACAATATTACTTCCAGTTCATTGATTGGCTATCGAATCAAATAGATTGCCTTCTGAGTATTTTGTCATAATTTTAAACTACATTTGAAAGTACATGTAAGAGCCATGCAGGAAACACCGCCTGCAAAACACGCAACCACCCAAACAGCATCGCAACCACAAACCGCAAATGTACATGTATATGAAAGACACAAAGAGACGCACAAATACAAAACAAACATGCAATAGGGGGGAGATGGAAGTACCGCCTTGGAACGGTCAGTGACAAACGCACAGGGTCTTAGCTTAACTTTCATTCGGTACCAGTTTTATACAGATAGAACACAAACTTTCTGTGATATGAAATATTTTTGCAGGTAGGTGTCGATTGATACAATAGGTGTGAACAGAGTGAAATTAATGGTTACTATGGAAACAGTTACCTAAAGTTAATTTTTGGTCCTCAAAGTAGATTTGTTTTCCTTAGGATGCTTTCACTATTTTAAACTGCATTTGAAGTTGTTTTCTGACATTTGTAGGATTATTTACGTTATTTCTCTATTTGTTTTACTATGTTTAACCCTTTCGCTGCCAATGCCGGATCTGTGATTACCTATGCAAACAGTTTGGATCCAGATGAGACACCGAGTAACTCGGCGTCTCATCAGGATCCAAACTGTTTCTTACTGTTACTATGTTTTTGAAACAAAAATGAAGAAAATCAAATGAATGAAAATTTGTAGCAGACGACAATGTTAGCAGACGACAGAATTTGGCAGCGAAAGGGTTAATGTTGTCATTACTATTCATCATGATGCAGTTTCACGGCATAGTTAGGAATAAATGCACAATGTCTTATCTTCAATTTGGTACCAGTTTTATAGGTTTAGGACAAAAACTGGCTGTGGTATAGACGAATTTGCAGCTATGGGCCATCATTAAACTAGGGGGGGGGGGGGGGGGGGGGGGGGGCACTTTACTTAAAGTTAATGTTTTGGATATTTTGTCATCATGTTGAACTGCATTTGAAGTTGTTTTCCGATATTTGTAGGATAAAAAGTGAAAGGTTTACGTTATTTCTATACTTTTGTTTTTATTATTTTTAAAGTTCTCATTAATATTCATGAGTATGCAAATAAGGTATTTCAAAGAATAGCTGGAATTACAAGCACAATATCTTATATTTAATTTGGTACCAGTTTTATAAGTTTAAGGCAAATACTGGCTGTGATATTGGCAATTTTGCAGGCATGGGTCATCATTACAAAAACTGCCGGGGGGTTAAGCACATATAGCCTTAAAGAATTTATTCTTGAGAACATTCTTATTGAGCAGACTTTTCCAAACATTCTGGTACCTATGAAAAAAGTCTAGGTGGGAGGGGATTGCACGGTAGACCCTACTGGCCTCCAGAGTATAGGAACCACTGATTTGCCCTCACCACAGTGAACTCTAAGATCTGGCGGCCAGTTTGAAAAATGGCCGCCATATTGCCATGGTGACAGATATAGAATGGGTCTGATTAAAACAATGTCTGTTTTGGCTTACAAAACAATTACACCAACTTTGGTGCTTTTTTGCAGTATGTTGACATTTTGTTACGAATCGACCATAATATGTATGATCTGGCTAATATTAAACATTTACTCCATGAACATTTATTTAAGGAATGACAAGTTTATGAATATTCATAACATTCATTTTTATAATAGTATATCAACACGGGAATGAAAGTCCATATATTTCCTAAGCAAACAGAACAGACCCAGATAATTAGGAAGCTTTTTGGTGTGGGTCTACTCTGTTTGCAAAGGCGTAACAAGGCTTATATCGTGAGTAAACGGTTAATGTAAAAGAATTGCTTTCAAGTATGTAATAACCTAAAATTAAGTATTAAATTAAAAATAAACACATACGCTAAAGAATGTTCAAAATATTTGACATGTTTATTTTCCATATCATGTTTAAAATCGATTATCTTCTAACATGTATTAGTCACAGGAGACCCTATAAGACACCACATGCTCGCTTAAGTTGATATTGTAAACCGGGATATTGGATTAAGCATCGCGATACTGTGCTACAATGTCTGTTCTTCACCAGTTTACTCTCAACATCTGACGATAATTGCTGTAAATTGAAATTTATACCATCCATAATAATGGTTCTATTGAATAAACTACATCACACAAGAAAACCTGTGGTTGGATAGCATCACACTTGAAGCAGAAAGTGGATTTGAAAATAACACACGACAGTGCACAACACCAACAGAAGCACAGACGGAATGCTCTCGCACACGACCTTCATAGGCTATTCCTTGTCTGATCCACAGCAACATCATATATATATATATATATATATATATATATATATATATATATATATATATATATATATATATGGAACTGCGACACTAAAAAGGTCACGTGGTGAAAACGGATGTAGAGCATACTGGAATGCTACAGAAACCGACTTACAACAAATGAAGAGTGCTCAAACAAACATTAGACACATATACCATACACGCTACGCAAATTCATTGTTCCTTGCATGCGCAACACTGATAACATACCTGCGCTGTTAAACCAAAACTAAAATCCATTAAGACGTGACGTCAAAACTTACAAAATAGTATGACAATACATATAATCACAAAAGGTTTTTCAAAAATTCGAGTATCATTTAGGCTGGACATAGGGCATAGTATATGTTTGAGTTGAAAGGGCTCGCACCGCGACGTTAAAATGATCACGTAGGATGTTGAGCATAAATAAACACATGCATTAAAAATGCGAATGATGCTGTGTGACTAAACTAAAATGTAGTGCGTTATTTGAAGACAATGAGGACTCACTTGAGTATCATTGGTCCAAATTGACCCTTCGAAATCAAGAGCAGCAATACAAGGCGAGAAAATTGCAGACTGGGTTTTATTAAGTTCATGAGCAAGTACAACATTACTCACGCCCCTAGCATCGGCTTAAGCGGAATTTAATTTTCAAACAAATTCAATCGAAACTAATCACCCCGAAGGACCAGAAAATATAGAAACGCTAAGAATTATGTACCGGGCGACTTTTTACGCCCGCCACACACGCCTGCTGTTGTAAAGTACATAGATTCTGTATGTACGAGTATCTTCCGAGATCCTATATTACTGTATCTCGCTGTAGTAAGTGCAAAAGTGTAACTGACAGTATTGCCTTGCATATTGTGTTGCATTGCTGTGTTACGGCAACATCAAGAAACTGTATCTGTAGAAAATACGGGTTAGGAGTATATAGTAAGCTGATATTGTTTCCAGAAAAAAGCAGATTGTCTGTTTCCTGTCAGATCTAAAATATCTTAATAGATGCAGATCAACAGTTGTCATGTTTAAAACTGATTGGGCAATTTTGCTTTAAAAAATTAGGCATGTAAACTAATTACGACTTCTTTATATATTAGATAAAGGGATAGGTTTTTACAGCATATTTTAATGTTTGTGGCAAACCTCTCTAAACCGGAATTCTAGTACAGAAGAATTTAATACTTGTATGAAGGTGGTTGCTTAATGCAGGATGAACGTCATTCAGAAAGCTCCTAGAGGAGCTTTCTGTATCTCTTTCACCCTGCATTAAGCTGCCACCTGTCTCCAATAAAAAATATTTATACTAAATTTTACGTCCGGTTTAGAGGGTTTTTACTGTATATTGTAACCGTATATGTTGCAAACTTAATTTTCCATAATGTCAATGATTAAGTGCTCCAGTATGGTTGATAACTGTATTCTACAAACAAGCAGTCCTAAAAGTATACTATGTCATTGTAATGTACACTTCTGTGGTATGCATTCGTGTTGTTTTGGGTTCAATGTATATGCTATATATGTGTAACCGGTGACTGTGTGTATGTATATGACTACATATTAATGCAAACATATGACATTCGATTGTTGTGTGTAATTCATACGAATTGTATTTCACGTAAGTTTCTTAATGTATCTCTTGGGGTAAATACATAAGAGGTGCATGTTTGGATATTTTATAGTAGCATTTTGAACTTTTGTATCATAAATTGCAGACACATATCTCTTTGTTTCGTTTCGTAAGGTAATCGGACAAATAGTAATGTTTGGTATATATATACATGTATGTGTGTTTGTATGTGTGAATATACACATACATACATATATGTATGCATGTACATGTATGTATGTATGTATGTATGTATGTATGTATGTATGTATGTATGTATGTATGTATGTATGTGTATATATATTTGTTTTTATATATGAATAAATATGTATATTGCTATATTGGTATTGATTCTTTTTTCTGTATATACGTGTATTGCGTAACTTCATGTTTCACATTGGTGATTTAAATGTTCATTGGACGAAATAAAGGAATGTATATCTATGATGATGACCCAAAAACCCGGAGACGATTGAATGTTTGTATGTTGTTCTTTCCGTTTTACCTACATCTCCGACTTCAGTAAAGTCATCGAGTACATTTGACACTGGTTACAATTAATGGTTCCTTGAAGGCATATGATTTGATTATTTGGTACAGTTTCGGTTCGTGTATTTAGCGAATCTTATTTCTATATATGTTTCTTGTTTTACATACATATACACTGCTGTATTAGCCGTCACTTTTGTTGTGAAGCAGTCGGGGGTCGGGGTATGTTTATATACACTATTCTCATGACTGGGTGAAGATAGAATGAGCGCGAGGTTGGACACGTACCATAACCATGGTTTAAACCCTAGTTGTTGTTTACCACTGACCGTTCCAAGGCGTTACTCCTGTCTACACCCCATTTTTTTTGTTAGTATCCTGTATATTTAATATATTTGTACATTTGACTGTGTATGTATGGTATATGTTTGTGTATGAGTGTTCGTCAATTCCCGTGACACGGTGTTTGTGGAGTTTCTTTATGCCCAATATCCAGAGCGCTACATCAGCGTATGAGTGTCGCAGTGCGTGCCCGTCAACTTCAAACTATCCTATTGAGTGGTACAGTGCTCTACACTCAGCCAAACCGATATATGCTTTTCCGTAAAATCTTATTGAGATATTATGTCTTGTCATACTCGTGCGTAAGTTATGGCATCACATCTTGGCTTTTGTTTGATTTAGTTTAACGAAACAACTATGCTATCAGTGTTGAGGATACAAAGAACAGATCTATGTGTATTTGTATGGTGTATGTGTATGATGTGTGTATGCGCTCTTTTCGTTTGCTGTAAATTGGTATTTGTGGAGTTCCTTTATGTTCTACATCTATTTTAGTGTCTCAATGTCCAAAGTGATGCTGGTGTCTAACAGAGAACGGACAGTCTATGAAGGTCTTGTGCGAGAGAGAATTTCATTTGCACTTCTGGTGTTTCTCTGCACGGCCGTGTGTCATTTTCAAATTCCCCACCTGATTTCTATTCTATTTATATTATTTCAAAATAAGTTGTATCACAAGGATTTTAATGACTAACTGTGCAGACCTTGATCAAAGGGCTCCCTCGGTGTTTGCGAAGGTATTATATAATCGGTTCCTGTACCGTAAGGGTTTATCTGTGCTGAAGATATAGAGAACATCACTTAAGGTCTATTTGATACCTGTTTCGGGTATGTTCATTTAATGCCAATATTTTAGCATATACGAGTTAGTTGCATCCACATCCAATATCAAGTTAGTTTTTTATGATATATGTAACACTATGTCTTTATCGTTCATACATTTCATTGCTTTCTTAAAGGACGGAGAATATCAAAGCTGTAATTATTGTTAAATTGTAATTACCGTGTATTCAGTATAAATATTGATTATGTCAGTTAACATGCTGCTGTTATTTTGACTTTAATGTTTTGGGAATAAATGGGCTAGACAAGATCGGACTAATGCAATTTCAATAATCTAATATCGAAGTACAGTGCGAGTTCTTGAGGATATTAAATGCATTCATCATGCGATAAAGTTCTCATTTTGTTGGTTTAATGTCCATTCCTTCTCATCAAGTCAGACGTAAATGTATCAGGAAACTATTCAAGGAACCATCTAGTCGCATTCTTTTAATGGTAAAAATATTTTCCCAATATCCAAAAACGTTGAATTGTGCCCGACCCTTTTACTACTATTGTAAATGACAGTAACTTGAAACATTGGACAGGAGGGATGCAATATAATTTTTCAAAAGCAAAAAGAGGTCGATTGTGATTGTGTCCTAGACCAGGGTTCGTATTTATAAAGCTCCTAAGGAGAAATTCCTTGTTCTTGAATACAAGTAAAAAAACCCAGAAAAATAAAGCTTTATATCAAATATATATTTAATTTACTCTATAGTTTTGCTACAGACGCAGACAGAAATAGTTTCCTTAAGTTGTCCTAAGGTTAAAATATTCCTAAGGAGCTTTATAAATATGGGCACAGATACTCTTTTCCCATGTTCCAAAGTATCTATGTTTGAATGCAATATAATAAATATAATGACTATCAAAGAGGTCATTTTCTTTCAATGTCCCTAACATTCAAGTAAAACTGAACATCAATTATCGACATTTCAATAGTTTATACCAAATAACTTTTTAACAGATAACTTGTGTGTGTGTGTGTGTGTGCTTGTGCCTTGTTTGTTTATAGGTGTATGTGGTATATATGTATGTATGTGTGAGGTCTATGTGTATATATGTATGTGTGGTGTACAGTGCTCCCTCCATTAAAGCTCCCTCTCAGCAACAGTTCCCTCTCAGAATTCCTCCCTTAGGATTTCAGAGTAAAAATCCCTCCCGCCAACGGTAACTCTACAACGGTTAACGGCTTGAAGCTCGGTAGCCGGTCTATAACACTTAAATGCCTTGAACGGTCAGTAACTTCTGCTGACCGTAATTTTCCGAAGATTGCAAATATCGACCACGCATGATTGGTCCCAATTTTGCCTGGCGTCAACTACAGCGCCGAAGCCTTGTCGAAGAGTTGCAGAATATAATTTGCTCGTTTCTGCATGAATTTCATATGTATTCGGGGAGTGGTTGACGAAGGATTGCGGAACAGACGCCGAAGCGACAAAGAAGCATGCCGAAACCTTAAGAATTATCTCCCGAATGCTTCCTGAGTGGTTTCTGATCGCGCGGAAAGGTTGCGGAAACGTTTCGGAAACATGCCGAAGGGGTGCCGAATCGTTGCAGAAAGAATGCGGAAGGGTTGCCGATCTGACAGTTCTTCTCGCATTTTTGTGTTTTAGAGTGGAAAATATTTCTCTTCTCTCAAATGCTTTGGGACGACCGCTGACGACCGCTCAATCTGACGACCGCTCTTTTTCAGATACAGTGTTCCCTCCCTACAACGGTCCTCTCAATAACGATTCCCTCCTTACAACAACGCATGTCACCGTTTCCGAAACAACAAGGCTCCAGAAACAACTTTATTTCCATCGTATTTTCTTTATGCCTCCATCAAACCCTATGTTGTGACCACTCTTTAGAATTGTCACTTTGTGACGATTCTAAAGAGTGGTCACAACATAGGGTTTGATGGAGGCATAACGGTTTTAGTTCTCGAAATGCACATTATCTGGAGATGTGAAAACAAGCTAATTATGTTTGATTTTCCCTCCCTATAACAACTCCCTCTGAACAACACATACAATCTTCGTATCCCGAAGGGTGTCGTTGTAGAGAGGGAACACCATACATGTATATAAGTTTTGCTGACATCAGCATCTTCTGAGACGATTCTGAATTGGTCATAACACATTCGGCATGTCTTCCGTGTGGATTCGGGAAGCCTTCCACAGCTATTAGGCTTCATTCGGGAACCTCTCAGAATGGATAGGAGATCCCGAAGCCTTGCAGAATGCTCCCGAAACTACTCGACGCCAACGCGACGGGTTCCCGAACATCCTGAAGCCCTCCCGAATAAAACATTTGACGTCCAAATTTTAAAACTTTTAAAACTTGGATGCCGATTCTTTTTCGATCCCGATCAGTCCCAGACGTGCCCAGAAGGGTTCCCTATGACATGCCGAACCATACTTATTCTTCGCTATCCACATTCGGTGCCCTACTGGACGCCAATCGTACTGTAATTAACGGTCACCTGTCACCTCACTAGTCCCTCACAATTCAGTCGGCCTTACTAGCGCCACACAATTCAGTCGGCTTTACTGGCGCTACGCAATTCAGTCGGCCTTACTAGCGCCACACGAATCAGTCGGCCATAGCTGATCCGTTATGCGACTCGAGCGACAATTCGTTTGTAATCAACTATAAAACACTGTCACCTATATGCTATTTTATATGACTCCTTAGGAAAGTACTATATGGCGGGCGTTTATTTCAATTTAGAAACATGTTTTTATAAATAATGTATAATAAATCTTATCAGATTAGTACAAATGTTAATTGGTTCTATCTTGTTCGAGAGCGATAATCCATATGCGCGTTGGATTTGTCACTTCTAGAACAAGATCATGTGACTGAAATAAAAACAAACATTATTGTCGATTCAATCGTGTTCGGTTAAACTGATGTTGGAAAGTTATTCGTGATCACTATAAACTATACTTTATCCTTTGTAATGAAACATCGGTCATTCAGGTTCCAGGCCACCCAAGTCTGGAACAGCCTCCCAAACAACTTGAGACAAACAGTCAACTATAATGAGTTTGTGAGGTTGGTACGGACTTGGTGCGGTCCAACCTGTAAATGTCCTGCATGTTCCTAAAACAGTTTCTCATTACTTTCTCTATTCATTGTATATCTCAAATATGCTAGATTATTAAAAAAATGAACAGACACGGACTACAAAATAATCAGTGTCTGTGATAATGTATTATGTTTTAGCCATCTACATAATTTTATATACTGCATGCTGTGATGCCTCTGTTCGTAAAGTGTTTCGCTACTTTCAATTTTTGGAATTTTTGGAAAAGATTGTGAACACTTATTTTACAGATGAAAATGCTCTTTATCTTTTTCCAATAATACATTTTTTTTCACTAAACAAAATTACTTCAAATATTGAGACTATACCATCAATATTCTTCAAATGTTCAGCATGTACTCCCTTCAGAATTTATAATCTTTACAACAGCAGGTGTTAAGTGCTTGTGTGGCGGCCGTAAAACGTCGCCCCGTACTTCATTCTCAGTGTTGTTATACCTTCTAATCCTTCGAGATCATGAATTTCAGTACTTGTTTTGAAAATTGAATACCTCTTAAGCCGGTGCTAGGGGGCGTGAGCAGTGTTGCACTTTCAATTACTGTTCATGAACAGACTCAATAAAACGGAGTCTGCAATTTTCTCTTTTTGTGTTGCAATTTTTGCTCTCGGGGGATCACCTCCCTTCAGAATTTATAATCTTTACAACAGCAGGTGTTAAGTGCTTGTGTGGCGGCCGTAAAATGTCGCCCCGTACTTCATTCTCAGTGTTGTTATACCTTCTGATCCTTCGAGATCATGAATTTCAGTACTTGTTTTGAAAATTGAATACCTCTTAAGCCGGTGCTAGGGGGCGTGAGCAGTGTTGCACTTTCAATTACTGTTCATGAACAGACTCAATAAAACCGAGTCTGCAATTTTCTCTTTTTGTGTTGCATTTTTTGCTCTCGGGGGATCACCTTCCTTCAGAAGTTATATGTATTGTTCTTTTATTTACTGATTAATTGTTATTTTTAAATGCTCTGTTTATCGGAAAATAGCTATAAAGCTAATGTTATTATAAATTGTCTATTATCTTACCGTGCTCAATTCTGACACAGAGCGATGTCTAACAGGATACCTTGTCCTAGCAGTTTGAATTAGGGACTAGGAAATGCAGATGGGTTGATTTCTCCATATGACCAGCCACTGACAGTGACCACTGCGAGCAGACTTCTAAGGCCCAGTTTAGGACATAATTGCTAGTGTTAAGCTGTTCTAGATGGAAAAACCAACAACCTGAGCGGGATGAAATGTACCGGGCGGTCTGCCCGGATTTGCCCCAGTGCAAACATAATGTGGGTTTGATCGAATCCGAGAAGATCCAACAACCCGCCTGTCATTCGAACCCCGGACCTTGTCTTAAGCTGGACGCCAAGATCAATTCCAGTTGTCCCAAGTTTAAGTCGGGAATGGAGGAGGCCCCGAGATGCTTTCGCAGCCGTTCTAAAGCCCCGGTCGAACCAAAATCGTTCCGGGTCGACACGCTCTCTATGTTTTTGATATTATACCAGCCTACTGTGTACAATGTGTATGTGATTGACCGCAGTCCGAATTTTAGACTGCCATCTCTGTTGATTTAATTTCGGACCTTTTGTTATATCACAGATTATCTGGAACATCTTTGCTGTATATGATACATGTATGGAGGCGTTTTCCTTTAACACGGATGCAAAATATAAGACATACCGGCATACCCGCGGTACCTGGAGACCAAGAACCTGACCACCCTCATGACACTGGTTGGTCCGAACCAGTTCTTCTTCCCCAATATACCCGACATCTGGAAAACTACAGACTGCCCAAAGACATACGCCATGGCCCAAGATTGGAACGACACCCCGATGCAGTTCTGGCAGAATCAACCCAATATCTCCGTGTGATGTGCAACAACAGGCTGCGGGGTCTCGTTTAACGACCATTTGAATGGCCCAGCGATGCATATAAATCCGCTCCTACACTGTCTTTCTCTTCCGTGTGTATTACACTACTAGACGCATATTAAAAGAGATAAATATCGCTATTCCTGAAGATACTCTTGGAATACTGTTAGCAACTGCTTTGCTCGAAGTTTAACATCGACCTCCAAACAGACTGGCGCCAGAAATAGTACCCAAACAACGATGACCTTGGTAATGTGCACACAATAGGACGCGTTGCATTTACTCAAATAAACTTCCGCAACGATATTCCAGATAAACATGTCGCCAGTCAGAACGTCGGAAATCTAGACGCTACACGCATGACATTCGGTTCTGTGGGTTGTCTTCTTGTGACTTGCGACCGCCTAAAAAGGCCAACATTGAGCTCATCGAGCAGGATTTCGACGCCGATCGCGCCTGGAGCACATTAGTACTCGATAACTCGAGGGCTTCACTCAAGCTGAAATGGAGTGCATCAATGACTCGATCCGAACCTATGTGTGGTCTCTCCCCAGGACCCATGCACAGACAAATCCCGAATAACCGGTGGGTTCGAGGCACAACAACAGTTATTGTCCGATGCAGAGGATGCGAACAGTTCATTCATTTACATCCCGGCCTCAATAACACGATATCAAAACGTTTTTCAGTACGCGGGCAGTAAGCTGAACATTGCGTTCGGAACCGGACTGTATATGAATCCTAGCGAAATGCTCCTAGAAATCAACCACGGCGTGGTGGGCTATAACAACCGCATCCTAAAAGCAACGGCTGGCCTTTCAATCGGCAAGGTGGATGTTGGGCTTCATTCTACTGCCCCAGAACAACGTTATCTTTCAAGATGGGGAAATCACAGGCCCCAATCTCAGATCCGCCTACAGCGTCGATTGTGCTCCAATCAGAGGCCAGACAGCGATAGGGCTACAAACATTATCGGAACACATGAAGAGGAGAAGAGGGCTCTGATCGTAGGTGGGGTCACTGTAGGGCTACTCGCCCTTTGGCTAATGTTTCGTTAGCTGCAACAAGGAGTAGGCCCCTATGGCGAGAAAAAACGCCCAAGCGTGTTCGGCTAGTCAGCCAACTGCCTTGCTAGCGGTTGAGAGCAGCCATGAAAATACGCTGCCAATAACACCGGAGAGAGCAGCTGCGGCCTTTCCCGCAAGTTTTTCGAAACGACCCCCGGGAGCCTAAATTGCTTAAGGCGCGCGGGACGTGCGCCCTCACCTCCACCAGTTAATGTGAGAACAAACGTGCTGTTGCGAGTCGTCTGTCGAGGTCGGAGAGCCTTGCAAGGTTGTTCACAAATTCATCCGCTGACTTTGCACAGCTTTATCGATCTCTTTGAGGTACCGGAACAGGTCTGACTTATCACATTCCGATGTATCCAGAGAGGGGGCGTCAATAGTCTTCAGAGCGAATACTCCGCTCTAGACATCGTTGCTCCTGCTCTGTCAAGATCTGCCACCTCGACTGTTGCCAGGGTTCTCTATCTGCCTACAGTAGTTGTGCTGTAGCATCAGCAGGTAGGTCGCTCTCCCGGCCCTAGTCAGAGAAACCGAGATTATCTCGGAGTATGACCCGGTCACCTTGCTTGCAACAGTGGCCGGTTTGACTGACAAGATCGACCTCTGGTGCTTCCCCCTACTATTCAGCTCGAATATGGTGTAGTCCCCACCTTGTAGCAATATCGTCCACAGCCGGTTCATTCAACACACGATCACCAAAGTCTTCCAGCGGGATGTCTTCGTCGGCCATTTGGATGCATGCTTTATTAAAGACATTGCCAACAAGTTTAAATCATAAAATATAACAATGTCAAAGCGCATTGGTCGGAAGCTAAACAATACAGGCGCCTGCGGGAACCCTGAGGGGTTAAGGGCACCCGCCAAACGGTTGTTGTCACAAATAACCCCTGCACTATCGATCAGAGTAAGCATCTCTTGATGAGGTTCCCACACCTCGGCGCCACCGATGTCGTGGTTTTCAGATCAAACTTGACTCGACCGACAGTAATCGTCTGGTTGTCAACAATCTTAGTCAGGCGGATGACCACGATCAAGATCTCTGGAAACGAGGCGACGTATACTGGTGCTATGTGGACCTCTGGAAAACTCAGCAAGAGCGGGACATCACACATTATCAAAGGATTGACACCTCCAATGACAGAAATGTGAAAACGTTGAGAGTAGACGCTTGAGACAAGGATGGGGACATAGCAAAGCATGTCGCCATTTCCATGGCCTATGGTGACCGCTTCTTTATCCCACTCAATTTCGAACTCCTGGAGAGTCACATTTTCTTTCTTCCAGTCCGCTTTCGGTGTCAGGTTGGAGTACGAACCTCACTTTCAACGACTACAGTCGTGTGATCCGGGCGGTCTGCGACGCAAATGCCAGCTTCTCTATAGAGGGGAGTTCGAGATGGTCACTAGCAAGCAGCTAGCGGACCGAATTCGTAACCGGTACGCCGGAAGGGTGGCTATCCTGTATGACAGAATCCTCCGGCACCACACAATGATGAAATACAAGTCTGACCTTAACGTCCCCGTCAGGTTGATGAAGGGCATATTGATGCTCTTTTAGGAATTGGCTCATGCCTTTGCCGACCAGAGCGAGGCCTTCTACAACCCAAAAATCACCAAGGCGGAGGTCACTGTCGAATGCATTCCAAACCAGCTATACGCTCAAACATTCTGAAAATGGGTGATCCTTCGAAAGCAAAAGTAGAAATGCCAAAAGAGAAAATTGCAGACTCGGTTTTATTGAGTCTGTTCATGAGTAGTAATTTAAAGTGCAACACTACTCACGCCCCCTAGCACCGGCTTAAGTTGTATTCAATTTTCAAAACTAATAACATTAAAACTAATGATCCCGAAGGACCAGAAAATATAACAACACTAAGAATGAAGCACGGGGCGACTTTTTACGGCCGCCACACAAGCACTTAACACCTGCTGTTGTGAAGAACATACATTCTGAAAATGGGTGATCCTTCGAAAGCAAAAGTAGAAATGCCAAAAGAGAAAATTGCAGACTCGGTTTTATTGAGTCTGTTCATGAGTAGTAATTTAAAGTGCAAGTCATGCACCCCTACCAGCTGTGGGGTGAAACTAAACGAGACCCTGAAGTGACTATGGTTGCGAAGGATCTAGGGCTCCAGGTCTGTGACCTCGCAAAGTACTTAACTGATGCAATAGACGTTTTCCTGGGCCTGGTGATGTCCTGCACGGCAACTTAAATCCAGATCTCCAAAGAATCGGAAGGACAGGGGCCTTTGAACATTTACCTCTACGTACTTATGGATGCACAGCTGAACATAGAAAATGGCCGATTCGTCTCAGCACTAAAGAGCCTTACTCGGCGATTATCTGTTGGATAACGGTGTTCGCGATTGACCTCCTTGAGCGTCTGTACGCCGGTGTTTTTGGACACGTTGCAATCCTCTGCCCCACTCTGAAGCACTACAAAACTTACCAAGACAGACCGTGGGTTTGGATAGACGAGGAGGTTTATGTTCTAGATCCCGGTGAACGCCATCATATCTATGCGCTTTATACCAAGTATTTCAGGGTGAACCAATTTGTATGTTATCAATCATGTAGCCGCTAGTAAACGGCTTATCAAAAAAAGACATGCTGCCCGAGTTAGCATTTAGTGACCGGCATGCGAAGCAATCGGTGTGGGTCTTGACTCGGAAATACAACTCGGATTTCAAAGACCTCCAGTAAACAAGCGTGCTGGGTCGCTCTCTTCCACTGCAAGAATCGAAACTCGTTTGATGATTGTCTGCGTCAGAATGATGTTATCCAACCAGTGAAACAGACCTACTTTTCCCCCTGGCAAGTTTCCCCCGGGAAAAAAGGCCCGGTCCTTTTTCCTTCGGGGAAAAACTGGCATAGTCAGTTCCCCTAGTCAAGTTTTACCCCTCCCCAGCCTGGGGGGAAGAATGGGCCTGGGCCTTTCTTTCTCCCTTGTGAAATGATACTATATTTTTAAATGGTTAGGGGTTGATTTGGCCTTTATATACTCCTACTATCAAAGGTGTATTTTTTTGGCGGGGGAGGGTATATAGGATTATAGGATTCACCTTGGCGGTCGGTCTGTCGGTTAGTCGGTCTGTTGACTTTTTTGGTACTTTTGGCTTGAAGCATGGGTACACTCCCTGAAAACCGGACTCTCTGAAAACCGGATTTCTCTGAATACCGGACGATTTTCGAAGTCCCGTATTCTTCTCCTATAAGTTCAATGCAAAAACCTCCCTGAAAACCGGACTCTCTGAATTCCGGATACCGGCCGCTTTTCTATAGCTGCGGACCGATTTTGTTCTATATTAGTTCTCTGAATACCGGACAGGACTTATGCAAACAACATGTCAGAGTTGTGTGTATTGTAAACTTAGCTTAAGGCCTATGTTTGATTGGTGTGAAAATCACAGGTGCTTTGCAGCACCATTGTTTTCATATAAGTGGAAACTGTATTACCTATCTAAGTGTGAAAAACACTAATCTAATGATTCTAACTACATGTATTATCAGTTTGAAATTAATATTGTATAATGACAGTGAAAATTATGACGACGATTTCATTTGATAGTTTGTTGAAAATGTGAATATAATGATCTAATTCATTGGATAGATTATAATGAACAATGAAAATAAAATCATTTTGAATAGAGAACCTTTATAAGATAATACTCTAAGAGACATAAATAACAGATATCTCCTATGATTAGACCTCTACACTTTGGAAGGAAGGTTATGGATATGTTAACTTCGCAGTTTTAGTAAACTCCCTGAAAACCGGAACTCTCAAAAAACCGGACTTTTGTCCAAGTCCGGAAGGGGTCCGGTTTTCAGGGAGTTTACTATTGGGATTTGGGATCAAGGCTGCTGCGTGGGGGTATTCACTCACCTTTAGTGATAATTCTAGTTTCTCCCCGTATCTTATCTGGGTGGGTGGTGGGGAAAAATTGGCAAAGGTCTTTTTTGTACCCTGTCAAATGATCTTATATTTTCAGATAGGATGAAAGAAATGGCCTGGGTCTTTTATTCTCCCATGTGAAATGATTATATCTTTCAGGTTTGGGGTGAAGGAAACAATGGACTAGGCCATGTGTGTGTGGAGGGGGGGGGGGTAGCCTAGGCCAGTTTTTCTCCCCTGCGAAATGCTTATATTTCAGAAGAGTTGGGGAAGAAACAGCCTAGGCTAAATCTCCTCGTGAATATTTTTATATTTTTCAACAATAAAAAATAGCCTAGGAAGGTTTTTCCCTCCTGTGGATATCTTTATATATGTTCATATTTTACAAAGAGGTGGGTGGATAGCCTTGGCCATTTTTTCTCTCCTGCGAAGTGCTTATATTTCAGAAGAGTTGGGTGGGGAAGAAATAGCCCATATATATGATTATATATATTAAGGATGGGTGGGAAAGAGATGGCTTAGGCCTTTTATCTCCCCTGTGACATGATAATGTCTTTTTAGGGTAGGAGGGAGAAGAAATGGCATAGGCCTTTTTCTCCCCTTTGGAATGATTTTATCTTTTCAGATAGGAGGGGAATTGAACAATTTGCCTATGCCCCCCCCCCCTCCTGTGAAAAAGTTATATTTTATTTGTGTGTGTATGTGAGGGGATTGTGAGGGGGTTGACCTATGCCTTTTTCTTGGCTATAGAATGATAATATTTATTGAGATTATGAGCGGGTAAGAAATGGCCTAGGCTTTGTCTTTGAAACATATTCTCAGTAGAGAAAAACTGGTCTAGGCCATTTATTCTCCTCTCTTTGAAGCAAATTACGGGGGAGAAAAACTGGCCCAGACTATGTCTTCGCCTCATCTCTTTGAACACATAAAAATCGCAGGGGAGAAATACTGACCTTAGGCTATTTCTTCCCCCATCTCTTTGAAACATATTCACCGTGAAGAAAAAGTGGCCAAGGCCACTTCTTCCCCAATCTCTTTGAAACATTTTCACAGGGGAGAAAACTGGCCTGGGCTATTACTTCCAGCCCCCATATCTTTGAAACATACACAAAATCACAGAGGAGAAAGAATGACCTAGGCCATATCTTTTCCCCATATCTTCGAAACATATTCACAGTGGAGAAAACCTGACCTGGGCCATTCCCCAATCTCTTTGAGGAATATTCACAGGGGCGAAAATCTGACCTAAGCTATTTCTTCCCCCACTCCATTTCTTTGAAACATATAAG
The DNA here is from genome assembly GCA_963576725.1 of Azorinus chamasolen. Lineage (NCBI taxonomy): Eukaryota > Metazoa > Mollusca > Bivalvia > Cardiida > Solecurtidae > Azorinus > Azorinus chamasolen. The sequence goes on from OY755239.1 coordinate 78,957,555, forward strand.
AATATCACGGGAAAAAACTGGCTTAGCCTATCTCTTCCCCTATCTCTTAGAAAAATACATAAAATTTAAAGGGGAGAAAAAATGGCCTAGGCCATATCTTTTCCCCAATGTCTTTGAAACATATTCACAGTGGAGAAAATGGTCTAGCTGACTATTTCTCTCCCCTCCATCTCTTTGAAACCTATAAAAAATAATCACAGGGGAGAAAAACTGGCCTATGCTATTTCTCCCCTCCATCTCGTTGAAACATATTCACAGGGGAGAAAAAAATGGCTTAAGGTATTTCAACCCCTCTCCATCTCTTTGAAACATAAAAAATCACAGTGGAGAAAAACTGGTCGATGCCATTCCCCCATCTCTTTGAATCAAGTAAAGAGTGTAATCAGGTTTTGTTACTGTTATAATTGTGTTTGTTTTCTCGACATTTCTCACTTACGACAGTACTGCCATTTCTATTGGCACTGTTACTTATTCTACTGCTACCCCTTTGCTGCTACGATGATGATCATTTCTACGGCCAATTATGTTACTACTGCTACAATATCTACTACTTCTATTGCTATTACTTCTATTACAACTTATTCTTTTCGCTAGAGCATGTTCTTCTGTTGACGATTTTATCAATCAAAATCTCATTTTAACTGAAAAGCTGCTTAAGCAAGGATATAGATATCATAAACTAAGAAAAACATTCTCTAAATTTTGTTATCGAAATCTCTCACTTATTGTCAGGTACAAATGTAATCTTAAGGCGCTCCTGTGACACGGTATTTCGCATCCTGAATGTTATGGTGATGTGATTTACAAACTTCGTAAAATTATTAGACATACTCATTTTCTCATTTTATTCATCAAATATGCTGCAGTGCGACTCATATTTGTACTATTAACAAAGGTGTCTGTAAATGTAAGTGGTTTTCAATGCAGGACAAAAGTATTGCAGAAATACAAAATCTTCTATGGGAAGTTTCTACATAATGTTTGTCCTGCATTGAGCAACCATCTGTTTTAAAAACCAGAACTAGACGTAATTTGAGTAATCGTATAACTGAGACTTTACTGTATCGCTGTTTGTATATTAGAACTTCTCAACTCTTGTGTGGAAACCCCTTGACCAGGGTCTGCACTTTGTCACAATGATTATTTTCTTCAGTGATAAAGTTCGATACAACCTTTTTGTTTAATTAATATTCAGAAAAGTAGGGACCGTTTTTAATTATTCAGCAGATTAAAGCTAATATTTAATATTGAAGCGAGTTTGCTTTAGTTATTCTACACGTTAAAAAATGGGACGATAATTTATCACCTGATTTGTCTTAAACAGGTTAAAACAAAACAGTAATGCTAAATCGTATTATATAATGCAAAACGCATAGAAGAACTACAAAAACAGTAATGGAACAATTGTGTTCTAGAAGTAATTTTATTCGAAACAGATGTATTCCTTAAGTATTTTCTTTAGGCCAGGAATTTGGTAACTACTGTAAACATTGTAATATTCTGCGATTATAGTCATATAAAATACACATGATATGCAAATTAATCGAACGACCTTCCAATTAAATGTATACAATTAAAATAGAAAGACACTAACGGTTTTCTAGATTGCATTTTATATCGCATTCATTAGGTCATTAGTTGTTCGTATCTGAATATCTTAAAATTACTACAATCTTAATGCATAACTTGCCGGTATTGTTTTTAAAAACAAGACCAAATCATGACTGAAATGGTTAAACAAAGATGAAATTATTACTGAATGGTAGCATATTTAACAATATGATACAATGTTAAGCGTATTATTAGCGGAAAGCAGCGTACTACATTGAATCCATTTATATGGAAATAACTCGTTAGTATTCATACATGTGGAGGTAGTTCCGTTCTAGATATTATTTAATGTTTAATTAATCAAAACTAATTGAAAACAAAAGTTGTTTCTGTCTCTTGTCATGTAACCGAGCTCCTCTTCATTAGCATATTACCGTCAAATGTGGAATCGTTTGTATCGACTATATTATTATTATTCAAACAAAACTGAGCAACACGTATTTCAGTCCTGTCTGAATAGTACATTCTTTAGTTTCTAATCTGCTTGCAAATACACTTGTTTTATTAATAATAATCTAGAATTGCGATGAAACGTATTTTCCTTGTAATACCAATGAAGATTTGTATTGTATTGTATTGTAAATGCATGGCGTTTTTACATGTTTTATCATGAAAACGGGCAAATTAAAACGAACTATTAGACGATGCTGATAGTCACAAATTCGCCAGTAACATGTCGTCTCTAGTAATTCTAATGTATTTCTTATATACTTCTAATTAAACCTATTAACCATTTCAACGATGCGTTTTCAGTGTGGACTGGCTCATCAGTGTTTAACTAATACAGTCCACTGAAACATAGAGGGTTATGAATGACAATCACTGCATCACCTAATCAGAGGGAGCCTCTATGAGCTCTCTGATCTGGGGCTATACTGTTTGCATGTGCGTGTCCCGCATTCAAAGGGTTAATTTATTGCAGAGGTTTTATACCGATTATTAATATATATACGTATATATATTATGCTAGCAAATAAAAACGTGACTGCATCCATTAAGAATGAGAACATACAGTACATCTCTAAAAGTGCAGTTCATATTGTCTTTTACCTGGAATACTTTGTTGTTTATATATTAAAATATCTACCAAATTATATATAAATTATATATACAACGAGAAAAAATCGAAACATACAAACCACCGATTTTCTAATCATAATTCGATATGTTAGTAAAGTGGGTACTTTTGTATCTTAATCCGTGTTAAAGAATTAAGCATTAAACGCAGGCGACACAGTCTCGTGTACTACACAATAGTTTCAGTATTTACACAAATTATATACATAGGGCTAGAATCCATGTGTATTCTAAGTCCTTAACTGTTCTCATGCTAAGTGCTCTTCACTGGGTTTGGCAAACAGCTTGGATCCACATGGGACTCCGAGTAAACCTGTTTCATTCGTCTTGATCCAGCGTTTTGGTAACCTGTCAACAGTTTCTAAAATGTTTTATCGAATCAGAATTCAGTGTTCAAAAAATGAGATATTGAGCAGATATGAAAGGGTTATAAACTATCTCTTAATTTGTAGAATGATATGGACATAATGATATATATCAGAATACACACCAATCAAACACTCGGAATGTATTTAAATGTATTTTGTATTTTGTTAGATACTTTAAATGTATGGTGTATTTTGGTAGATATTATAAATGTATGTTGTATTTTGGTAGATACATGTACTTTAATTGTATGCTGTATTTTGATAGATACTTGCAAATGTTGTGTAGGACACCTTTCTTATACTTTACTCATAAGATTCAATTAGTGTACACTCGAACACTGATCTAGAGTTATTGTTTCAATGACTAAAGTTACAATTGATACTTTGTGAAACGAAAGGTAACAATTTGAAAACGGTTTACGGCTTCAAACGAAATGCCCACTCACGATAGTAGTATACAAACTATTAAACCTATTTGTACTGGAGAGCTATACTCTGCAATGTTTCTGGTCTGTTTCGGGTCATGACGTTCAGAAATTTCATATTTACGAGAATATTTTAAAAAACTACAATGTACGACCTATGGCGGAAAACGCAAAAGGTACGAGTAAAGACGAGTGTGCAATTGGACCCATTTTACTAAAGAACGTACAATAGTTTCAGTTGTTCGAAGTAAACTTAATTACTGCAAACCATAATGTGCGGGATTTTTGGCTATCAGAGTAGTTTTAGTCGTACACTCTGAACTAAGATTGACTTCTTCTGTCTTACTATACCTCCAAATTGGAGTCCTTAGCAGGTTCAGCAAAATGTCATCAGTTGTAAATGTCAATTTCAGTGCTTTAAGCATCATATAAAAGCATTTACACATTCGTACATGCCTTACAAGCATAGTAGATCCAGATGTGACAGCTCCTGAAGAAACCACGAGCCCAGGGTATGCTGTGTTTGTTAATTGAATCATACATATGTGATGTTACAGTTTCTGCCAAGGTAAAAAACTTCTTGTGTTAATGTACGATTATTCTGCTAAGAGATATGAAGAATATCATTATGTCTTACATGTGTATGGAGAGCATGTAAAGGATAAAAACATACGTTGAGTGTCAAATAGATTTTATCCTGATGACAACAGTTTCCTCTAACGCGTACTAAAAGTGAGTAATTGATAATTCATAGTTTAGTCAGCGAATCCCCTTGGTTGTTTCGATATAGAACACAGTCAGCAAACCGGATGTTCAGAGCCGTTTTTGATACCGTATTCCTACCATTCAACAAAGACAGATATCAGTGAGTTTTCAGGAAGACAGAAAGTAAAAAGCAACATTTAACACTCAGGAGAGAAAAGACGGCTTATTGCATGTTCGTTTCCATAAACTGTATCAATTTCAAGGTGAATCTATGTTTGATTGCTGAGTTTTCTCGTTCAGACATTTTAATTCTAAAGTTCATGCCAAAATGCAAGATAGTGATATATTTGTTGCTTGCACTAGTGCAAACTACATTTAAGGAACATTATTTATATGCAAATACAATGTTGGCCGACACCGTCTCCTTGTACAAACAGGGTACAAACAGTATGTGCATTTATTTGTAACATCTGTTGAATTTTATTGATCGTTCATAGTTAGAAGACACAAATCTGTTGTTTTAACCCTTCTCTTGCTGAATTTTAAAACACATGTCTCCTTCTTTACCCATGCCCTGTTGTATAATTACATATATCTTCACTGTGTACAAGTATTTGGCTGTACAATCACTGCTGTGGAGTGTACTGATTGCACAATCAACTTGTTATACCTTCTGATCCTTCGAGATCATGAATTTCAGTACTTCTTGTTCTGAAAATTGAATACCGCTTAAGCCGGTGCTAGGGGGCGTGAGCACTTTCAATTACTGCTCATGAACAGACTCAATAAAACCGAGTCTGCAATTTTCTCTTTTTGTGTTGCAATTTTTGCTTTCGGGGGATCACCACCCTTCAGAATTTATAAATAGTGCAGACCCTGATGAGACGGCTCCTGCAGGAGCTGTCTCATCTGGGTCTTCACTATTTACAGGCACGTATATTGACGTGAATAGCAAGCGAAGGGTTAATGAAATAGTATCAGGCGCATGAACTAATAACATTTTCTTAAACAATTATGACTACATATACTCGTTTGGAAGTGACAAGTATAGCAAATATTGCTCCATTCTATTATCAGGAAATATTAATCCTAATGAGAAGCTGATTTATCTGGATCCAATCTGTTTGCCCAATAGATTGTAATTACAATTGTGTTGCGCTAAGCTCGAGATATGTTCGTTAGCAATCGAAGAACAAACACAAACAAAAAAGCCCGCGCTTACTCAGCAATGAAACCCATCCTGCTCATCAATGAATTCAATAAGTCGGTCTCTCAGTCACCCACTCATGCATTTGCTCCCTCATTCACTCATTTGAAGGTTTGCCTAATATACTTCAGTTCAATTATATTCTTTAACATAGACTGGTATGTGAAATATATTCTGTAGTTTTCAGAATAATTGAAGTTATTGTGTTATTTGAATACGCAACATAACCCTAAACGAAATTTGATGATTGGAAAGCTAATTTTTTATTACATGCATCACAGATAATTGATACTGTCCAACTTAATGTAACAGGAATATTGAATTAATATACAATGTTTTAATATAAAAGTTCCATGGTTAATGCATTCTTAAATTGAAGGTTGCTTTCCTAAAACCAACAAACAAAATATGAAAACCTGCGATGGTATGCAATAAAATATTGTTTTCATCATTTGGGTGGAGTTTTAATGTTTGCTTATTTTATGTTTGTTTAACATCTTTAATTTACCTCTGTGACTGGGGATATTGATTAATGTTCAAATATTCAGAACGTGGGTGATCCTTCGAAAAAACTTATACCATCACAACTAATGATCCCGATGGACCAGAAACTATAACAGCACTGAGAATGAAGTCATAAAATAGCACCCAATTTATAGACAATGACCCTGTAGCATTCCAGCTGCCGTTAAAGTCAGACGAAATGTCACAACTGATAAAGATTGCGATGAGCATTGCACGTTCACATACTTGCTTGTTGCCGTCTTGAAAAGGAAAATTTATTGGAAATGATAATTTGTTTATTTATTTTCATCGGGTTTTACATTGCGACGTCCAGCTAATTACAGATGGCTAATTACAGATGGCTAATTACAAAACCCCAGAGGATTGAATTGCATTGTTTCGTGCACAGAATACCAGGGTAGAACCACCGACCTACAGCAAGCGAGTATGATAGATAGTCGATATAACATTCTCTCGTTCATCTCATCTTAACCGAAGATGTTCGCTAACACCACCGATTTGAAATATTTATTCATGTATGAGATTTTACACTTACGTGTCAGTTGTTATCTGTCAGAAGAACTGTAATTTAGATCATATGCTGAATATAACGTCGAAAGTCTTATATTGAAGTGTTCAGTTATAGAAACGCTGTCAGGATACTTGGTGATGCCCAAATGACAAGACCCAACCTCAGACCTATTTTTAGTGTTTCGAGCGTGGAGTTGGTTTTGTTGTGTAGATCTTTTTTAAATTATCACAGAGCAAAGATCAAGCAGGCGAAGTCACACAAGACGCAACCACCACCAAAACATCGATAGAAAGCATGTCACACACACAACCACCCACCCACCCACACACACACACACACACACACACACACACACACACACACACACACACACACACACACACACACACACACACACACACACACACACACACACACACACACACACACACACACACACACACACACACACAAAAACAAACATACGCATACATACACGAGATTACTTAGAACTTGCGGCGATATTTTCTTAACAATTTGTAAACTTCTGCTAGTTTCCGGTCGTCTGACATTTGCATGATTCCAAGTTGTACAGGCACAGTCTTCCGGCTTTTAAAAATGTAATGAGTTGTCTCCTTCTGTTTTGAAATATCTTATTCAGAAGGACTCAGCGATATCGACGAAAGTAATTACTCTCGGTTTGTAAGTCATTACTTTCGGTTTCAAACTGAAAGTAATGCCGTTCACCGATATCAATAGCAAGCTTGTAGAGATTTTTAGAACAGTATTATATGAAGAAATTGTGAAAACACGATATCTATTCATCCTACCAGACCGGGGCAATGACTTATAGACCAGTTACATGGTGTTTTGACTCGAATTATAGCGTATTTCTATTTCATACCTCAGAGTCAACCTGTGCCCTAGAGGGGTTGGTTGTCAATTTGGCGACATATAAAAACGTTTTAATATTGTGAGAAAAAATAGATGACTGTTCATCAAGTGATGATTTCTTTGATAAATGAGACAAAGTTTATGGAAATCGGTGGTTTAATAAGCTTTCAAGAAAGATCGCAGTGAATGAACTCATCGATTTTTGAGCAGATTTCCGCCGGAGTTGAACACCTTTTATTTATTATATAGAGCAGGGGTGTTCGCGAAAAAATTTTTTTGGTTGGGTCAGAAAACTTTTGGTATGTTTTAGATACTTATGACATGTGAGTAAAAAAATAATGTATTTGTGATGGAACTGTTGTTGTTTTGTTAAGACATAGCATGCGAAAGGCACCTGTGATCGCGATACATACGAACGATACAATGAATGACTGCCTGACAACTCTATTGATTCAATAAAATAGGTTCAGTCCTCTAGACTATTTATTTTCTCCGTTCTCGATTTATTGTGTACGCTAGAGAAATCGAGTAAACATTAACAGCAGCAAAATATGTAATATTGGCATCAGAAGTTGTGTAATATTGGCGCCAAGAGTTGTGTAATATTTGCGCTAATAGTTGTGTAATATTGGCTCAAAGAGTTGTGTAATATTGGCACCAAAAGTTGTGTAATACTGGCGCTAATAGTTGTGCAATATTGGCTCAAAGAGTTGTGTGATATTGGCGCCAAGAGTTGTGTAATATTGGCACCAGGAGTTGCGAAATATTTGTGCTAGGAGTTGTGTAATATTTGCGCTAAGAGTTGTGATTTTACTTTAACACAATTTATTTTCAGTATATAGCAATAGATAAAAGTGAGCATTCAAATACTGAACTCGTCATTTCTCCACCAAACCCTATGCTGTGATTACTAGATTGAATGAGTAGATTTTATAATGTACGCATCTTATCTGAGCCCTCTGTATATAATGAAACGTTAGCACACCACGTGGAAACCACTTATATTAATGAATCATTATATCACAGTACACCGTATCCAACATGTTCAAATACCTGACACAACTTTTTGACAAATATACATATTAAAACATATGTTATAATCTTATTTCGTTTGAAATCAATCTGAAATTGTCGTCTAATTCCGACAAGTAAGCTACCATCTGACTTTAAGGCCCAGAATAAGAACTGCTTTTGTGGTCGCATTAGAGAGGTTTTACTGTACAGTAAAACCTCTCAATAACGGCCACCAAATTATGTTAATTAGTTAGTATTTAGGGCATGTGGCTGCTTTAAGCAAGGTGAAAGTAAAACAGAACGCTCCTATAGGAGCGTTCTGTTTTACTTTCACCTTGCTTTAAGCACCCATCTGCCTTTAACATAAAATACTTGATGTAATTCAGTGGTCGTTATAGAGAGGTTATACTGTATGTGTAAGCTGAATAATGATTGGAATGTAGCCAATACAATTTGGTTCTAAGCATATTTTATAAATACTTTCCATATCGTCTTGGGTTAGTATCACAAACACATTCATTATACTTGTATGTCTTTAAGTAACGGATTACGTCTGTGTACAAATTGTGTGATCGTGGCCTGACTAGGCAAATATGTCTGGGGAAAATATTTCCGACGTGATCACACAGGACAGTATAATCGGTCATTAGTCTAGACGCACCACTTGTATAGAATTGGAGTCTTTAGAATTCGATTTAGGTTGTCACTTGGTGATCCAGTAAGGCTGTCACTTGGTGATCCAATAAGGTTCTCACGCGGTGATCAAAAGCGTAAGAAATAGTTATACTGACCGTAAAAATACGTTACAATTCTTCTTTATAATAAACGTCTTTATAAATCCACAATGCGATATCGAAAGAAATTGTGATTACTTCTTATTTCCATAAATAAAGCATTTCACAAGCACAAGATTTACGCACAACTGCAAAAATAGAAAAAGGACTTCAAGAGGCTTTTAATAATGTTGATATTTGACATTAACTGAGGCCTAATGGTAACATGACACCACACAAAAGCTGCATCTTAGAAGGCAAATTTACGTGATTCAAAAGGGATTGTCAATGTTTAATTTAGAAAAACAAACAAATACCCACAACCCCGATCTAGATATTGGAGTCATAAAATACATATATGAGAGAGGTGGTAAACAAATACACTTGTGTGATATATGATATCAAGTACAAACACACAGTTGTTATTTACAGACTTTGCACTAATCTCAGTCTATTATATAATATTAAGAATATACTGTGTAGAAAATAATGAAATATTAATGATGAAGATAAGAAGGGAAACACGATAGATGAGGCATACATTAAACTCAAATAGTAAGAAAATATGATTACTTAATGGTAAAGTTTGGTGACATTCCAGACATTGATTTAAATCGTTATATAGATTTACCCTATGATCCCTACGAGAATGTGACATTTGAAGATCGTAAAAATCGTGACGGAACAGTGAATTCTTTTGGTATCAGTCTTTTGAATTCATGTAAGGAGAATGGTATTCTCATTAAATTTGTAATGGGCGTCTTGATAATGGTAGCTGTACATACCACGGTAAAAATAGAAATAGACCAGTATGTAGCCTGTTGGACTATTTGATCTGTGACCCTCAAGGGTTTAGCAAGTAAATAAGTTTCACGCATCGGATCTTACTGAATTCTCAGACCATTGTTCCATTTCTTTTAACTTTGTATATAACAGTGTAATTGTAACAGAAAGACCCGCATGTTATGATAAACTTATATGGGATTCAGCTAAATCTCATGAATTTGTAAATAATTTACATACTAATAAGTTTTTGTTCGATGAACTTACTGAAAAACTTGTTGGCAATGAAATTAACATTGATCTTTATATGTCTGACTTTTCAACTTTGGTATATGATATGTCGTTTAAATACTTTGGGAAAACATTCTCTACAGGTAGTTGTGACGCTAATAAACCAAAATCAAAATAGTTTGAAAATGAATGCAAAAATGAAAAAAAAAACTTTTTTTGACTCTAAAAGAAAGTTTTATAATAATTCAACAGATGACAACAAGTTGTTATTTTGTCCAGTAGGGCATCATTCAACAAATGTAAACGTCGCGCTAAATCTAAATTTTATAAGGAAAAGCACAAATTATGTAATTTAAGGAAGTTTTCATCGAGAAAACTTTGGAAATACATTCAGAAATTAAAGAGAAATGGATCATTAGAAAATAATATAAGAATAGATGACTTTAAAGAATATTTTTCCAATGTATCTTCTGCTGATTTAAACGATGGTGAATCTGATAATTTTAATTGTGCCGTTGATAATGACTTACACGTTGACGACTTGGATTCGTCTTCTACTATTGGTGAGGTAGAAAATGTAATTGCGTCACTAAAAAGACACAAAAGTTGTGACTTAGATAATAATGTGTCAGACTTCTTTATTGATGCAAAAAGTTTCATCGCTCCTATTCTTTGTACTGTTTTTAATCACATACATGTATATGATTCTTGTATATACCCAGAAGCATGTACTAAAGGGGCGATTGTTCCAATGCATAAGAAAGGAGACATAAATGATCCATCCAATTACAGAGGTATAACTTTGGTTAATGTTACCTCAAAAATATTCTCTTTGTAACCGTTTGAATAAGTGGAGTGAAGAAAATCGTATTTTTACAGATTGTCAGTTTGGATTTCGAGATGGTCATTCAACTGCGGATGCAATATTTTGTCTTCATTCAGTTATACAGAAGGTGTTGTCAAAGCAGTCTAAATTATATTGTATATTTATTGATTACCAGCGAGCTTTCGATACAGTTAATCAAGATGCCCTGTGGTATAAGCTATTTCAATCGGGTATTAGTTGTAAATTTGTAAACATGATTAAATGTATGTACAGTAAAGTGCAAGCATGTGTGAAACTATCAGGGACAACTATATCTGACTTTTTTAATGTCACTATTGGCTTGAAGCAAGGTGAACCGTTATCAACAATTCTATTTCTTTTTTCGTCAATGACATTGTTGATAATCTTGATTTCAATTCCTTAACTGATAAAGATTTGGAGCTACTATCGAAATATTTAATCTTATTTGCAGATGACATTGTATTGTTTACAACAGACCCGGCTAGCCTACAGTCTCAAATTAATAGCATGTATCAATACTCGGTTAAATGGGGTCTAACAATACATGTTAAAAAGACAAAAGTATGTATATTCGAAAAGCGAAAAATCCAATCAGAAGAGAAAATTTTACATAAATGGTGAAGAAATTGAGATAGTAGAAGATTTTGTATATCTAGGTATTAGATTCAATCGTCTTGGAACATTCACCAATGCTGTTAAAAGTTTGCAAGATCAGGCTCTTAGGGCGTATTCCAATCTTTTATCTCTATTCGATAAAATTAAATTTAGTCTTAATACTAAGCTTGCGCTTTTTGATAGTATGATTGTTCCTATTCTTTTATATGGGGCTGAGGTCTGGGGTGTATATAATCTTAAAGATGTTGATAAATTGCATTTAAGGTTTTGTAAATACATACTAGGTGTGAAAAAACAAACACCAAATTCAGCTGTATATGGTGAACTGGCTCGGTGCCCATGATCCCTTCTATGTAAGGAACGATCTGTTAAATTCTGGTGCAAGATCATGAGTAATGTCGGTTCGCCTATGTATGAGGTCTATCTCGACCAGTGTCATACTGTTAATGGGTCTTGCTGGACCAAAAGAATTACTTCCGTTATTGATCATCTTGGATATACAAATTTGCGGCTCAACTTTGATCTTAATTATAATTGCCTACCTGTATTGAAAAGAAGGTTAAGAGACCAGTATATTCAAGACTGGACTGTATCGATTAAAACTATGCCAAAATTAGTTAATTATTGTAAATTTAAAACAAGATTTTGCTTCGAAAAATATTTAAATAAAATATCAATGACAATTTACGACAACATTTACTCGTTTTAGGCTCAGTTCTCATAACCTTGAAGTAGAAAGAGGGCAATATAGTGGAATTGATAGAGACAGTAGATTCTGTAAAATGTGTAATCACAATTTAGTCGAAAATTAATATCATTTCTTACTATGCTGTCCGAAATACTTAGAGCTTCGTATAAAATATTTCGGTTATATTCATTGGCCAACTATACACAAATTCTGTTTTTATATGTCGTCGAGTAAAAGAAACGTCATGACGAATGCTGCCAGATATATAAAGGAATGTATGCATTTGCGTAAAGAAATCCTTGAAACAATTGCTGCTTTGTGATTCAAATATTTGTTTTGTTAATTCTGTTTGGCTATGCCATATTTCATGTATATATTTGTTAATGGTCAAAGGCAATATTTATTGCCGATATGCCAATAAACTGTATAAACTGGTGAAAGCTGTCGAAACGAAACAAAGTGATTGGTGCGTGAAACTGTTTGCATGACTATTCCTGTTACATATACTAACTATCTGTATTGATATTAATTTGCTTAATTTCATAATGACATATGAATAAGAGAAGTTTTGTCATGGCATAATTAATAGAATCAGATCAATATAATTCAATTGAAAAACAGAGCACACAACTTGAACAATAGATGTAACCTGGGTTTCAAGTGCACAATTAATCTTAAAACATAGGATGTCACACGAGCTTACTGCTCTAATTGTGGAAATAGGTTCTCGCTGTTTATTTAGCAAACAACGAGATCTGAGGTTTATCAATACATTGGCGAACTTGCATGATCGTCCGAGCGCTTCTGATTTGATGTGAGGTTTCGTTGTATTTTGTTTTTTAAAAAGCAAATATCTTAATATTGTAAAAGCAACCCTGGATTTAGTTCAAAGCTCTCATTTCAAATCACACGTTTTAGATGGAATTTAAGTTCTTTAAATTAGTGTTCAAATGTCAACCATGAACCGAGTTTCCTACAAACTTAAGCTCTTGAATGCAATTCCAGACTTACGCCGATAACATAGATTCTCACCCGAGCACCTAGGTTCTTTGAGAACCTAGGATCTTAGAATTATCGCGAAAAGGTACGTCCAGTCACTTAGCATTTCGTATCTAGGGCTTCGCAAGAATTTTACAAATGACCATCGAGAAATCGCGTTCTCAAATCAACCCATCATCTCAACCGAGATCCTACGTACCTGAAAGCCTGCTACAAATATTTTTTGGGCCGTTAAGACAGCTTGTCTAAATATAGGACGACAGTTAAGCAGAAATTAAGCTGCATTATTAGTATCACATATAGTGACAGTACATACAATACGCATTTAACGCTTTGTACATGCAAGTATTGAAAACTTCCTAAAACGCTGAAGTTCACACAAAAGAGATATTATCTTTTCCAATTTCATTTTCTAGACTTGATGTTTATACGATTACGACCTCTGCTTTCTCGTTAGGTAGGGAGATGAAGTCATTATTCCGAACTTGTGCAATTCCCTGGCTTTGATAAGAAGACAAATGTTGACATTTAATATCTTCGTAATATTGATTCTGTTATGGGGCCAGGATCTGTGAAACATGGTTTGATTTCAGGGAGTAATAAAACTGATTAAACTAGAACTATCACTAAAGGTGATGAATACTCCCGCATGGCAGCCCTGATTTGTGACACCAACTACTCATGTAACAGGACGAAATGACAAAAATACTCAAAGTTCAAGGGAAGATAGTTATGTAATGCCTGCCACTAAACACGTAAAAATGCGTCTTGAACGAACACCTACTATTCGTGGTTATCATGTATGGCAAGGTAACTTTCAAATGGAAGGAGGGGTTTGCGACACCAACTCCCTATTTTTGATGACAATATGACAAAATACTTGAAATTTAAGGGGAGATTATTCTGCAATGCTCAGCACTAAATACGTGACGATTGCATTTTGCATCTACATGTATTAGGTGTACCGAATATAAATTGAATAACTTTCAATTTGAAGGAGGAGTTTGCGACACCAACTCCCTATTATGTTTCATGCAAAAATGGCAAAAATACTCAAAGCTTAGGGGAGATAATTCTTCAATGCCCAGCGGTAAACACATGAGAACTGTGTCTTGCATATTTACCATTCGTGGTAATGACGTACATCAAATATAAATTCAGTAATTTTAAACTGAAGGAAGAGTTAGCGACCCCAACTACCCATATTCAAAAGCGAACGGACGGACGTTCTTACGGATTGGGTGTATGTAGCTATTCTTTTGTTAAAATAGCCACATAAAATGAAAATTAGCCATCTACAACCGATGAGAACAATATATATATATATATATTGTTCTCATAGTCACATTAACAGACCGTCCATCCGACTTGCCGACCACCGACCACCCGACCAACCACCGGAAAGGGTTATTCCATTATACCGTCTCAAACAAGTCTGCGGAGATAAAAATGGGCTACTACTAAAATGTGATAGATATGAGTCTATTTATAATTAAAACACCATTAGGGAAGGTCAATAACCTCAGCAAAAATCCACATTTATAAAACTTTGGAGCACGAAACTATTAAATAGGCTTTGTGGATACTTCAACTAATTGCACTCATCTAACCCATTGGTGTCCCATATGTAATCAGTGCAGAACCAGACAAGAGGGTTTTCCTCAAAAAATAAAAAAAAAGATTACTATTATAGTTCTACAAGCTAATAGATAATTAACCCATTAACCCCATACCATTAAAGGACAACTCGTCCATGTCTTATATTGGAATCCTTACATTTTTCAGTTTGAGGGTGGCACAGAAAACAAACTTTTTTGCTGGCATAAGCCATTTACATCGATAGTTTTAGCAAACAATGCAGCACCCAGTCATATTGTCCATCGTGAGATATTTGATCTGGGTCTACAATGTTTCTGAGGGAAAGTGGAACTCATTGGGGTAAAGGAAACATGTAATAGTCACCAGTGTTTACTGAGTGAAATTTCTGAAATAAGTGGTTAAATAATCCAAAGATATTAACGTATTCCTTTATTAGAAAATGTATGTACTTACAATATTCGCCTAATGTAATGTACATGTATACACATGCATAGGATATTCATATATCGATCTCATAATGTACAAATATTTTAATACCGATATCGAAACTACTATCGCATGTGTGTGCTGTTATGCATCATGTACATAAAATCTTTACTCTAACAATACTTATAACTTGTGTTTGATTCTAGGAAACAAGTATACCTTATAAAGTTATTGCGAAATTAAAGCTTGTCTGTAGTATATGTAACAGATGTTCTTGGCTTATATGGACGAACCAATAAGTTTTTATTGCTATTATTTAAAGCTCATGGTATTTTCAGATTTCCTGTCTTTAATTTATTTAAGGCATGCAATGATTGTCTAGAGTCACGTTTATTTATTCATAGAAATGATCCACTCTTATGTCTAAAATGGCTTGAGACAAGTGACTCAGCCAAATAGCAATTTGTATGAATATCGGTTTTTTTGTGATAGTATTTTGATGTACATGTATTTAGAACGTTCGTTCGTTACTTAGATTTATTTACTAAGTTGACTTCTAGATACCATATTTCAAAAGGAGGCAAACATTTGTCTCTCATTAAGCTATAGTTACCGAAGATTCTGTTTGCTTGACACGTGTCATCGACTGTCAAGCGCCTTCAACAAGATAGTTATATGATATGTAGTTAAATAATGACATGATCTATAGATAAATAATGGCATCTGATATATAGTTACATAATGACATATGAAATTTTAGTTAAATAATGACATCTGACATCCAGCCTATATTTGTCCAAAGTTTCATTTTAAGTTAAACTACTACTGTGGTCTTTTTAAAATACAGTAAAACTCTTCAAAGGCGACCAATTTATAAATAAATATAGCTGTTTTTTAAATCTTAATGCAGGACCAAAGTAATGTAGACTTCTAATGTAGGAGCGTTCTGCATTACTTTCGTACCCACTTGCCTTCTAACGCTAGAATTATGCATATATTTGGTTTGGTTGTGCATTAGAAGGGTGTCACTAAAAGCACTTACTTTGTTATTAGTTGAGTTCTATACGCACACGTATCACCCTTATTGACGGAAGGCCTATTGAAGTCAGTATTTATTTTGTATTTTGTTTACTTTAATGACACAATTCTGTGGAGATTGCGGCACTTGTACACGGTAAAATCCCTCTAATCCAAGACTTTAGGTTGGTGGCTGATTATTGCAGGATGGAAGTCACACAGAAAGCTCCTTTTAGAGGTTTTACTCTTTTCGGTGTCATCTAAAGAAGAAGAAATGATGTTTTGCACTCAGTCAAAAGACCAAACTGTTTCGAACCCGACAATAGACACTAGTCGTTTGTTTTATCTAGATACTTCATAACTGATAGAGAGATTACCTATGGTAAGTAAATAAACCCTCACTGATTTTGAGGCCAGTAAGTAAAGCTCAAAGGTCAATTGTTTTATAACCTTAACATTGACATTGGCAACATTTAGAAATAGGCACTTCATATTTACTCACTAATCTAATGAAGCTGTGTCATGGCAAGGTCCATGTTACGATTCAAGATCTAATGTCCAACTTAAAGGCTAGCTGGCATGGATGCTGTGTATGTTTTATGCAAGGAACAGTTTTATATGTATGGTATATGTGCATCATGTTTGTATGAGCACCTTTATCGGCCTTATGTTCCACATCCGTTGGTACCACGTGTTGCAGTGCCATGACTGATTAAGTGTGGAACAGTCAAGGAACAGTCTATGAATGGCATGTGCGAGCGCACATTTCATTTGTGTTTCTGGTATTGCTGTGCACTGTCGTGTGTCATTTTCAAAGTTCCTGTCTGACTTCTATTCTAATTTACATTTCCTTTGTCACATAAATGTTCTTACATTTACTTTTCACCATGAGATGCGTATTGCCCTGTACATACAGTGTGTAATTTGGATGTGTGTTAAATAAGGCATATAGATGAGAGGACATTGGTCAGTGTTGCCATCATTCAGTACACAACGGACATACCGTTGTGTTATGGTGACAGCTCCGGTGCTATGATCGGATTCGGTGTGGCTAAGTCTCAGGAGATTTTATTTCAGAAAAAATCGCAACATTTAAGACCGAACAGTTGCGATTACTGCAATGACTGTTTCAGTTTAATAGGCAATCGTTCGCAAAACGTAAGACCGGAACATTTTGCGAACATTTGCATAAAACCATAACGGTTACTGTTAACTATACACAGGGTTAGGCATTGATTTTGACTATGAATATGACTATGGCTATGACTATTATTGAATATGGTGGCTAATACTGGACTAAGCGTTATGTCGCTATTTTAAGTGGAATTACGCAGTGGCTTGCCCTTATACGACATGTGTGATTTTAATGTGTCCGAGACAGACAGACAGACAGAGACAGACATGCAGACAGACAGACATACACTGTAGACAGACACAAAGAGAAACAGAGAGAGAGAGAGTATGTACAAGTATTAACCTGCTTATTTTCAATTTTATGCATATACACTTTAAAGGGTGGTTTGTTCACAATCCGTGATATACAAAGATGTCTACAAACGATAACATTACGCAAATCATTCTGTATACTGACTATATTTGCATTGCTGCCGTTTGTTTTCACCCAGGGTAAACCAATGGCTGCCAAGAATTTGCATCACGTGACATTCCAATATAAATCCGTATTGTATCGCTGAAATCCATATTGGACGCGTCCAATGTGAAGTAATGCTGATTAACTCGTAAGCAAGCGGTTTTCATCTGTTTGAATATATAATGTAGACACATATATATGCAGCTAGATGAATATTACGTTTTAAAAAATAAAATTAAACAGATTTTATAATCTTAGATATATACAATTTTTTGAAGCAGCTTATACGTGCAGGGTGTTTCATAATCTACTTACATTTTCAAACATTCAACGTTTAATGACGTATAAATGACATAACGATGTCTCAAACGTAAAAGAGAAAAACTACACACAGACACACACCGACACATCCACAGAGACACAGACAGTCAGTGACACCCGACACAATCATGTGTGCCAACGTTAAAACACAAAAATAGGGTGACGCCTTGGGTCGGTCATAAATAAAATTATCAATGGGTGTTTTAAACGCATTGTAAACGCATGTAAAACAACAAACCTGTACAGAAAAAGGGAATCGAACTAGACCTTTATCAAATGATTCCAGCATGGACCTTAAACGACCCAAAAGTGTGTAACGCTGAAGTCAGTAACAAATGTACTAGATAACTGGATACCAACTGTAGAGAAGTCACCGGTGATACGAAAGAAAGCACAATGTACAATCGTAAGTCCTTCTTGCCATCGCACAAGCAACAAGGGAAGCGTGGTGATCGGTTGTAGAGAATCGTCTACCAACTATGCAGTACGTTGCAATATTATTTAGTAAAACTCCTATAAACTGGACGTTAATTTTAGTATCAATACCGGTCTTTGAGACAGGTGGCAAACCTTTCACCTTGCAATAAGCAGCCACCTGCCTAAAAGTGTCTTAATTCTTCACTACTAGAATTCCGGTTTAGAGGGCTTTTACTGTATAGTCGTTTTTCAAGAATCTTACGAAGTTTGTAAATGATGCCGCCGTAAAATGCAAGATTGGAAATGCCTTGTCGCAGGTGCAGCTTTACATTACATGTGTATTTGCTACTGAGTGTGCGATTTCGAAATGTTACTGACCGTGTATTGAATTTCTACTGACCGTGTATTGATTTTCTAATGGCCGTGGATAAGTATTACGCTTCGATCATGTGCCATAAGACCAGGCGTCCACTAGGACGCCGAATGGTTCCCGAATGTGGATATCGCAGATTCTGGATGATTCGGCATGCCTTCGGGATGTTCGGGAACCCTGCCGCGTCATTCTTGAACCCTTCGGGAACCATTCTTGGTGATTCGGGGACTGATCGTGATCGAAAAAGATTCGGCATCCAAGTTTTAAAAGTTTTAAAATTTGGATGCCGACTCTTTTATTCGGGAAGGCTTCGGGACCTTCTGGACCCCTTCTGGAACCCTTCGGGACGTTCTGGAACCCTTCGCGGTGGCTTCGGGGTAGATTCGGGGTCATTCTGCAAGGCTTCGGGATCTCCTATTCACCCCGAGCGGTTCAAGAATGATTCCGAATCGATGCAGAATGCTTCCCAAAGGCTTCCCGAATGCTTCCCGAAGACGCGGAAGGGTTCCCGAACCCACGCTGAAGACATGCCGAATGTATTATGAACAATTCATATACTTAATATGAAGTATTTTTATCTAAGCAAAATCCTTATAGACATTATGTTATATTTTTTAAACAGAAAATAACAGTTTGTGCATGAACTATCTAATTAAAACCAGTCTGTTACACATTCTTAAATACTGTTTTTGATTTAGATTACCCTCAATTATTATCAAATACAATATGTATTCTTTAAATGACAATTAAACAAACGTCTTACAATTTGATTTTACAAAATAAACACTAATTTATGAAAATTTATGCTCTGGTATATTTTTAAGTAACAGGCTTAGCTAAGTTATTACTTAAGAATGTTCGTGAAACTGGGGTTTGAATAGTCTCAGAAGATGCTGATGTCAGCAAAACTTATATCTGTAAAAGAACGGGATTTCGAGATATAAAATACAATATACAAGAAACTTTACTTATAATCGGATGTTACAAAACAGCTTATTTACCATAAGCTAGAAGTTATTTATCGACTAAAACAATAGCTTCTTAACAAAATACATTCCATTACTAACTACCTATGGATAAAATGCATGTATAAAGAACAGGAATAGATATAAAATATAACACATCTCATTTTTGCTACCTATTATAAATAGCTTAAAATAGCATGTATATAATAAATCCCTTATACTCGTAATTATGTTTTTGTTTTAACAAAAACCAAATAAAACACATGAGAGGGAATAATTTATATGAAGATGTATCTGTGTGCGTACGTTTGTGTGTGCTCTTCACAAGTACTTGCTAAGAGTGTATTTGAGCCCCACCCAAACAGGGTCTACAGAGTTTGTATTAATATTAATATATAGATGTGTGTGTATCCTTTACAAGTAGTATATTTGCAAAGAGTGTACTTGTCTTTTGCAAACAGTGGAGATTTTGAAAAAGGGATTCGTGTTTGACCCACCCAAAAAGGGTCCATAGAGTTTCTTATTTTGCAACACATATATAGCTGTAATAGATAAATGTCAATATTTATTTACATTAATTCTCATGTACACACTTACTTATTTTGTAGTATAAGGCTGTGTGCATATAGTATGGATATGTGTAAGTGGATCTATACTTGTACTATAGAAGCCTAAGAACTATCTTTAGATGCAAATTAAGATATGAAATGGAAATAAGAAATACATGAGTAATAGTCGTTAAGAACTGACATAGAAAATGAATCTTTAATTAATTATGAGAGGTTTTTAAGCAATCCCCAGTAACATATATCTCCATGCATGGAGAGGAGAAGAAGGTAATAGATACAGTTTAAAAAGGGTACATGTATTAATATAAAGCAATCATAAGAAGGTTCATCCGGACGTAAAGGAACTGTCAGTATTTATTACATGATAATGGTGCCATGTACTCCGATCCACTACCCATTAGGTGTTGGGAGCCGGAGGTAACCATCCGCTCCATCCGAATGAATCTAGTCTAGATATAAGTGGGGGGGGGCATCTTTTCCACTCCAACGAGACATCTTTTCCATTCCAAAACACAAACATGCGACATCGTTATATTCCCAGACTCTCAATTCGGCAACCCTTCGGCCTTATTTCTGCAACGATTCGGCATCCCTTCGGCATGTTCTGCAACGGTTCCGCAACCTTTCCGCACGATCGGAAACCATTCGGGAAGCATTCGGGAGGTTATCCTCAAGGTTTCGGCATGATTCTGTATCGCTTCGGCGTCTGTTCCGCAACGCTTCGTAAGCCACTTCCCGAATACTTGCAGAATACATGCCGAATGACCCCGAATACAAAGCTGATCTCGAATGGTTCCCGAATCGAGCAAAATGTATTCGGCAACCCTTCGGCAAGGCTTCGGCACTCTAGTGGACGCCAGGCATTATGCAAACACGGATTAAACTACGTTAAACTGGCCTGTTCTTATTAAGTAAGTAAACAACAGCAATTTGTTCTCAAACGGCCATGCTGTCTTTGACTTGATACTGATTAGGGAACTACGCAACCAGTTCTACCTGCCGAGTACATCTTTTTCAATGCATTGGATCGCAAACCAGAACGCATTTCCTTCAATAATGGTAATAATTTGAGCGTTATAACTTTTGTAATTTCTTTACCATAGCATTAATAGAAGTATGAGATTGGGACAAAAAAATGTGTTCGGTTTAATAAAAAAAAGTATCGTCCTTGAGCATATCAGTGCATATTGTCAACCTTACGCCTCGATCAATAGTTTCCAATGGTTGACAATATACACTGAAACTCCCAAAAAGAATGTAACAACGTTTGGTTATTATCATCGACATGTACTATTGGGCAAGTGTATCCGTTTATCAGAATTATGCTTGATGCAGATGTGCATAACAGGTTGCGTTCGCACAGAAATCACGGCAATATTAATATCAACCGATTTCAATATTTTGATCGAGCAACGCACCTCTGTCTTTTTGTATTTCGTGCACCATAATCCTTTCAATGCTGAATATTCAGAGTGTAATAACCCTCCAGCGTTTAAATGATAGAGACCACTCAGTATGACAGGCTACCTGCCAGATGGTATTGAATGATAAACAGTACAGACCCAGATCAGAGGTTCCTGGAGCAGTTCTCTGATTGTGGTATACTCAGTTTGCAAATGAGATTGAAAGTATGTAACGCATTCTATTTTGAGTTACAATATATTTGCCCATACGTTAGTTGAAAATACTACATAAATATATATTTATTAAAAGCTTATTTTGCCCAGGTACCTATATTTGCAAGTACTTTTATGCTTGGTCTGTGATAGCCTAACCTTATCAGCTGAATAATAAAATTCCGTACATTTCGACATTCATTTCTCGGTTGGTGTAGCTTTCTACGAATTCAGAGCATCGGGAATAGTTTGCGTGACGACGAATTCCTGTATGCTTTTATTTGTTAGCACTTTATCATACTTCAATTGTCACTTCTGTCAGTTTTGTTGTTCAGTGAATAATGGCACATTCGTGCGTCTCGCCAATTACAAAGGCAAATGGTTCAACTGTTTTGCATTAAAATACCAAGCCCACAAAGATACCCCACATTCTAGCATTCCTGAATTGATTTGTGTCTATGAAAACAGACGTGGATCCGCCTTGTGTATTACAGAACCTTGCCTGAAGTATTTGAAAGATGATTGTGCAAAATGTACAGCATTACTTAATAATTGTTTGATGACTATTTATAAATCTGTTTCACTAATATCCATTTCGCATATCAGCTATTATAATTACATGTATATTGAAAATGATTTTCAGTTTCTAAAAATAAGGTGCATTTTATGAATTCAATAACCGTTGCCTGGCTATTTATGTTTAATTTTAGCATGTTACGAGTTTTGGGTTCTGTGTTAAAATCGATATATTCAACACTACAAAAACACCATGGGACAAACTGTGTTGGTATCTTAATAAAAATGTTAATCTTATTTAGATTGTATTGTCATTTTGACGATACATTTAAAGAGCTCATTATTTACTAGCTACATGGAATAGGTGCAGTATAAATCAAGAAATCAGACTTTTGCAACAGACAAATACTGTTTCTTTGACAAACTGTAATACAACAAAATCCCTTGAAACAAGAAATGAAGATAAGCATCAATGCCAGTATTTATAACAAGTACAAGCTGAATGCAAATAGAAGTCAGGCAGCCAGCTCGAAAAGGAACTGTGTAATTTTCGTTCTGCATTACACAGTGGCATACCTAATCGAGCTACAGAGGTCTTTACTAAATCATAATGGTACAGAGGGGTTTTACTGTATAAACTAAAATAAACAATATTCAACTATTGATTTATTTCTATTTTCAAAAGCTGCATACACGTTTAAGCTAAAATTCCACCCAGATGTACCTACATCGTACTCCTTTCTAAGACGTTTCTAATACAGTAAACCTCTCTATCACGGCCGCTAAAATGTGTAAATTAGATGGTATTTAGGGCAGGTGGCTGCTTAAAGCAAGGTGAAAGTAAAACAGAACGCTCCTACCTGTTTTTAACACAAAAATACTTGATGTAATTTAGTGGCCGTTATAGAGAGGTTTTACTCTATTTACAACTATTGTACGAAATGGTGTATACTATACAAAATATACAATTCATGTAAATATATGCTGAGAAAAGCAACCATAGAATATAAATTGGTCGGTGAAGGTGTTCATCTGATACTACACATGCATTTAAACTAAGCTTTATTTGAGAACTAACTGCCCAGTTATTGTTGGATATTAAGATGAAATTTTGCGCTCTTATATAGCCATATAATACCAAGCGTGACAATGTAACATTTGTGATTACCTATACAAACAGTTTGAATGTAGGCGAGACGCCGAGTATTTCGTCTCATCAGAATCTAAACTGTTTGTTACCATGACTATGGTTTTTACCCTGCGATAAAAAATAAAAAGTTAAAGGCGATTATTATGATTTTCATCGTACAACAAATATCTATCGGTCTGTTTCGAATAGACACATAACTTAAACGCTACCGGAATAAATTACTTATATATCGCCGAATAACATCATGGTTTTCAATATCAACAACATGAAACATTTGTCTTCTTCAGCGTTTATTTTGTCGGTTTTCTCGCGATACCTCAGCATAAAAACAAATGATTTATGTACTTTAGGCATTTTTAAAACACATTGCAAGTAAGAACGATCACTTTAATGACTCCATTTTGACAAGATATACGAATACCAAATTTGGATTTCAATGACAAGTATCTCCCCTCGATTCCTAGAAGTTGAAGTGACGTAATTACATTTGTACATGCACAAGAGGAACGGAAATTTGCTCGATTCTGTCCGTCCGTCTGTCCGTCCGTCCGTTCGTCTGTCCGTCCGTCCGTCCGTCTGTCACGTTTCGTGTCCGGGCCATATCTCCTACAAAGTTATGCCAAATTCATTATAACTTCAAACATTGAAGAAGCATGATGAGGGCTAGTGTCATGCACAAGGGCCATAACTCTAGCATCAATATTTTTGGAGTTATTCCCCTTTTACATATTTTTTTTTGTCCGGACAATAACTCTTTATCTACTGATTCAATTGATTTGAAACTTCACATATGGAACAATCATGATGAGAGGTAGTGTCATACACAAGGGCCATAACTCTAGCATCGATAATTTTGGAGTTCTTACCCTTTTTCATATTTTCTTGTCAGTCCGTCTGTCACGCTTCGTGTCCGGGCAATGTCTCCTACAAAGTTAGGCCAAATTCATTATAACTTCACACATTGAAGAAGCATGATCAGGAGTAGTGTCATGCACAAGGGACATAACTCTAGCACCAATATGTTTGGAGTTATTCCCCTTTTTCATTTTTTTGTCCGGACAATAACTCCTTATCTACTGGTTCAATTGATTTGAAACTTCACATATGGAAAAAGCATGATGAGGGGTAGTGTCATGCACAAACACTATAACTCTAGCATCTATATTTTCGGAGTTATTCCCCTTTTCATATTTTCTTGTCCAGTTAATAACTCTTTATGTACTGGTTCAATTGATTTGAAACTTCTCATACGGAACAAGCATGATGAGGTGTAGTGTCATACACAAGGGCAATAACTCTAGCATCAATATTTTTGGAGTTACTCCCCTTTTTCATATTTTCTTGTCGGGACAATAACTTTTTATTTACTGATTCAATTGATTTGACACTTCACATATGGAACAATCATGATGAGAAAAAAGTGTGTCATACACAATACCTGGCCTTTTATACCCAAGGTCAAGGTCACTTTGTGGTATGAAAGTAGGTACTAATACCATTCAGGTGGTCATGTATATACCATGGTCAACCACACCATGGGTGGGTGGGGTGGGGAGAGTGGAGGTTTTTTTCTCAGTCCGGTGGGGGACTCATGTCTTGCATAGCAATACAACATGCCCTTTTTAGTCATTTACTGTCGCCGTTTAAACCGAATTCGTCCATCCACCAACCCCCTCTTTAACACTTATCAACTATACTAACACACTACAAACTAAACTCTGATGAACGGATGAATGCATTATATATTGATGAATACAACGATGTATTGTATTGGACAAGTACATAGCAGTGATACAATTATTGGACTCGTCCAATATGGGTATCAATACTGTGTACTCCTCCCATAGAAAACACGGACCCGTTTATGAACAATAGCCGTACGTCCTAAATAACTAATCACAAGGCCGAACATATCATGTAATCTAGCATGCCACAAGTTAGGTTAACTTTGTACAACAGAAATTGCCAAAATAAAATCTAACATGTATCAATGCATAAGTATATAAATATATAAGTATATCAATATGTGAATATAAAAGTATTAAAACGCCACCACCCCTGTAGTGTAGTTTACAAAAATGATCTCTGTCTTTTTCACAATCACGTGATTCCATATCAGTATTGTATTTGTATCTGAGAGAAAGGGATGTGCCCCATGCAACTCTTTGAACGTTAACATATTCCGTATTCGTTGACATTGGATAGTCTGATGAAGAATATGGTATTAATACATGTTTTAGGGACTCTAAATTTAAGACCACTCGCGCTAGATACAGTCAATGAAACCACTCTATTGGGCTTTAATCTGATACATGTGCTCAAAGGTTATTGGTTATATTGTAAAGTGTGCGAAATAAGACATAATCATATAAGTCAGTCACTTTGAAATTGCTTTAAATGACAATTCATCATCCATCATCGATTTTGCCTCTCTGTAAGAAACCATTATGTCTGAGGTGAAATGAAGATTTATTTTAATAAACAGCAAATAGAATAATGTATTATCCTATCTTTTCAAATAAAACAACAATGAAAGACGACAGAATACGTTATGTCAGCACGGCAGTGTCACGAATATATAGCTCTATATATCATAGTGTTGTTCCATACATTGGTAATATAGAGGCGACGTTGTAAGAGACTCCCACACACGTGTTTATTCATTATACTACGACGAAAAGGTATCACAGGATACCTAAAATATGCAACAAATTGTTATTGCCTGGTCTAAAATTGTTAAAATTCGGTCAGGTCAAAATCTTGGTCAATGTCCACAATATCTTCTGGATAAAATTATGCAACTTCGTAAAAGTTCGCCGTACGCGGGGTAAGTGTTAAAAAGCAAAATACCCGTGCAAAACTATGATGGTCAATTGTCAAATTCAGTCACTGGGATACTTTTCAAGTTGACGCATTGGTTTGCGGAGTTTGAAACTGATTTCAACATCTTTGAAGTTCAGAGAGGACAATATATTGCACTACTGTTAGAGCGTCGAGGCCAAAAGTAGGTTGCTGCACAGTTCAACGTGAATGTCTCGACTATAGAAGTCTCGTCCGACGCATGCGAGAGACCGGAAGGCTTGAAGACAGACCGCGAACGGGACGCCCGCGCGCCATGACGCCATGTCAGGATAATATACCGACGTCGTGGGGAACGCTACGCTGACGCGTGTGTTCTAGTGAGCGTTAGGTTTGGCGGATGATCAGTTATAGTATGGGGAAATTTATAGTATGGGGAAGGCTTTCTCATGGGTTGAAGTCCGAGTTAATTGTGATTGATGGTAACCTCAACGCTGTAAGGTACATAGATGAATTACACCGCCCTGATGTAGTGCAATTGTTACAGAGGCATAACCTTACATTCCAACAAGATAACACCAGGCCACACGCTGCCCGTATTTGCCAAGATTTTCTTACAAATCAGAGTATCCAGCCTCTTAACTGGCCAACCTACAGTCCAGATTTATCCCCTATTGAGCACTTCTGAGAAAAACTGGACAGGAGAGTCAGGAGACGCCAGAACGCCCCAACAGATCTGGTCCAGCTGAGGTATGCTCTATTAGAAGAGTGGGAAAACATCCTCATGGCAACAGTTAATCGGCCGATGAACTTCATGCATAGAAGAGTCAAAGCTGCGGCAAATACTCGAGGAGGCCATACGGGATATTGAACAAGCCTACATTCTCCATGTGCAGTCAGTCACTATACGCGTTTACTGGGGGAGGGGATACTGTCAATAAGAAGCCAATTTCTCGTGACCTATTGGTCACACTGAAATGAAGTTTTGTCAAATGTGTTAAAATGATTAGTGGTAAACATAAAATAATAATTTTGAATATTCAATTACGTTAAACACCTTAAAACTACCTTGAAATGTTATCCTGCGTTTCTTTTCGTCCTAGTATATTTCATTTAAACTCGTAAACTACTCGAAGAATGCACATGTATTACTTATATTGAATGACTGTTAGTAGGTACTATCGAACAACTGTCACAGATAGGATTTTAGTAGGTACTATCGAACTGTCATAGATATGATTTTTTCAGTTCATTAAACAAAATCATGAATTTAAAGTCGGTACGATCGATTCAAAATAAACTTTAACATAAGTCATCTCTATGTACATATATTGGTTTTGTAGCACAATTAGTAGGAGAATGGTTACTATATATTGTACCTGTCCATCAGAACTACTCATATGTATGCATACTTTACATTGTTATGTTGATAATTGTTTTTGTAAGTTATTGTACAACATACACCCGATACAAGAAAACCTTTTTTTTGGCAAATACATTTAAATCGTGTTATGTACGAACTGTTTTTATTGCAGTTATGTTCTGAAAATGTTACCAACAAAAATGAGTGCAATGCTACGCTTTATTAAGTTCGGTAATCTATATGTTATATATGTATTCGCGTTGTGTATGTTTAGAACTCCAGACCGGACGTCGAAGACATGTGCGTCCCAATTTTCAATTTGAACGAGATTACTGTATATGGGATTAAACGGTTAAGCGCAAGCGTACAAGCTACGCAATATACCTACAATTATTGTTTTTGCCCTTATACCTTACAGCAAGTAAGTAGCTTTGACAAGAGACTGCGTAATCTCAATTAGTTCGTGTATTAGAGTTTAGTTTAAGCCTTTCAAACGATACATATAAACATTGCGATCATTTTCATTGTTGTCAAATGATAATTAATAACCTTGTTTTATGTACGATGTCTTATTTAATTTTCTATCACTTATGTCTAAGTTAACCTTGTCATACACTAGTCCTACATATGCCACACAATTGTTTTTTCTTACATATCACTCTTATATGAGTGGTCATATGCTCTTCCGGTTCCGGTTGGGAATAGTTGTTTGGTAAATAGTGGTGAGCGATTTTTGTCAGTTTTTCGCGTATAATTTGGACATGTAATGTAATTAAGTGCCGTAGATTAAAATTGTGTTTTGGTTACTTGTCAAGGAGAAAAAGACCGTTTTATGATGTATATGTGAACTTTTGTGTGATTCTCTTTAGTATGGCGCCATTTTTTAATTGTGTGAAATGCCTTCCTGACGGTAGTTTATACTTGTACAGTAACGTAACAATGACTGGATGTTAAACTACCACACGAAGGGAATATGAACTCATAATGGACTCCGAAAACACCGAGATAAAAGTTTGAGTGTCTCCAAAGAAAATGGCGTCAGCTATAGATTTAGACTGCACCGCGCCTACACCTGCGCATCATAATTATGTAAGTGACGTGTTAGTGAATCAGTCACCAGAAAACAGAGATAGACTTTCGTTTATATATGAAAATGAATTATCTATGCACAATGAAGATGTTCTTGAATATAATCGTCTTATGGGCTTGTGCGCGACCTGTCGTCAGGTATGTTTATTAATGTACTCATACGTAACTATTCTAATTGTGAAGAAACTGTTTGAAACGCAACGAGTACGTTTCATCGGCTGTTTTAAAACGCCGGGTTTCACCAAGGCGTAATTCTACAGCAGTGAAATGGCAAATGACATTAATGCAACATTTACAATAATTGATGGTGAATAATACTCAGATATTAAAGAAATTGTAAGTAGCTCCAAAAAATCACGACGACAGAGTGACCAGCCCGACGACGACTGATACGAGAACCGACGAAATCAGGCGTGGGGTATAAATCGGTACTCCCGACTGGACACTTCAATTGACTAGATTATGTTTATGTATTCAAAATGTAACAAGCCGGTTTACGGCTTATATAAAATGAGTGTCAGTTGAAATGTTAAGTTTATTACATGGAATGCTTCTGGATTAATGTCAAGCTGCATATATTTGGGCGATTCACTCCGTGAACATTAACTAGATTTCTGCGGTGTTGTCGAACACTGGATTTTTTAGAACAGTCTGTACTTTCTACGCTCTTTGAATAACGAATATAGTTCATGAAATTAGAAATATAATGATATTGTTACGCATCTTAGTATAGATGATAAAATTGTCGGTTTACAATTTCAGTATGCTCCACATCACTATCTATTCATTTTTCATATATACTTGCCTTGTCGTAATTACCCCGTATCCAAGTTTAGAGATTATATACATAGGATGTATACTCTCTGGTGTTTGTACTCCAAAAATAGTACAGTTATTTTTATGGATGATTTCAACTCGAATTTTATTGAAACAAATGATGGCAGAGCAAATATTTTGCGGCAGTTTATGTGTGATACCAGCTCGGTGGCCGATGACACATTACCCTTATGTGAAAGGGATACACCCTCCTTTGTTTCATATGATAACCGTTATGGGTTACATATTGATCATATTTTTATACCAGTAGACCAACCAGATTGAGTAAGACACCGAGAGAGGTACAAACATACTTATCAAACTTTGACGATGATTTGAATGCGCCCAACTAAAACAGAACGATTTTTGGAAGCTAGTTAAATGAAGGCGCGTCTCAACAGGTAAAACAGGGTCAGAGAGCAGATTTGGTGATACAGTGTACAGGGACGCTACGGATATAACGGAACAAAGGGCAACTTATTTCTCTTTTCTATATAAACATTCACATACTGATAATTATGATTCTGGTTGGAAATAACTTCGTTGACCGAGAAAATGATAGGATATTTAGGTCTTTTTAATACTAATTGTAATTCATACACGGTCACTCCTAATGCAAAAAGAGACAACTGCAGTCTCGGTTTTTATTGAGTCTGTTCATGAGTTGAGTAGTAATTAAAAGTGCAACACTACTCAAGCCCCCTAGTAACGGCTTAAGCAGCATTTAATTTTCAAAACTTATAACATCAAAACTAATAATCCCGAAGGACCAGAAAATATAATGTAACCAGGGGTTAAACGTACAACAAGAAATGTCTGCCGGTTCTAATATATGTTATGTTATACAGAACAAACAACCTGAAACAATACGAATACTTATAGATATCACAGACTAAAGGTAACAGATTAAAGGTTTCAAACAATTCAGAGTTTCGATAGTCTCGTTACTCGCGGTTTGAATATGTCAACTAATTAACAATGGAATTAAAATAGTTTTCTAGATAAATACAAATTACTTACCAGGCTATGTCACGGTAAATGAACTTATAATAAATAGTAGCCGTGAGTAGCAATTCTAATATATAGATATCTTTACAAGGTGCTTAGAGTGCCGGGTTAGTCAGATTATTTGGTGACGAAGGCTGTTTAAGCGGGAAGAAGGGTTGATGGGAAGGTTCTATAATAAGGTGCTCGTGCAAAGTGGCCACTCGCCCACCGAACCAGATATACGACTCATTCATTAATCAGGTATACGATGGAATGTACGGCGAATACACGTAAACCGGATATGACGTACTCTGGTAATATTCTATGAAAACATATATACAATGAAACCTGTTCAACAATAACAACACTGAGAATGAAGTACGGTGCGACTTTTTACGGCAGCCACACAAGCACTTAACATCTGCTGTTGTTAAGTACATATATTCTGAAAATGGAAGATCCTTCGAAAGCAAAAGTAGAAATGTAAAATGCGAAAATTGCTGTCTTGGTTTAATTGAGTATGTTCATGGGTAGTAATAAAAAGTGCAACGCTACCCAAGCCCGCTAGCACCGGCTTAAGCAGTATTCAATTTTCAAAACTAATAGCATCAAAACTAATAATCCCGAAGGACCAGACAATATAAAAACACTGAGTTGTACTAGGTTGGAGCTGACCTGTCCGTGTTAAAAGTTTCATTAATGTATATAATAATATGTCAAGCTGTGTAAGGCATCAGAAGTTTGTTTCTCAGTGGTTTGATGTTAAACAAGGTATGCGCCAGGAGTGGGTGGGATGGGGTTCAAGCTCACCTCCACTGTATATTTTATTGATCAATGACCTCATTAGAGAACTGGAAAGCTCAGGCTTTTGCAGTGCAACTGTAGCCGATGACATGTTTCTAATTTCATTAACAAAATCAGGTATTGATAAGCTACAGCTATGCTATGAAATGTCGCTTTGAATATACTCCTAGTAAATGTGCCGTTATTGGTTTTAATGAGAATGAAAGCGAATTCAAAAGGTCAACGCATACTTGGCATATAGGAGAATAGGTTATCGCTGAGAGAGTTGAGTATCCACATCTCGGCATAACCTGTAACAATAGTTTAAATGAAACGGATTTTTTGCGTCAGGCGGGTACGCGGTTCGTTTCAAAGCTTTGTTAATAGTGGTTTTCGACCAAGCGGATTGGCGCCTTATAGCATGATACGACTATATCAATCAGTGGTGCAGTCAAATTACCTTGTATGGGTGTGAGATATGGAATTCGCTTAATAAAGCCATTATCGTTATTCTCGAAAGAAACCATATATTTTGCGTAAAGTTTATGCAAATTTTGCCACCTGTCAGTAATGCCGATTTAGCGCTTACGTCTGCCGGCTCAGCATCGATCATACCAGATATTAGGTAAAGAAAACTGTTATTTTTGGTCAGTTATATTGACTATCTCCCATTTATGTCTCAAAGTAAATTTTTACTCATACAAAGATATTTAGGCAACTGGGATAGACACATATTGGGTTTTCTTCCTGATGTCTGTATTATTCTTAGAGATAATGATCTGCTCCATTATTTAGATGTGTATGTAAAAACTGGACATTTTACATCAAGTGCCAAATGGAAGAATATAATAAAAATGAAATTGTATTCAGCAGATTTTTTATTAGCGGACGGTAAGAATTGCCAATATAACAGGCATGAACCTGCAATGGATTGAAAATATTTTTATTAAAAACAGACCTGTATGTTATGGAATGTTTCAAAAGTACACCTGATCTTAAGTCAGCAGGATCTAGATGTGTTATAGTTTTTATGTGCCCTTTTCTCTTGGGCTAGAACTGAAACCTGTACCAAGTATGGAATTTTACTAGACGATACTGTTGTACACAGACTTTTATATTGCCATAGTTGTGTTACTGAAAGGTAAAAATAAACTATGGTCAATTATTATTGCACATTGCGGTGAAATACAGTATGAATCGTGGACCAGAACAAGACCTCAAATACAGACACATTTTACTGGTATGTCTGGCTTCTGTCCAGCCGGAAAAGAAATCAATATTCTTATGTCGTCCATGAAACACAAAATGATAGTGAGTTAAATTAATATGATACATTTAGTGATGTGTTATCGCTGATACTATTTGTTATTATAGTATATGACAAAATGTAAGGTTAACATTTTACACTTACTACTTAATATGCAAATGGAATAGCCTAAAATTACAGAGAGTTAAATAATTATACAACATGTTTCTAACATGCACGTAAATCGTGAAAGGTCTTGGTCAGAAGACATTTCTAGGAACAATCTCATACAGATATTCACTGTCTGCGAAGGACATGCAGGCTACACATTGTAATGTTTAATGATAAATATGAGTCTGATCCAAGAGATACAACGACAAACAAACCGTAAGCATACACTGTCTGCAAATACAGATTAATTATACTATATTTGTACAACCGTAAATAGTTTATCTTCTATTCCTTGGTTATGTTGGAAAGTCTGTCATGTTGTGTAATGCATTTTGTACATGCAGAGAATTGTCTTTTCTTAATATGTCATTATGTAAATACATGTATGTATGTATGTATGTATGTATGTATGTATGTATGTATGTATGTATGTATGTATGTATGTATGTATGTATGTATGTATGTATGTATGTATGTATGTATGTATGTATGTATGTATGTAAGTATGTAAGTATGTATGTATGTATGTATGTATGTATGTGTGTATGTATGTATGTATGTATGTATGTATGTATGTATGTATGTATGTATGTATGTATGTATGTATGTATGTATGTATGTATGTATGTATGTATGTATGCATGTATGTTGTTCTCTCTACTTAAGTTAATGTCTATACATGTATTTAAGGAAGTTTAGTATCCTACTGTACTTACTGTTCATACTCTTTCTTTTAACTCATAGACTGAGATATACACTCTCGACAAATATGTAAACACAAATTCAAACCTGTGTGTAGATAGTGTTCACTAGAGAAAACATTTGCAAACAATGAGCCCACTGTACTGTGACAATTGTGTATTTCGCGTTCGTTTTGAGGTTACACCTTTCTTTAACTTTTGTCGTTTGGTTGACAATTTTGCTCATGAGTGCTGGTGATATTCATCCTAATCCAGATCCCCAAAATAAAAAAAATGTATCTTTTCTCTCATCTAGCTTCAGCGTCCAAAGTGTCCATTCACGGGGCACTGGGGATATTTTAACATAGAAGCTGCATGACTTTGATGTACTTGCTTTTACGGGAACATGGCCAACTGATTCCTCCAGAACAAAAGGATTGAAATCACACTGGACATAGAGGCGTCATGTTATATAAATTAATATATTAAGTACTCTCATCGCATGGCCATCAAAATACTAGGATAAGAGTTTATATGGTTAGGTCCTTTCATAGCCTGCAAACAGGTGTTTTTATCGACCCCCCATTTCTGACTCGTACTGTTACTCAATCATTATTCATTAAAGAATCTCTCCATTTAGTTGTTGACACAGGTATTGACGACATTAATGCCAATCTTAACTGGTAATCTTTACTACAATATGATTAAATCGATAATCGTCCACATAATTAATCGTTTTTGCCAGGAATGCGATAAGAATGTAATCGATACTATTCCCAAATATTTCATCAACTCTGAATCACCTATCATCTGTTATAAATATAATAAACCTATTAGGAATGTTATTTTTAACTACAATAAAATTGTCTCTGACTTAAATACTGATGTCAATACCCCTATTTCTTGAGATTGTAGCATTTCTAGCTTTTGCTATAAACCAGTTGGTCATGTCATTACTGGTAATTTTGATATCATTAAGGATAAACGTCTCAGGACCCTCCTAACTAAAGGACCTAAATATAGATTACCTTCCCTTATTGATTTCGACGCTTGTTGAACTCATATTGAGGAAGCGATTCAAGAATTCTTTATCAAATGGTGTCGACGTGAACATGCTGATGTTAATGCCCTTTCGGATTGGAAGAAATATATTTTTGATATTGTTGATACGCGTATTACTTTTTACAAATCAAATTACCAGCTTTTACCACCTCGACCTAGCGTTACATTTCGCTATTTGAAGAAACACATTTCTAATTTTCATTCAAATTATGTTCTTGTTCCTGCTGACAAGGCATCAAATAATGTAATCCTTATTATGTTGATGTTTTAAAGAAGGAACTAAATGATTCACAAACTTATATAACAGTTCAAACACCTGAAAAAATATATAGTCTCGGAACGTGTAAAAATGTGAAATCATTTTAAATCTGGTCCTAACATAAAACAACATAAACTTTCTACTTTGTACTGGATTCCGAAACTACATAAAAACTCTTATAAGGTTTTATTGCCAACTCTAGCTGTTGTACCACTACTAAAATATCTAAACTTTTGACGTCCTGTCTTACTACGATCAAAGAACATGTAAAACGTTACTGTGATAAAATATATGAAAATTCTGGTATTAATGTTTTTTGGTCCATAAAAAATTCAAATGATGTTTTAACGAAACTTGAAAATGAACAGTATAACATTTCTTCAATGAGCTCTTATGATTTTTCTACACTCTACACTACTCTACCTCACCATCCTTATAAAGGATAAACTGATTAAATTAATAGAAAAAACCTTTGCCAGAGAAAACAAAATGTTCATTGCTTGTAATGTTCAACGTTCATTATTTTCGAATTCAGAAGTTGAACATTATACAATGTGGACTTGCCTTGATGTTTGTAGATCTCTTACCTTTCTGTTCGATAATATAGTTGTGCGTTATGGGGGTACCATATATCGTCAAATTGTTGGTATACCCATGGGTACAAATTGTGCCCCTCTTGTTGCAGATTTGTTTTTGTATTGCTATGAAAGGGGTTTATGCTTAGCTTAAAACCTGATACACAGACCGATATTGTTAATGCTTTTAATAAAACTTCAAGGTATTTAGACGATATTTTGAATTTAGATAATCCTTATTTTAAAACTATGATTTCTTCAATTTACCCAAAAGAACTGTCTTTAAATAAAGCGAATCAATCTGACATTATAGCTTCATTTTTAGATTTGAATCTTTCAATTACAAATGATAAAGCTTCGTAAAAAATATACGATAAAAGAGAAGATTTTAATTTTAAAATTGTTAATTATCCTTTTCTAGATGGAGATGTGCCTCGTTCTACATCTTATGGGGCTTATATTTCTCAACTTATTCGGTTTGACCGAGCCTGTTCTTTGCTTGAAGATTTTAACAGTCGTAATTTAGTTATAACTGATAAACTTCTTAAGCAAGGTATCTCAACTTATTCGTTTTGCTAGAGCTTGTTCATCTATTGACGATTTTAACAGTCGAAATCTCATTTTAACTGAAAAGCTGCTTAAGCAAGGATATAGATACCATAAACTAAGAAAAACTTTCTCTAAATTTTACTATCGAAATCTCTCGCTTATTGGCAAGTACCAATGTAATCTCAAGGTGCTTCTGCGATACGGTATTTCACATCCTGAATTTTATGGTGATGTGATTTACAAACTTCGTAAAATTATTGGACATACCCATTTTCTCACTTTGTTCATCAAATGTGTTAAACAATTCATTAAAAAGGGATATGATCCTGTAGTACTACAACATACTGCATGTTTGGTTGTGAACCCTTTTACAGTTGGCAATCACGCTGGCCTCTTTGCATGTACGCCGACAAGAAAGGTTTAGTACTCTATGAAGGCGACCTCTTAAATCCAGAAATGGAAGGAGAACGTCGGATATCTGTACTATTTCATTTTTGTCGTACCCTTTATTACTTTTCTACAGTTACTCTGTTTGCAGCTCAATCATTGAGTACACTAGCGATAGGTGGCGATAGGTGGATACAGTATGTTCAATTAAATGTTTTTTCGTTATACATGCACTTTAGCATTGTATTTGCCGTCGCGGTTGTTGTAGATTAGTCGGAGAGGGAATACGTTTATTTACACTGTTTGTCTTTTAGGGTGGGGATGGAATAAGAGTGAGGTTGGGCGCCCATAAACCGGTTTAACCCCCCAGTGACTTTTGTCACTGACCGTTCCAAGGCGGTACTTCCATCTTCCTCCTATTGTATGTTTGTTTTGTCTTTGTGTGTCTCTTGTTGTTTTTTCTAGTTATGTACATTTGCTATTTCCTTGTGTTGCTGTTCGGGCGAGTGTTTGTTCTGTATGTGGTGTTTCCTGCATGACTCATTTTTGTACTTACATATATCACAAACTTCGGAAAACGTTTTCTAAGTTTTATTATCGAAATTTACCACTCATTAGTACCACTCATTTACTCATTAGTAAATATAATTGCAATCTACGGACGTTACTGCAACAAGGCATTTCTCAACCAGACTTTTATGGGGATTTTATCTACAAAATTCGGGGTCATATCCATTTTCATGATTTGTTCATTAAACGCATTAAAACATTTAAGAAGAAAGGTTATGATCCCATTATATTGCAATGCACTGCATTTTTGGTTATCGACCCTATACGGGATGAGCTTACCAGACTCATGTATTACTTTTTCCCTGTTGTGCCCTTAACGGCTTACCTGCAGGTGCTCTGACTTCAGCAAAGTCATTGAGTACATATTTGACGGATTGTCACAGTTATTATGCTATGTTTTACATGTTGTCCTGTGTTCACCGTCGTCTATGTTGTGGGTAAGTCCGGCGGGGATACCTTTATTTACACTATTTGTAAAGCTAGGGTGACTTTGAGAGAAGTGTGAGGTTAGGACGTCCGTAAACCGGTTTAAACCCCCAGTGGTGGTTTTGCTACTGACCGTGCCAATGCGGTACTCTCTTTGTCACCCTTCCTTTTGTTTGCCTTGCGTCTTTGTGCTTGTGATTTTGTTCATGTGTGGAGTGTTTGTCTCTGGTTCTTGTGTGTCTGTTGGTGTTTTCTGTGTTCATATCGTGTGTAAGTGTGTGTTTGGGTGTGTGTATGTGTGTGTGTCATGCTGTCTATCGGTGTTTTGGTGGTGGTTGCGTCTTGTATGTGGCTTTGCCTGCTTGACGTTACTACTTTTCCATTGTTACAGGTTTTCAACGCTCTAACTCACTTTACAAAGCGTTCATGATTGATATAACGTTAATTAAAACTCATAACAACCTTTCGTATTGTGGGGTCAGTGATCCCTTTGTTGTCAGAGAACAACGCTTCCCTTGTCCGATTTATGGAAGTACAAAAATGAGTCATGCAGGAAACACCACATACAGAACAAACACTCGCCCGAACAGCAACACAAGGAAACAGCAAATGTACATAACTATAAAAACATCAAGAGACACACACAGACAAAACAAACATACAATAGGGGGAAGATGAAGTACTGCCTTGGAACGGTCAGTGACACAAGTCACTGGAGGGTTCAACCAGTTTATGGGCGCCCAACCTCACACTTATTCCATCCCCACCCTAAAAGACAAACAGTGTAAATAAATGTATCCCCTCTCCGACTAATCTACAACAACCGCGACAGCAAATACAGTGGTAAACTCGTATAACGAAAACATTTTAAGTGAACAAACTGTATCCACCTATCGCTAGTGTACTCAATGAATGAGCTGCAAACAGAGTAACTGTAGAAAAGTAATAAAGGGTACGACAAAAACTAAATAGTACAGATATCCGACGTTCTCCTTCCATTTCTGGATTTAAGAGGTCGCCTTCATAGAGTACTAAACCTTTCTTGTCGGCGTACATGCAAAGAGGCCAGCGTGATTACCAACTGTAAAAGGGTTCACAACCAAACATTCAGTATGTTGTAGTACTACAGGATCATATCCCTTTTTAATGAATTTTAAATGTTCAATTACTTCAAGCATATCTTTAGATCGTTCAGCACCAAACTTTGAAGTATGAACAAGCTGACTATGACCGTTTAAGAGCTAATTTAAAGTGTGATTGACTGGACAAACTTAAAAGACGACGATTTAGATATTTACACTTTAAATATAACTCTTAAAACTTTACATTATCAGAAGAATGCATTCCCAATAAAACTGTTTGAATGAAAACTCCATGATAAAACAAAATTACAAAAACGGAAACAAGTATACAAAACACTCACAAGTTCGTTTTAAAGTACTCCGTAACGAAATGTTAAGTTGATTCGTAATTAAAAAGGTAATATTCTGAAAATTTAGCACAAAAGCTGAAAAGTGATAATGTGCCCTAGAGAAACTTGTGGAAAATTCTTAAAACCTTCAAAGCGAAAATAGTGATAAAACAAACTTGCTTAATAGTTAATTTGCTAGCCAAACTGTTATCGACGAAATACCTCCGCAATTATACCCATTGATTACGAAATGACTTTAACCAATCTTTGTGATGTTTTAAACAAATCCCTTTCAGAAGGAAAAGTGCCTTCCATTTGCAATCTTTAAAAAAAGTCGATCATTCATGCGTTAATTACTATAGCTTTCGATCGGCTATATCTCCTAGTATAACTCAGGGTAGCTGGTAATAATCAAATCAACTCTGCAAATGGTTCAG
This sequence comes from Azorinus chamasolen, assembly GCA_963576725.1. NCBI lineage: Eukaryota > Metazoa > Mollusca > Bivalvia > Cardiida > Solecurtidae > Azorinus > Azorinus chamasolen. Next base: position 78,996,977 of record OY755239.1, read on the forward strand.
ATAATTTGCATAGACTTAGACTGCGTGTGATTCTTCCAGGTGATACGTCTAACTAAATACATGTAAACACCGATGTACCACAAGGATCCATATGCCCTTTCCTAACTTATATCAATGGCATCGTGACTGATTGCGATTCTAATATCCGTCATTTTCCGACGATACTAGACTCCATCTAATAGTTGAATAGGCCGATGCCACCGCACATATCGTGAACCGTGACATTTGCAAAATAACAACATAGGCAGGCACGTGGCTCGTTTCCTTATCCAAGAAAGACCGACGCACCGTTATTCTCACAAAGAAGTAATGCGCCCGTTTACCCTTCCCCAAAAATGCTCAATAAAGAATTTGTACTAGAATAAATATTATGCGTAAATTGAACTTTGCATTGCACAGAAAAGAAATTAATACATTTCAGTTTTAATAGACCCCTGTTTGAATACTCAGATGATGTTTAGGACAATTGGGACAAACTCATGTTTTTTAAAATGATTGATGAAGAAATTGACTGCGAATCACTTGAATCTAGAAGTCTATTAATAAGCTTATCATCCTTATAGAAAGACTTACACGGACACGCCTGATTATTTATCCTCTCTCGTACCTCCTCCAGTGAGTAATCAAAGTGGCTATTCCTTAAGGAACAGGCAAATGTACAAACTGTGCAAGCCAGAACAAGTTGGTATTCCAAATCTTTCTTACCATCAATTGTGTGGAAATGAAATTCCATCTGTCCAAAAATGTCTCTCCACTATGTCTTTGTGGTGAAATTTAGAGTACCGAACATTTGTTACTAATCGGTGTCCGATAAGCCCTACGGACACGTTTGTTGCAGTACGTCCGGTAACAATACAACGTCTGTTGTTTGGTGAGCCATCAATTGCTACACCAGATGTCACTTTAAATTTCCAAAAATAAATCCATACTTTACACTAAATGCTTAAGTTGAGTTACAGTTTCAACTACAAGCAAGTTTACTGAGAAACACCCTTTCTATCTTTCTGGCTCCCATCCAAATGACCACTATCCCCATTTTTCTTCTTTATACCTTGTTTTCCTAGTACTTTGGCACGTTTCGGAACACTTACAACATTCCTGATATATCTGTATTATACGATAAAAGTATTTATTAACTAGTGTCGATGATCTCTCAAAATCTTAAACTGGTGTTATTCTAATCATGTTATTGTAATGCTTGTTACGCCTTGTATGTGGCGTTCCTGCTTGACTTTTTATTTTCTCATTTACACATATCCACTTGACTTATCAAATGAAGTTTCAAGTGTCAACAATTGAGATGTCGTCAAAATATATTTCTTTCTTAATACGTTTTGTCCATCCTTTCACTGACAAATATGACAAGGAGAGAATCCAATTAAGCATGTTCTTTTGATCCAACCCTCACTTGTTATACAGAAATTTATGGAACCCTGCAATGTCTGAAATTAATATGTTTAAATCAATAATTTAAACATTCTAATTGATATCTTCGTTTCTGAATATTGATGATCTAGCCGACACTTCGACATGAAATGTATGAGTTCTGTTTAGTTAATTGCCTCTTCGGAGGATGCTATGAATTTATTGAACATATTTCACCAATAGAGATACATTTTGACGCGTTTGCAAACAACATTGAGTCTTCTGATTAGGGTCTGCTATGTTCGATTATGGTAAAAAATAGATCACGGCAAAACATCAATTGCTTGTCAAAACAAAAAATAATTGGACAATTCGTAATTATGCTTACACGAATATGCATGAGGTGAAGGGTTAAACGTTGTTTGTCTTATTGCACGGCCCCCACCAGGGGCCGTGCATACTGATATGGTTTGTGAAGTGTGCTCTGGGCTGTGCGTTTCTGCGGTCTTGAAATGTGTAGTTGTTGTTGTTTACTGTGAAACAAGTTTTTATTTATATATATTCATTTATTTTATTTATTTTGATTCATATATTTTTCGCGGCTTATTTATGTCGGGGTTATTTCTTTCTTTTCTGCCAACACGAAGTAAATCTGTATTTACTTCGTGCTGCATGTACCAGTGTCAGTGAAAATGCTAGTGAGTTAGGTATAACGGATTAAAATCACATTCCAAGCATATCTGTCAGCGTGGTGCAGGGGTTATAACGATGGACTAGGAAATGCGAGGTCGTGGGTTCGATCCTCGGTGGAAGCTTCATTTTTTTTCTCTCATATTTTCTTAGCACCCTTAGTATAGGGCGAATCTCTGTTTGTACGTCGATTTCGCGCATTCGCAGTCAACTGGTGGGCAAAAACACCAATAAAAACTTATGTATCCCTATGTAAAGGCTAAGCAATAGTTAGCCTACACATCATTTAACGACTGTGTTTGTTATGAATTGTTGATTTCTGTACATTTACTATATCCTCTGACTATAATGACAATTATGTTTAAGTTCTAAGGATAGATACAACAAGAAGATTGAATTTATCGGCCCTATAACCTTCCAGCTGAACTTTGAAAAAACAAAAACCGATCCCTTGATCTGGCCTTTCTTTGAAATGGGAGACATTCTTATTTATGTGTTTGACATGCCTGATATGTCGAATAATTTAGATCAACAGTATTTAAAATTTTAATTCTCGTTTAATTTTAATAAGATCTTGATATTAAGATATGCAGTCTCATGGCGTTCATAATGTCTTTCTGGCTACTGCACAGTACCGTAGCAGATCTAGTAAAAGTATTTTAGAATAGATCTAGATCATATCAATCTATATTATCTTTAGAACTATAATTTACAATTAACTACCTATTTAAATATATCTAAATCGTTGGGGGTTAATTATGCTTAGCCATAGATCTAATTATTCAAAACATAGTTAGGGAAGCAGTTTAACAAATCAAAATTTTAAACAATTGGCACATTGTTTGGTAGTTGTCATATTAGAAGCATTCCTGTTACGTAATAGTTCATAACTTTGTTGATAAGACAGTGTGTGATCGATGGCAGTTGTGTGATCGCTGACCCTTGTCTCCTGCTGAGAAATTAGGGGATTTACTGACCATCTGGCACCTTTGATCGTTACTATTTTCCTAGGTCTAGTAAGTAAATTAGCAGTATTTCGGCTGAGTAAGTATAATGTAATAATATAGTCTCCAACTGGCTATCACAATTCATTTTCAGTAGTAGTTTGTATACTGTTAAAATCTTTGAATCCGGGAAATAAAAGTACTGACATTTGCAAAATGTAGACCCAGACAATATATACAGCTTATAAACAACCCTCTGACCAGGATATATGTTCATCAAACAGTGTAGATCCAAACCATAATGCTCATTTGTGAACCTCACGATCTGGATCTACACCGTGTGCACTGTGTGCATTTTAAATTGACGACATAATTTTACCAAAACTACATAAAAAACCATATAAAGCGCGTTTCATTGCAAATTCTAGTTCATGTACAACTACTAAATTGTCTATACTTTTGACTTCTTGGTTAACGAAGGTAAAGGAACATTTAAGATTTTACTGTGATAAGACTTATGAAAATTCTGGAATAAATCTCTTCTGGTCTATTAAGAACTCTTCAGAAGTCTTAAACAAACTTAAGAACAAAAGGTATCTTGCATCCACTGTAAGCACGTACGATTTTTCTACTCTGTACACAACTCTTCCTCATGTTTTAATTAAGGATAAGCTTACTAACTTGATCCAGAAAGTATTTGCCCGAGAAAAAACATCATTCTTGGCATGTAATGCTGAAAAAGCTTTCTTTACTGACGAGCAAATGAAGTATTACACCAATTGGACTTGCTCAGAAGTTTGCGAAGCACTAACCTTTCTTTTGGACAACATATTTGTACGTTATGGGAATGCTATATACCGTCAGGTAATTGGTATTCCCATGGGTACGAATTGTGCACCACTTGTCGCAGATTTGTTTTTGTACTGCTATGAGAGAGATTTCATGTTGAGTTTGAATCCTCAATCACAAGAAGATGTTATAAAAGCCTTCAATGATACTTGTCGATATTTGGATGATATTTTTAACTTAGATAACCCTTTCTTTAATGCTCTGATTCCTACAATTTATCCTAAAGAACTCAAATTGAATAAAGCTAACCCGTCCGACAATTATGCAGCGTTTCTTGACCTAGACCTTAAAATTAATAATGGAATGATTTCTTCTAAAATATATGACAAAAGAGATGATTTTGATTTTAATATTGTAAATTTTCCTCATCTTGACGGGGATGTTCCCCGTGCTCCATCTTACGGGGTTTATATATCTCAACTTATTCGTTTTGCTAGAGCTTGTTCATCTATTGACGATTTTAACAGTCGAAATCTCATTTTAACTGAAAAACTGCTTAAACAAGGATATAGATACCATAAACTAAGAAAAACTTTCTCTAAATTTTACTATCGAAATCTCTCGCTTATTGGCAAGTACAAATGTAATCTCAAGGTACTTTTGCGACACGGTATTTCACATCCTGAATTTTATGGTGATGTGATTTACAAACTTCGTAGAATTATTGGACATACCCATTTTCTCACTTTGTTCATCAAATATATAAGACAATTCATTAAAAAGGGATATGATCCTGTATTATTACAACATACTGCATGTTTGGTTGTGAACCCTTTTACAGTTGGCAATCACGCTGGCCTCTTTGCATGTACGCCGACAAGAAAGGTTTAGTACTCTATGAAGGCGACCTCTTAAATCCAGAAATGGAAGGAGAACGTCGGATATCTGTACTATTTCATTTTTGTCGTACCCTTTATTACTTTTCTACAGTTACTCTGTTTGCAGCTCAATCATTGAGTACACTAGCGATAGGTGGATACAGTATGTTCAATTAAATGTTTTTTTGTTATACATGCACTTTACCACTGTATTTGCTGTCGCGGTTGTTGTAGATTAGTCGGAGAGGGGATACGTTTATTTACACTGTTTGTCTTTTAGGATGGGGATGGAATAAGTGTGAGGTTGGGCGCCCATAAACCGGTTTAAACCCCCGGTGACTTTTGTCACTGACCGTTCCAAGGCGGTACTTCCATCTTCCTCCTATTGAATGTTTGTTTTGTCTTTGTGCGTCTCTTGTTGTTTTTTCTACCCATGTACATTTGCTGTTTCCTTGTGTTGCTGTTCGGGCGAGTGTTTGTTCTGTATGTGGTATTTCCTGCATGACTCATTTTTGTACTTTTAGTGCTTTGGTGTGTTTGTACTTCATTCAAGATATGTTCATCAAATAGACAGTGTAGATCCAAAGCATAAAGCTCCATTTTGAACCTCATGGTCTGGATCTACACTGTGTGCAATGTAAACAGACAAACATAAGTTTGTATGGTTGATAAGTGCTGTCAGTGTGTTTGTTATATATTTAGGATAATTATGTTCATCAAATAGACAAACAGTGTAGATCAACAGCATTAGAGTCCATTGCGAACCTCATGATCTGGCTCTACACTGTGTGCAACGTAAATTGACGACATAATTTTAGTGTTTTAGTGTGTTTGTACTACATTAAGGATATGTTCATCAATTAGACAAAAATGTAGATCCAAACGATAAGGCTCCATTTTGAACCTCATGGTCTGGATCTACAGTGTGCACAATAACAATAACAATAACTAACAAAAAAGGGTGGCATTTTTTCCAGTGGCATTTATTCCAGTGGCATATTTTCAAGTGGCATTTTTTCCAGTGGCATTCTTTCCACACACCAAATATTCAACAGGGAAAGGGTTAAAAACCACCGACAACCAACCTTAAGTTACGAATTCGGCTAAAAATGTATACCTGGCATTACCCGGCAACAGAAGTAAAAGTTCCGAAAACGTCGACGCTTTTCACGTGCTTGCAAACAGAGTAGACCCGGATTAGGGTATTCTCCGTATTCTTATGATACAGATCTTTTCCAATACCAAAACATCCTCAGTACATATGCTATTATAAAAAATAATTTAATAAATATTCATGATATCAATATTTCTTACAAGAATAGTCACGGAGTAAAGGGTCCCAGTCAATTTATATGTGTATTACTCTTAATTCTGAGTGAAATTTCACGACTTATGATTTTTTATGAATTTGCAACAATTAACGTTTTTGTTATGATTGGCAGTATAGTATCCTGTGATAGGAACTTTGTGACACATCTTTAGAAATGCATGTACTTTTGTAACTCTAATCAATTATACCCTTTAGACATGGCCCTTTATCAAATACAGTTTTAAAAATACTTGTGTATTTTACCAATATTTAACTTTTTCTGATTATAATTTTGTACTGTGTATTACCCATGCTTTGAAAAGCTTATATCTTTCAATTCCACAGGTTGTCATGCTAAACTGTTGTTATTTTTGTTACATAGTCGGCAAATAGTTTATTGTAGACCTGTCGTGTTATTTGTTGTACAACCGACTCCAAATAAAGATGTTTGTATCGTGTAAATTCATCTTCCAGAATCAATTTTCTGTTCATGTTTATGTTTTACACGTAATATCGATGTAATTGTCATTAACGATTGCACCATAATTGTTTTTTTTATTAATTTTAACAGGAGTTTTCAAAGTGCTGTCAATGTTTCTGTTATTGTTTACATATCAGCTGTCAGTCTTTTTGCCCACCAAGCTTTCCTCGGCTAAGATAACAGGTGCGCGTGATGTCACGGCGATACGCCCTTGTCGTGATTTTGGTTTAAAATCATTTTGTACATACAAATATGTCTTTTGTTTGCATTTTGGCTTTGGTAAAGTTATTTAATTGAGACCTTTTACTCGTGGTTTTGTTGACCGTTTTGCATATTTCACCATTGTGCATGAATGTGCTTCAATTTAAATGTATATCTTATACTAACCTGTTCTTAATTTGGGGACAATATGAGTGAAATAGTCAATGGGCACTGAGTCGACCTATTCGAATAATTTCATGTAGACTGTAAGTACGGAAGTTTGTATGCCTTATGAACATCACTTAATGTGATAATGGTTTCTACGTCAGTGTGTTTCAGCAAATGAATAACATTGATCTGTGACTTAATGTGTATTATTGGTGTCATACACAGGTATTATGCATCGTGGCTATTAAAACATTCCCCCGTTTCTGCTATTAACTTATACATTACAGTCATGTTTCCCAATGTATATGTTAAACGAGTACAAATCATCGAAATTTAGCTGAAGAAATGCGGGTTAGTTCGACTTAAGCGAAGTCGAAGTATCGACATTTGCCTGTATTTTTTCACTGAAGTTTTTGCTTCCTGCTTCAACCAAACCACATGTTTTGACCACTCAATGGAATGATTGCTTCAACATGATTTCATTAAGTAGTCACATCACAGGGGTTTGCATATTAATATAAAAAAGTGTTCTTCAAATGGGCACCTTCTTTCATTTCATACCATACTATTAAAAATTTTTGTTCTTAATGGTTATATATATCTGCACCTGTACAATTGATATAAGCATGTTACATGAATATGCATGTATTCACAGACTCAGTTCTATTTGCACTACGATGCAAACCTCACTATATCCTATTTCAGTGATAAAGTAAATGCAAAAACAGCTAAATCTTTCCATGAATAACTCCTAACTTTAACATCAGTCATGTTTCCTTCCTATAATATTTTTTTATCCCCCCATAACAAATTCTGCTCCGAGTTTTATTCATGAGTCATGCTTATATGCAATCATATGTTAATTGCCATGTTGTTAATTAGTTTATATTTTGTTTTCCTTATACAGTATAACCTGCCTTATCCCACATCCTTCAATACCAACTGTGGATGACGGATAAAGCAGTGTGTCAGTTACAGCAGATATCGCTTAAGTCCAGCTGAACAGTATTCCTTTAGTTGAGTTCAGATAGCTTGAAATCGCTTAAGTCGAACTTACTCTTATTTCAAAGTTAACACGTGGCATAGCCACATTTTAACTCGCAAGTAAGGGTAAGTTCGACTTCAGCGACTTCAAGTTATCGAGGTTCAACTGTATGATATTCAACATTTTGGACCGAACATCATTGTCGAATAAAGCAGGTTTTTTTATTAACCAGGTGTCGGATAAGCCAGGTTATACTGTACATGTATATATATTGTGCTAATGATCAGTAGACTTGCCAAAGAGTGTGATCCTTTATAATGATAGTTATGTTATGTTTGACGAAAATAGAACACAACTCCATATAATATATTTACAGATCATGTATCATATCTTATGTACGTACTACAAACAATTCTATAATCATTATATCACTCCTAGTGCCAAATTTCAACTAGTCTAAGTAACATTCTAATTGTCACCACAGCTTTTGCATAGTTTTTAAACACTGTATTTCAACATTATTCATTGTCTACTTGGTTAAAAACAATTTTTTGTATATCATCTAAAATTCAGATATTCAGTACCCCAAATACAAGTTTGTAAGCCACTTATTTGCAAAAGTTATTGCTCCAAGCTTCAACCCACCCATATGTTTTCACCACTCAGTAAAATCGCCGCTTTAACATGATTCCATTGACAAGTCGTGGCCGAGTGGTTACGGTCACTGTGACTAACAATCACTCACATCCTCACCGCTGTGAGTTCGCGCCCGGTCTGGGCCAGTCCGAAAATTTCAAGTGGGAAAGCTTTCCAGCTGGCTTGCGGAAGGTCGGTGGTTCTACCCAATTGCTGATTTGTACATGAAAAAAGTGTATAAAGGGCATCTGGGGTCTTCCTCCACCAGTAATTAGCTGGACGTCGCGATATGACTGAAATACTGTTAAAAGCGACGTTAAATCGAAATCAATCAATCAATCATTGACAAGTCACATCATAGAGATTTCATACGACCTTTTGGTCCGGTCCATGACTCAAAAAGTATATTACCTAGTCAATAGCTACCAACATGAAACCTCTCATGCGTTTTAGGCCGTGCACAATTCCTTTGCTGCACTCTTGCAGCAATTGCGTACTTGTTAAACTCTTGATATTGCTACATGTTAAAGCATTACATACTTTTCGTATGGTGACGGTCAGTTCCCAACAGAGGCAGTGACTTTTGTCACTGACCGTTCCAAGGCGGTGCTTCCATCTTCCTCCTATTGTATGTTTGTTTTGTCTTTGTGCGTCTCTTGTTGTTTTTTCTAGTTATGTACATTTGCTGTTTCCTTGTGTTGCTTTTCGGGCGAGTTTTTGTTCTGTATGTGGTGTTTCCTGCATGACTCATTTTTGTACTTTTAGGTCCTATATGTATTATATTTTTGATATTCTTTTGTCAGATCTATGACATCAATTTAAAGAAGAAAGGTTTGAACTGCGGATATGTATTGTGTTTGCTGGATCATTGTTTACAGACACTAAGAATTGACTACTAAATTGAACATTTGCAAACATAAATCAGTAAATATTCAACCTTTTATACAAAAAAGCTGCCTTGAACACCATAAAATGCAAATGCTAGAACACATTATAGTCCAATTCAACAAAACCGTTGTCTGTTACATGTCACGCATGTCATAAATTCATTTTATGAGAAAATCGGTTAATTATATAACATTGTGGAAAGAAGTTCTAACTTTTAAAGAAAACATACACTTTAAATGGAAACCTTCTTATGTTCTACTCAATATAACTCGAAATACATTTAAATAGCACAGCGTACGATGATTGTTTACGAATGTTTACAAAGCGAAGTGGGTTTTGTTGAATCAGCCCACTTTACATCACCGTCTCATGAAACGGTGGTAACAAAACAACAAAAGCAATAAAACAAAATAATATCAATTGCTTTGACGTATTCCTCGCGTTAGAAATACATGTATAGTATGTGTCATGCAGAAAACATCACATACAAAACACACAGTCGTCCGAACAGCACCGCATACAAATCACACAGTCGTCCGAACAGCACCACATACAAAACACACAGTCGTCCGAACAGCACCACATACAAAACACACAGTCGTCCGAACAGCATCACATACAAAACACACAGTCGTCCGAACAGCACCGCATACAAATCACACAGTCGTCCGAACAGCACCACATACAAAACACACAGTCGTCCGAACAGCACCACATACAAAACACACAGTCGTCCGAACAGCACCACATACAAAACACACAGTCGTCCGAACAGCACCACATACAAAACACACAGCTGTCCGAACAGCACCACGACAAAATATATATGTGATAATATTTTATATCTATAAATAATTTCTAACTTTATAACCCATTTAAAACAGAACCCCCATCAACAAAATATAATCATATAGTTATCTAATACACTGTAAATTGACACCTGCAACTAGATTAAACCTCTAATTAAAAGTCATATCAGAAAAATGACAGTATCAATATTAATTAGGCGATTGTTTATAAGTTTTCTATGAATAAGGGCCGTTTTGACCATGACAAAAACGGAAGAAATCAACGCGTGGTGGTGTTTTTGATACACTTTATCTCAAAATGATTGATCAAAAGCAGCCACGAAAGACAGCACAGTCCATGTTCAATCTGGATATGTCTTTGCTGATTATTGATTTGGGTCTTAGTGCAATTCGTCTCAACTCAAACCGATGATGAATGGCATATACCTGGCGGTAACCATGTACGTTACGTAGCCGTTCAAACTAACACACGGGTGAAAACAAACATGCGGTTATACAGACAGTTTCAGAATCGATGTAATTGTGCCCCACATACGCTTACCAAACGTTACAATGACAACAAAATAATTCGGCTACATTTAAGAATATGTGTATGTATCTTATGAATACATGAAACATGCAGGTATAACTATATATATATATGTATATCGAAATGTCAAGAAGTGAAAATATAACAGTACCTTTTCCGAAACTTTCCGTACATCCCTCATACATACAACACTATAGCAACAAACTTTCAGAAATATATATATATACACATACAGCCTTTCTGATTTGGAATGATTTGTTGCAAATTATTTTTTCTAAATATCCAGTTGTTAATAGTTGTATAATTATACACTTCAGAAAAAATTAAAACGTACAAAATGTTCTTTTTCACATATGCTAATCAATCGTTTATACGATAGAAAATTGGTGATATCATATTAACTATTGGTGATGTCATATTAACTATCAATTTCAGTAACAACTGGTTCACTTTCTATTTATTTCGCTTTTATATTGTTCTCACTGCTTATAGAAAATGACAAACAATACTGTTCGAATGCACACTGTGATGATATTTGATACGCTCGCCTGAGGAAACAATACTCAAAACAAGATTGAGATTTATCTCAACACCCAATCACACTCTACCAAGGGTTCATTTGGTCTCGCCTATCACCACTGTTATTGGCTTAAAGTATCATATGTTTTCTAAGTTTATTTTGTTACTCTAAACAGGTAATATACATGTAAGTAACATAAAATGAAGATTTTACGTGACGTCACATGATGTCATATGTTACATGAAGTCATATACTTGAAAAAGAAGTTAATATAGTGTGAAAGTAGGACATCCTTCGAAAGCAAAAGTAGCAATGCTAAAAGAGAAAATTGCAGCCTGTTCATGAGCAGCAATTAAAAGTGCAACACTACTGTACTCACGCCCCCTAGCGCCGGCTTAAGCTAATAACATCGAAACTAATAACATCAAAACTGATCCCGAAGGACCAGAAAGTATAACGACACTGGAAATGAAGTACTGGGCGACTTTTTAACGGCCGCCACACACACACTTAATACCTGCTGTTGTGAAGTAAATATAGTCTGAAAGATTAATCAGGAAAAGACACACACACAACGCAACCAACAGCAAAACCCAATCAGAAAGCAAGCATCACATCCACACAACCACACACACATACTCATGCGCGCGCGCGCACACGCACGCACGCACGCACGCACGCACGCACGCACGCACGCACGCACGCACGCACGCACGCACGCACGCACGCACGCACGCACACACACACACACACACACACACACACACACACACACACACACACACACACACACACACACACACACACACACACACACACACACACACACACACACACACGAGACGAAAACATAAAACACAAACAAAAGCACAAACACAAAGGCACAAAGACACCCAACAAACACAAAAAACAAGGGTGACAAAGAGAGTACCGCCATGATTTATGTTAAAAAATGTAATGAAAACACAAGACGCTACCACTACCAAAACAACGATAGTCCAAAGGAAGTTCAATGCAATATGCTAAAAGGTTCGGCATCTTTCGAGAAGGAGGTTTGAGAATTTTGCTGGTTAAATGTACAAAAATGAGTCATGCAGGAAACACCACATACAGAACAAACAGTCGTCCGAACAGCAACACAAGGAAACAGCAAATGTACATAACTATAAAAACAAGAGACGCACAAAGACAAAACAAACACACAATAGGGGGAAGATGGAAGCACCGCCTTGGAACGGTCAGTGACAAAAGTCACTTAGGAGGGGTTAAACCGGTTTATGGGCGCCCAACCTCACACTTATTCCATCCCTACCCTAAAAGACAAACAGTGTAAATAAACGTATCCCCTCTCCGACTAATCTACAACAACCGCGACGGCAAATACAGTGGTAAAGTGCATGTATAACGAAAACATTTAAGTGAACAAACTGTATCCACCTATCGCTAGTGTACTCAATGATTGAGCTGCAAACAGAGTAACTGTAGAAAAGTAATAAAGGGTACGACAAAAACGGAATAGTACAGATATCCGACGTTCTCCTTCCATTTCTGGATTTAAGAGGTCGCCTTCATAGAGTACTAAACCTTTCTTGTCGGCGTACATGCAAAGAGGCCAGCGTGATTGCCAACTGTAAAAGGGTTCACAACCAAACATGCAGTATGTTGTAGTACTACAGGATCATATCCCTTTTTAATGAATTTTTTAACATATTTGATGAACAAAGTGAGAAAATGGGTATGTCCAATAATTTTACGAAGTTTGTAAATCACATCACCATAAAATTCAGGATGTGAAACACCTTGTCGCAGAAGCTCCTTGAGATTAGATTGGTACTTGCCAATAAGCGAGAGCTTTCGATAGTAAAATTTAGAAAAAGTTTTTCTTAGTTTATGGTATCTATATCCTTGCTTAAGCAGTTTTTCAGTTAAAATGAGATTTCGACTGTTAAAATCGTCAATAGATGAACAAGCTCTAGCAAAACGAATAAGTTGAGATATATAAACCCCGTAAGATGGAGCACGGGGAACATCCCCGTCAAGATGAGGAAAATTAACAATACTAAAATCAAAATCATCTCTTTTGTCATATATTTTAGAAGAAATCATTCCATTATCAATTTTAAGGTCTAGATCAAGAAACGCTGCATAATTGTCGGACGGGTTAGCTTTATTTAATTTGAGTTCTTTAGGATAAATTGTAGGAATCAGAGCATCAAAGAAAGGGTTATCTAAGTTAAAAATATCATCCAAATATCGACAAGTTTAAATCTTTTGAAACTAAAATGAATGTGATTAAGGCGCGAGATATGTTACGTGGTAAGACTGTCAGAGTTTCAAATGACCTGACATACGTGCAGAGAGAAGGGTTGAAACGATTAAATCGTTGGGGAAAAACAGGGTTCTTAAACCCATTTGCTCCCAGTGGATTCTTCCATGTTTATATATTTGATTTGTCCATTTTTTTTCTAAGGGATGTCTGGTCTAAATTTTCATTTTTATTTTGTTTTATATTGAGTTTCCTATAAGCAAACATTATTATGCGGCGTCTGATCAGAGTCTACACTGTGTGCTTTCGTCCAATATATGGGATCGTGGGAGCAAATGGGTTAAAATGATCAGTTGTTCGTTTGCCCTAAATGGACACAAGGTAATGGTCCTGATGGTCAACGCACATTCCGCCAGGCTGCGCGTAGACAATTGAATTCACATACGGACGATGCTTTATCACATGGGATAGTAATGGTTTAAACGATAACCTGTGTGACACTGATCTGTTGGAATTCGTTAAATGTTTTGACTGTATATGTCTTCAAACATTGTTGAGCGATATTACTAGTATAAATCATTGCTTGACTGGATATACATGTCATTTTTGTCCAGCCAAATTCCCTAACCCAGGGGGTAGAAATATGGGCGGAGTAATTGTTTTTATAAAAGAGAAGTATGATCAGATTGTAACTAGAATATGCTTGAATTTTGACAGTGGCATTGTAATAAAATTTGACTATGGATGTTTTAATATTCGACACATATTACATATGCTGGTGTTCATTTCACATGTCGCATAGTACAGGAAGAGGAGATCCCATCCATAGTGAAGAGTCCAATAAAGTGCCTTGGCAAGTGGTTTAACGCTAGCTTACAGGACCGAGACAATGTCAAGTGGGGGACAGTCGGAAGAAGATTGATTGATGCGGACTGCCAGGCAATTTCAAGACTTGGCTCTACCAGCACGCGCCTTACCTTCACGCCTGATTTGGACATTGATGCTGTATCAGGTAGGCGCCGATACGTGTAAGCGCTGGAGAGAATTAACAATCGACACATCAGAAAGTGGTTAGGAGTTCCCCAAGCATGGCCAACATTGGATTCTATGGGAAGAGCAATATACTACAGCTCCCACTATCTTCCATGGTAGAAGAGTTCAAGGCAGTAAAGCGATACTTGTAGTGACGCTGAGAGATTCTCCGGAACAACTTATCCGTGAGGCAGGGATCATTACACGTTCTAGCAAGAAATGGTCAGCAACAGAGGCTGTGAGCCAGGCAGAGGGTTCACTCAAGCAGAAAGACAGGATGTCCTTCCGCCTCAGGTATGTATATGATCGCCTTCCATCTCCAGCGTACCTATGCCGATTGGGACTCACATCTAACTGCAAGTGCAGCCTTTGCAAAGAAACAGGCACCTTAGGAGCATGTCCTGTTATCCTGCTCAACAGCACTGTCACACGGCAGATACAGATGGAGACACAACTCAGTCGTCAGGGAGCTAGCTAAGTGAAAGAGAGAAAGAAGATCAAGGAAGCAAAATCCCATTGTAGGCCCATTGCCTTCGTCAAGCCGGGTGAGTCTGGAAAGGGACATAACCCACAACAAAACATCAATCCTCAGTGGCACAGCAGGCTGGAACATAGAAGTTGATCTTGTGAAGAGGCTTGTGTTCTCAGACATCCCTGTGGGAATACATTGTACTGTTGTCCAAGACAGGGAAGAAGTTCATCGTTGTAGAGCTAACAGTACAATGGGAAATAAGATTTGATGAGGCCTACTAGAGGAAAAGAGCAAAGTACACATAGCTTTTAGACCTCTGCAAGCAACGAGGCTGGCGCACATGACATTTCCCGTAGAAGATGGCAAAAGGGGGTTCTGTGCACAGTCTATGTGCAGTCGAATCTACTTGTAGGGGTAGAGGGAAGGTTATCCAGAGACTTGACCAAGCTGCTAAGAGCGCCTCAAGTTGGCTGTAACTGAAGCGTGAGAAGAGCTGGCAGCAATCAAACTGATGACGCTCATCAAGTAGGCTGTGACACGCAGTGACTGATTATCACTGTGGGTGCACCGCCACGAGGATGTATTTGGATATAAAAGAGTCGAGCCACCTTGTGAATGGATGCTTCTAAGCTGATGATGCTGGTTGAGGAGCAGTCTAGAGACTGTATTAAGCAAACATGCACTATTTCAAATTGGTGTTATATAACGAGAACCAAACAACGAAGCAATGTATAAACCTAATACAGTCTGAAAGCTGGAGATCCTTCGAAAGCAAAAGTAGTCCCATTTTACGATAGATTGTAACACTGAAATGATAATTTCTGTTTCGAGTCTGCGATAATTTCGGCTGTCCGATTAGGAATTGATAGGAAGATAAACATGTATGCAATATATTCAAATTTCAGTTTGAAAAGGATTTAAATGATTCAGACTGATAAGAGTACAATGTATATTGCATTGTCGAATTATTTCAATATTAACACGTGCATGTTCATGTAATTTTGAATATTAATGGGCTTAATTTTATAATGGCACGCGACGTTTTAGTCATAGAAGAAACTGTAGAATCAAAACTTTATTACAACAGCAGATGTTCAGTGCTTGTGTGGCGGCCGTAAAACGTCGCCCCGAACTTCATTCTCAGTGTTGTTATGCCTTCTGATCATTCGAGATCATGAATTTCAGTACTTCTTGTTCTGAAATACCGCTTAAGCCGGCGCTAGGGGGCGTGAGCAGTGTTGCACTTTCAATTACTGCTCATGAACAGACTCAATAAAACCGAATCTGCAATTTTCTCTTTTTGTGTTGCAATGTTTGCTTTCGGTGGATCACCTCCCTTCAGAATTTATTATGTCATCAGTAAACAGACCTGATGACATGGTTCCTCCAGGGTCTAATTTATTTGCAAAGGCGTTAGAGGGCATTTTCGTGGAATAAAGGTTTAAACATACACCAATTTTATTAACCATTTGCTTGCTAGAATCGCATATGCACATAAATTATGAGTAGACCCAGATTAGACAGTTCCTACAGAACCTGTCATAATCACGATCTACTCAATGGAATAATATACAATTTCTACAATGTCTGCCATTGCCGAATATGCCCTGATTTACACATCATATTGAAAATTTAGCCAGTTACTACGACATATTTATTAAGTCATCGGCTTTTGAATGAACAGTAATTAGATTAAGGTTAGATTAAAATGGAATGGAATTGATTTGCGCGTTCACTTAACCCTCGTCCTGCTGAAATAGTAACCCTGATCTGTGGAAATGTTTCTTTACGATTCAGTCATGCTTTTGAGAAGCTATTGTCCGAATGTAAAACAACTTGGCAAAATGACGAGACTCTGTGTCTCATCTGTTCTAATCCGGTTGCAAATGCCAGTAATATTGTGTTTAGCGTCATAATGGATCATTCTGCCAAGTTCTTGCAATAGCAGTCGAGCTTGTGAATGCGGCTAGGAAAACACGAGATGTTTACAAACATCCATACATTGAATGTTTTACACATGATGACACATATTTACGTCCCACTTTGGCACAACATAATGTATTATCCGTATGAAGTAAATTAATTGCCCCAAAGTTCATGAGAATGCTCAGGTTTACCAGTCATGTGACATAACCAGAAAACAGAGTACAAGTTAAATATTCTAAAATCACAATTGGTTTGCACCGCAATGTGAGTTTATATTGACGATAGATTTCTAGCTGCCTTTAATTATTGAAACTATTACGATATCATTTGTCAATTTAGCTATAGGCAGCCCAGTCGATCCGTAAATATGCCTCAGCAATAACACATGTCAATGATCTACAGGAGCTTTCAACATTACTTTCGACCTGCATTAAGCTGTGAACTTGATACATGTACATTGTTCAGATCAGAAATTAGATAACTCGAACGTATGTTATCTCGAAAAAATTTATATGGTCCCTTGAGGTTCGAGATATCGAAGTTCAACTGTATGTTTTGAACACTTCAACATTGCTTGAAGGAGCTTTGAAGGTGGAATAATTATGCTTGTTTATTTAAGCAATTATGTATAACTCTTCACTGAAAATACATACGAGATATTCGAAACGACTAAAGATGACACTAAAGATATCTTGCAGTTGTCATGATAAATCCGCGGATTGGATATTATCAAACTTCATTTGCTATTCTTTGTTCGACTTACGAAGAATTCCTGTCATTCATGTCATTGTACAGCTCCTGTCAATCTCTTTGTTCTCTGTTGCATTTTTCACCATTATATATTCTGCTGAAGGAACAGTGGGTCACAATGCCTATTAAGTTCACTTTAGGCATAGTAGGGTCATCAATTACACAACACTCGACCTATGATGGACCTCAGTTGGACATGCAAAGAAACGGAACAGAGGTATGCTGGCACGAAAAAAAGGGAATGAGGCCCAGACAACTGTCGAAATTTGTTCAATCGTTATCTTTCGGTGATCCACCTGACACCAACGTAATACATTGTGGAGGTTATACCACTGGGTCTACCCCAGTTTTGAAACTAAGGATTGGTATGTTGGAAGAGTTGGTTTTGATCCGGTCTTTGGTACCTGTAGTCCTGATTGTGTGATCTCAAATTCTGCCAAAACTCGAATGGTTGATGTGAACAGTCACATTTCTCATTTAATCAGGTTAGGGATATAGAAAACTAGAAATGTGTCTATAGGATACTGATGCCCCCACTTCAGACTTTGGTCACAGAAACGAAGGGCCATAATCATATATGCAACGACTGAAGCGATTTATGCCATTTTTGCAAATAAAGGGCTGCAACTCCTAAAAGACTAGAGCAATTTACATGGCTATCAAACTTAACCAATATATAATGGTCACAAACATGTGTGTAAAGTTGATCACCCATTTTCAGAATATTTGGTCAGGATTGGACAACTACTTTCCAAGAAAGAGCCCAGACAATATATATTTTAAAGTCATTTTTGAAAATAAAGGGCTGCAACTCCTAAATGATTTAAGCGTTTTACATGGCTATCGAATTTGACCAGGATATAATTGCCACAAACATGTGTGTAAAGTTTGGTCAGCATTGGACAAATAATATCCAAGAAATAGTCCAGACTTGATATTTTTAAAGTCATTTTTGCAAATAAAGGGCCGTAACTTGATCAAGATAAAATAGGCACAAACATGTGTGGAAAGTTTGGTGTCGATTGAACAAATACTATCTAAGATAGAGTCCGGTCAAATTATTCTAGATGTGCATACGGAAGTACGGACGGACGTACGGACGGACGTACGGGCAAGAGCAACCCTAAATGCCACCATTTTGAGGGGGCATAGAAATGAAATAGCCACTGAGGTTATTGGTCAAGATGAACGGTTTATGAAATACCAAATATTACAGAGGAAGATCATTTGTGTTGACTCGGTGCATTTTTCAGATAAGGACAACAATTTATTCTTACATAAGGAAGCATTGCAACGCTTTCTAATATCGGATTGTGTTGCATTTACTTCTAAATGAACTGGTCTAATGTTAATATGAGTGAAAATAACAAATGACTGATAATGTGTGATGACTGTTAATGTGTATAGTGATAATGTGTAATGAAGTAATAGCCGGTAATTTGGATATTGATAATGTGTGACTATAATGATAATGAGGTCTGATATATCAAACAACACTTGTGGTTGCGTCGGCCAACTAGCTGTCAAAATACAAGAAGAACATGACACTTACAGAATTTATATAACAACAAAAAAATACATAGGAACATCATCCAGTCGTATAGGCAATAACGAAGGATAATCCTAGATGGGTAAATAATATAGCAGGTTCAGTACAGCATGAAACCTAAACTAAACCAAACATAGTAAATGATACTTTCTGAGATTTTCGGTGAAAAATCAACCATTAGTTATTGTATATGTGAGATATATATGGATATTGTCTAAACGAACTACAAGACACATCAACAGCACATACGCATATCCGACTTATATAAGGCTGAGTGAACCCAGTGGACTGGCACCCACGCTGCCTCCCGGCATAGGACTGGAATGCTACCACTTCAAGCACTTCCAACGGGATCCCTGCCCCGTAGTTCAATACAATAGACTTATTCTATAAAATAAAAAGACATGATAAAGCTAATGAGGTAGAAAATGAGACTTGCTGAAACGAAATACAATGCTGAGTATGCATGTAACAATTAATATACAAAACATATTCGTATTAAATTCTTTACCATAACATATTATATTGTAGGGTATCATTGTAGATGTACAATTAAGAGAAACAATGGTATCAATGGACTGGAGGCCGACCAACCCAACATAGGTAAGCCTGACAGTCCCGTTCTCGCTGCAATTAAAACCTGGCATCATCCGACCCGCTGTAAGAAGGTTAACATCAGGACCCATCCACCAGAAGGGCATGTAGCAACGAAAGCTTGCGTGTCCCCAGTTCATGGATGCCATTGTCATTATTATAACTTTAACCAATATACATATACTGACAGTACAATTCAGACACATGCATTTTACATTCCTTAACACTTTTTATGGAGTAAACTGTTATAAATATACAAGCTTTGCAAATGAGATTATTACATCTAACAGGATTTAACCATATACTGCAGAAATTTCAACCTATAACGGTTGCAATATCTTTTAACCCTTCGCTTGCTATTCACGTCAATATACCTACCTGTAAATAGTGAAGACCCATATGAGACAGCTCCTGCAGGATCTCTCTCATCAGTGTCTGCACTATTTACAAGTTGATTGTGCAACCAGTGTACTCCACAGCAGTGATTGCACAGAGAAATAATTGCAGACAGTGAAGATATATGTAATTATACAACAGGGCATGGGTAAAGAAGAAGAACTGGTTTTTTCTTTTAAAAATCAGCAAGAAAAGGGTTAAGAGAAAATTGCAGCCAAGAAATTTCGTAACCTAAACTATAGGCGGCTGCATGATAAACAGACCGTATTCTATTAAGCCTATATTAGATATAAGTTTCCTATGCAGGGCATTTCGTAAATGGTCATTGCAAGAACAGTGGAGACTTTTGTGTATTACAATATTTTCTGTAAAAGAAGGACACAGATTGCAGTGTTCCGGAAATCTGGATGGCATTATCTTTGGTAATATATACATTGCTGTGTAACAAACTGCTAACGAGTCGGGCTTAAGGCGGGCGAAACGCCACAGGTAAACAAGCACAGAGTCAGGAAACACATAGCTAAATAGTCACCTGGTAACATAGTGTCTAATTTGTATGAACGTTGGTCAGTTACCGATTTAAAAACATATATTGATGGAAAATCAGAAGTGACCACAATGTTCAAGATACTTGAGGAGTTCGTACTTGTGTAGCACATTGTAAATGTTAGTTATGAACCCACCTGTTGAACCATCACATTATCGAAACAGTCTGTTAACAAATATATGTTTAGCTAAATAATGACAAGGTAGTCTGCAGAGTTGAAGAATTGAAGTTTTATACATGATCAATCAGCGTTTGGATAGGGAAGCTACCTACGGCATGGAAAGCGATATCAGTGTTTACATATGAGGGAGGCTTCTGTATATGCATATGCAGAATGGTGAGCCCTTGCTAATTCTTTTTGTAGAATTGGTTTGTTAAGTTTTGTAAAACTGTTTGACATCCTGATTGCATTTTGGTAGACAATTATGAAAATGTAGTAGATGAAAAACTCGGCAAAAATAATTTGCTCAGCAGGCTAAAGGTTAAACTAAATTAAAACTTTTTGTTCGTTCATCTTTCCAGTCTAGACACATTCTAGTTTCCATCAAGGGACATGATAATTAAGACAACTGACACTTAATTATAAAGTAAAACCGTATAAGCGTAGTACTGAAATAGCTACCAATGTCGGTCTTTATAACAGGTTTCAACTGTATGTAGGACGGAAGTGGTGCAGAGAAGTGCTTTCTGCACGACGTTCTTTCTGTATAAAACAGCCACCAGTCCAGCAACATCTCAATTCTACCTTGAAAATTGTCCGTTCAATGTGGTTTCACTGGAATAACAATAAAATTTGTTTCGAGATCTTGCCATAAGGTCCCCATTCATACTGAGTGTCAATCCTGCCACTCTATTGCGACTGTTTCGAAACTTTCGAATACCTCCCAATGTTCGAACATAAGACATGCCTTGATTTTGCATACTGAGTGCTATTCAACACTGCCTACTTGAATTGTTATTACAAAGAGGCGTCTAATCAGGTTCGGTACTGTTTGGCACACACGAGTTTCTACAGTATTTTATATACATCATATCAAACGGTATCATTACTAATCAAATACTGTGAAAATGACAATAAGTTTAAATTGGATAAAACTATCATCATGTCATTAAGGCTCGTTTTGTCATCGTTTATGACTCTGTATGTGGAAATAAACCACTTTGAAATGATGGATAAAATCAAAGAGGCACCAGACAAGAAATGTCAGACCGGTATCAGAAGTATGCTGGTGTCATAAATACATTTTAAACCTACACTAAAGAGCTAGAATCCTGAACATATGTATGACAAATGTCTGAAACATCTAAACATCTGCAGGGTATTTTTTGGACGTTGAAAAACATGTTTCTATTTCCGGACGTATTTTACTGTTTATAAGAAGGACTTCCCTATGGCGTCTTAGACAATAATGTATACCCTAATTAATGTACATAAAACAATATAATTATATAAAAACTGTAGCTTGAAATACATAACATTATAACACGCAAGAGCTACAGTTTTAACGAACACAAAGTCATTTCTATTCATATTCATTTCCAGAAAATACGCCTCCAGGGATTGGGTAATTGAGACAGTGTAGATGCAGACATTGCACTTAATCAAGCTGAATTGTACAATTATGTAGAAAGATGTTAACCTCGGACAAAACAGTTTTTGTGTTTAACCATTTTCCTTTAATAATTATAAGTATATATAAATTACAATGAAAATGGCGATTCTCATAGGACAGAACGCAGTCGCAATCTCTCTTAAGACACACATCGATTGCCAGTTTTCCCAGAACAATCGACGATTCTACTAGAACTCCAACAGCAATCTATCCTAGGATAATCGACGATTGTACTAGGATAATCAGCGTTTCTAATTGTACCAATTTCGATCGCAATCTGTCCTAGGACAATCGGCTATTGTACTAGTACAGACCCTTATCCTATCTAATTTACAGATATCATGTTAAAATGAAAGAAACAAGAACGTCTTACAAATCCTGCGTTTACATAGATTTCCAAAATTACAAATACAGCAAGACAATCGATACACAGAACCTATTAACAGAACACACTCAGCTTTTTGTCTATATAACAAATAAATGAACATAAAGTCTCTGGATCAAAGCTATTCATAAATGCCAATCAGGTCAAACGTAGATGGCAAGCGAGGTAATAAAAGGTTAATAAAAAGAGTTAATAAAATAAATTGTAAAACTAATAGTTTAAACACGTCATTATTCCAACCAATAATTAAAAAACTTCATTTATATTTATTATCACATATTAACCCTTTGCTAGATAAACATTTATGAAAGAATGTATAACATCTTCAATATTCTCTGACAGAAATACATGTACATACTATATATTTTAATAAGAAAAATGAAGAAAATATTCCAAAATATGGAATTAATATAATACATAACTACTTGAAATGTTCTAATCTAATATTTCGACCACTAAGGGCCTATTTCAAAGATTATCATGATAATCTTTGAAAAAGGCCCTTAGTGGTCGAAATATTAGATTAGAGCAATTCAAGTATTTATGTAAGAAAAATGTATCAGATACTGTAGGACAATTATGAAATAATTTATAGCATCGTGACCTGGGACTACTCAGTTTGTAAATGTGGCTAAAGGCATCGGTATGAGGGAATGGGTTAACAAGAAACTTAACAATCAGGATGTTGTTTTCTCACGCTACTTATTTTATCAAAGTTTGAACCTGAACAATACAGAAGAATCTCTTAATACAGGACACATACAAGGTTCTTGCCGTAACGATGTTTGAATTTGATCATTTGATTATGATGACATCCAGTTTTAAAATTATTCACAATTGATCGTTAATTATTTAAATATTGTCTTTTGATTATGAAGACACAATCATCGAAATCATTCACACTTGATTAGGTATTCACAAAAAAATCAGATCCAGGTTATAGGAGTCCTCTGCACCGTTTGTAATTTTAAGTTACAACAAGTTCAAGCATTTCATATTAAGTGGACTCTGTAGATAAACACTGATGGGCTATTCCACTCTGAAAATTCGGGGTTAATAGGCTTAAACATAAACATGGTTAACCCTTCTCTTGCTGAATTTTAAAATACAGTTCTCTTTCTTTACCCATGCCCTGTTGTATAATTACATATATCTTCACTGTGTACAAGTATATCGCTGTGCAATCACTGCTGTGGAGTACATTGGTTGAACAATCAACTTGTTAATAGTGCAGACCCTGACGAGACAGCTCCTGCAGGGTATTCACTATTTACAGGTAGGTATATTGACGTGAATAGCAAGCGACGAGTTAAGAGGCGGCTTCTTATGCACAACACTTATGGCTGCAAAGAAAGTTTCTACTTCAAGGGCAAACCATTAGTCCATGAGCCAGTAGGGTTGGTCGGTTGGTTGGTAGTACTTGTATATCCTTGACAATTTTTGAACATGTTTAAAATTTGACCACGGATCAAACAACCGTAGTACAGCCTTACTAAGCCGTATTAGAACGTACTGATCCGTTTTTAGTTCGTACTAAAACCGTATTAATCCGTACTTTTTACAGTGCACATGCCCTGAAAAGTGTCGTTCCGTATTAAACAGTGTGATTTTCGTATTAAACCGTGTCGTACCGTAATAATCCGTATCACTTACCATAGGTACGTTAAAACCCGTAGTAACATCGTTGTGTGCATCCGTATCGGACTACGGAAATTGGCATTTCCGTGGTCATTCATGAGATTTAATCCGTAGTGGAACCAGCGAGGTGATCCGTGAATGTGTGACCTAGGCATGACACGGTTTAATACGGAAATAACACGGTTTGATATGGAACGACACTTGTCTGGGCGTGTGCACTGCGGACGAACAACGGTTTGCTACGGTATAAGTAAGAGTTAGTACGAATAAGATTGGTCTATTACGGAATAGCACGGATGTACTACAGTTGTTTGATCCGTGGTCAACTTTTAAACATGTTCAAAAATTGCCACGGATATACAAGTACTACTACGTATGATTACGGCTAAAATGCAGAAAGCTACGGATATACAAGAATTACTGCGCATGACTATATGTATACTGAAAATTACGGACTAGCACATATTGCCACGAGTGATGCCGGATCGTATCTGTAGCCAATCCAGTGTCAAATCCGTGAATGTGTGGCCGTCAAAACCCGTTGTCACACCTTTGCGTGCATCCGTATCGCACTACGTAAATTGGCATTTTCGTAGTCATCCGTGAGATTTAGTCCGTAGTGGAACCGGCGAGGTTATCCGTGAATGTGTAACCTAGGCACAAATCCATGTACATGTTCATCTTTAAGTTGGTAATTAGTTGTAATGAAATCAAAATCATCCCGTTTGTTATACTTTTGAGGAAATATATACATTTATAAGGGACATGTCTAAGTCTAAAAATTGTTTGTTTTAGTTTGTTGTAAGTTCTTTGTGTATAGTGAAGTAAACATAACATCAGCATGGTATATCAGTGTTAGATGTGTCGTCAAACTATCGACGTGTTTACCTCGAGATATCCAGATATACGGCACCCCCATGACGCACAAAACACACCCAGAAGAAGAGTGGAAGATTGGCACTTTTTGAGTTGTTTTTCTAAAACAGATGTACTACGGAATTATCGTAAGATTATCACAAGAGTCTTACATTGTTCTTTAAGTTTGGTTAAGCAAGATGTTAAGCGTTTTGTTACATCAGCTCTCATTATATTTGCACTTCTCAGCTTGACTGGTACAGGCTAACACAGGCACAAGTAATGACGCAGTTTGTAAACACGTCAATAAAATCCATGTATACAACCTCATCATCGGGAAATTACGTTTCATTGGTTTGGTTGGTTCTGCGTCAGAGTTTTAATGCAACATGTCTCAAAACTATGAACATTTAATAGCTATAAAATAGCAATTGCCAAAAATAAAATATACAACCCTTTCCAACCGCCGCCATTTTGTTACATTGGGTACATGATAATCTACAGTTTAACTTAATTTGGCCTAAAATATTTTTATTTTTCAAAATGTCATACATAGTGCATCAAAATTGGTACCCTCTTTGATAATTCATTTTTTCAGAAAATTATTATTATGAAAATACGGATTATATCAAGCAAACTATTTATTCTGAAGTTAACAATTTTACTGATTCCAAAGAAAATCACACAAGCGATTAGCAGTATGGGGTAGTGGATCCTGTCTTGTGTAGGAAGTATGACCATGTTGCAATCACGTGAATTAAACAAAAATAGTGTGGTACAGCGGATGTATATGTGTTTTCATTGAACTCTAAGATTTAAAGGTTTTTGTAAGGTAAGTTACTTTTAGGATTAACCGGAAATACATTTTTTGGTGCTCACGTTGAAGCAAATAACTATTTCAACCTTTCCAGGGAGAGAAACTGTTACCCTCTGTGTGAATGACGTGACCCATTTCTATTTCTATTTACAACAAAAGGTATGACGTTATATAGCTTTGTTTTTAATTAATCGACGAATCAAAGTAGGTGCTTCATTGTTGTTCCGCGCCACAATAGGTACCGATATCTTTATTTGATTTTTTAGCCGTTCCATACAGTATCGCGTAAAATTCACCCCATTTATCAGTGCTATACTTGATGTCTCATCTGGATCCAAACTGTTTGCAAATGTGAAGGATAGTGTGTATAGTTTGTTACGAACGTAGAATTAGATTAACCATTGCCAGAGTATGTGAATGAAATAATAGAACCTCACCACTTCTGCAACTCCTAAAATCATACAACACGGCTCTATAAGACAGGCGATGGAAACAACATTTACGTACGTTATAAACAACATACATGTACATGTAATATTTACCTATAGTAGTAAATACGAGGCAGTTACTGACATGATCGAATGCATGTAGCACGTAGTAGACTATGGACGTATCTGTTTAACTCTCGCCGTTTTGATGCCGGGTGGGAATCTTTGCAAATATTTTGGATCCAGATGAGACAGTGAGTAATTATTATCATCAGGATCCAAACTGTTTGATAAATGTAATTTGAAGACATTTTAAACGAAACGAAAGATACGTCTACTGAAAACTGAAGTAAACGACACATGTTTTGCCGACGACATCATATGGTAGTCAATGGGTTTAACCATTCAACCCTTTCACGACTGTTCTGACAGTTGCAAACAGTGTAGACCCAGATCAGTGGATATTTACATGAACCCCCTGGACTGTTTGGTCTTGCAAGTTATCCAATTTCATGCTATATGGACTCGTGAAACAATGCACTTGAACATTCAGCATTCAAGGGTTTAAAGATATGCATGTATGCACATTGAATGTAGTAGTGTGTTACTAGTTAGATGTAGTAGTTTGTAGTTAGATGTAGTAGTATGTTACTAGTTAGATTTTGTAATTTGTTACTACTTAGATGTAGTAGTTTGTAGTCAGATGTAGTAGTGTGTAACTAGTTAGATGTAGTAATTTGTTACTAGTTAGATGTAGTAGTTTATTACTAGCTGATACCACAATTAAATAAGTGGACACTCCTTGGATACTTCTGGTTACAAAGCCAGTTAATAACCTCACAGTCTAGTGATCATTCGACCATCAAGTTTATAGATTAGGTCTACGCTTTGTAAATACTAAAGTGTCCGGCTAATGTATTAAAACAATATAAAGCTATATGGCTCAGGGCCCAGATAGACAAACCTGTTGGCAATATATAAAAACCTCCAGTGTTTGTAAACAGGAACAATTCAATTACGTATTATTGTTATGTGCCCGTGTAATAATCGTTGTCTGTTGTTTAAAGTTCCCTTGGCAAAACTTAAAGAGGCTTGTGGCAGGCAAGGAATTGTAGAATCCTTATAAATTATAGCAAAATTTATTGTATAAAATGGAAATTAAAAAACGAAATTGATTACACAATTACATAGTGCTTTGTCGTGGTTCTACGGTTTTAAAATTGTCATTTCGGACGACGTGTATGTAACAATAATCATCCCATATGTCAAGAGGTAAACGGCAGAGAAGTATGTGGCTGTGATGTCACAATTAACTGCGGGCAGGTGTGTGGCTGTGATGTCACAATATACTGCGGGCAGGTGTGTGGCTGTGATGTCACAATATACTGCGGGCAGGTGTGTGGCTGTGATGTCACACTAAAGGGAGGACAGGTATGTGGTTGTGATGTCACACTAAACGGCGGGCATATATGTGGCTGTGATGTCACACTTAAACGGCGGGTAGTGGTTGTGATCTCATAATAAATGACAGACATATCTGTGACCCTGATCTCACACATACTAAACGACAAAAACGGTGTGTGGTTGTGATCTCATACTAAATGATAGACATGTATGTGGCTGTAATATCGCACATATTAAACGGCAGACATGTCTGTTGTTGTGATCACACACTAAACGACAGAGGTTTGTGGCTGTGATTTGATACAAACCGGCAGACAGATCAGTGGTTGTGATTTAATACAAAACCGAATACAGGTGTGTGTTTGTGATCTCTTACTAAACCACGGACATGTATGTGGTTGTAATATCACACTGAACAGCAGACAGATATGTGGTTGTGACCTCATACTAAACGGGAAATAGGTATGTGGTTGTAAACTCAACGACAGACTGTCTGCGGTTGTCGCCTCACACACTAAACGGCAAACAAATCTGTGTTTGTAATATTATACTAAACGGCAGACATGTCTATGGTTGTGACCTCATACTTAACGGATGCCTGTGGTTGTGACCTCATACTAAACGACAGAGAGCTCTGTGGATGTGATCTCACACTAAACGGCTGTGCTATCATACTAAACCGAAGGCAGGTCTGTGGTTGTGATCTTATCTTAAACGTCATACATCTATATGGTTAGAACCTCATACTAAACGGCAGACAGTCCGTGGTTATGTCTCATGTTATCCAAAACTAAACAACAGACACGTGTTTGGTTGTAATCTCACACTAAACGGCATGATATCATACTAAATGACCAATGGGTCTGTAGCTGTGATCTCCTACCAAACGGAAGACACGTCTGTGGTTGTGATCTCATAATAAACTATAGACAGGTATGTAGCTGTGATATTACACTTAACGGAAGACAGTGTCTGTGGTTGTGATCTAATACTTAACGGCAGATAGGTCAGTGATTGTGATCTCATACTAAACGGTCATATCTGTGTTTGTGATCTCATGCTAAACGGCAAACATATGTTGTTGTAATCTCAACTAATCTAAACCGCAGAATGCATGTTGCTGAGATGTCATACTAAACGACAGACAGATATGTGGTTGTAACATTATACCAACCGCCAGACTGGTCTGTTGTTGTGATCTCATACTAAACAGTAGATATGTATATGTTTGACTGCAGGCATAATGTGGTTGTTATATAACACTAAACAACATAGATGTATTTGGTTGCGATATCACACTAAACAGCAGAAAATATGTATTTGTGATTTCACACTAAACGGCAGACATGTTTGTGGTTTTTGATCCCATACTAAACGGCACACAAATTCGTGGTTGTGATCTTATACTAAACGACAGAAATGTTTGTGGTTTGTGATCTGATATTAAATGACAGACATGTTTGTTTTTTGGTATAATAAGTGACAGATAGGTCTGTGGTAGGGATCACAAACTGACGGCAGCCATGTCAGCAGACATGTATGCGGTTGTGATCTCACACGTTGTTTGTCTGGGCAGAATCATCAACCATTATCCTTTTAAACTGTAAATTGACATATTATTATTATTCACCGATACAGTTCATTCATTATGATAGGGGAATGGTATTTTAGATTTTAGAGATACAGTATGAAAGGATATAAATTGCTAAAGGATTTTCCGTCTAGTGGGTATATACTGTTTGCAAACACTCGTTTTCTGCATTCAAAGAGTTAACTCACTGGAACCTATTACCCTGGTTATGACTTCTGATCAGGGTCTGCTCTGTTGCTTATGGAATTATAGATAGAACTGATTCTACAGTTTCTGCTTTTGCCAAATAACCTTTGTTTTTATGGCATTATACAAATTCTAATGAGTATTCAATATCATGGAGCAAAGGGTTAATGTATACCCAGGTCAATTTATGTGTACCAGTGACACAGTATCTTACCAACACCGCTAACCCTAGTCAGGTCAATTTATGGGTGCCAGTAACACAGTATCTTACCAACACCGCTAACCCTAGCCAGATCAATTTATGTGTGCCAGTGACACAGTATCTTACCCACGCCGCTAACCCTTTTCTAACACTGTGGATATATACACCTTACAATTTTCTTCTTCATTTTCAAAATATCTACTTGCAGAGTTAGGTCAACCATATTTAGAAGCATTTGTAACAGATTCCATGCCTGCACTTTAATGTCCTAATTCATCTGCAAACTGTTGAAAAGGACAATTTTTTATGTCTTAATTCATCTGCAAACTGTGGAAAGAGACATGTCGATAACTTTAGTCGCCCGAGATTCTGAGGGACATACTGGGAGAGAAGTTTCTTCTAGCAAGAGCTATTTGTTATCTTTCTTAGCAGATTGGCATCCCGAATGACAATTCCCGTAATCAAGTGTCCGTCAAGCTCTTTCCATCCCGCCAACATTGTCATTTGAGTTAACGTGTGCATCGTAGAGTTGATGGAGGTTACAGAAGATTGTCACGTGTACCTTCACTAAGTTTTGGTTAGAGAAGATTATCACGTGTATCTTCACTACGTTTTGGTTATAGTAGAATATCATGTGTACTTTCACTATGTTTTACTAAACTCTTTTCATAAATATGCATTGGGTTTGCGAACGCGACACAAGAAAACGAATGAAAAACTGAAATAGCGTACGTCTTTTAGTCTTGTTAGTAATGTCTCTTGATTGGCTGCCTATTGGTAAGATAGTTGATCAAATTATACTGTGTCATGTGTACAAAGATAAACACAACTGTCACGTAATTATATGCAGGATTATTGAACATTGGACATTTTGAATAGCCTACCAGTGAAATTACTGAGATAAACAACTTATATTCCTCCAAGTCATGATTCAAGGGACACTTAATGAGCAATATTACATTTTAAAATATTTTTCTATAGATATTTTCTTTTAATATTTTACACAACACTTTAATGTACTGAACTGATTATGCTTTTTTATAACTTTCGGCAAACAACTTGTCAACCGAGTCTGCAATTTTCTCTTTCTGTGTTGAAATTTTTGCTCTCGGGGGATCACCTCCCTTCAGAATTTATAATCTTCACAACAGCAGGTGTTAAGTGCTTGTGCGGCCGTAAAACGTCGCCCCGTACTTCATTCTCAGTGTTGTTATACCTTCTGATCCTTCGAGATCATGAATTTCAGTACTTCTTGTTCTGTAAATTGAATACCGCTTAAGTCGGTGCTAGGGGGCGTGAGCAGTGTTGCACTTTCAATTACTGTTCATGAACAGACTCAAAAAAACCGAGTCTGCAATTTTCTCTTTTTGTGTCGCAATTTTTGCTCTCGGGGGTCACCTCCCTTCAGAATTTGTTCTGTCACGCAGTAATATCAAATTACTATACTGATGCATGACTGGTATATTTACGTTTTAAATTAATTTAAAGGGACTGTGTATCCATTTGATGGTATTTAGGTATTGTAGGTGGCGGTGGTCTAGTGGTAACACGCTTGACTATCAGTCCGAAGGTCCGGTGTTCAAATCCCTGTCCCTTCCGGAAATTTCAAAGACGCTTTTCCGTGTCTCCCACCCGCACATCCTCTCCACCCAGGGATTAAAAAGGGTACCTGTGAGGGTCACTCGCCGGTACTGCAGCTGCATGATTGCGCCATATGTTAGCAGTGCTCAATATTGTAGGCCAATGACTCAATGACCAGGGGAGTAAATGTACAATCGGCTGCGCGGTCATTCGGACTGAAAGTAGACTATAACTAGGTACCTTTTTATTTATCAATGGAACTGCTTTTGATGACACTTTTTAATTTTATTTTTTAACAATATGAGAATTTAATTTATGTGATATAGCATTCACTTTGTGATAGTATTCATCTATATCATGCCACCTGTGTTAAGGACTACAATGGAAATAAGAGCATGCTCTTTGTTGTCTTATCATTGGTATAGAAAGCATGCTATGTTTTACTGTGCATCGTTTACTTATATCTATTTATTATGATGTGATACATGTTTTATGAACTATATTATATTTTCTGTTTGCTGAAATAAATCTATCTTTCTATATTTTAAATAAACTTATAAAACATGTTTTGGTTGTACCATGCATGTTGATAGCACCGGTTGATACATAGATGGTTGTTGAAGCTGGTTAGGATGATTTTGATCATACAAGCGACGCCATATAGGTAGATAATGAGTGACAGTTGTGAGGATGATTTTGATAATGATAGCGATGACTAATAGGTGGGCGATAACCGGGAATGTAGTTTGTAGTAGAACAGTTAACCCTACACGTTACAATATCAATACATAACACCCTCCCGTCTTTCTGTTGACTTGAGAGGATATTGCTGACAAAAAAGAACAGCATTCAAAATAATTATTCAGTATCACAGTCGCGGCTAGGTTGGATGGAGATGTTAGAATCAAGTAATGAAATACATATTCAAGCTTTGATACATTATTTGAATGATGCATTTTGTATTCAATATTAACGCATTTGCAGAAACACTGTTTCATCACTGTCAATTTATGTTCGGTTCGTGACCATGAAAGACAATTGAATATTAGCATACTCTATCCTCTGAGTTGTGAGTTATTAATTCAGGTGAAAGCATGCTAAGACATTTCAACGAAACACATATCCTAAGTTAGCCCCTTGCACGCTGAGCACAACAAAATGCATATACAGTTTTCGGTCTCTGCATTTAACCATTCCAAGGTTGAATATTCATGTAAGAAATTACAGGAGTCATCTGATTGATCTGGGTCTACTATGTTTGCAAATGCGAATAAAGGTGTTTATACGTGGAAAAGGTTAAACAATACAAGCCAAATCAAATTATCTTCATTATGCAATCAACGTATCAGACAGTATTAATCATGCCCAGACTGTAAAAAGAAAAAAATAACATTTCATGAAGCTGGGTAGCAAAGCAAATGAGATACCCGATTAATTGCGGGAAGCCCCGACATGTGCATAGATTCAACACTTAAAGTGACACAGATGATAACTTCTGTAATAAAGTTAAATCAACACATGGGAGACAGCGGTATAGTAAAATAAACTCAAAATGGCATGTCAGGGCAGCACATTGGAATCCTTTGTCAGCTTGACACTGAATCAACATGTAATGGCATAGGACACAAGCAACTGGCAATTTTAGTGCAAAACGGCAGCCCAGAAATGATGCCAACAAAGAAAATCCTTCATCTTTATGGTGGAAATTCCCCATCTTCAGCAAATAGGGAAAGTTGACATTTCCTGTGAAGTAAAAGGCAAGCGTGAGATACTTACTTTCTATGTAAAAGAATCTGATCAAATTCCTCTTATATTAGCTGAAGTTTGTCAATTGGCAGGCCTGCTAACAGTGAAACATTGTAAATCAAATGAGTACAGAATTGCAATCTATGATATAAGCCAAGTAGTTTCCTAACTATATTCTGGACACCGTTTGGCCGATATAGATGGATACGCATGCTTTTTGGAATTGCATCTGCACCAGAAGGATTTCAGAGACGGTAACATAACACGAAGGCCTTGAAGGAGCAGAAGCTACAGCAGATAACATTCTTGTTAGGTAAAACGATTGAACAAGCAATACAAGATCATGACAGAAATTGTTGCTTTGTGCTAAAAAAGCCAGGGAAGTTGGTTTCAAACTGAAACAACGACAAAATGAAATTGAGACAATCTGAAGTGAAATACGTGGGAGAAGTACTCACTTCACCAGTTGTTCGCCTAGATTAAGACAAGGTGAAAGCGATGAGAGACACGCCCAGACCGGAAAACGTGAAAGCAGTGTCACTTCATATGGCTAGTTACTTACCTGTCGAAATAATAACCACATTCGTCAGAGATGGCTAACAGTCAAAACTGCCACATGGAGCTGGCAATCACAAGAAGAAGCATTTGAAGCATTGAAAGGGGTCGTCTGTACCGAATCGCTGCTGAAGCACTACGAAGTACACAGGACGTGACAATCCAGTGCAACTCCTTCCCTTTCAAACATAAGAGATATCTTTGAAATATACGTAATGGTTTAACATTGCGAACAAACTAAACAAGAGCTGTCACAGTCACGCAACAGATGCCCCCAAAGGATATCACCGACACTAAAGCCTGGGTCATATGTATGCCTGGACCATATCGCATTTTATGCTAAGATATTTCAAAATCGTTTTATGTAAAATAATAATTAAGAAATATATATAGAAAGAAACTCATTTTTTAACTTTGATCCCCGATTATGGACCTTGGCGTTTGAGAAGGAACCTAGTTATTTTCGCGACACAGACCATCTCAAGGTGGTGAACATTTGTACCAGGTCACTTTGTCATCAACGCATGCATATAGGAGTTACAGAGCGGACACAACAAAATGTCCCGATTTTTAACTTTGACCCGACTGTGATCTTGACCTTGATTTTTAGACAGTTCTTTTTTTGCAACATATCGTCGTAAGCTGGTGAACATTTGTACCAAGTTACTGTGAAACCCACTCATGTATGTAGAGCAGACACAACAAAATTTCACCATCTTTTAACTGTGATCACTGATTATGGCTATGACCTATGACCATATGAGTAAGGAACCTTGCTCTTTATCGCTACGCATCGCCTCAATGTGGTGAACAGCTGTATCAGGTTATTTTGAATACCAGGTATGCATGTAGGAGTTACAGGGCGGACATGACAAAATGTCCCCATTTTTAAATATAACCCCAGATTGTGACCTTGACCATTAAGATAGGAACCGGTTTTTTTGAGACACATTGTCTTAGGGTGGTGCACATTTGTACCAGGTTATTTTGAAATCCAGTCATGTATGTAGTGCAGACACAACAAAAGTTCACCGTTTGAAGTTTGAACACTGATTGTGATCATGACCTATGGCCGTATTAGTACAGAACTGATACGACAAAATTCCCCATTTGTTAACTTTGACCCGGCTGTGATTTTGACCTTTGAGACAGGAACTTGGTTCTTTATTGAGATGCATCGTCGCAAGGTGGTGAAGAGGTGATTTTGAAATCCACAAAAAGTATGTAGGAGTTACAGAGCGGACATGACAAAATGTCCCCATATTTGAAATTTGACTCCAGATTGTAACCTTGACCTTTGAGATAGGAACTTGTTTTTTGCGACACATTGCTTTAAGATGGTGAACCTCTATACCAAGTTACTTTGAAATCCATTCATGCATGTAGGAGTTACAGAGTTTCAACAATTTTGAATTTTGACTACTGATTGTAACCTTGACCTTTATGATATGAACCGCGTTCTTTTTCGTGACACATTGTCTTGATTTGGTGATCATTTGTTCTAGGTTACTCCAAAGTCCATTCAGGTATGTAGGAGTTACAGAGCTTTTGGACGCGCGGATGTTGTGTCAGCAACGTTTTCCTGTCCTGTTGCCAAAGCTGCGGTGGCACAGTTGTCAAACAGGATAAACCTGTACATATTGGTGTCTCGGGTATCTCATTTGCTTTGCTACCCAGCTTCAACTAGCGCCAGCGATCCCCGTAAAGCTAATTTAACTGCTTAAGCCGGTGCTAGGGGGCGTGAGTAGTGTTGCAGTTTTAATTACTACCCATGAACAGACTCAATAAAACCGAGTCTGCAATTTTCTCATTTTGCATTTTTACTTTTGCTTTCGAAGGATCACCCATTTTCAGAATATTTGTTATACAGTCAACTCTGTACTTGTAATTCATTAATGTGAAGCACCTTTGAAAGCACATATCCTGTGTGAAAAGAACACTGCATCAATATGATATACTACTACTATAATAATAATATGAAAAGTACAAAAATGAGGCATGCAGGAAACACCACATACAGAAGAAATAGTCGCCCGAACAGCAACACAAGGAAACAGAAAATGTACATAACTATAAAAAACAACAAGAGACGCACAAAGACAAAACAAACACACAATAGAGGGAAGATGGAAGCACCGCCTTGGAACGGTCAGTGACAAAAGTCACTGGGGGTTAAACCGGTTTATGGGCGCCCAACCTCACACTTATTCCATCCCCACCCTAAAAGACAAACAGTGTAAATAAACGTATCCCCTCTCCGACTAATCTACAACAACCGCGACGGCAAATACAGTGGTAAGGTGCATGTATAACGAAAACATTTAAGTGAACAAACTGTATCCACCTATCGCTAGTGTACTCAATGATTGAGCTGCAAACAGTAACTGTAGAAAAGTAATAAAGGGTACGACAAAAACGAAATAGTACAGATATCCGACGTTCTCCTTCCATGTCTGGATTTAAGAGGTCGCCTTCATAGAGTACTAAACCTTTCTTGTCGGCGTACATGCAAAGAGGCCAGCGTGATTGCCAATTGTAAAAGGGTTGACAACCAAACATGCAGTATGTTGTAGTACTACAGGATCATATCCCTTTTTAAAGAATATTTCAACATATTTGATGAACAAAGTGAGAAAATAGGTATGTCCAATAATTTTACGAAGTTTGTAAATCACATCACCATAACATTCAGGACGTGAAACACCGTGTCGCAGACCCTCCTTGAGATTATATTGGTACTTGCCAATAAGCGAGAGATTTCGATAGTAAAATTTAGAAGTTTGTTCTCCCCGCGTCCTGAATTTCTTTAGTTGATATACACTTTGAATATACAGAAAGTTTGCTTCTGTCAATTGTGTGAACATAACTAACTATAATGTTGCTCACTGTATGAAAATATACCATTCTTTAAATAAAAAAGTTGTAAAGTCAAGCAGGAAAAGCCACAAACAAGATGCAACAATCACCAAAACATCGATAGAAATCAAGTAATACACTACCACACACGTACACACATACACACACACACACGAAATATTTTTTTCAACTTGAACAAACGCACAAGTACAAAGACACAAAGACACTAGACAAACATAAAGATAAAGTTGACAAAGACAGTACCGCCTTGGAACGGTCAGTGGCAAACTCACTGGGGGTATAAACCTGTTTACGGACATCCAGATTTCACACCTATCTCAAAATCACCATATTTAAACAAAGGGTGTAAATAAAGGTAACCAGCTGGACTTCCCAACAATATATATAAGACAGGACAGAATGTGAAACATTGCATGGTAACAAATGTGAACGTCCGTCAAATATGTACTGAATGACTTTGCTGAAGTCAGAACGAAAATATTCATGTGAAACGAACTGTACACACATATCGCTAGTGTACTCAATGATTGAGCTGCAAAACAGAGTAACTGTAGAAAAGTAATAAAGGGTACGACAAAAACGAAATAGTACAGATATCCGACGTCCTCCTTCCATTTCCGGATTTAAGAGGTCGCCTTCATAGAGTACTAAACCTTGTCGGCGTACATGCAAAGAGGGCTACGTGATTGCCAACTGTAAAAGAATTGACAACCAGACATACAGTATGCTGTAGTACTGTAGGATCATATTTCTTTTTAATGAATATGTGATGAACAAAGTGAGAAAATGGGTATGTTCAATAATCTTACGAAGTTTGTAAATCTGTACTTGCCAATAAATGAGAGATTTCGGTAATACAATTTAGAGAAAAGTTTCCTTAGTTTATGGTATCTATATCCTTGCTTAAGCAGCTTTTGAGTTAAAAGGATATTTCGACTGTTAAAATCGTCAACAGATGACCTAGCTCTAGCAAAATGAATAAGTTGAGATATATAAGCCCAGTAAGATGGAGCACGGGGAACATCTCCGTCAAGATGAGGGAAATTTACAATATTAAATTCAAAATCATCTCTTTTGCCATATAAAAACATATTCCGTTTCTAGTTTTAAGAGTATACCATCAAAGAGTACTACCCTCGGCCGGCCATCGCACAAGCAAAGAAGGAAGCGTAGCTACCGACTGTAAAGGGCTCAATAATCAAAGATACTGTGCATTGCAGTATGATGTGCCATCTCAAACAGTGTGTTCTATCAAATAGTGATTGGAATCACTTACAAACAACTATTAACTTCCATCTTCCCCCTATTGCATGTTTGTTTTGTCTTTTTGCGTCTCTTGTTGTTTTTATAGTTATGTACATTTGCTGTTTCCTTGTGTTGCTGTTCGGGCGACTGTTTGTTCTGTATGTGGTGTTTCCTGCATGACTCATTTTTGTACTTTTACACTAGAAAATAACTAATACAATATATCTGTGATCGAAAGAACAATTCATAATATGACTACTATTACATATACATTTGAGCGTAAATAAACGCAAATTATGTAAATGACCAAAATGTGCATTTTACCACAATGTAGTTAAACAAATTTGTGTAACCATTTGTACCATAATATTTCACTTTGAATCATTATTCATTTGATCAATGTAACATTCTTTGCTAGGATACCACTAAAAATACGTTGTGACAGACTGGTATGCGCCATCCATGATAACAAACGTGATGTCAATGTGTGTGGCATTATATTAACACATATTGAATTTGCCAATAGTATTGTGAACATTCGTTTAGAGTTCGCAAACGTAATTGTTGAAAGAAACAAATCAGTTACTTTCATTACTCTTTGAATATTCATTTGAAGAGTACTTTTTCTATCCATGTCTTCTTGCATCCTATCAGTGCACGAAACGTATAACTAATGTTCCTAATGTTCTTCGCCAACAGTGTAGATCCGATGGAGATCACTCCTTGAAGAGCCCTTTACCAGGGTATTATCTATTTTCTTTTATGAACCTCATAATGCTAACTGTAACCTGGACCTGTTTGGAATAGCTCTTTTGAAACAACATTAAAATGGCTAAAGAAATAACAGTTAGGTAATGAGTGAGATGTAATTGTTTAAGGCAGTCTGTTTAGTTATCTACAGTATACAGTGCTTGCTGCAGCAAGAAATTCTGTTCGACATAGTTTCAAATGGCTCTAAAGATAAAATAGAGAATCAAGGTACAAACACTAAACAACGTACATCATTTACCCTTAGGCGCGCATTTCTTAGTGTTTAAAATGCATATTCATATAAATATGATATTTGTGATACCCGTATTCAGCAATAATTATGTGTAATAATCAGTTTAATAACTGGGTGTACTCATTAGTTTAATATTCTAAATACACATTCAATATTATCGAATAATTTGTTTCTATGAGTTGGTGCTACGTTGTAATATCTACCGACAGAAACAGTTAAACAATGTAAATAATACAAAATGCATGTAGCTTAATAAGAAACTCCCTAATGCTACATTCCATGCTTCTCAAGGATCGTTTGAAACATTCCTCTTGAACAACGTTTAGTCTAGAAATTGCCAGACTGTAATATTATATTAACCACGAATCGGACGAACAGAATCACTGTCCCGTTTTGACGTTGAGACACTCGTATTATTTGCAACCCGTATAATCACATCTTTTCTCTGGCGCAATACATTTCCCATTCAATCAAGAGAAGAA
Organism: Azorinus chamasolen; assembly: GCA_963576725.1. Lineage (NCBI taxonomy): Eukaryota > Metazoa > Mollusca > Bivalvia > Cardiida > Solecurtidae > Azorinus > Azorinus chamasolen. Next base: position 79,036,309 of record OY755239.1, read on the forward strand.
AAAAATCAAACTATTTTCCAAAAATCACATCGGTACACGAGACACCCCTCAGCATGTTTTCAGGATGCGTCTAAAATTAAATATTTGAACAAAAGTAAAAAATGAGTCATGCAGGAAACACCACATACAGAACACACAGTCGCCCGAACAGCAACACAAGGAAACAGAAAATGTACATAACTATAAAAACATCAAGAGACGCACAAAGACAAAACAAACATACAATAGGGGGAAGATGGAAGTACCGCCTTGGAACGGTCAGTGACAAAAGTCACTGGGTGGTTAAACCGGTTTATGGGCGTCCAGCCTCACACTTATTCCATCCCCACCCTAAAATACAAACAGTGTAAATAAACGTATCCCCTCTCCGACTAATCTACAACAACTGCGATGGCAAATACAGTGGTAAAGTGCATGTATAACGAAAACATTTAAGTGAACAAACTGTATCCACCTATCGCTAGTGTACTCAATGATTGAGCTGCAAACAGAGTAACTGTAGAAAAGTAATAAAGGGTACGACAAAAACGAAATAGTATAGATATCCGACGTTCTCCTTCCTTACTAGCAAACATAGATTAAAATGCGTTATATCATGATGTTGTCGTGGGGACAAGTATGACAATACAGACAAAAAGTAGTTGCTAGTATTACACAAGAATAGTAAAAGTATTTAACAATATGATTCTTCATTACAAACCATAGTTGCACAGTTACTAATGTTACCAAAGAACAGTTACGCTATTCAACAATATGATTGTTCATTACAAACAAATCATAGTTGCGAGCAAAAAGAACATTATCGGTATTCATTTTGCACAATCATTATTTAAAAACATCATTATAAAATCGTGATTAAAAAGGAAATAAAACCATCAAACAGTCAGCAACACACGCGTTGCCACACATCTCCGAATACGAAACAGCACAATTTCAAGACAAAACTTGATGAAACGCACATTGAGCATTAACCGTATAAAAATAACAAGTAGATTATAGGGTGAAAGCAGGAGTACCGCCTTGGAACGGTCAGTAACCAAGAAAAGGGCTTAAACCAGGTTTGTGGGTACTCAACTTTAATCTTATCTCACCTTAACCCCAGTCATAATGCAAACTACCCTCCCCCTCCAGACAACTCCAAACTTTGCTAACATCTTAAATCCGGTATCCGGTATCTTGCCTGTTTAACACTGCATTTATATACATGAACTGAAACGTAGGAAAATCTGCTTTGAAAGTTGAAACAGAAGAAATTGTCTATTGACGAAAATGTGCACTAAACAAATCACCAAACAGTAATTGCAATGCATTACTTGTTCTTTATGTCAAACGTTCGGAATTTAATAGGAATTTAATTTTGTTTTAAAACAAAAAGTATAACTAACATTACTTACGTAAATACGAATACCTTACACACATTTACGATATTTACATTCCTAGACTGAAATAAATGATGATAGCTATTGAAATTAAAACAAAACAAAATATAAGCCATAGATGCCAATGGCATAAACCAGCAAATAATAAGTCTGCTATGGCCCCTCAACATGTGAAATGAATGGGTTCCGAAGTAAAATTTGAACGGGTATACATGTACCTTAAATAATAGGGGCATAAATATTCCGTATAGCAAGTATAGTGCACTTGATACTTTCTACTTTATTTCATAAACTGATGGACGCATTATAGGCAAATAAGTACTAAATGTTGGCACACTTCAAGTTTTAAAAATCATTCGTCATTAGTATTGCAGCGTGAAGCTACACCCAATTTGATTCTTGTCTGTAAAACATCATCCGAAGGGTGCATATCGTTACAGTATTTAAACGCTTGCGCCAAACTATACAAAAACCAATGTTGTTACAAATGTTAAAACAATGAGGTGCATGCAAGTAAATACATCTAACATATACGTATATTTCCTTTCATTTTCTGGAATCGATTCAATGCATTTCAATCTGCGACTCATTCTGACAACGACAATGAGCTACTCACTTTGAAAAAAGGGTACCATTGAATAGGTAACAGTAAAGACAGACCCACCACCTCGTCTCCTACTGATACACAGAACAATGATTGGTGATGGGTTAACGATAGGAGGGGTGTTCAAACATTCCCGGAAAGGTGTAGTAATTTCTTCAATTTTTAATATTTTCCCATAATTTTTTTCACTCAGCGAAACTATAAGCAATTGTTATTCTGACTATAAAATACAATTCACATATATTTCAAAATATTTAACGTCAATAACACCCACCATAGGGAAACCGGCACAACGTTATTAAAAAAGTAAATAAATTACGACACTTTTCCGGGAACTTTTGAACACCCCTCGTATATATTGGTAGGTTACACTATCACTTCAAAATTGTGACAAAATCTGTTATACTTGTGTTATCTTAGTTCACTGCAGTGAACATATGACGCAGTAGCATGGTCCATGTAGAAAATGTCCAATCATTATGCGTCTGTATACCTACTTATCGTCTAAAGCCCCACTATATTTCTATGTGAATTAATTTCTGCGTTCACTTAGCCCTCAAATGGATGACAACACGTGAGGTTTTGTATAAAACACATCATTTTACGTTTCGTTTGCTCAAAATCGATACAGGAAAATGTTGCAAACAAGCAGAACAGTCTAAATGTTGCGAACATGATGTCAATGAATCACGTGAAAATGTATGTCCTTTTTTAAATCTGTCAATAAGCGAACCAATAAACGAAATAGAAACTAGAGTTGAAAACTGAAACAAAATGCAAGCAACTGATTCCGTTTTTTCCACTTATATTGGTTTAAGTGCACGACGTGATAGGAACCATTGTCTTTTAAGTTATTTTCTAATCTCCTCCAACAGCAGCTTTGATTGTGCAATCCGCTGTTAGTTGCTGGTTTTGTTTACTTTCTTTGAGAACAGACGTCACGTGAGGTGGCGAACACGTTACAATATCTCATTTGCATTAAGTGGCCGATCTGTTAAACTTGGGATTCCCATTGCAAATCTCCTTGATATCTTCGAAATGGAATAGTTTTCGAGCATCGCGACTTGTTTACTAGTGTCTTAACACCATCTTTTGACAAGACATTTTCAGGTTTTCAGAAGGAAACGGGATGCTAAAATACAATAAGAATTTAACCGTTAGTCGTCTAAAATAAAACAAAAGCTGTCACAGTCACGTGACAAATGCCCCCCCAAAATTGTACCCTGTGACCTTGACATTTGACCAGGGAGTTGACACATCGTCTTTGTGTGGTGAACATTTGTGCCAGGTTACTTTGAAATCCATTCACAGATAAACAAGTAATTGTACCCTATGACCTTGACCTTTGACATATGGACCAGGGAGCTAAACGCGACACATCGTCTTTGTCTGGTGAACATCTGTTCCAAGTTATATTGAAATCCATTGATAGATATAGAAGTTACAGACCGGACACGAAATTTGTGTCAAAGTAATTGTACCCTGTGACCTTGACCTTTGACCCATGCACCAGGGAGTTAAAAGCGACACATCATCTTTGTCTGGTGAACATTTGTGCCAAATCATATTGAAATCCATTGATAAACATGTATAAAGAAGTTACAGACCGGACACGAAATTTGTGACAAAGTAATTGTACCCTGTGACCTTGACCTTTGACCCATGGACCTAGGAGTTGAAAGCGACACATTGTCTTTGTGTGGTGAACATTTGTGCCAAGTTATATCGAAATCCATTGATAGATAAAGAAGTTACAGACTGGACACGAACTTTGTTACAAAGTTATTTTACCCTGTGACCTTGACCTTTGACCCATGGACCTGGGAGTTGAACGCGACACATCGTCTTTGTGTGATGAACATTTGTGCCAAGTTATATTGAAATCCATTGATAGATAAAGAAGTTACAGACTGGACACGAACTTTGTTACAAAGTTATTTTACCCTGTGACCTTGACCTTTGACCCATGGACCTGGGAGTTGAACGCGACACATCGTCTTTGTGTGGTGAACATTTGTGCCAGGTTATTTTGAAATGCATTCACAGATAAAGAAGTTATAGGGACACGAAATTTGGGATGGACGGACGAATGGAAGGACGGACGGACAGACGGACAGACGGACGGACGGACGGACAATGCGATTACTATATGCCCGCCGTTGGGGGCATAAAAAACTGGCTTCTCTTTCTTTGAATATTAACTGTGTCACTGACGAAAATTATGTTTATGACAAACAGTACAGATCCTGATCAACGGATTCCCTCAGGAGCTATTTCATCTGGGTCTACATTATTTGCAGATATCTTATATATTCGGTTTCCGCACATTAAGGATTAGTATTACAAAATATGTTGCACTAATTTACCATTATGGCAAATATTTCAAGACATGTACAATGCAAATATGCCAATGGGAAAAGAAATGAAAAGGTAAATGCACATTATAAATTGCTATATAATGTTTATAGTATGTCAAGTGTCGATAGAACACATCTATTACACATGTGTATAATGCACCGTGTACTCCCAGCTTATTGAAAATACTCCCACTAAACCTGCATGTTTAACATTTAGAAATATCGGTGTTCTAAATCAATATAACGGAATAAATCTCTGACAAACTACTACCTTTCGTTATGGTAATATATGTGCTTATCTGTCAGAATATTCTCTACTATCTTAAATCTAAATTTTAGATATATGGAAATAGAATTAGGATCATGTTAATTCTTAATATGAGTATTAACATTAGTTATATGCTTGGGTTTGATTCTTAGTATAATTAACAAATAGCATTGAAAAAATAGTAGTGGTTGCTATCAATAATTGTTAAAGTACTAGAGTTATTTATTGCCATAAGTTGATGGTTTTAAGCAGGATGTTTTGCCTCGCCCATGTTTTAAAATGAGATAATCATGATATTATTCATTAAATCACATTACCAAAGCATTGTTTTTAACTTGTTTCAATTCAAATTTCAAAACCCAAATTTGGTATTAAACAAAATTAATAAATGACAGATATCACGTTTCCGAGTGAAAATGTACTCTGTCATTATTGCGTTTAGGCTAGGTTTATTGACTAGGCTTATATGAAAATCAAAGTGCTGAATGCGCTGTATGAAGGGTATGAAGTACTACAATGTCGATCATATGATCAAGAAATTTTGGGTTCGATGTTTAGGTGCAGGTGTGAACCTTGGCATTTTTCATTTGGTATAAGTACTGGGTAGTCGTCAGTAGCAGAATCAAGAAAGATTTATACACGGTGTAAGGACCTGTTTCAAAATTGATTAAAATAAATATGTTTTAACTAAACATGCCATGGTGTATATCTGTACCAAATTTAACGAGTCTTTGTCAAGCCAGTCTTTTTTATTAGTAAGACAAGATGAAGCATATTGAACGACATATTTACATGGGCACAGAAATATCTTCTTTGAAGACAGACATTAATGTCCAAGGATTATGTTTCAATGAAAACAAATTGCTACATGTATTTATAGATTTTTTACTCAAAACATGCTATCAAAAACAGGTTTTCAAATTTAGAGAACAGTTGGGGTGTGTTTTATTATCGCAAATCTGAATCAGGATTACAGATTCATGATTGTGATTCGGTCGTTCTTTTCATCGAATCACGAACATGTTCTCTAATCAGACTAATCAAGCTCTGACCTCGAGTACAATCTAATCATAATCAAAATGGCGGAATTTACACTAATAGCAGAGGAGGCACACCATTCTAGAAATGGTTATTGGAGGTATTTTCTATTTGTTCTCGAAGTAAAATATGTTCTTAACATATTTTTATTTTATTAGATCTAGGCACACTCAATGAGCATTTTCTTTTGTGAGATGAACGTTTCAGCGGCCATGTTTAAAAGTACAAAAATGAGTCATGCAGGAAATACCACATACAGAACAAACACTCGCCCGAACAGCAACACAAGGAAACAGCAAATGTACATGGGTAGAAAAAACAACAAGAGACGCACAAAGACAAAACAAACATTCAATAGGAGGAAGATGGAAGTACCGCCTTGGAACGGTCAGTGACAAAAGTCACCGGGGGTTTAAACCGGTTTATGGGCGCCCAACCTCACCCTTATTCCATCCCCATCCTAAAAGACAAACAGTGTAAATAAACGTATCCCCTCTCCGACTAATCTACAACAACCGCGACGGCAATATACAACATGTCATATCAAACTGTTTTAATACCATAGCAACCGTGATTAAGATTGTTTGTATAATCAAAATCATGATTTAGGGAATAAAACACACCACTGGCTGGTGAAATTCTGATTACAACGAAGCAAAAAAAGTGATTAAATTGGAAATTAATATCAATAATGATGTCGCCGAGACTATGCTGATGTAATGTATGCTGATGTAATGCCCTTTCGGATTGACAGAAACGTATTTTTGACAGTATTTATACGCGTATCGCTTTTTACAAATTACTAGCTATTACCACCTCGACCTAGAGTTACATTTCGATATTTGAAGAAAAACATTTTGGATTTTCATTCAAATTATGTTCTTGCCAACCTACATAAAATCCTTATATGGTGCGTTTTATTGCTAATTCTATTTGTTGTACTACTACTAAACTATTTAAACTGTTGACGTCTTGTCTTACTACTGTCAAAGAACATGCAAAACGTTACTGTGATGATATAATTATATGAACATTCTGGTATTAATGTTTTTTGGTCCATGAATGATTCAAATATTTTAACTGAACTTGATAATGGACAGTACAGCATTTCTTCATTGAGCTCTTATGATTTCTCTACACTCTATACTACTCTACCTCACCATCTGATTAACGTAATAGATAAAACCTTTGCCAGAGAATATAAAATGGTCCTTGCTTGTAATGTTCAACATTAATTCTTTTCAAATTCAGAAGCTGAACATTACACAATGTGGTCTTGATGTTTGTAGATCTCTAAATGGAAAAGTAGTAAAGTCAAGCAGGCAAAGCCACATGCAAGACGCAACCACCACCAAAACACCGATAGCCAGCATGACACACACACACACACAACCACACACCCAAACGCACACGCACACACACATACGAAATTAACACAGAAAACACCAAAAGACACACAAGAAACAGGGACAAACGTTCCACAACATGAACAAACCACAAGCACAAAGACGCAAGGCAAACAAAAGGAAGGGTGACAAAGAGAGTACCGCCTTGGCGCGGTCAGCAGCAAAAACACCACTGGGGGTTTAAACCGGTTTACGGACGTCCTAACCTCACACTTCTCTCAAAGTCACCCTAGCTTTACAAATATTGTAAATAAAGGTATCTAAAGTTTCTTTTAGATAATATATTCGTGCGCTATGGAGATACCATATATCGCCAAGTTGTTGGTATACCTATTGTGACCCGCTTGTTGCAGATTTGGTGTTGTATTCCTATCACAGGGATTTTATGCTAAGCTTAAAACGTGATAAACAATCTGATAGTGTTAATGCTTTTAATAAAACGAGGTATTTATTTGGATAATCCTTATTTTGAAACAAACTAAGGTTTCTTCTATTTACACAAAAGTACTTACTATAAACAAAGCGAATCGATCATTATGGCTTCCGTTTTAAATTTGAATCTTTCCATCACACGTGATAAGGTTTCGTCCAAAATATACGATAAAAGGGACATTTTTAATTTCAAAACTGTTAATTATACTTTTTCGAGATGAAGACTCGCCCCGTTCTGCATCTTATGGGGTTTGTATTTCTCAACTTATTCGCCTTGTCCGAGATTGTTCTTTGATATATTTCAGTACAGTAGTCCTAATTTAGTTAAAACACATAAACGTTTTAAGCAAGGTTACAGATATAATATAATTCGGAAAGCTTTTTCTAAAAAATATTATCGAAATTTACCTCTCATTAGTAAATATATTTGCAATCTACGGACATTACTGCAAACAAGGCAATTCTCACCCAGATTTCTATGGTGATTTTATCTACAAACTTAGGAATGTTTGTGGTCATATCCTTTTTCATGATTTTTTTTATTAAACGCAATAAAACTTTTAGGAAGAAAGGTTATGACCCAATTATATCGCAACACACTGCATGTTTGCTTAATGATCCATTAAAGTCGTTGACTACGCTTTCCTCTTTGCGTGCGCGATGACAGACCGAGGGTAGTACTCTATGATGGTATACTCGTAAACCCAGAAACGGGGTGAGCTTACCAGACTCATGTATTGCGTTTTCACTGCCGTGCCCATAAACTGCTTCCCTGCAGTTGTCCTGACTTCAGCAATGTCATCGAGTATTTTTGGTTGGCTGTTTTTATGCTGTGTTTTACATGTTTACCGTCTTTTATGTTGTGGGGATAATTTTATTTATACTGTCTGTTTAGCTAGGGTGACTTTGAGATAAGTGTAATGTTAGGACGTCCGTAAACCGGTTTAAACCCCCAGTGGTGGTTTTGCCACTGACCGTTCCAAGGTGGTACTCTTTTTGTCACCCTTATCTTTATGTTTGTCTGTTGTCTTTGTGTCTTTGTACTTGTGCGTTTGTTCATGCTTCAAATTTTCATTTCGTGTGTGTATGTATGTATGTGTGTGTGTATGTGTGGTTGTGTATTACTTGATTTCTATCGATATTTTGGTATGGTTGCATCTAGAGTGTGGCTTTATCTGCTTAACTTTACAATTTTTTTATTTAAAAGAATGGTACTTTTTTCAACAAATCTAATTACTAAAATGGATCAAACAAGTGTTATGAATGGGACAGAAACGATATCATATGTGAAAATATACAGAACAGATTGACATAGTACTACTTTGGAGTCTGAACAAATCGTTTTAAAATATGTCACGGTTTTAACAGTAAACATGAAAAGAGAAATACAATATTTATGCTAGAAATATATCTGAAGACATTTGATAAGGTAGTATAGGTTGTTAATCAGAAACATGGTAATACAGCATCTGTTCATCTCTATATATGTATTCAAACAAAATACAAAGTTTTAAAGTTTGGTAACATCACACTGGATGGATGTTCTTTCCAAATGTGTCTAACGATTTACAAAGTCCCCGCTTAGTTTTGCAGGAGACCAGCATACATGTACAAGATTTAAGTGAACCTACCACCCTTTATGCTAGTTCTGATCTTTTTTGATGAGCCTGGAAAGAAAAGGACTGTTTGTACACAAATAAAACTTTGATGTTGGAAAAACAAATTTGTCAGTGTGAGACTTTCGGGATATTGCTTAAAGTAAACAGTATCTGCATATGTCAAAATTTTAAAATCCAATCCTTTCCAGAGGTACTTGTATTGGTGAAAAGTTTCAAGTTTCATGCATGCAGCTCCAAAACATTGGAATGCTCTACCTCAGACATCCGAGACGCAAGGTCACTTGCATCTTTCAAAAGATGTCTGAAAACGCATTCCTATAACAGTTTTTACATAAGGAATATATAGAATACGTTTTGTTTTCATTGAGGTATGAAAAAAGAACCATTTTCACACAGTATGAACCTGCAAAGAACTCCGGGCATTATCGAAAAATGAATTTACTGTCGTTTTTGTTTGAAATTTGCTGAAAATCAGCGACGTGTGTTATGCCAGCTTTAGTTTGGGATTCATTTCGTGTGAGTGGATTGACCACGTTTTGTTTGAATGGCTGTAGCCCTAGGACAATGGGATGTGTATTGTTTAGAACAAGATGTATGTTTTGAAATGTCGGACAGAAGCCGCGAAAACTGATTATTTTTCACTTGACTAGTATAAAATACAATATTATTATTTCATGCATTTATTCTGTATTTCTGAAAGTTTCATGTATTCATTTTTATATTTTCTAGAAAACATTTTACATTTTTTCAATCATCAAATACCAATAATGTGATATGACAAGTTCAGCCTGATAACTCTGTTGGCCAGAGCCTCTCGGACAATCATTACTGAGGAGATTCTGGGTTCAAATACCAGTCAGGCTTATTGATTTGTATCTATTTGGAGTATTTGATAGTGTAAATAAAAGTTCAAATTGTGTTTACTTTGAAATATTTGCGTATTGTGTGTTTTTGACTTAGACTGTCTCTTGTTTTTAGCTCTTCAATCTGTTTTACGCTTTTTAATCATGTATAATATATTTCCATTAGATATACATGTTTGTGTACATAAAACTAAGAGGAAGCAGTCCCGACAAGGCGTGTCCTTTTTCATGGAGGAATGAAAAACAATCCAATCACAGTTCTCCAAAAGTAATGAAAACAAACAATATTTAATTATTGTAGTGACACGTTCGAATCCCACCCCCTTTCAAACATAAGAGATATCTTTGAAATATGCATAATGTTCTAACATGGTGTAACAACTCAACATTCATAATCGTCTATGGATTTATTGGGAATCCCTTCGGTATTGGACTTGCGGGTGTCCCTGTCCGGTTGCCAATGCCACTGGAGCACAGTTGTCAAACAGGATATACCTGTATATATTGGAACCTCGGGTATATTGTTTGCTTTGCTACCCAGCTTCAACTAGCCCTAGGGATTCCTGTTAAGTTAGTTGGGCAATTTAATGAATGGGCAGTGGGCTTGTCAAACCTGTGCGTTTCGAGGCAGCATTGTGTGTCTTAATCAGTGTCAATTGGTTTGATATTAATTAAATAAGTATTCATTTGCCACTTTTGCATATACGGTGGATATAATGATTGCTTATTTGTAATGTTTGTATTGTGTAATTCATATACATTAGCTACAAAATTGACCTATTCTGTTACTCCATTGTCCTAATTTGTAAAGCAGTATTTTATGTGTAGTGTTGTATGTCTTACGTACACCAAAGCCATGTGGTTATGGGTCGTAACTGTGTGACTTACTGACACTGAACATAGAGTGTTACATTTGAGTTTTGGTGAATTGAGCTGACACAATATAGACACAGTATGCGCCTTTTTTCCTTGATTTACGGGCAGACATATCCATTGTCATTATTCTTATCGATATCGATATCTTAAATATGTTTTGTTTTAAGTAATCTAGATACATTTGTACATTGAATATACTCAACTTTGTACGTGTAATCATTGAACGCACATATCCTGTATGAAAAGAACATTGTATAAATATGATATAATAATAATGACAATAATAATGTACCGTTCGTTCCCTCCGCGTCCTGCATTTCTTTCGTTTATATACACTTTGAATATACAGAAAGTTTGCTTCTGTCAATTGTGTGAACGGAATTAACTATAATGTATGTAATGTATTAAGTCAAGCAGGAAAGGCCACACACAATATGCAAAGGCCAAAAATGCAGTGAGTTGCAATATAAAGTGCCATCTCAAACAGCGTGTTCTATCAAACTGTGATTGGAATCACTTACAAACAACTATAAATTAAACTAGAAAACAACTCTCTACAATATAGCCTTTCTGTGTTCGTAAGAACAATTCATCATATGACTGATATCACATATACATTTGAGCGCAAATAAACGCAAATTATGTAAACGACCAAAATGTGTATTTTACTACAATGTAGTTAAACAAAGCGTTCTCTCTAATCACTCACATAATTATGTAATCATTTATACCAGGATATTTCAATTTGAAGCATCATGGTCGCAGTAACACTCTTTGCTAGGATACCACTTACAATTCTGTGACAGACTGGTATGCGCCGTCCATGATAAACCACAAAACGTGATGTCAATGCGTGTGGCATTAGATTAATACATATTGAATTTGCCGATAGTAATGTTAACATTTCGTTTAAAAATTCTGAAAGGGGGTGATCCCCGAGAGCAAAAAATTACAACACAAAAAGAGAAAATTGCAGACTCGGTTTTATTGAGTCTGTTCATGAACAGTAATTGAAAGTGCAACACTGCTCTCGCCCCCTAGCACCGGCTTAAGCGGTATTCAATTTTCAGAACAAGAAGTACTGAAATTCATGATCTCGAAGGATCAGAAGGTATAACAAACGTTCACATACGTAAGTGTTGAAAGAAACAAATCAGTTACTTTTATTTGTCTTTGAATATTCCTTTGAGGAGTACAGTTTCTATCCATATGTCTTCTTCGTAGCCAGATAGGTTGCATACATTCCATAAATACTGCTCTTATCTAGGGCTAAAAATTCGGAATGTGATCCAATCAGTGGAGGAAACGGGTAACTAATGTTCCTAATGTTCTTCGCAAACGGTATAGACCTACATGAGACGACTCCCTGAAGAAGCCTGTCATCAGGGTATTCCGTGTTTTCTTTTATAAACCTCTGAATTTTAACTGTAAGCCGAACCTGTTTGAATTTTGGAATAACTCTTTTGAAACATCAACATTCAAAAGGCTGAAAAAAATAACAGTTAAGTAATAAGGTAGATGTAATTGTTTGAGGCAGACTTTTCAGTAATCTACAATATACAGGCTTTACTGCCGCAAGAAATTCTGTTCGACATAAACCGTTTCAAATGGCTCTAAAGATAATATAGAGAATCAAGCTACAAACACTAAACAACGTACATTATTCACCCTTAGGCGCGCATTTTTTAATGTTTTACAATGCATATTCATATTGATATGATATTTGTGATATTCGTATTCAGGAATAATTAGGTGTAATCATCCGTTTAATAATTAGGTGTAATCATCAATTAATCGCTAGGTGTACACATTAGTTTAATATTCTAAATACAAATTAGATATTATCGAATAACTTGTTTTCATGAGTTGGTGCTGCGTTGTAAGAGATGCATACCTACCGACAAAAACAGTTAACATTTCAAAAAGAATTTCTATCATCATAATAGTAACTGACAGAAACAAACATTACTATAAGAACACAATGTAAATAGCACAAAATGCACGTAGCTTAATAAGAAACTCCCTAATGATCCATTTCATGCTTCTCGAGGATCGCTTGAAATATCCCTCTTGAACAACGTATAGTTTGGTAATTCCCAGACTGTAATATTGTCCTGTTTTATTTACCTGTCAAAATTTAAATAATTATACGCTTGCTGAACACGCCATAAACAGCTTCGGTTGATATCGATTGTTTCCGCTAATAAAAGCTGTCCTACTTAGCTTATTCGAGTACTTGTACATTTACTGTGAATCTCGTGAAAAACGTTTGAAACACAGGTTTACCCAAGCTAAATATATCCTTTCAGTGACGTATGAATATTCACATTTTGACAGGTCAATAAAACAGGACAATACTATATTAACCACGAATGGGACAAACAACATCACTGTTTCCTTTTGACACTCGTATTATTTGCAACCCGTATAATCACATATTTTCAAGCGTAAAAGATGCCATTCAATCAAGATAAAAGATTTATTTAACAAAAGCATTTTTAAAAACAATCAATTTTCGGACAAGTTGATGCATTTATCTGTTCCATTTAAAGAAATCATTATGCGAGTAATTATAACAAAGGAAACGGTGAACATCAATATCTTCAAACTATTTTCCAAAAGTCACATCGGTACACAAGACATCCCTCAACAGGTTTTCAGGATTCATCAAATAAAAAATTGAGCAAAATTACTAGCAAAAACAGATTAAAGTGCATTATATCCTGATTTTGTCTTGGGGACCAATATGACAATAAGGAAAAAATTAGTTGCTAGTATTACACGAGAACAGTAAAAGTATTCAACAGTATGATTCTTAATTACCAAAAAATCATAGTTGCATAGTTACTAGTGTAATTGCCCTTAAAATTACATAGGCGAGCAGTATAGACCTAGATCCCAGTGACCCTTAAGGAACTATCTGATCGGGGTTTACACTGTTTGTGAAAGCCATTGATGCCAATGGCATAAACCAGCAAATAATATGTCTGCTGTGTCCCCTCAACATGTGAAATGAATGGGTTCCGAAGTAAATTCTGAACGGGTTTACCTGAAATAATAGGGGCTTAAATATCCCGTAGAGCAAATGTAGTTCAAAGGGCGTTTATTGCCTGACCATAGACTGTCGGACGCATTATAGGTATAGAAGTACTAAATATTGGCTAACTTCAAGTTTTAAAATCATTCGTCATTAGGGTATGAGGTGCTACAGTGTCGATCATGTGATCAAGAAGTTTTGGCTTTGATGTATGGGTGCATGTATGAACATTGGGATTTTTCATTGGCCAACACATTCGGTACAAGTACTGGGATAGTTCTTAGAAGCAGAATCAAGAGAGATTTATATACTTTGTAAGAACTTGTTTCAAAATTGATTAAAATAAATGTGTTTTAACTAGACATGGCATGATGTATATCTGTATCAAGTTTAACAAGTCTATGTCAAGCCAGTCTTTCTTATCAGTCAGATAAGATGAAGTATATGGAACGACAGATCGACATGGGCACAGACATATCTTCTTTGAAGACAGGCATTAGTGTCTAACAGTATGTTTCAATGAAATCAAATTGCTACATGTATTTATAGATTTATTGTTATTATTAATACTATTATTATTATACACAGGAGAGGTGAATAAATTGCATGTACAAAACCTGTATATAGAATGCGTATAGATTATTTAAAACAAATTAAATTTAAGATAGTGACATCGATACGAATATTTAAAATGGGATTAATTTAAGAATCACAGATAAAACAAAATCATCGTTTTGTGCAAGTTTATATGTCCATAAAGGAAGGGAAATGGTCTCATAATGTGACTATATTGTTTCAGTCAACTCATGCTACCAAAACGCAAATGTAACATTATATGTGTAGAGTACGTCATATAGTTATGATCCAGAGCCACCTGGCTTGGGTTTATGCATGACATACAACACTAAACATAAAATATTGCCTTACATATGTAGGACAATGGGTTAACAGAATAGGTCAATTTAGTAGCTAATGCATATAAACTACACAATGCAATACAAACATAACAAACAAATAACCCACATCTACATCCACTATGCAAAATTGCCAAAGAAATACCGTAATATTAGACAAACTGACACTGAATGAGACACACAATGCCGTCCCGAACCGCAATCCGGACGGTTTCAAAGTGATTACGGGCCCTCCCTACCATCAAGATCCACCAATCAGCACACTGCGACACACACACAAATGAGTGTCAATCTGACAGGATATTCCTCAACCAATATTTTGCAAATAGCAAATGCCCGAAAGGGGAAGGGATTCGGAAATGTCCCCACAGTCACATGCGAGTGGCACGTTCGACACTCTATGGCTAAGACAGCAGTCATCATGATCGATAATTACTAGCTACGTTTTCCTAATTGTCCTAGTAATATCCTCGTAAAATATGTTGAAGAAATGCGTTTTCAGACATCTTTTAAAAGATGCCAGTGAGGTGGCGTCTCTGATGCCTGACGGTAGAGCATTCCAAGTGTAGGAGCTCCACGTATTTTACCCTACGACTTCTTGCGTCTTCTATGTTGTGGGGAAGTCTGGCGGGGATACCTTAATTTACTTTTTTTGTTAAGCTAGAGTGACTTTGAGATAAACGTGAGGTTACGATGCCCGTGAACCGTTTAAACCCACAGTGGTGGTTTTGCCACTGACCATTCCAAGGCGGTACCCTTGGCGGTCACCCTTGCTTTTATGTTTGTGGGATGTCTTTGTGCCTTTGTGTGTGTGCTTTTGTCTGTGTTTGATGTTTTCTTCTCGTGTGTTTGTGTATGCGCGCACATGTGTGTGTGCGTGTGGATGTGTTGCTTGGATTCTGTTGGTGTTGTGGTGTTGTATGCATTTTGTGTGTGTCTTTTCTTGCTTGACTACACTACTTTTCAATTCTCGGTACAACCAACGACACAGAACTACTTGCTGACCCTAACTCTCAGCGAGGCCTGTACACGTCAAGCATATCGACAGTGTACTTGGGGATTCGTTGTGCATGACTTTGTTCGTAAGTGTCAGAATTTTGAATTAAATTCAATGTTGAACTGGATGCCAGTGAAGTTCCTTCAAAACCGGCGTGGTATGATTATATCTAAGAGTCCTGATTATGATGCGAGCGGTTGTGTTTTGCACGCTTTGAAGTTTACGTAGTGTGTTTTTCACGTACTAGCCTTTTTCACACACAACGGTGGAACTTGCACATGAATGTCTTCAGGTACGTTTGTGAGTTAGTTTGTGTGAAACAACATTCTGGAATGTCCTCAGGTTTGTCAGTATTGACCTTCAGCATGCTCTGGTGCATCCAAGAGACTACTTTTTAGACAGTCCTCAACTCGCGTTAAGGCTACTTGTTGACAGGAAATGTCATTGGGGTTAAATGGCAGGTATACGTTATCGGCATAAAGTAGTGGCCAAGCCCATGGTTTGTGCAGATTGGGCCGACAGGTTTTGTGTACATGATGTAATGTTTCGATTCTAAGACTGATCCCTGTGGCACGCTATATTCCATGTTAATTGGAATAGACAATTCTCCATCTATTGAAACTGTTTGGTAGCATTCATTCAGATAGGAGGTCATCTACTCAAGGGGTTTTCCAATGATTCTGAAGTTTTTTCAAGACGTTTTAGCAACATTTCATGATCAATATAGTCAAATGCAGTCGAAAAATCCAGTATCACCAGAATTGTAATTTCTTTTTTATTCAGTGATTGAAGGATGTCGTTTCGAACTTTCAGAAGAGCAGTCTCTGTTGAATGATGCTTTCGGTATGCAGACTGACGGTGCTCATATAGGTTGTTTTAGGTCAAGTGGGACTCAATACGTTTGTCGACCACAAAAATTGCAAATTTGATACAGGCCTATAGTTCTTAAATATGGAAAACAAACAGACAAACATGGAGAGCCACATACGAAAGGACACTACCAAACACCATCAAACAAGAAACGACACAACCACAGGACAAAACCTAACGTGACGCATATCAAGACATAAAACATTAAACATTAAGCATATTAAATAACAAATTCGACCATAGAGTGAAAGCAGGAGTACCGCCTTGGAACGGTCAGTAGCCAAACACTGGTTACTGGGGGCTAAAACCTGGTTTGTGGGTACCCAACCTCATACTTATCCCATCTTCACCGAATTAAAATGTAAAATAAAATCCCCTCTCCAGACAACTACACAACATGAGTAACGATGTCAAGACTAAATGATTTTAAAATAGACAGAAACGGTAAACAAGTGACGTCATCATTTATATGATGACATAATTTAAAAGTATAGGAAATGTACATGAAACATTTGGACACCGATATTTTAGAATAAATCAAAAGAAAATATAATTATACAATAATTGAATCGAGACCCGGTTCCTTTAAAAGGGGCATGACATGTGTCATCTTGAAATATTTTGGAAAGAAGGCAGTGTCTAAAGAAGAGTTTACAAGTTTTGTCAAAATCGGTAGGAGTTCATCAATACATGACTTAAACAGCCGTGTAGGTATCGGGTCCAGTTCACAGGAATTGCAGGGGGTTACTTATAGAGAATAATAGGTTAGTGCCGTAGATGGGACGCTTTATCCGACGAGGGGAGAAAACGTTGAGGCGAGGCTTGCCGAGCCTCAACTGTTTTCTCTCCGAGTCGGATAAAGGCGTCCCATCTACGGCACTAACCTATTATTCGATTTATCCAGTCAATATAGTTAAATGTCTTTTATAGACTCATAACACTCTTGAAATAATTTACATTGAAAATGCAGTTTTTCGATCAACGGATCCCTCCCTTTTCACTTCCATTTAGACGTAAATAGATCTAATGAGCTACCGCAGAGGAATATAGTTTCGATACTTGTATTACTAGAAGGGAAACGTGGTTGAATTTGAACAATAAGATGATTTGAATCGAGGGTCGATAAGTTATTTCAAACAGACATGATTTATATTCTTTGGTCAAATTCGAGTTACGTAGTCTCGGTTTCTATTTTTAGATTCTACCTAACGTCACTCAGAAATCGATGGAACTGAACAGGCTATATTTAGGTTTATGACTATCACCGCCCCTGTAAGAGTTTATCAATCAAATAATCGTGAGAGTAATAAGAAAACATTTACTATTTATCTGTCAATCTTTGGTTCCAGGTTTGATTTTATCAAAAACGGGTTTTGCCAGCGGTGGATTAAATTAATAAAAGTGATAAATCAACGTCATTTTGTATGTGGCCTCAGTGGCGTAATCGGTAAGCGCGACGTCTCTAGAGAGATTAGAATTAGTTTTTGTAGGATCAGGCGCGGGTTCGAATCCAGCTGTAGCCAATTATTTTTATTTTTTCCCATTTGAATAATTCTTCTGGTGACCAAATAGATCTGTTAGATCTATTCCATCAACATGTTTATGAATATTTACAGAAAACTAAAATAGTTCCATGGTTATAGAATCATTACGCCCATCTACTAACCTAATAAACCTTCCACTACCGGAAGTAACCAAATAAACCTAAGTTTATTTGCACCCCCTTTATTATGTCACTAGAGAAGCCTGGTGACTGGATAAAATGATTTCTTCTACTTCCTCTGATGTAGTTGGATCAAAACTGTCCAATGAGCTCGTTGAGTGCTGCATTTCAGTGGTAACTGAAGCACAATTGGATACAGAACCTGAAATTGCTACCCCTTTCCTGTTTACTTTGTCAATGAAAAAGTCGCAGAAGTCTTGTGCGAGTTGTTTTAAAGATAACGTTTCAGGCAATTTGATGATGCTAGTTGCACACAACATATGCTTAGTGACTTTGAAAAGACTCATCGAGTCTCTTTGGTATGATTCTACTTTCTCTGAGTAGGAATCGACCTTTGACTTTGCAAGTAAAGACTGTTCACTTTGGCGCACTGTTTTCTGTACAGCTGATGGTCTATCGTGAATCTGGAAGTTTTCCAGTTTCGTTCCAACTTGCGCCTTACATATTTAGCATCGTGCAGTACCTGGGTATATACCACGGACAAGATGGTCTGAGAGTTATGGTTTTAGGACACAATGGTGCATGTTTATTGGCAAGTGCCGCCAGTACTTGTGTAGATTTGTTAACCAGCTCATCAACATCTGTTTTTTGCATACTTGCCTTTATGGGTTCTGAGTTGAGAAGATCGTTTTTGATTGAGTCGACATTAATTGCCCTTTGCTTTCGAAATGTATGAGGTTTGCCGCGTTCGCTTTGAACGTTTCAGAAAATTGATCACGCGAACTTTTACCACTACTTGCAGATAGTCCTGGGTCGGTGACTTCAATATATGACACAGGCATCACTTTCTCGTAATAACAACATCAAGGGTATGTCCGCCAATGTGAGTGGCTTCATTAACATGCTGTTGCAATCCGAATGATTCTTGTGTATTAACACAATTAGCTGTGTTTATGTCATTTGGAATGTCAAGATGAATGTTTAAGTGCCCAACAATGACGACTTGTCTGCCGGTGGTCGCATATTTATATAAGAAAAGTGGCCATTCATTCTAAAACAATCTCCAGTTTTTAGACCATGTCCCTGCGATGGTTTAGTCTGTAAGCGACTACTAGGCACAGAGTGAAATCTCGGATATTACAAGTGCAGTCCATGTACTCAAAGTTTCTGAAATCATTATCGTTTGCTTATGTATGGATTCGAAGACATATCGAAGCCTTATGTATATCTGTTACCCCGCCGCCACGGTTTCCATTGCAGCGAGGGACATGCTTGATTTTGTAATGGGTGGGAACCAGTTCGCTTAAGCACGATTTGTCTTCAGAACTACCGAGCCAGATTTCTGTAACGGCTACCACATCAAAGTGGTATATAGTCTATATCTAATCTATATCTATATCTAATTACTGAAATGGATCAAACAAGTATTATAAATGGGACAGCAACGATATCAAGTGTGAGTATATACAGAGCAGATTGACATAGTACTATTTTGGAGTCTGAACAAAACGTTTTCAAACGCTTGTGTTTTACTGTAGACATGAAAAGAGAAATAAAATATTTATGCTAGAAATATATATGAAAACATGTGATAGGGTAGTATAGGGTGAAAATCCAAAGCAAGGTAATACAGCATCTGTTCATCTGCATATCTCTATTCAAATGCAATACAAAGTTTGGTAACATCACACTGGATGTTCTCTCCAAATGTGTCTAAAGATTTACAGAGTTCCCTCTTAGTTTTAGACACCAGCATATATGTACACCATTTAAGTGAACCTCCCACCATTTATGCTAGTTCTGATCATATTTGATAAGCCTGGAAAGAAAAGGATTGTTTGTAAACAAATCAAACTTGGATGTTGGAAAAGCAATTGTGAGATTTTCGGGAAATTTCTTAAAATGAACAATATCTGCATTTGTCAAACATTCAAAGTCCAATCCTTTCAAGAGGTACTTGTATTGGAGAAAGGGTTCAAAGTTGTTAACTTAAAACGGTCCATGATACTGCTAAAACAGAATGTAGACCTTTACCTGGTACAACTGTAATTTAAATTTTCTGATATAGTAGAACAAATTATTCTAGGAAGACATGGTATTGATCTTTCACTTTGTACCTGTATTTTTTACGACATAATTATGTTTATCAGTTTAAATGCCATTTGTACTGTAAATAAGGGTTAAAAATTGTTCAGCAAGTAATGATCACATACAAGACTCATTTGAAAGCATTTTAATGTACAAAACATTTACTGTATCACAAACTGAACTATTATTTAAAAAAAAGATACCACTGTATCAAAAGGGAACTATAACATGAATGAAATATGTCTGGTAATACTTCAGTAGTAGCAAAACATATAACAAGTTTCATGTCCATTACTTGTTTTTAATGTAACACAGTTACTAAGCCTAGGAAAGAAGCGAGACAAAAAGCGCCTTTGCAATAATTTGATATAACAAGACGTGTGTCACAGTAAGTGACAAATGCAGACAAAGTGTTGCAATGACTTGGGAATGTGTGTGTTGTTGTGGGAAGACTCACTATACCATGACTTTATAAGTGCTTTATATGCAACAGACTCATGAATAATTATAGTCATTTTGTATAATCAAAATAAACTGTCATCATAGGTCATTTGTATTAAGCATGACACTTTCCGTCAAATATTGAAGGAGTTAACCAAAATAGTTAAATACCCTTTCTGTTACCAAGATAGTTCAATAACCATTTTTTAAAGTACCTCCAATTGTTGATAGTGGTAAACAGTGTACTGAATGTCCTTGACCAACTGCCATTGTATAAAACTGACATCTGAATGGGTATAAAATGTTTGTGTAATGGTTATTTACGCAGCACTACTAAAAGTTAGAGATCAAGATGGGGGTCACAAAGACCTAACAATAATATGTGACACTCTGCCTTCGAAAAATGCATCCACATACCAAGTTTGGACTTCACATCTGAATTAGTATAGGATAAATGCCCCTACTTTTACTAAATGAGTTAAAGGTAAAGGTCATAACGACATCACAACAAGATCAAGGTCACAAAGACCTAACTGACTTCACAGCTGAATTAGTATAAGAGATTGCCCGGACAACCTATACACAGATTTGCGCAAGCATGCTGATGCAGACGCACACACTGATGGTGCAATAGCTATATGAAACCAAAGCCTACCTTTGGGGGCATAAAACTATAATATTAGATAGTTTCCTTATTGAAATATAGGTACGTGTAGCATAATAAAACATTAACATCTGAAAGTATACATTGGGAAGATAAAACTAAATTTACCAAATTAAATTGTATTTAATGCATTACCTTCACTTCAACTTCAATGCCATTTCTCCACATCATCCTTCTTGGACACTGCGTGGAGGTGCAGGGGGTGACTGTACAGTGGGTGGGTGGGTAGTGACTGTATATACTGTATATGTTTGTGGTCGCGTGTGACAGGCGCCCCAAAAAGGTGATAGTGGAGTTTTTTTTATGTGAATGCAACATATATTTACACTGTACACAGCGTCTCGGTATTACTCTCTCACTATAGCAGCAGGGAGAACTGCTGCCCTGAACCCGTTCAAATTATTCTGTTGAAGCGTGATTTCAGGTAGATTGTTCCATGGTATAATGACTCGTGGAAAGAATGAGTGTTGGTATGCATTGATTTTGCAGTGATAAGCCACAAATTTCATATTACTTCTTGCAGACGAGTTTGTTGTGCAGATGTACACCAGTTTATCCATAGTATGTCTGGGCGATTGTACCGGTAAGTAGGTAACAGGGATTGCCACTAGTTAGTGGACGATCTTATACATGAAAAGTATATAACGCCAAGCATATAAACAACTGAGCACATAATGTAAATGTTTGACTATGGCAATGGTATATATAAAATAGTTTATATCAAGATGACATTCTTTTCATTATCTGGATTGCAAAATTGTTATAAACATAAACAACATCTAACCCAATCCCTTGTAAGAAGTTTTACAAAACTACCCTTTCCCACCACATATAATCATTTTAGCATAGCAGAGTTACGATACTATAAGAGCATTTACTCATTATCAGTAAATGCTCCTTTTGTCACACCATATTAGTTTATATGAAACTGTCCTTAGTAACTTGTTACAATTTTGAGCAGTCTTAGAATTGTCTTTGGAATAAAGGGCTATAGTCGCATTTTGGAACATTCTTGGAAGAAGTGATATTTTTTATAAGAGGAATATGCTTGTTTGAAAATAAGCATTCATTATTTAACAAAACACAAGAGGCCCGTGATTGTCTGAGAACGCTCTACTGGCTAGTGGCTTAAGCTTAATATACATACTTTTATTTTCTTAGAAGTTATATACAGCAATGTATAGTAGCACGATAAAGAAACTATATTGGGTTTGGGGGACTTTTGTTGTGCTTATAAGTACAAACCATAGACAAATTTGGTATTAAAATGCGCAAAAGTGTATTGGCTACACGATGGTGTATTTTAATTGTGAGTTGATAATGTGCAGGTCATAATTTTGTGTGTGAATGGCAATTGTGTGAAAAGTAAAAGTCCCATACTTGTAATGTTTTGTAATTGTCGTTTTACCATCGAATTTCTTCATCAATGTTTATAAATTCGTAATGCTAACCTTTATAACAAAAAGGTTATTGCAAATATAAAAAAGTACAGTTTCTTTATCGTGTTGTTCCGTGGATGAGGAGTCCACAACAGATACTAATATTTTGTCACGGAACGTCTTGTCCCTTAAACCAAATGTACAGTTTCTTATCGTGTTAGTATATAAGAGGAGTTATATAATCCGCTCTACTTTTGTCATGCAGGAAACATCGCATATAAAACACACAACCGGGATCAACATTAATTAATTTTGGTTGAACTTTCCGACAGTTCGGATGTTGATCCCGAATTGATCATGGATTGTTTGTGCCAACGGATACGGATACCATTAAAAAGAATCGATATAATACTTTCATACAACATGACGGCTAACAGTTCGGTCAGACGCTGGTTTTAGATTGATATCAGACAGTTGCACACTATATCGTTAATCAGGATAGAATTACACATTGTAAAAGGGAAGTTTGGAAACAAATGGGACATCACAAAAAACGGAAGTCTGAAAAAGACACCACATAAAAGCTGGTTTAACCTAAAAGGATGACTTATAAAAATATAAGAGAGAGAATGTCGTTGGCAGACAGGTACACGCTTTGGATTTCCGTGAGATATTTGTAATCCAAAAAAGGGTTCAACCCAGATATATCTCCCAAAAGAGAAAAATATAGTGCTTTTTAGTTTGGTTGCTCTGGTCAAAGTATCGGTCGATGTTACCTAAAATAGAATATTCGAAGACGATTTCTGATTAGTTTGAACTGATCAATAAAACCTGAACATAATTTATGGAATAACACTTACAATAATATACATACGAAACAGTAAAATCAGAAAATCAGACAGATGTATAGGCGTCAACTGTGTATTATCTGGGACTTTGTGTGATGTATAGGCGTCAACTGTGTATTATCTGGGACATTATGTGATGTGATGTATATGCGTCAACTGTGTATTGACTGGTACATTATGTAACGTATAGGCGTCTACTTTGTATTATCTGGGTCATTGGGTGATGTATAGGCATCAACTGTGTATTATCTGGGACATTATGTGATGTATATGCGTCAACTGTGTGTTAACTGGTACATTATGTAACGTATAGGCGTCTACTGTGTATTATCTGGGTCATTGTGTGATGTATATGCGCCAACTGTGTATTATCTGGTACATTATGTAATGTATAGGTGTCAACCTTGTATTATCTGGGACATTCTGTTTTGAGAAAACCACAACCACACTCAAAAACCGTAACCGCACTTATTGGCCGATCTGCTTTCCTTTAAATTAATAACCGCATCATCTGGTCGGTATTTCACAATACTGTTTCACCAATTCTTTGTGATTAGACCAGTTATAATGATATTAGTACAGCAACTACGAGTTAAACAGATGACATCTCACACTCATCAGTGTAATAAGTTGGGACTTATTATTTTAGGTGACAATGTCTGTCGAAACTCTGATGTGTTACATTTTTACTTACTTTGATTCGCACAAGTGTTTGAGAAACTGCTGACCGAGTGTCAACCAGATTGGATCCTGATGAGACGCCTAGTTATTCGGCGTCTCATCTGGACCCAATCTGTTTTCAAATGCCACTCAGGATGGGTTTAGCCTGTTTAGAACAATATAGTTTTATATCAAAATCATTGTAAATTAAATGTATATGCACAATGTCGTTAAATTGCGAATAACTAATAACAGCATTTTACTTGACCATGTTTTAAATTATATACTACCACTCAAAATTTGCTAACGATCACCTTTTATAATCATTGATACTTTCATTAATTTATGACGAGATGAAAATTTGAATGATTTTTTGGAAATGTTCTTTAGTTAGGAATTCATTTTATAAAAAGAATGATCATGGAAGTGTTTATTGATGCATGAATATGACCAAAAGCACGTAAGGGTCGAAAATCAAGCTTTTCGAAATGGCAGCGTGAAAAAATTCAAAATGTGAGTTTTAGCGACTTTAATAGCGTGTTTGGTTCTGGTGGGCATTACTTACGACCTGGCATCGCGGTCGCATGCTGCTGATAAGCCTACGGACCTTGTGATGAGGAAGTTGAACCCATTCCTCAATGAGAGCCTGTCTGAGCTCACGCACATTTACTGGTTGGACTCATGACATATAACACTGTTGCGTCGCTGAACCGATGGCGCCGAGCTTGCAAGACGAAAAATAGGTCTTGAACTTGAGTTGTTGAACGTTCTGACTTCCGGCATGTAGATTAAATACATTTATAGTCGTTTAAAATCCATTCCGCATTCTTGAGACGATACTCTTGGACACCCCAGGAACATGTCAAAAAGGAGATCCTTAGCAAATTTTGAGTAGTATACTTTGAACACAAAAAACACTTTGTAAAAAGATATATCAAGATACAAAACAGAAGATTCATTATAGACGTCTCATATGTGTTCTAACTGTTTTCAAAGATGATCAGCACATGTACCTTATTAAGGTAATTAGCATACTAAAGGTTAAAGTGTGTAATACGAAAGACGTGTATCATTTATGAACAGAACAACATGTAAACACTCATTATCTCATTTACTCGTGCGTTACCATGCTTCTACATGCATTGTCACATTTGAGTTGTGGTGTTGGTTCCGATCCCATTGGGATGAGCTAAAAAGACCATTTGTATCAGGTAAAGCCCAATTACAATTTCAGACATATTTCGCAATAGGTCCAGTAATGCATATCAATAATTATTATAGCATATCATAGAGACTTTGGACGGTAGTTCTTTAATCTGTTCGGAATCAGTTTAGCAATGACGTTTTAGGCGGACATTGCCGGTTCAACCGTCACGAATGGAACCGTGTCGCACAGCCGTCACCAATCTAACAGTGTCGGGCAACCGTCACCAATCTAACAGTGTCGGGCAACCGTCACCAATCTAACAGTGTCGAGTAACCGTCACCAATCTAGCAGTGTCGGGCAACCGTCACCAATCTAACATTTTCTGGCAACCGTCACCAATATAACAGGTTAGTGTCGGCCAGCCGTCACAAAACTAACATTGTCGGGGTAATGCTCAGAAGACATATATCCTTAACTGCCTCAGTTGAACCTTACTGCTGCTGTCGACTTCATATACAGTTTAGAACTGGAGTTCTGACTGTACCTTGTATTTGGAAAACGAAGTGGGCGAGAACTTTTGCGATGAAGGAAATTACTCACATGAATTTATTTTTTAATAAGTAAGCTGTGAATGTTTCATTTTCAATCGCTAAAGAGCAAACATCAATACCAGTTGTTCTTTTTTCTTATTTATTTGGGGAAAAATTGTTATGCAGCAGAAATTCTTAATTTTTCGCATGTATGAAAGGAATGAATATACAATACTTTTCTCAGTATATTCATAATTATATTTAGACATCTCATAGAAGGCGTCCGTATTGCCTTAGGCATAACTAGTCTGGTCAGGGTCTACATAGTTTGCAAACGCTCTTTCGCATTAACGGATTAACTTTCAAGACAATGTTGTTTTAGATTATTGTAGTAACAGCAATATACTATTAAAACAACATATACGTTTACCGCCTTCGTATCAGCTGAAATGATTAATACTGAACTGCTTCATATAGGCCACTAGGCTATTACAGGTAGGTGTGGTGACACTGCCTAAGTTATCGAATCAACTCGGTTTATAAATTAAGCATGAACTTTTCATGGTGCATATGTATGTCAATTTATTATATTCTCTTTACTGTGTAACATATTAAAGTGCTTTTTCAGGGGGCCAACAACTGATACATTTTTGTTAAAAAACAATAACTTATTTACGATACATATTTTGAAAATTGTGTTGACAAGGTTGAAATCACTAGATTATAGTTTAGTTGCAATTTATCAGATAATAGATACATTTCACAACATAAAAGAATTTAATTAGAAGAAATATGTTATCATAGTAGAGCATTCTTTTCTTAAAACAAAATAGCAGATTGTGTAATATAATCGAATACAGGAAAACGTCGATTTCACATTAACGTTGAAGTGTCTAAAAAACTCAAATAAAATATAAAAAAACATTGTGGTATTATAGACTTACAGCGCGTCCATGTGTCAGTGCGTCCCGGAGTTATATCTCAGAACCCTTTAGAGTTTTTCATTGGAATTTTGTGTAAATGTTAAGTACCACAACAGAATGCGGGCATGCAAGTATCGCTTACATTGACCTTGTAACACCGGACTTTGCCAAAAATGTAACGTTTTTTGCGTGTCTTTAGTCATTCCCCAGACACTGTTTGAAGTTTTTCTTTGAAACTTTGTGTGAATGTTAAGTAGCATAAGGACATGCGAAATAAGAAACGGATTGGCATTTTTATATGAAACCTTGTGAAAATATTAAGTAGAGTAATGGCATGCGGCTATACAAATATCTATATTGACTTCAGAACAAAAGAGTTATGACCCTCCCTTTGTCTGCGAAAATGTAACATTTCTGGCCGCCCGGAGCCATATTTTAGAAACTATTTAAGTTATACTTTACCGGTGCTAGGGGGCGTGAGTAGTGGTGCACTTTTAATACCTACTCATGAACAGACTCAATAAAACCGAGTCTGCAATTTTCTCTTTTTGCATTTCTACTTTTGCTTTCGAGGGATCACCCATTTTCACATTATTTGTGTAAATGTTTAGTACCATGCGTGTCCGGAGCCATTCTTCAGAAACTGTTTATAGCTTTTCTTTGAAACTTTGTGTAAATGTTAAATAGCATAAGGACACACGGCTCTGCAAGTCTCATTTATATTGATCATGGGACACTGCATATTATATGTTCGCGTAAAATATAAAAAAAATGTCTGTCCGGAGCCATTTCCTCAGTGCCACTTATATTGAACTTGGAACACTAGAGTCATGTCCTTTGTGAAATTCTTATCCTTTTTGTCCATCTTGGTCATATCTTAGAAACTGTTTGGGCAATGGAACTTTGTGTAAATGTTTAGTATCATAAATAAATGCAAAATAATTCAGCGAATTTGCTTGTTAAAACTGATTCTCTTGTGCTGAAACAAAAATGTGAAAATCTACGGACGTTACTTCAACAAGGCATTTCTCACCCAGAATTGCATGGTGATATTATCTACAAACTTAGGAAAATTCGGGGTCATATCCATTTTCATGATTTGTATATAAAACACATTAAAACCTTTAAGAGGAAAGGGTATGACCCCATTATATTGCAACGTACTGCATGTTTGGTTATTGACCCCTTTACAGTCGGTAGCTACGCTCCCCTCTTTGCCTGCGCGATGACAGGTCGAGGGTAGTACTTTATGATGGTATACTCTTAAACTCAGTAACGAGATGAGCTTACCAGACTCATTTAATACTTTTTCCATGTCGTGCCCTTAACGGCTTCCCTGCAGTTGCTCTGATTTCAGCAAAGTCATTGAGTACATATTTGACGGATTTTTCAGAGTTGTTACGCTAAGTTTCTCATATTGTCATATGTTTACCGTCTTCTATGTTGTGGAAAAGTCCGGCGAGGATAACTTTATTTACACTATTTGTTAAGTTAGGGTGACTTTGATATAAGTGTGAGGTAAGGACGTCCGTAAACCGGTTTAAAGCCCCAGTGGTGATTTTGCTACTGACCGTTCCAAGGCGGTACTCTCTTTGTCACCCTTACTTTTGTTTGTCTTGTGTCTTTGTACTTGTGCTTTTGTTCATGTTTGGAATGTTTGTCTCGGGTGCTTGTGTGTTTGTTGGTGTTTTCTGTGTTCATCTCGTGTGTGTGTTTGGGTGTGTGGTTGTGTGTGTGTATGTGTGTGTATGTGTGTGTGACATGCTGTCTATCGATGTTTTGTGGTGGTGGTTGCGTTAAGTGAGCCATGTTTTAATATGTAAACTTCCAGACCGATGTGTTGATAGACACATCTCCTATGCGCGTCCCATAACATTGGAACACAAACTAGTAATATACAGAATGGCCATGTATTCCATCATGTATTCTGAGATGTTTTGTAATCAAATAAGTATAGAACACATTTGCAAACAGTGTAGACCAAGACCAAAGGGATGATCTGACGGAGTGTTTTGATCCGGATCTGCACTGTATGTCATAAATATTATTTCAATTACTTAGTTGAAAAGCTGGTTTTATTTGTTCAGCAGATTTAGGGTTAAGAATCATTCTGGATATTTTGTTTTGCATTAGCGCTACAATAAATGTAGAGAATGTATTCGTGACATGTATATACTGCATACTTTAGCATGTTAAGCATATCCTTCAATAGAATACGTTTTGTTATTTACATTCGGAGATACAATATATAGATAGGTTTACATATGCATACAAGTAACACGTGTCAAACATTTTAGATCCCGATGAGACGTCGTGTTACTCAACTAGATCGAAACTGATCACGAATTGCTGGAATCGTTTTCAAGTTTAGGCAGGCTGGTATTACAAAGACAGCAATCGATATAATAAGTTGTCACTTTTCAAATGCAACTTGAAATTATCAAAATATAATATATGCGTTATCTAATAGCATAACGTGAGTAAGTATTTATGCACGTGTCACACCAGACTCACCACTTTGTGACATGCAATGAAACGGTCTAATGCTTTCATAAAATGAGTTTAATAATATATCCCAAAAGGTATTTTGTATACCTGGCCACTATATCAATTCCTTTGATTTCGAGATGAAGTGAAATACTTAGAAGGTGGAAAGCAGACACACTTGATGCATCATCTGCTGAACACAAATTAATTTGAGAGTCCTTCCTAATATATCTGAAAGGTTTTTGTGACAGATGATACTGAAACTGGAAGTCGTCCAACAGTCGCATTTACTTTATCATACACGAATGTGTAGCTTTATAAGTGAACCTGAGGTCAGACTAGACTTAAATGGAAAAGTAGTAAAGTCAAGCAGGCAAAGCCTCATGCAAGACGCAACCACCACCAAAACACCGATAGACAGCATGACACACACACAACCACACACCCAAACGCACACACACACACACACACACACACACACACACACACACACACACACACACACACACACACACACACACACACACACGCACACACGCACACGCGCACACGCGCACACGCGCACACGCGCACACGCGCACACACACACACACACGAAATGAACACAGAAAACACCAAAAGACACACAAGAACCAGGGACAAACGTTCCACACATGAACAAATCACAAGCACAAAGACGCAAGGCAAACAAAAGGAAGGGTGACAAAGAGAGTACCGCCTTGGCACGGTCAGTAGCAAAAACACCACTGGGGGTTTAAACCAGATGAATATATATTTTATCAGTTTCTATATGAGACATTCTCTGTAGTAAAGGGAGTCTATCCATATCAGCCATAATGTCTATAATGAAGTACATGAGAAGATTGTTTCATTGTATGGACAGAAACTATGTACTACCTATTCTGATGACTGACAAGCAGTGCATATCCTGACTAGGCCCCAGTTTCACGAATATTTTTAAGAAATTACTTAATATCAGGGTTAACTTATTAGGGGTATTAACCTGTACGTTGAGAAGATTAATGCACCAATCTAAACAGAATCCTTGTCACTATATAACAAGTGCCGAGTTACCCTTTGAATGCAGGACAGAAATGTACTAGCATTAGCAATCAATGTAGACCCATATCAGAGGACACATAGATGAGCGTTGATAGTGATAAGTTTAGACGAAATGACGGCATTTTTAATATCGGTCCACGTAGTAATTGTAATACAGAACGCGATTTCCATTTTAAGAGCAATGGGATATAAATGATTATAATAGGATTTTGATCAGTTGTATTATACCTAAAATAGCTGCGAAATATCTGCATACCTCAAGCAAAATGGTACAATAATACATGCCCATATTTAACAATGCCTTTCTTCCATTTTACACATCCGAAATCATCTCTTTCAAAAATATAATTCAATCTTCATGAAATATTCTTATCGCAACGAATTAATATCATACTTACACCCGAACTAAAATGCAAAAGCGAATGTCTTTTGCACGCGCTGGCGATATTTCTGTCAAATTGTGAATTGCGGAAAGAAATTTGTTTTTATTTTGACCAGAAATTAGCCTGTTAACCAATGACAAAACTGAAATAACTGATTTTAAGTACTGAATTAAAAAACACATTATTCAGCATAGCAATATCAATAGGGGATGTTACATGAGTATTCATTACAAATCGCTTGCATTGCAGGTCGGTGGTTTTGATCCCATGCGCTGCTTTGCAGCGAATGAGATTAGCCGAAATCATATTCCTGAAATATTCCTCCATTATCATGTCATCTCATTTATATGAAACGAGTTTTACTATAATGTCACATTAGCATCAGCGAATGCACTGTTCATTATAGTAAACGAGTTTCATAAAAACAATTTGTAATGAACACGAATGTAAGAATATTTTTATCACATAACCCTTAAAAAGTGCCACAGAAAGTGGAAAAGACTATATCTATATCTGACGGCTGTTTCGGCCATTGTTTACTGCGTAGTACAGCCGGATTCGTACTGCTCATGTGCATAAAAATGCGCTAGTGCCAATTTCAATTACCATTTTGTCAGTTTCAGTTTTCATTATTGTGTTGCAAAACGATGTGTAGTAAAATTGCCCTGTGTATGGCATACATTAAAAAAGTACGCTATGTGACTATGTGAAAAGAAATGAAGTGTAAATGCAATACAGAAAGTGCTTTCCAAACCATTCCTTAGTTAACAAACATTCTGAATCCTGATTTTAGACACCATACTTGGCACCTCATCTGCTTCCAGACGGTTTGTATATGTGATCACAGATGCAACATACGCAGCAAAAGAGCTAACATACTTAGTATTACTATCAATTTGCCATTTAAAAACACATTTATGTCGTTTAGTTACAGAGCATTACACATACAATAGTGTATGTAAATCATTCCATACATCGCAAATTGCATGTGTGTCGTTCAAATACCACAACAATAATAATGAAGGTTTTCAAACAGTATCCGTTGATTCATTTATGTCTTTGTTTTGCATTAAACAATGATTTATTTTTCTATACATTTAGGTTTAACAAAATACTATGGTAGAAGTAAGCTTTGCGTAAGTAATTTTGTGCTTTCCAATTAGGCAAAATGTATAATAATTCTTAGTTCCAAGCTTGCTGAATTGTCCAATCTCCTCATTCATACGATTGTGTTTTAATAATGCTTCTATATGTTTTGTAAGCCATTCTATGCTATTTTTAACTTTTGAATAAAACGGCTCGATGGCATTTTATATCACAGGGCATGGCATGCGATTTGCATATGAATTGGACGTTGTATGCCAACAGCCACGGCTGTCATAAAATTGCTGCTATAACTTCCGACAACAGGACGGCTAACAGTTCAATGAGACAATGGTTTAAGCTTGAGATTAGATATTTGCAATCTACATTATTCATTCAGGATAGAATTACACATTGTAAAATGCAAATTCAGAGATAAATTGGAGAGCAAAATTGAAGAAGTCTCGAAAAGACACGCCATAAAACGTTATTTTTAACTCAAGAAGAAAAAGCTGTTATAAGATTAGGGTAAGAAGCTGTGTCCACTAAACCTCTTGTAATCAATATATTACAATACAAATAAAAAGGGCTAAGAAACTCGAATGTAGTTAATGTAACTATTTAACTTTATTTCTGAGTTTGGGGCTAATTATCACAATTCGTCTACCTTGTCTTATGTGCATATATTTTGAATATAGATGAAAATAAGCAAAACGGGTAATGCATTACTAATGCTATGTTTGTTTTTTATTTGCTGTCGGCGAATCCATGATAGCCTTTGCAAACTGTTTGGATCAAGATGAGACACTGAGAAACTCGGAATTCTCAAGTTCCAAACAGTTTGACACTCTGGTTCATTTATGTAGACAAACTAATTACAGCACATGCAACAGGTGAAAAGTGTATCAAAATAATTTGCTAATCAGGTTAAAGATTAAGGTAGAATATTTCAAGGTGTTTTCAATATAAAACTCTTACCCCATCCCTTGCATAACGCTAACAAGTATGTGCAATACAATACATGTAACTTCTGTGTTGACCGAAACTTTCGACTATTGATATTTTTATAGCATGAGAAGTGTTAACTGGGAACAGACTGTAAAAGTACATGTACGAGTCATGCAGGAAACACCGCATACAAAACACACAACCGCCCTAACAGCACCACGACTACAAACAGCAAATGTACATGTATATAAAAGACACAAAGAGACGCACAGACATAACAAACAAACAATAGGGGAAAGATTGAAGTACCGCATTGGAACGGTCAGTGACTAATGTCACTGGGAGTTAGACCGGGTTCGGGGCGCCCAACCTCACACTTATTCCATCCCCACCCCAAAAGACAAACAGCGTAAATAAATGTATCCCCTCTCCGATTAATCTACAACAACCGCGATGGCAAAAACAGTAGTAAACTGCATGTAAAACGAAAGAAATTAAGTGAAACAGACTGTATCAACTTATCGCTAGTGCAAACAGAGTAACTGTAGAAAAGTAATAAAGGGTACGACAAAAAACATTAATAAATTTGCTTATGTGGTCCAATGGTTCATTGGTGCAGTTAAGCTGTTTGATTTAATTGCCGTTATAGTATTCTGTCCAATTCCACACCCCTTAACAATAATTATAAGGAAGGCAGACCACGGTTTTGAATTTGTGTAAAGATCGAAGTACGGTTTCATACACGTTTTGCAATAAAGCAAGTATAAACTTATTAATGAATAGTACAGCAGATGTTACATACATTAGATACTCAGGGTGGGTATCGCGGAAACATTGTATCGCGATATATCAATATACCGGTTTGTCTAATCGTGAATCGTATGACCAGATGCTTTTGGGTACATTTCAGTGTAGTTTGATTGTTCTGGATGTACTAACTAGATATTTTATGAATAAAATCACTATCGAAGTGCTATAACTATAACTACCTCTCCAGAAATTAATACACGATAATATACCAAGTCACATCACTAA
The DNA here is from genome assembly GCA_963576725.1 of Azorinus chamasolen. Classification (NCBI taxonomy): domain Eukaryota; kingdom Metazoa; phylum Mollusca; class Bivalvia; order Cardiida; family Solecurtidae; genus Azorinus; species Azorinus chamasolen. The sequence continues at coordinate 79,070,310 of OY755239.1, forward strand.
ATCACAAATAGACGATAATAAACCAAGTTGATTAGATACCCGTGTCAGTGTCAATTTCTGAATGCTTGTTGACAATCAGTCAAAGGGTTTTCAAAAGTTTGAAGAAATGGGAAGTCAGTGAAAAAGTTCAGCTAATCAGAGATTGGGCAGTCATTACTTTTCCAGTATGATAAGAATAGGTGTCAAACTTGTCTCTGGTACTGACATTGCTGTCGGTAGAAATACTGTATTATATACAAATATGCACCGAACGTTTCTCAGATGGCGTTTTAACGAAATGGATTAATGGATCAATATACGCATATTTATTTACAATATTCTGTTTTATTATAAATGGCCAATTAGCTGAGCGGAGGCCACCACAGTCATCAAAAACTTACAATGAACTATGCACGAACAGCCGAGAGACAGTGTTATTGTCCTGAAGTCTTAACAAGTAAATACACGAACATCGAATACAACATGCAATACTGAATGAATAAAGAATATCATTCGTTTAGTAATGTTACAATTTAAGAATCCTTCAGAAAAAACGAATCATTTATAAGGTGGCTGATTTCGTTATTCCAACGCGAAAGAAGCAATACGCACACAACATATTCATTGCATAAATCAGTTTGTATTAGATTATTTTGTCTTTAAAGTACTCATAAAATATTTCTTTGCACTTATTATTCCAAATACAATGTTATTCAATTCACTACTAAAAATCAGAATCAAGAGTCCGAGGTTGTAACACGTCTTAGTTTGAGTCTGAGTTCATTATCAAGTATCTGATTGGTCAGAGATTGAAGTAGCTCAAAATCTGACTAATAAAATACTTGAGAAATGTCTCAGACTAAAGCAAAACGTTTCATAGCTTCAGGTCGATGATTTAGTCTGCCTACTAAGTTAACACCAGCGTTAAAACTGACTTGAGGTAATTAATTGTCTCTATACTAAATTCTGAAGGGAGGTGATCCCCCGAAAGCAAAAATTGCAACACAAAAAGAGAAAATTGCAGACTCGGTTTTATTGAGCCTGTTCATGAGCAGTAATTGAAAGTGCAACACTGCTCACACCCCCTAGCACCGGCTTAAGCGGTATAGGCGGATTCTGAGAATAACCCCGATGCTGCTTGCCATAAGAACGTTGGGACGGTCATGTATGCATAGAACATGAGCAATACTGAAACGAATGAAGACTTGGCATCAATTGTCTAGGGCTGCATCATTTTCCATTTATAACGATTGCGATGCGCATCAACATAATACACTGTATCGGTGCGGTTGGAGAGTACTGATACACCCGGGGGAGTCCGTATGGAGTTTGTACAAGTCCGTATGGAGTTTGTACAATTCCGACATATTCCGACATATCTCAAACCTGTTTGGAAATTCTAATTTGAATAACCTAATATCGTTCAAATTTATACATATTAAAATTCAATTATGCCTGTGACATTTAACCCCTCCTCCACTCAGTCACAACCCCTGTTTCACATCGATCGGTAGTCTGCTGTCTTACGTCATAAACAAGACATACGAGTGGAATCTGCATATTTCGTAAAAGGTAGCAAATTCAAATTCAGTTGTTATATTGTCTCCTCTGTGCTATAGCTTGGAAATTTCGATCTGGACCCTGATCCATATGTAGAATACACCATGAGAGAGATGACGCCGTACAAATAAAATTCCGCCGGTAATTTGTAAAATCTATTCTCGCTGAGAGCGATAGCCCGTGCATATGTAAACCATACAACCACGAGTGTGTCCATGCACAGTTGCTTACCGGGCGCGTGCCGAGGATAATCCCGTGCATTGCCGATGATGAAAATAGAAATGTTACGAATTTTGGCCGGGTCAAAATTTCAGAAAAGGTAGCTAAATAGAACGTATTGTTTGGATTAATTTATTGTGAATTTATATACGGTTGTTGTTTGTTGACAACAGGCATACCATGTCATAGCCATATATACACTGGTCGGGCGGCAGTGTACGAACCTCTTGTGTTGCGATTAGCAAATCGAAAGTTGAAGCAAATATTGGATCCAGCAGGTGAGTATTTTGTATCCGTAAGCGATTTTCTTACCGTGACAAGTTATCACTCCTACAGTGCATGAACCCATTTAACGTTGTATAATATACATTGATTTGGTTCGCATGTCGATTGGTATTGGTGTAATTATACGTTGATCACTTGTTTATATTATATGCTTCACGTGGGATTTTGTCCACAATTTTAACCTAATACTTTTGAATTTGGTTTTGATCAGTGACATTGAGTTGATGTTATATGAACATTAATGAGATATATTTACTGCCTGTATGGAAAGTGCATGCAGCTGTTTGTTGATTTAAGGAAAAAAGATGTTTTTTAATCGAAAAAGTAGTAAAGTCAAGCAGGAAAAGCCACACACAAAACGCCATCATCACCAAAACACCTACAGAAAGCATAGCAATTTATACTCATACACACACACATACAGTAGAAAGCCACACACAAGACGCAATCACCACCAACAGACAGCAAATCTCGTTGGTGTACGGTTTGTAGTAAATTCGCGATCCAGAAATGGATTTGTAGGGATCGAAATGTACGTGTGTTGCGATTTATCAGTACGAGTTTTATGTATTGCACAGTGACAATTAAAGATGTATATGGTGCTAATTATAACTTACCCAAATCGCACCAAACTCTAAATACAAAGAGGTTGTATAAAACTATTACGACAGAGCTTTTTTTTTGTTCCAAATACCTTTTCACTGCGTAATTAAAGCTATTTAAATATGACCAAACTCTTAATTATAGGACCGACATTTTAAGAAACGGATGATTCCGGATTTGTTTTTCGAAAATTTCCATAATCCACAGTTTAGTTTTGCGTGACAAATCAGAAGACGAATACATGCCCTTCATGCGATGTAGCCTCCATTAAGGTGTTTAGTCCATGGCTACACGAACTTTTGAGGTCGTATGTATACATGCAGCCAATGCAATCTGCCCACTCAACTGAGCAATTTACGAGGACGGGTGTGGTGCGGCATTTAGGAACAAGAAAAACCTCAGTGAACATTATCTTGGGATGTATTAATGTCGCATGTATGCATGCAGCCAATGCAACAAACTCTTCTTCAAATGGCACTAGAATGTACACGCCCACCAGAGAAATTCTCAAAAGTGAGAATCATAGGCATGCTCATTATATAGCTGTGCCTGTATACCTTAGGTCCATAATAACTCTTGTTGGATACTATGTACCCTTGTGGGTCTTTTTGCCATCAAAATAGAACTCAAACTGAAAAACAGTACATACTCTGATTGGAGGAACCCTTTGGGGTTCCTCTGATCAGGATCTATAATGTACAAGTGTACTCGCCAATCTTCACTATGCACTGTATGTAAATGATGCATATACATGACACTAGTGGTTATGGACTGATATATTAAAAAAGTGGGAGATCCTTCGAAAGTGCAAGTAGCAATGATAAAAGAGAAAATTGTAGACTCGGTTTTGTTGAGTCTGTTCATGAGTAGTAGTTAGAAGTGCAACACTACTCACGCCCCCTTGCACCGGCTTAAGCAGTATTCAATTTTCAAAACTAATAACATCAAAACTTATGATCCCAAAGTTGCACTGAAATGATTCTGTCTAGTTTTTGTCTTCTCAGGGCTACTGTGCCCTTTGATTATTTCTGCACTTTTCCATAAGCCGTTTTAAGCTCACCTGGCATGCTCCTGAAGTTTTGTAAAATTCATAACATACAATTATCGACTGGAAGTTGAAATGTTTGTATGCTTAAAACATTGTACAAACTGGACCGAAGCAACTGTACTTTATATAAGTTCACACTTGTTTCGCGCTTACAATGCTTCAAACACAACTTTCCGGGGAGAGGATCTATATAAGCAGTTTTGCTTTCGATCCAATCCTTTTTGTACCCATGATGATCTTTCTGAACTGTGAATGTATTGAAATAAAATATGTTTAAACTAAACACAACTTTCAAAGATAGACAATAAATAATAAGGCATTATGGTTTGTGTTCAAATTATTATGACTATATATTGTGGTTGTAAAAATAACTGCTTGAAAGGTGACAATACATACAAAATACATGTAGGCTGTATAATATGATTACCTTTCCTGGATATAGCCTTTTAAGGTAAGGTAGAACACCTCTAATGTGACCGGGTCAATATCAGTACTTTACGAAGAGAATACGGCCATTCTCGTCAACCGACGGTCAGTACCGAACCGCGAGCAAGGTTTCGTACGGACCGTCATTAGACGAAATGGCCAATCGCTCTAAGTAGAGTACCGATATTGACCAACATTGGCCCGATCTTATTAGGGATGTTCTTCCTGAAGATGAAATCTGTCTGAAATTGAAAATCAGCATAATGGAGAAAACGTGTTGCCAAATTTGGTTTGGTTTCTGCAATACTCTAAGTATTCAATGTATCGTCAGAAACGTAGTTTTGTTGCAGCCAGTAGAGACAGGGATGAGCATGTCTCTTTGGAGAGGTCTAAAATGCTGGTTCACACACTTGGGCAAACAGTACATGCATAGACTTGGATACTTATCAATTGGCTAATAAGTAAAACATCGTTAAAGTGGCCAATGCAATGTTTGTAATAGGGAGTTTTTGTGTGCTAATAATGTGTTAAAATCGACATACACATCTTCGATGTCATTGTCTTTAAAGGTTAGTAAATTGATGGAAGTAAGGCGACACTACTTTCCACCAGACAGGTGTGACATGGATCACTATCAGTTGGATAATTGATTACTGTTGATCTGTTTGGACAGAGACATTAGTACTGTTGTTCTCTTGTAATGATAAATCTGCCTAACAGTTGCTAAGATCCTTGCAGCCTGATTCCATCCAGCAGGTATCGGCGACTGTAAAAACAGATCGTTGTTTCTTTAGAGTTGACGAATGCCATGGAACACATCTTGTGTAATGTTAATCGTTTGTCGCTGAGGAACGGGAATAATCAATATGTTCTGTTCGTTAAAAATGATGGATAATTCTAAAATGTTTCGTCTGATATTGGGCTTTTCCCGATTTTCCGATGGTCAATACTTTAATGTTTAGTTCTTCTTCAGAGTGTAATATTCTTGTGTGGTTAATGATTTAAGTGAAGTCTTTGAAAATATTGTCAAAGTTTTAGCACTTGTTGTTTCAGGTTCAATACATCTGAAATGAATACAAGAAATGTCGACTTCATTATAAACTGGTGATTTCTAAGTTCAAAGGAGCATAAGTCCCAGAAATATTGCAGAAGGCAATATCCCCGACAATATGCACATCTACACATTGCGTCCTTTCTACATGCAAGGTTTTATGAAAATCCGTTGAACAGTTTCAGAGGAGTTGCGCTTGCAAGAATGGCAGTCGCCCGTCCGACTGCCCGTCCGTCCGCCCGACCGCCGTACATCACCATTTCAATAACCGTGGAAAACCCGGTTAAAAAGATATATCGTCCGGTTAGCAATGTTATATTTTAAATTTAAGAACATTACTTAACGGCTTACCTGCAGGTGCTCTGACTTCAGCAAAGTCATTGAGTACATATTTGACGGATTATCACAGTTATTATGCTATGTTTTACATGTTGTCCTGTGTTCACCGTCGTCTATGTTGTGGGTAAGTCCAGCGGGATACCTTTATTTACAATATTTGTAAAGCTAGGGTGACTTTGAGAGAAGTGTGAGGTTAGGACGTCCGTAAACCGGTTTAAACCCCCAGTGGTGTTTTTGCTGCTGACCGTGCCAAGGCGGTACTCTCTTTGTCACCCTTCCTTTTGTTTGCCTTGCGTCTTTGTGCTTGTGGTTTGTTCATGTTGTGGAACGTTTGTCCCTGTTTCTTGTGTGTCTTTTGGTGTTTTCTGTGTTCATTTCGTGTGTGTGTGTGTGTTTGGGTGTGTGGTTGTGTGTGTGTGTGTCATGCTGTCTATCGGTGTTTTGGTGGTGGTTGTGTCTTGCATGTGGCTTTGCCTGCTTGACTTTACAACTTTTCCATTAATCGAAACGTCTCCCCCAGGTATCACATATCTGATTTAGATCAAATGTTTAGCCAGAGGAATCACAATGCATACATTATTGAAACATTAATAAAGGTGTATAACCTTTTGGTCAGTCTGTTTTATTCCCAAAAACGAATCTTAATATCTAATTGGACATTTTAAAAAATGTTTTACCGAGAACAGGGGTTACGACAAATGGATACATGCTTAATTTGTTCAATTGAAACGCCTTCTACTAGGTGTATATGTTCTGTATAACATTGAAAAAACTTCTCTTTTTCTGCGATTGTCATGGCGATCACAAGCATTTTCGACACGTATATCAGATAATAATAATAATATACGCAACAGAGTATGAGCACAAATGTATGAAGATAATATACGTGCTTGTTACTGCTGCTTCGAGTCTATTTATTAAAGAGAAATATGGAAATACCCCATGTTCATATGATTAACAAGCCAATTTCCTCGATTTGCTAATCACAATACAGGAATTTCGTACACAGCCGTCTATCCAGTGTGATATATATAACTATAAGTAAACAACGAGCAGTGAACCATAAAAATCAGCGCAGTTCACCTTTTGGGGGAATCAGCATTCTGTCAGCGTAAAAACCTGCATGAGAAAATCGTGATTGACTGTCGCGTGTAAAGTACATATCTTAGTTAGATGGGCTGCAGCAATGCCGAAACCCCTAAATCGTAAAACGTACCTAAATGTAAAGTACATTCACGGCTCACTGCTCGTTGTTTACCTATATTAGGAAGTATTAAAACATCCAGTTTGCTTGTTTGCTCTTCGATATGTAGTATGTAGTACGTTTTACAAGGAGCCAGGTATCGTTGTAATACAAAATGGTCGACAAAGGGTCTAAATGCGTTCGATATCTAAATGACTATCTGGAAACACCCCGGTCTTATAGAAAAAACATCTAGGTTCGTTTAGTTTAGAATGTGTCGAAAAAACGTTACTTGATATTTGTATATGATCTGACATACAATAGCATCTAAGTAATATTGTTGAGCGTATTTGTTAGGGTCAGTCTTCCTGTATTTACAAACAAATGTCAAGGCGTCAAAATGTTTAGAGAGTGATTAGATATAATGTATTTAACTGGCATATTGTATAGATCTAAACTGTTTGTAAAACATCTGCCCAGGTCTGGACTGCTGCATCTGTGTTATAGATAAGATAACACCATTTGTATTATACAGGTAGCTGCAAATATACATATGTTGTCTCCAGACCGGCGCTTTGAAGCATATACGTTTTAAACGTTTTGCACACAACACAATTATTATCTAATTGCTAACCGTCGAGATGCAGAGCTATGAAAGAACTCGTCCCTCTACGCAACACATTCTCTCCAAGCTATTCAATTAAATGCAACAAATGATAGTTTCCCCTGCATCCCAGCTGCAATAAGAAATATTGATTCGTTGTATTCTTGACATTTTCAACTTTTAGAGAGAGAATACGTTTACTTACACTGTTTGTCTTTTTGGGTGAGGTTGGGCGCCCCTAAACCGGTTTAACCCCCAACGACAATTGAATAAATCATACAAGCTACTCATAAATTAATTAATGAAAGTTAATGTTTATATATAGCCCTCGTCTTTCGGTTCTAAAAACTTACAAATCTACGTATATCAGGTAAACGATAACTTTCTACACTTAGATTTTTGTCGTACCCTTTATTACATTTCTAAAGTTACCTTGTTTGCAGCTCAATCATTGACTACACAAGATTTCACCTAAATATGTTTTCGTTTTGCACACAATTTACCACTGCATTTGCCATCGCAATTGCTGTAGATTAGTCGGAGAGGGGATACGTTTATTTACACTATTTGTCTTTTAGGGTGGGGTGGAACAAGTGTCAGGATGGGCGCCCCTAAACCGGTTTACCCCCCCCCCTCATGAAAATTATCACTGACCGATCCAAGGCGGTACTTCCATCTTCCGCCTATCGTTTGTTTTGTCTTTGTGCGTTTTTTGTGTTTTGTTAGACATGTACATTCGCTGTACTTTCTTGGTGCTGTCCGGGAGGCTGTGTGTTTTGTATGTGATGTTTCCTGTATGACTCATACATGTACACTTATAGATTTTTGCATAGTATTACCTTTCTGTTTAGAAAATGGCTCTCTCGAACACGATAAGAATGCATCTATATTTACGTTAGAGTGAAATAACACTTACGCCTTCAGTTTGTGTATTGACATGTTGCAGGATTTTATAACCGAACTATCTCAGACATAAATCACCGTTTTTCTACTTATTCGAATCATCTTGTTTTAAAATACCATTTCAAATGTTCAACTATACACTGTCTACCATTGCCCAGTTGTTTGTTTCGTTAAAGAGAACATTACTGAATCGTCTGTCTTCATCTATTTTAGCGTTCTATTGAAATTTTCTTTCACTGTGCTTTACATGAGAGTTTGTCACTTTCATAAATTCATTCATACCTTTATTTCCCCCAATAAGGAGAGCATTGTTACAAACGTACATTCAGCTACAAATGCATGCATCGAAAACATACATACAATTATGAACAAGAAAAAACAACAATGGAACAACAATACGGAAGCACAATAGGAAAGAGAAGATAAAAAAGCAGTAATCAAGGAAGCAGTATATTACTGATAATGCAAGAGCAAAATTGTTCATGTTAAACAAACATTTCTGGGTATAATTCCCGTTAATGATGCCTCTTTCAAAACGAAACAAAGAGATACCAATAGGGAATCTTTACAGCAGTTCTGCTACAATAGAAACAGTATAGAACAGTAAATGAAAATACCTCAATATGTGTATTTTACAGGTCATTGCGTTATCAGTATCATATTTACATATTGGCATTATTTAATATCACTTGTAGTAGTTCAGTAGTCATTCGAAATTTGGTGGATGGATTTGAGATATATACAAAAGAAAGTATACGAAAACAATCATTAATTATATATGAAATATCCACTTTAACATTCGTAGAAATATATTCCCTGCGTTTGTGAACCGTGTAGGTCAGTAGGTCAAAACGATAATTATAAAGATGGGTTAAAACGAGTTCTAACGTTGGATTGAACTGTTTTCTTTCAACTATGCTTCCCAGGAAATTTTCGTTATCAATGTTCATGTCTAATACTCCTTAAATTATATGTATCTAAAGTTTCTAATATATCGGTTACAAAACCAGACATGCACTAATTTATAGTGATTGAGCTCAATATGGCTAAAACAGCTGTTTGACAGCACAGTCTCGTTCAAGTCGACACAGTTGACCAAAGAAAATATGTAACAAACTCAGAGCTACATCAGTACTCGTTCTCATATTAAGACCTTGTATGTATTTTACACATAAGCGACGAGCTCGCTCTAAGCATGCATAGTAAGTCATTACGGGATAAGTGGTGTATATGTTCTGCGCATTATTGGAATATGGACAATTCTAGAATTGCCCTGCACGTTTTAGGAATTCCAATAATGGCGCACCATATTGGAATTCCTAAAACGCACAGGGCGATTCTAGAATGGTCCGTGCGCATTTTTGGAATGGTGGACACAGTTGGAATTCTCCATTTACATACATTTATAGATTTCAATCATAGACATAGACAAATTTTATTTCACGTATATAACATAGTAACATAAGCCCTGTTGGGCTTTTATTCCGACAAACATAAGTATATATAAACAGAAACAAAACAAAATAAAATTAGAACAGGATCACAGACATGCATTTTTTTTAAATAGAAAGCTGAAGCACATACAACAGTTACAATTTTACATAGTCTATTTTACATAGTCTATTTTATTCATCACCTATATGAATCGTATTGTACGACTCTCAATCAAACAATAGCAGATTAAAACAATAAATACCATTTATGACCATGTGAGAAAACAGAATGACAAAAACCGAGTTGTGATTATTTGGCCGATAAAAGGCCATGTATTCTGTATTTTGTAAAGAGATTATGAAACATTTACCAAATTAAAATAAAACTGATGAAATCCAATAAGGACCAATGTGAGGGTTCAACCGAAACCGCCATAAGATAGTGGTTGCTTAGCAAACACTAGCTCCCCACATTGAACAAAGAGGGGAAAATACTCGAGACTCCTAGCTTAAGACATGGTTTATGGTTAACTCACATAAAACATTTTTTTTATATAATGTTAAAGTTACACACCTCTACTTTAAGACAGGGCAGACAACTCAATATCAATTTAACATTATAACAATATCTGACTTTGAACAAAATGTATGACTGGTTAATCATAATTTCTGACTTTGAACAAAATGTATGACTGGTTAATCATGAGGTATGACTAAAGAAGTTAAAAATACATATGAAGAGCATCGAAAATGCCATAATAGATGTGTCCATAACATGGAATGTCTCAGAACAAAAAATAAATTCAATACCAGTGTATGTATGTGAAAGGATTTGTAAAGTGGGCTACACGTGAAGTAATATTGCCCTCAAAATAGCAATGAACACTCAAAGCGTGTTTGATAATGCACTCTTTTAGAAAGGAACCCCACTTTGTTGAGAACAAATAGAGCTTTTAGACATCTCATGTACATGTGAATCATACATTATGCTTAAACACTGTGTGTATACAACTTCCCAAGAAGCCCCTATGTAGAAATGATAGCCTCTACTGGCTTAGCATAAGATTCATAACGCCGAAAAGTAAATACATGTACAAGTCTTTTCTCTATAACACGCATCTTAATAGCCAATCTGTTATAAAAACAGTCTGTATGTAAAGAAATATCATTTGGCTCATAACAGTTGTTACATTTATGAATTTGCAAAGAGGCTTGGCTTTAACCCTTTGCAGTGACTTTACTCGCTAATAAATTTGACTGATAGGTCACGTAAATAAACAATGGTGTATTCCTTGGTACAACTGCAAATTGTAAATACTTTATAGCATAATCTGATACCTAAAACAAGTCGTTTTGTTGAAATGTTCAATATATCTTATCATAATAATAAGGTTCATTCATATCTATGTTTAAAAACAAATAGATAATACACAGCCAGAATAATACCGCTTTAAACAGCAAATGCAAACCAGGCCCTGTTGCCAAAACAACACATTTTTTGCAACGCATTAATTGCCTTTCATAGCATTACAACAAGCCCAAGCATGTAGTAATACTGAATCAACATATGTGTTGACCAGCTACCTGACATAGCCTTTAACAGACATTAATATCATTAAAGTCAGAAAGTTTAGTCATTCCATATTGTATATACAATGTGTTTTCTGGCACCGATATATACTACAGGCCCAAGCAAGTAGCAAAATGAGTGCACTGGATGCCGAAACAAATTTAGAGTTGCTGTTGTTTTACCAATAAAATGTTATTCATTTATGAATGATAAATATCCTCATATTCAATGAGTAATGCATCACATGTTCATTCATATCTATGTTTTAAAAAATAGATAATAGATTATACACAACCAGAATAATAATGCTTTAAACAGTAAATGCAAACCAAGTCCTGCTGCCAAACAACACATATTTTGCTACGCATGAATTGCCTTCCATAGCATTACAACGAGCCCAAGCATGCAGTAATACTGAATCAACATATGTGTTGTCCAGCTAACTGGCATAACATTTAACAGACATTACTATACATCGTCAGACAGTTTAGTTCTTCCATAATGTATATACAATGTGTTGTCTGACACCGATATATACTACAGGCCCACGCAAGTAGCAAAATAAGTGCACTGAAGGCCGAAACAAATTTAGAGTTGATGTTGTTTTACCATTAAAATGTTATTCATTTATGAATGATAAATATCCTAATATTCAATGAGTAATGCATCAAATGAATATGTCCATTGATATCTATGTTTCAAAAATAAAATAGATAATAGATTATACACAGCCAGAATAAAATCGCTTTAAACAGCAAATGCATAACCAAACCCTGCTGCCAAAACAACACATATTTTGCGTATAAATTGCCTTTCATAGCATTACAACAAGCCCAAGCATGTAGTAATACTGAATCAACATATTTGTTGCCAAGCTACCTGACACAGCCTTTAACAGATATTCCTATCATGTAAAGAAAAAATACATCGTCAGAAAGTTTAGTCATTCCATAATGTATATACCATGTGTTGTCTGACACCGATATATACTACAGGCCCAAGCAAGTAGCAAAATGAGTGCACTGGATGCCGAAACAAATTTAGAGTTGATGTTGTTTTACCATTAAAATGTTATTCATTTATGAATGATAAATATCCTCATATTCAATGAGTAATGTATCAAATGAATATGTCCATTGATATCTATGTTTCAAAAATAAAATAGATAATAGATTATACACAGCCAGAATAAAAACGCTTTAAACAGCAAATGCATAACCAAACCCTGCTGCCAAGACAACACATATTTTGCGTATAAATTGCCTTTCATAGCATTACAACAAGCCCAAGCATGTAGTAATACTGAATCAACATATTTGTTGCCAAGCTACCTGACACTGCTTTTAACAGATATTCCTATCATGTAAAGAAAAAATACATCGTCAGAAAGTTTAGTCCTTCCTTATTGTATACAATGTGTTTTCTGGCACCGATATATACTAGCCCAAGCAAGTAGCAAAATTAGTGCACTGGATGCCGAAACAAATTTAGAGTTGAGTTGCTGTTGTTTTACCATTAAAATGGTATTCCTTTATGAATGATAAATATCTTCCTATTCAATGAGTAATGCATCAACTGAATATACTGAGGTTTACCAACTCATCTTAGTAAGCTATGCTGATCTGTAACAAACAATATAAAATACATAAAACAATAGTTGGTGTGAAGAATGGATTAATCTTTTTATTTGGCATTAGGGAACTTAAGGTGTTTCCAGAGAATTTATTGTGAATTGTAAAGATTCATTCTGCTTAGGACCACAAGAACAGAGCGGAAATCTATGAATTCATCAGCCCATATTTTCTTTGATCTTAAGATTGACTGAGGAATGGAGTGGGACTGCCTTTCAAGACTGAAAGGATAATGGAATTTTGCACCCAGGGTTGTTGTTACCTGCAACACTTAATAAGTTGTGATCGACACAGTTAGTTCCCAGCGTTGTTTGCAGTGGCTGAACGCATGTAGCATGAGCTGCTGCCTGCCGTCCTGTAACATCTTGCTGAATTCCACCACGTTAACCGTCAGCTGGCAGAATATTATAAAAATACAAATTACTCAACTTATACCTTCTGATCCTTTGAGATCATGAATTTCAGTACTTCTTGTTCTGAAAATTGAATACCGCTTAAGCCGGTGCTAGGGGGCGTGAGCAGTGTTGCACTTTCAATTACTGTTCATGAACAGACTCAATAAAACCGAGTCTGCAATTTTCTCTTTTTGTGTTGCAATATTTGCTCTCAGGGGATCACCTCCCTTCAGAATTGACCATTGCTAAATTTCAAAAGCTCTGAACATGCATATATGCGGCATGATTGCCACATAATAACACAAACATAATATAAATAACTAACGCATAAATGCTCGCAGAATATATAATAAATTCTGAAGGGAGGTGATCCCCCGAAAGCAAAAATTGCAACACAAAAAGAGAAAATTGCAGACTCGGTTTTATTGAGAGTGTAAACCAAATTTCTCAACTTGGCCTGCGCTAAAGCTGAAAAGGCTCGCCGATATTTATATTTGATAATACATGTAAGCGGCATGACCGCCACAAATAAAATATTAAAATAGAAATAACCATGTCTGCGTTTATATGAATATATAATCCAAGTTACACAACGTGGCCTGTGCTAAAGCATAAAAGCTCACAGATCTTTATATTTAAAAATGCATATATGTGTCATGGCTTCAGGAAATAAAACAAAATAATACAAATAAATAAGTCTGCGCTAAAGCATTATTGCTCGCAGAATCTAATAATAATCCAGATTACACAGATTGACCTGTGCTAAAGCTCAAAAGCTCACAGATCAACTGGCCTGCGCTAAAGCTCAAAAGGCTCGCAGAAATATATATTTTGAAAATACATATATGCAGCATGACTGCCACAAATAAAACAAAATAATAAAAATAAATAAGTCTGCGCTAAAGCATTATTGCTCGCAGAATATATAATCAAGATTACAGATTACTGACGATTATAGAAGGTTATTCACACAGAAACACACAAGCAAATACATTAAACATACTACACACAGATACACGAAAGTATAGAAAGTAAACGAGGCACATATACAATCACAATGACAAACAATTGCATACCAATACAAATGCATCAATAAGTAACACTACTAATAATAATGATTATGATGATAATAATAGCATTAATTTGAACAAAGTTGCATAATTTACCTTAGTTTGTTAACACAACACAACCACGACATTACTTTGCTAAGAACAAGTTACCTTAGAACATATAATGTGAATAAATAAGTCTGCGCTAAAGCATTATTGCTCGCAGAATATAATAATAATCCAAATTTCTCAACTAGCCTGCGCTAAGCTCAAAAGGCTCGCAGAAATATATATTTTGAAAATACATATATGCAGCGGGACTGCCACAACTAAGACAAAATAATGAAAATAAACAAGTCTGCGCTAAAGCATTATTGCTCGTAGAATATCATAATCCAAATTTCTCCACTTGCCTGCGCTAAAGCTCCAATAGCTCGCAAAAATATATATATATATTTTTTCGAAACACATACATGTATATGCAGCATGATTGCCACAATTAAAACGAAATAATAAAAATAAGTAAGTCTGCGCTAAAGCATAAGGGCTCGCAGAATATATCATCCTTTTTTTTTAAACATTTAAGCTCAACACTCGGAGGGATTTATATTTGAAAATACATGTATGCGGCATGACTGTCAGAAATAAATTCCCAAATAAATTTCATGAGCCAAGATCTTTCGGACTAGTGCGAATTTGGGATATAATATATCTCAAGTGCCAATTTAGAACAGACACACACATAATATTCATGTGTTGCAGTGGAACAAATATAACTAGTGCTGATCTAGATAGTGTCACAATTTCGGGGCGTATGTGTCTAGTTACGAAATACCAGAGGTTCGGTCCAAGAGCGCGTGCTGGCGAGTGACGTTATATACCTACGTCACATTCTATTGCACTTGTTTACATTAAGAGTAATAGTCTGATAAAGGAAGATATCCACTCGGACTAATTGCAACAAAAACATTATTGATACTGAACGAAAGTACATAGTAATAGTATCTTCCGAACCAAAGTTGCAGTCTGTGTAACTTGGCAAAACAAAAATATTGACATTTAAATAATGAACCAAATCGAATTTTATAATTTAAAAATTATGAACAGTATAGCTCACCATAGTGAGTACTCTTCAACGGGAGGTACAATGACGTCATAATTTCGTCATAATTTACTCACGAAATGTAATGGCAGCGCCCAGTCAAGAAACATTCACAACACAACAACCTCTTGAAAGTGGCATTATCTATCAACTATGCTTGGTAAGTTACGATTATGCTGATTTTTCATGACACTCGTGAAGTTTTGTTTGTGTTTTCGTGTTGTACGTCTGTCCAATTGTTGATGAACGTTGTTTTAACGAAATTTGCGATGTGGTTAAATATCGTACAAGCATGCATATTTTCCGATATTAAAGCATCGATGACAGGTAAACATTGTTGAAAACAAATATAAATGTATAAAATATGCAAAATAACACTTATTTTGAAATAAAAGCGTGTTTCAAATGTGGTCACATTCGTTCGGTTTTTTTGGTACGGAAGCACATTCGTGCCATGATTCTGAATAACGGTTCAATGGACGACCGTGATAGAAGCGTGCTGAATTAACTTTTTTCACAAGTTTGACAAGAAATAATACGATTTGGTTGTTTTAAATACAACTAAACGTTCTATAATGTATCTTTTTAACATTAGATCTACAATTGATCTATTATTGAGAAATCATATAGAGGATATATCCAATTGAACGCAATAAATCTTACATTACAGCCAGTTGCTGAATACCGGTATTGCACAGGTGTAATAGACCAACTATACGGACCATTGTAGCACACTACAATAGTATTAGTACATGTAAATAATATAACAGTTTATGTTAATACATTTTAATGTAAATAATATAACAGTTTATGTAATACATTTTAATATTATTGTCAAATTATATTAAGGTTTGAGGATTTTGGTTATTGAATTGTTGTTCTGATTCAGGTGCTGACTACAGTGGCCTAGCAGTGTACTCGACACAACCAACGGTGAACCATACATATCATGGGATACCATAGCATTACATAAGAATCACATTGTACGTGACAGGTACCTTTTTAACACAACATGCCACATTATGAATTGTTGGGCAAACAACAATCTCACTATGAAAATATCGCTTTCTCCATGCAAATAATTGAAGATTAACTCGTGTTCTATATACAAAGTTAAGAATGTAGATAGACAGAACTGGCTCAATCAATTTCAACATTATCTGCTGTGTTTGTGTGTGAATGTTGTCGCTACACAGAATCATAACTATTCTAGAATTTAATCTAAATCAAATCTTACAATTTGACGTGATTGTTCATTTCAGATGGATGACTGTATATTCTGCAACAAACCTCTCAATGATCTACCAACAGTGAAGCTACGAGAGAAAGGCAGCGAGTCTATTAACACAGCAAGTATTGAGCGGCAATCAAACATACATGTTATTCTTGGACAAGAAGTTCATATAGACTGTAGAAGAGACTATATCCATAAACGATACGGTACTAGCAAGTCTGATGTTAACAATAATGACACTACTACTAAATGTTTCACAAGGTCATCAGGCGTATTTGACTTTAAACACAAATGCATATTTTGTTCACACAATGCAAAGGTTAATCATAGAAAACAGGGTTATGATGTTCTTCCAGTTAGAATACTTCCTTTTAAGAAGTCCATTGAACGTGTATGTTTAGAAAGAAATGATGTATCTGGTAGGATTGCTAGCATAATTGATCTACCAGCGGCTGATGCATTATACCAGCAAACATGTAGTGTTAATTTCAGGACAAAGCGCCAGCTTCCTAAGGAGTTTGCAACAGATAGCAGTCCTTGTAAAAGGCCAACAAAAAAACCAGGAAGACCTGAAGCACCAGACACCACTGAAGCATTTAAAAATGTTGGAAGTTATGTAGAAGAAAATGAGGGGTGTGTATTAACAGTGTCTGAACTCATTCATTTGATGGAAGATACTTGTGGGGACCGTGCGTACTCGTACAAACATATGAAAAACAGGTTAATTGACCATTTTGGAGATTCTATATCCATAACATCTTTCAGCAATACTGAAGCTAGGGTCACAATGAAACGAAAAGCATCTGAAATTATTCATAGCTTCTCAAACGATACACAGGGACTTTCTGAAAGCGAAAAAAGAAAACAAATTATATCTGCGGCAGCGAAGCTTATCAAGGCTGACATAAATTCAATCCAAGTAGAGACCAGCAAAAAATTCTACCCGTCATTTTCAACTGTTTCATCTGCAAAAGAAAATAAGGAGTTCATCCCTGAAAGTTTACAGACATTGTTGACAGTATTATTGTGTGCGAATGATGACAGTGTCAAGTTAGCAATAATACAGGCATGCAGACCAAATAGCATACTGGCACTTTTACAGATAGGCCTTGGTGTTCAGTTACATCACCACTTTGGTTCAAGGTACTTGGTTGATTTGCTTAATAGCATGGGGTTTAGCGCATCATATTATGAAGTTCAACGGTTCTAGTTAAATGCTACAGCAACTCTAAACACGACTATCCCATCGTTTTTCCCTGGAAAATTCATTCAGTTTGTTGCTGACAATGCGGACCATAATGTTCGTACGCTTGATGGTCATGGAACATTCCATGGGATGGGGATTATAGCTTGTACATCACCCGGCTCAAACGTAAGCCTGCCGATTCCTAGGGGAAGCATTCAACTAAGTGACGAGATATTGCGCCTGTGCGTAACTGCCGTGGCAGTAAAGGTGTTAAATGTGAAAAAGCATGTATTGGCTGCGTGTCAAACAGCTTGGATCCAGATAAGACGCTGAGTTACTCGGCCTCTCATCCGGATCCAGTGTGTTTGCATATGGCTGTTTGGTCGCACTTAGCAGGCAGAGGACTATGTATGTAGTATTATGTGTATGTTTTTATTACTTGCACAGTTTAGAAAACGATATTTTGTTAAGTTTAGTTTTTATTATGGCATATCAACACAGGACAGAAGCTTGAGAATCAGCTCTATATTACACCGTAACTAAACAGAGCAGATCCTGATCAGACGGCTCCTATAGCAGCCGTCTGATATCGGTCTACTCTTGTTGCAGATGCGTCCAAATGCGCTTACATAAGGGAAAGGGTTAAATATATTTTAAATATTCTATATGCACTGAATATACTCAGTTTTGTACATGTACTTTATCCACGTGAAGCGCTTTTGAAGGCATGTATCCTGTGTGAAACGAGCGCTATATAAATGTGGCATAATAATAATAACAATGTATTACAGAGGCCTGTTCAGGAGTGTGGGCGCTCGATGCCACTTCGAACGCTTGGACTCTGAACGAGGGCGCCCGCCTAGTGCCAGCTAGCGCAAGCTTGCCTACTCGCGAAGTGTATCGTTTTGACATTCGCTTGTGTTTCCAAGATGGCTACCAACACGGTAACAGAAGCAACCGACTAGAAGAAAACAATCGTAATTAACAAACTGATTCTCTAGAACCCGACCGCAGATCAAAAATGTACTTGATTCTAGAAAGGGCGCTCGATCGCGTTCAGCAGTGGTACTTTTGCTCGGGCAAGCGCTCATCAAGCGCCCGCGCTCCTGAACAGGCCTCTGGTATTCTGATTGTACTTGATGGATCCATGATGTATACATAAACATTTCCACATGAAGGACGAAATAGCTTCAAATGGCCTTGACATTGACCTTCAACATTCTTATAACATTGCTATTGTTATATTCCCTGCATTAATAAAAAGTGGGACGAAGTTAAATTAAAATAATCTACTTTGATAATTGTGGCCAGAAAGTTTGGTTTGATTAGCATTCTGCATTTATTGTACATATATTACACGTGTGACAAATGTATTTAATCTCTTCCTTGTTTAAAAGTGTGCATGCACAAACTCTCGTCTGCTGCAATTTTAAAAATTCACAATTTCACTTAGACCTACTTTTTGGTAGAATTGTTGAATGAGTGTCAAACAGCTTGGATCTTGATGAGACGAGACGCCGAGTTACTATGCGTCTCATCCAGATCCAAGCTGCAGTTTGCCTATGACACATTGAACATGCTTAGCAGGCAAAAGGTTACATACATATGAACTATGATTGTATTAAAACGTATCATGTTGAGGGGTTATATTTCATATTAATGCAAATTAAATACGATGAACACAAATAAAAAAGGATTTGTCGACTTTATTTCATTTTTTTATAATTCATAATACAGTCAACCCTGTTATATATGCGTCCATAATTATAAAAGGTGTATATAAGTGGCATTACAGACACGTGGAGGCTGAATGTAGGTTGAAACTACTACAGAAAACTCCCACAGGAGGTTTTTGCATTACAATTAACCTGCATTTAGTGACCACCTTTCGACAGTGACCACCATATTTCTGATGTGATAGTAGTTTAGATCTAATATATGTTTTACTGCAGTGGGTGGGGTAATTAACCCCCGCCACAAACGGAAACTAAATAATTTTTCATACATGTAGGTGCACAGAATGGTAAACAATACGTTAAAACATGTGTACATGTAAATAATGTGTAAATATTGGTAATGCATACTATAATTTGTCAAAGAATGTAACACATCACCCAAATATGGATTGGTCGGTGATTAATTGAATATTTCGTGGTGACCTTCCTATAAGGTCAATTTTCTCAGCAATGCCTGATCTGAATGAATGCAACTTTTTTTTTGTATTGCTACATGTATTGTAGTTTACGAAAATAGAAGAGACGTTTTTGTTGCAATTAGTCCGAGACATGATGCTATGCATGGTTTTGTTTATTAGCCTATAACGAACGACAGCTATGTGCGGAGATTGCCAACGTCACTCATCGTCAGCATTTAAATCTATATCAATATGCACTTTATAGTTAAAAATAAAATCTGCTAGCAGATATGAAGAGATGACTCTGTTGGTTTCACTTTACCAAAAACTCTGTAGTCTTACTTTATTAACCATAGAGTGGTCTTCCCGTCTTTCGAAATCAATGTTTAGCATAGTTGAAGGAAAAGTAGACTCTAATTACCTGTTTATGACGCATGTTTCATTCTAAAGCTACCAAGGTGTTGTTTACAAACAAAGCCTCGGTACACATGAAAAATAAATAATGATGTAGTGAGCACTTGTGCATGCATATAAGCACAAAACATTCCTATACATTCTTATTCGGACACAAACAACTGCTGTAAATCAGTCTGTGATGTATTCAGAGTATTGACCATCTGAGCTGGACAAGGCTGAATATTTAAGTAATCTTCATCTAATCGGACAGGTTGAAGTGGAGTTGAATCCAAACCCTCCATTTTACTCTTAACATAGAGCCAGACAGATCAAACATTGCAGTAAGTGAGTTTTCAACGATCGGTACTTTTGGAAAGGGCACTCTGAAATCTACGCAAACCGTGTAGAACCTGATCACCAAACAGCGTTGGAACACGACCCCATACCCTTTTCACAGCTCCGTATAGTAATCAGCATAATGTTTCACCTGTCTCAGATATCAGTTTTGAATTTATGTGTTTCCTGTATAAATAAACATATTCATAGTGTCACATATCTTGGATCCTGATCAGATGTCCAAATTAATGGCCTCTCATCTGATCCCAAACATATGGCAACGGTGATTACATATTCATTCACTGAAACTAAAGTATAAGCACTGTTGGACATGGTACTGTTACAGTACCGTGCAACATCTGATAAAGAAAATCCTTATCAGACACTGAACTGAGACGGGTTGTGGTTAGCTCTACACTATTCATACTAGAGCGCCTCTATAGTAATTTTAATAACTGGGCCCAAAATTCGAATACGACTTACTATATACGAAGGTAATGCAGAAAACTCTACATTCTGAAATTGTCCATACACTACCCTTACTTTCCTCGCATACTGAATGCAAAATGTGAGGAGTTTGTACCCGGTTTTAGTTTCAATCTGACAATAACGACAAACGCTTTATGATGTGTAATGCTAATACAGTGATCCCTCCCTACAACGGCCCTCTCAATAACGATTCCCTCCTTACAACAACGCATGTCACAGTTTCCGAAACACCAAGGCTCCAGAAACATCGTATTTTCTTTGTGCCTCCATCAAACCCTATGTTGTGATCACTCTTTAGAATCGTCACTTTGTGACGATTCTAAAGAGTGGTAAAAACATAGGGTTTGATTGAGGCATAACAGTTTTAGTTCTCGAAATACACCTTATCTGGGGATCTGCAAACAAGCTAACTATGTTTGATTTTCCCTCCCTATAACAACTCCCTCTGAACAACACATACAATCTTCGTATCCCAAAGGGTGTCGTTGTAGAGAGGGAGCACTGTATGTGTTTATGTATCTATTCTTTAAAGATAGCTGATAGTATGTGAAGTTATAGGATGCAGTGATCAGTCATCTGTCACATTGTATAATTGAGCAAACATTCGTCACATTGGACAATGCTGTATTTAAGATAATGAGTTTTTTCTACTACTCTCACTGTTAGGTTACAGATTGGCGGAAGCATTTCAAATGTGCAAGGGAGAATTTGGCAATATCATATTGTAGTGATCGTTTGCACGATTCTTAGCCTTTTCAATGCGTGACACGTATACTCTGACGATTGTAAACAGTGTAGTCCTAGATCAGACGGCTCTCGGGGAGTAATCTGATCACAGTCTGCTGTTCATACTTCGTGAACTCTGATGGTATATTTCACCCTGATAAATCAGCGATGACATGTTTAATACGCAAACATTGTTTTGAGTATTACACCCTGCAATGAAAAGTGTATATTCACAATTTCCCGGAACAATATTTACTATGTCGATCTGTCAACACTCTAATGTTTCATGTCGTGTACTGGAATACATTGGTTGGTAATTATCACTGATAAAGCAAACCAGTACATATAAATACTTTGAATACTAGATAATGCATATTGTGGACCTAAAATATATTGTTAGGGCTCACCTTCTGTAAGGCAGGCATTTAGAGATTCCTTACTTCGTCCGTCCATCCATCCATCCATGCATCATTTCAGTCAGTCAATCCACCCGTCCAGGCCTGCTTCAATAACAAGATAAGATGGACAGATGAATCAATTTCTTCTTCTTCCAATATTGTTTATGTCCCTCTCTGGACCATTGTCGAACCTTTTAATTACAGGTAAAGGCACATGTGAGGCGCTAAAATATTTTTTGAAGAATTCTAAAACTTTGTACAATGATTTATCATAAAGTTACACGGACAGAGCCAATCTTCCCTTGAACGTCTCAATCGATGGCGCTGTCACAAGTTACAGTGACAGCTGACTCTACAGGCGGACAGGTGAGGAGAAGAGAGAATGACAAAGGATGTCTATTTTGGTAAAAGGGACAACGAACCTTAGTCCATGGCCTCTAAATGCTGATGTAGCAGCATAAAAATACTACTGGACTGGGATCTTAATTGATCCGTAGACAATACGGAACATTATTGTCACCTTGGCTTGCTGACGTCTTTGCTGCAGGGACTGTACACTTAGATCAGGCCCCCGTTTCACGAACATTCTTAAGTAATTACTTAGTATCAGGCTTAACTTATTAGAGGTATTACATTTATATTTAGAGAAGATATGTCAAATAATTTTATCTTAACAGAAACCTTAGAGATATTCCGTTATATATTTTAATAGAAAATACCGGTTTTTGCAAGGTACAGCTAGTTAAACCCAAAATGAATTTGATAAAATTCTTAAGTCTGTTACAAATTCTTAAATATTGTTTTTGCTTTAGATCACCTATAGTTAGTATCAAGTACAATATTTGTTCTTATAATGATAACGGAGCAAACCTCTTATCCCTTTGTGGCACAATAAACACTAATTTATGAAAAGTTATGCTCTGGTGAAACTTTTAAATAACAGGCTTAGCTAAGTAATTACTTAAGAATGTTCGTGAAACGGGGGCCTGAGATCATTTGGTAGTCTTCCTTCACAAATCGTGCCGCTCGCCGCTGTACAGCTGCTGAATGCAGACGTATGTATGGGAGTCTCATACTGGCAATGCATACTCTAATGTAGGTCTGAATAGGCTCTTGTAGGCCTGGGTCTTGACTGTCTGGCGACCTCAAGTCATATTCCTTCTGAGGAGCGCCAAGCCAAGATGCATTCTAATCGTGTTCGAGAGAACCATTTTCTAAACAGAAAGGTAATTTATAATGTTGTATGATTTATCCAGTTGTAGAGTTGTCATTTAAAAAAACACTGTACTTTCTAAATAATTCACTTCGTCTGCATATGTAATCGAAGGAATGGGTTGGGGACAAGGTTTACAAACAAGCAAATTTGTCATTTCAATCGAATGTCACATAGTGTTGTCATGCTATGTTATACTTATTGTCCTGTGTTTACCGTCTCCTATGTTGTGGGTAAGTCTGGCGGGGATACTTTATTTACACTATTTGTTAAGCTAGAGTGACTTTGAGATAAGTGTGAGGTAAGGACGTCCGTGAACCAGCTTAAACCCCAGTGGTGGTTTTGCCACTGATCGTTCCAAGGCGGTACTCTCTTTGTCACCCTTGCTTTTGTGTTTGTTTCGTGTCTTTGTGCCTTTGTGTTTGTGCTTTTGTTCGTGTTTGATGTTTTTTGTATCGTGTGTGTGTGTGTGTGGTTGTGCGCATGTGTTGCTTGCTTTCTGTTGGTGTTTTGGTGTTGGTTGCGTTTATGTGTCTTTTTCTGCTTGACTTAACTACCTTTTCATTACAGTTTGGGGGATTATTTCATATTGAATCACAAACCAGTTCATGTTGTATTTTCGTAATTCCTTTTGCAAACAGTACAGTTGAGACCAAGGTGCATAAGCTGACATACCGTTGGGGTCGAAACTATTTGAGATCCGTATTACAAACATGCCTGTGTAGAAAATTGAAAAACGTTCTATCTCCAAAACTTATGTACTTCACAACAGCAGGTGTTAAGTGCTTGTGTTGTGGTCGAAAAAATCGCCCCGTACTTCATTCTCAGTGTTGTTGTATTTTCTGGTCCTTCGGGTTCATTAGTTTTGGTGTTATTAGTTTTCAATTTTTAAAACTGCTTCAGTCGGTGCTAGAGGAGGTGAGTAGTGTTTTTTAAACCGAGTTTGCAATTTTCTCTTTGTTTTTGAAGGATTTCCTACTTTCAGAATATATTTGTCAGTACATATTCTATCCACGAGATTCGCTTAACATGCTAAAATTTGAAAATGTCAAGAATACAACGAACCAATATATTAATTGCAGTTTGGATGCAGGGGAAACTAACGTAGCAAACATCCTCAGAATTTGTGTTGCGTGTAATTGAATGTCTTGGAAAATATGTACTACGTCGCTAATGTCAGAGTGACAATAATAATAACAATAGGAATGGAAAGCGTTTTGCTTTGGAAAAACGACAATAGGAAGTTACTGGTCCTATTGCCAGAATCACAAAAGCAAGGGGATGTGTCCGCAAAGGCCAGAATGATAATAGGAACGTGATCGGGGTGTTTCGCTTGGACCAGACAGACAATATGGAGGGGATGTGCGTTTGGCTAAGATCAGAAGACGCGTTTTGTTAAAGCTGGAGTGAATGACAGAATGACAATAGGAAGATGGAAGGGGCGTTTCGCTAAGTTTAGAATGAAAATAGGAAGGGGTGGTGGTTCGCTAAGGCCAGAATGAAAATAGAAAGGGGATTTCTTTCGCTAAACTGTAGTAAAGTAATAAAGGGTACGACAAAAACGAAATAGTACAGATATCCGACGTCCTCCTTCCGTTTCCTTCCGTTTCCGGATTCGCTTTCAGAGTACTAAACATTTCTTGTCGGCGTACATGCAAATAGGGCAGCGTGATTTCCACTTGTATAAGGGATCACCTACTTTCAGAATATATGTACCTAAAAAAGTAGGAGTTAAGTGCTTGTGTGGCGTCCGTAAAAAGTCGCTCTGATGGTATAAGTTTTGAAAATTTAATAGAGCTGAAGCCGGTGCTCGGGGGCATGAGTAGTGTTGCACTTTTAATTACTACCCATGAACAGACGCAATTTTCTCTTTTGACATTGCTACTTTTGTTTTCGAAGGATCACTCGCTTTCAGAATATATTGACAACCAGACATGCAGTATGTTGTAGTACAATATGATCATATCCCTTTTCAATGAATCTTTTAACATATTTTATGAACAGAGTGAGAAAATGGGTATGTCCAATAATATTATGAAGTTTGAAAATCACATCATCACAATATTCAGGATTTGAAATACCGTGTCGCAGGAGCGCCTTTAGATTACATTTGTACTTGCTAATAAGTGAGAGATTTCGATAATAGAATTTGGAGAAAGTTTTTCTTAGTTTATGGTTTCTATATCCTTGCTTAAGCAGCTTTTCAGTTAAAATAAGATTTCCGTTTCTTAAGTCGTCAACAGATGAACAAGCTCTAGCAAAAGGAATAAGTTGAGATATATAAACCCCGTAAGAGGGGCCCGGGGAAAATCTCCGTCAAGATGAGGGAAATTTACATTATCAAAATAACAATCATCTCTTTTATCATATATTTTAGAAGAAATCATTCCATTGTCAATATTAAGTTCTAGATCAAGAAAAACTGCATAAGTGTCGGAAGGGTTAGCTTTATTCAATTGGAGTTCTTTTGGGTCAATTGTAGGAATCATTGTAGGAGCATCAAAGAAAGGGATATCTAAGTTAAAAATATCATCCAAGTATCGTGAAGTTTCATTGAGTGCTTTTATAACATATTCTTGTGACTGTTTATTCAAACGTAACATGAAATCTATAATATAGAAGTACAAAAACAAATCGGCGACAAGTGGCGCACAATTCGTACCAATAGGACTACCAATCACCTGACGGTATATAGCATTCCCATAACATACAAATATGTTATCCAGAAGAAAGTTTAGTGATTCACAAACTTCTGAGCAAGTCCAATTGGTGTAATATTCCCTTTGCTCGTCAGTAAAGAAAGCTTTATCAGCAATACATGCCAGAAATGATGTTATTTCTCGGGAAAGTACTTTACGGATTAAGTTAGTAAGTTTATCTTTAATTAAATCATGAGGAAGGGTTGTTTACAAAAAAATTTAGAAAAAAACGTATGTGCTTACAGTGGATGCAATGAACATTTTGTTCTTAAGTTTTGTTTAAGACTTCTGAAGAGTTCTTAATAGACCAGAAGATATTTATTCAAGACTTTTCATAAGTCTTATCACAAAATATTTTACATACTCTTTTAAATTCGTTAAACAAGAAGTCAAAAGTATAGACAATTTTGTAGTTGTAGAAGAGCTAGAATATGCAATGAAACGCGCTTTATATTGTTTTTATGTAGTTTTGGAAACCAATACATTGTAGGAAGTTTAGGTTGTGTAATTTTAATGTCAGTTTCAAGTTGTTCACACTCTTTGGCATGGTCTGAGACGATGATTTTTTCGTCAGTAGTAACCGAAATATATGACAGCAGGTGTTAAGTGCTTGTGTGGCGGCCGTAAAAAGTCGCCCGTACTTCATTCTCAGTGTTGTTATATTTCTGGTCCTTCGGGATCATTAGTTTTCATGTTATTAGTTTTGAAAATTGAATACTGCTTAAGCCGGTGCTAGGGGGCGTGAGTAGTGTTGCACTTTTAATTACTACTCATGAACAGACACAATACAACCGAGTCTGCAATTTTCTCTTTTTGCATTTCTACTTTTGCTTCCGAGGGATCACCCATTTTCAGAATATTGGTATTAATAATATCCTGCTTCAAGACATCGATATAATGTAATCGTAAAAAATAATCACATTATTCGATGCCTTATGAAGAGGAACAAAAACGTATTTTGAATGGAAATCATATAAACCCCTTTTAAGAAATCTAAAAGAAATTCTAGGTTTAGGTGGAAGGAGGTGTTCAATAGAGCTATAAAATGAAATTCGTTTGTCAATTATATCAAATATTAGTTTTTTCCAATTTAAAAGATCGTTAAACTTAACATGTGTGTTAAAGGCAGAATAAAAATTGGAGGGTAGAGGAGGCCTTTCGCTAAGGTTAGAATAAAACTAGAAAATGGAGACGCTTCGCTGAGTCCAGCATAACATAAATCATCTAGATTTATCTTTTATAACAAAAGTAAAATTTTAATTAAATTGGATCAAAAAATTGCAAACACCTTTTCCTTTAGGACTGAATGATAATATTTACCAGACTGGAAATATTTTAAAAGAACAAGATATAGATATTTTTTCAATTTTTTCTATACGAAAACGCAAATCTCGATCACATGGCATTCGCAAAAATGGTAATATTAAACGAAAATCTCGTTTGAAATGACTCTTCTTGATCTACATACTTTACGTCTAACTTCTGGCAAACATGCCATGCTTTCTAGACTTTCCTCCTTATCTATATGTTCATTAAAAGAAATTGACGAGCAAGCCGATAAAATTATTTTTAGATCAGATCCTCTCATAGGAACGACTAGTTTGATACAAAGCTTTACTCTACATGTTCTCAGACCGCACATTGACAAATTATCTGAACACCAAAGATTCTTCTTGAAAATTCCTTTTATTAATAAAGGTATTGATTTTATTGACCTCCAAAGTATTTTTAGAGACAAAAATGTAATTGACACTATTCCTAAATACTTTAAAATACAGAACCACCTATCATCTGCTACAAATATAACAAACCCATCAGAAATACAATTTTCAACTATAATAAAATTTAGGCCGACCTTAATATTAATGATAATATTCCTGATAATTAAGATTGCGCCACCTCAAAATTTTGCTAATCTCCGGCTGGTCATGTGATTACTGGTAATTTTGAGATAATTAAAGATAAACGTTTACGATCTCTTTTGAATAAAGGTCCCAAATATAGAATACCATCCTTGATAGATTTAACTCTTGTCGAGTTCAGATTGCGGAGGCTTTACAAATTTTTAGTAATAAATGGTGTCGAAGAGAACATGTTGAATCTAATGCTCTTTCTAGTTGGAAAAAAACTAACTTTTGATATTATTGATAACGCATTTCCTTTTATAGCTCTAATAAACACCTTCTTCCACCTAAACCTAGAATTTCTTTTAGACATCTTAAAAAGGATTTACAGGATTTTCATTCAAAATACGTTTTTGTTCCTGCTGATAAGGCATCGAATAATGTGATTATTATTTGACGATTACATTATATCGATGTCTTGAAGCAGGAAATTATTAATACCAAGTCATACATTTCAGTTACTACTGACGAAAAGACCATCGTTTCAGACCATGTCAAAAAGTGTGAACAACTTGGAACCGATATTAAAATTACACGACATAAACTTCTTACAATGTATTGGTTACCAAAACTACATAAAAACCATATAAAGCGCGTTTCATTGCAAATTCTAGTTCATGTACAACTACTAAATTGTCTATAAGTTTGACTTCTTGTTTAACGAAGGTAAAGAAACATGTAAGGTTCTACTGTGATAAGACTTATGAAAATTCTGGTATAAATCTCTTCTGGTCTATTAAGAACTCTTCAGAAGTCTTAAACAAACTTAGACAAGGCATTTCTCAACCAGAATTTTATGGGGATGTTATCTACAAACTTAGGAAAATTCGGGGTCATATCCATTTTCATGATTTGTTTATAAAACGCATTAAAACATTTAAAAAGAAAGGTTTAATCCTATTATATTGCAACGCACTGCATGTTTGGTTATCGACCCTTTTACAGTCGGTAGCTACGCTTCCCTCTTTGCTTGCGCGATGACAGGCCGAGGGTAGTACTCTATGATGGTATACTCTTAAATTTGGATACAGGATGAGCTTACCAGACTCATGTATTACTTTTTCCCTGTCGTGCCCTTAACGGCTTACCTGCAGGTGCTCTGACTTCAGTAAAGTCATTGAGTACATATTTGACGGATTGTCACAGTTATTATGCTATGTTTTACATGTTGTCCTGTGTTCACCGTCGTCTATGTTGTGGGTAAGTCCAGCGGGGATACCTTTATTTACAATTTTTGTAAAGCTAGGGTGACTTTGAGAGAATTGTGAGGTTAGGACGTCCGTAAACCGGTTTAAACCCCCAGTGGTGTTTTTGCTACTGACGGTGCCAAGGCGGTACTCTCTTTGTCACCCTTCCTTTTGTTTGCCTTGCGTCTTTGTGCTTGTGATTTGTTCATGTGTAGAACGTTTGTCCCTGGTTCTTGTGTGTCTTTTGGTGTTTTCTGTGTTCATTTCGTGTGTGTGTGTGTGTGTGTGCGTTTGGGTGTGTGGTTGTGTGTCATGCTGTCTATCGGTGTTTTGGTGGTGGTTGCGTCTTGCATGTGGCTTTGCCTGCTTGACTTTACTACTTTTCCATTAAGAACAAAAGGTATCTTGCCTCCACTGTAAGCACGTACGATTTTTCTACTCTGTACACAACTCTTCCTCATATTTTAATTAAAGATAAGCTTACTAACTTAATCCAGAAAGTATTTGCCCGGGAAAAAACATCATTCTTGGCATGTAATGCTGAAAAAGCTTTCTTTACTGACGAGCAAATGAAATATTACACCAATTGGACTTGCTCAGAAGTTTGCGAATCACTAACCTTTCTTTTGGATAACATATTTGTACGTTATGGGAATGCTATATACCGTCAGGTAATTGGTATTCCCATGGGTACGAATTGTGCACCACTTGTCGCAGATTTGTTTTTGTACTGCTATGAGAGAGATTTGATGTTGCGTTTGAATCCTCAATCACAAGAAGATGTTATAAATCCTTCAATGAAACTTGTCGATATTTGGATGATATTTTTAACTTAGATAACCCTTTCTTTGATGCTCTGATTCCTACAATTTATCCTAAAGAACTCAAATTGAATAAAGCTAACCCGTCCGACAATTATGCAGCGTTTCTTGATCTCGACCTTAAAATTGATAATGGAATGATTTCTTCTAAAATATATGACAAAAGAGATGATTTTGATTTTAATATTGTTAATTTTCCTCATCTTGACGGGGATGTTCCCCGTGCTCCATCTTACGGGGTTTACATATCTCAACTTATTCGTTTTGCTAGAGCTTGTTCATCTATTGACGATTTCAACAGTCGAAAGCTCATTTTAACTGAAAAACTGCTTAAGCAAGGATATAGATGGAAAAGTAGTAAAGTCAAGCAGGCAAAGCCACATGCAAGACGCAACCACCACCAAAACACCGATAGACAGCACGACACACACACACACACAACCACACACCCAAACGCACACGCACACACACACACACACACGAAATGAACACAGAAAACACCAAAAGACACACAAGAACCAGGGACAAACGTTCCACAACATGAACAAACCACAAGCACAAAGACGCAATGCAAACAAAAGGAAGGGTGACAAAGAGAGTACCGCCTTGGCACGGTCAGCAGCAAAAACACAACTGGGGGTTTAAACCGGTTTACGGACGTCCTAACCTCACACTTCTCTCAAAGTCACCCTAGCTTTACAAATATTGTAAATAAAGGTATCCCCGCTGGACTTACCCACAACATAGACGACGGTGAACACAGGACAACATGTAAAACATAGCATAATAACTGTGACAATCCGTCAAATATGTACTCAATGACTTTGCTGAAGTCAGAGCACCTGCAGGTAAGCCGTTAAGGGCACGACAGGGAAAAAATAATACATGAGTCTGGTAAGCTCCTCCTGTATCCATAAACTAAGAAAAACTTTTTCTAAATTTTACTATCGAAATCTCTCGCTTATTGGCAAGTACCAATCTAATCTCAAGGAGCTTCTGCGACACGGTATTTCACATCCTGAATTTTATGGTGATGTGATTTACAAACTTCGTAAAATTATTGGACATACCCATTTTCTCACTTTGTTCATCAAATATGTTAAAACATTCATTAAAAAGGGATATGATCCTGTAGTACTACAACATACTGCATGTTTGGTTGTCAACCCTTTTACAGTTGTCATTCACGCTGGCCTCTTTGCATGTACGCCGACAAGAAAGGTTTAGTACTCTATGAAGGCGACCTCTTAAATCCAGAAATGGAAGGAGAACGTCGGATATCTGTACTATTTCGTTTTTGTCGTACCCTTTATTACTTTTCTACAGTTACTCTGTTTGCAGCTCAATCATTGAGTACACTAGCGATAGGTGGATACAGTTTGTTCACTTAAATGTTTTCGTTATACATGCACTTTACCACTGTATTTGCCGTCGCGGTTGTTGTAGATTAGTCGGAGAGGGGATACGTTTATTTACACTGTTTGTCTTTTAGGGTGGGGATGGAATAAGTGTGATGTTGGGCGCCCATAAACCGGTTTAACCCCCCAGTGACTTTTGTCACTGATCGTTCCAAGGCGGTCCTTCCATCTTCCCCCTATTGTGTGTTTGTTTTGTCTTTGTGCGTCTCTTGTTGTTTTTATAGTTATGTACATTTGCTGTTTCCTTGTGTTGCTGTTCCGGCGACTGTTTGTTCTGTATGTGGTGTTTCCTGCATGACTCATTTTTGTACTTTTGATATCTCGAACCGCTACCCAAAACAATTTCGTAAAATTGAAACTTTGCCGGAAAATGTCAAGTTTAGCAAATTTTATTGAACCGGACTGAGAATCAGCAATAAAATGTAACCTGTCTAGATTTAGATTCATACGAAATATAAAGTTCATATCTCAAACCACTTTCGAAAAATATCAAGTCCAAGGGCCATAACTCTAGCAAAAAATATTCCACCGGACTGAGATTCGAACTTAAGCTTTAACACTGATCTAGATTTGGCTATATATCTATTATAAAGTTGATATATCAAACAACTTGAAAAAAAGTCCGGACAACTGACTGATTGTGGAATGACAGACTGACGGACAGACATCCAGACAGACGCAACCAAAAACCATAGCCCCCTTCATCTTTTGCCGGTATCTCAAGAGGACAAGTAAGAGGCATTTCGCTAAAGCCAGAATGACAACAGGAAGGGTTATGGAGGCGTTCGCTAATGCCAGAGTTTCAATGTGGCGTTACGCTAATGCCAGAATAGCCATAGGAAGGGGAAACGTTTCGCTTATGTCAGGATCACAACAGGAAGGGGGAGCAAAGGCCAGCATGACAATATCAAGGGTGTGTGTCAGCAAAAACAATAAGAAGGGGGATTGGGCGTTTTGTTAATACCAAAATAGCAACATGAATGGTGGTGGTTATAATGGTGATAGAGGGAGTCGCTCAAGCCAAAATGACAATATATAGGAAGGGTGTATTGCGTTTGGCTAAGGTCAGTAATATAATAGGAAGGGGACGCGTTTTGTTAAAGCCAGAATGAATAACGATAAAAGTGGCGTTTTGCCATGGACTTGATAAAAAATAGTAAGGTGGAGGGGGAAAATCGCTTTGGCCAGAATGACAATAGGAATGAGAGACGTTTCGCTAAGGCCAGCTTGACAATAGGAATGGGATGGGCTAAAGTCAGAATAACAGCAGGAAGGGGAGACGTTTCGCTAAAGCCAGCATTAATGGCAGTAGGAAGGATGCTTTTTGTTTAGGCCAGAATGACAATATGGAGGGTGCAATACGCTAAAACAAGAATGACAATTAGATGAGAAGGCGTTTCTAGGAAGGGGAGTTGTTTGGCTAAGATCAGAATGACAACATAACAGAGGGGGCACTTCGCTAGAGTCAAAATGACAATAGGAAGGAAAGGCGCTTCGCTAAGGCCATAACGACAATATGAAGGGGAGCCGAAATTTCACTAAGGGTATAATCATGCACTTCGAAGTTTTCAGCTTTGGAAATCCCGAATCCCCTAAATGCGGGGGACGAGTGTCTAACGTATGTTGCTTACAGTATAGATCTAATTTGGAGGATTCATAGAGGAGACTTCGAAATAACTGACCTTCTGTTGAAGTAACAATCAATAGCAAACCAATAATGATACTGGTATTAGAAGTAATTCTAAATTTACAAAATCTTAATATCCGGCTATATATTTGGATCTGGTGCAGTTTTAACTATTTCTTATTCGATCAGGCATTTGAGAAAATCCTGATCAAGCGTCATGATACAAGTTGTTGAGGAACTATTGCCTGAGTGTGAAACAGATTGGATCCTGATGAGACGCCGATTTACTTGGCGTCATTTTCAAGTCGTTTGCTAACGCGATTTATGTCACAGTTAGCGAGACAAGGATTATCCAAGCTTCCATAACGAGTAATATCTTCACATGGGACATTCGAGAAGAATCAATTTCTTCCTGCTGTTATATGTATGTTATTGTTACAATTATCCCTATTTAAAATTTGGAACTGGAAGAAATGAAATGAGAACTATTGAAATCCTGAATTCCCGATAGTGTTATTTCCAGGATACATGCGGATATAATGCACAATTGGTTTCTTCTAATTATCCACAGCAACTATTATTCGTAGCTTCATTTGGTTTTATATATTTTCTATCACCATAATATTGTGTCACCATAATATTGTGTGTATTTGATTGCTTGGGCTAGAGGCTTTCAGGATAAAGAATGCAAACGTATTATACTGAATGAGCTATGGATTATTTAGCCCTTATACTACCGAAAAAGATACTAATATCCATTAGGTTTCTTGCTTGCGATTCGATCATGCCTTTGAAAAACTACTGACCGAATGTCAAACAGTTTGGATTCTGACGAGGCTCTGAGTTAGGCGTTTCATATGGATCCAAGTTCTGTGAAAATGACGACATGGCGGAAAGGTCGTGCTTGACAGGATTAGGGTTAATGACTCTTGCTTTTAAATATCTCTTGAGAATTTCTAAGTTAGAAAAGTACAATAGATCTGGGAATGTTGAGTATGAATCGGCAATACTGTCGGCAATTAAACCAGAAATGTAAGTTAACGTTTTTACAGTTGGTAATCACGCTGGTCTCTTTGCATGTACGCCGACAAGAAATGTTTAGTACTCTATGAAAGCGACCTCTTAAATCCGGAAAAGGAAGGAGGACGTTGGATATCTGTAATATTTCGTTTCTGTCGTACCCTTTATTACTTTTTTACAGTTATTCTGTTTGCAGCTCAATCATTGAGTACACTAGCGATAGGTGGATAGTTATTTTTCACTTAAATGTTTTTGTTTTAATATATTCAGTTTACCACTGTATTTGCTATCGCGGCTGTTGTAGATTAGTCGGAAAGGGGAATACGTTTATTTACACTGTCTTTTAGGGTGGGGATGGAATAAGTGTGAGGTTGAGCGCCCCAAAACCGGTTTAACCCCCCCCCCAGTGACTTTGTAACTTACCGTTCCAAGGCGGTACTTCTATCTTCCCCCTATTGTTTTGTCTTTGTGCGTCTCTTTATGTTTTTTGCTAGTTATGTACATTTGCTGTGTTTTCTTGTGTTGTTGTTCGGGTGGCTGTTCTGTTTGTGGTGTTTCCTGCATGATTCATGTTTGTACTTTTACTAACCGGACCAGTGTCGATCCTCTCTCTAGGAAGTTACCAGAGATCGTCTGACCTAGGCAGGTCCTTGACATCATTGGTCTCACGATACATTCTCACCAACCTGCTGATAACCGTGTAGTGGTAGCCAAGTTGACGCCCTATTGCCTTGAAATACATTCCTGCCGAATATATGCCGATGATTTGCCATATTTCCGCTTCGGATAGTCTTCTTCTGACCATATTTACGTTTTGAATGCAGACGTATGCAAAATATATATCATAAATACCCAAAATACTTGCATAACCATACTGCTTTTTGTGAATAGCACGGGGTGCTCGAGACTGCCGCCTGTATATACGTGTAAAACATTGTCAATGTGTATCGAAGCTTAAATCTCAACTATGGAGTATAATTTATGTCAATTCCACACATTTCTTTTCAGAAGCGTCGATTTGTAATGTTCTATATATAAAATTATTAGGGGTGCTTAACCTTTTTCTAGGTGTAATATTATAACAGAACAATACAACACAAATATAAACACACACACACACTATAAACAAAACAAACAGTATAAACAATGCAGCTCAATATTTAAGACGGTAAGAGAAATAAAAGGAACATATTGATACGTTTAACTGCTATTATTTAAATTGGCGTGCAATAAAAATGCAACTTTCTTGGCATTTTGTCTTGGTCAAACATGTTGTGAAGTTAATCATATATTAAACCCAACAACATACACATATCAAAGGCCGTGTCAGTAACATCTGATAACGGCAATCTGCGCAAAAGAGTAAACAAGAGAACCACCATACAGAACATCCTATAGCAATAACACCCGTAGTAAATGGGAGTTTACAAAAGAATGTCTCTATGACTAACTATTTTTGAGACCAGAAAGTTCAAGAGTTAAAGTGTAAGTTGTTTTTATCTAATATCTAGATTCTAACAGATATATAAATTCTGAATGTAAGAAATCATTCAAAAGCAAAAGCAGCAACGCAAAAAGAGAAAATTGCAGAGTGTGTTAAAAGAGCAACACTACACATGTCCCTTAGCACCGGCTTTAAGCGGTATTCAATTTTCAAAAGTAATACTATCGAAACTAATGATCCCGAAGGACCAGACAATACACTGAGAAAGAAATCTAATTTGCTTATATTCAAGATAAAATTAAATGTATATGTTTCATCAGCATTACTGGTGGTCTTGGTTTATTCCGTATCGTTGTCACAAATTTCCTTTCAATGCAGGTGTCTGCTACCTGTAACATTCATCTTTATCGCTGTTACCATGGAATTCCTACATATCATTCTTGGGTACAAACATGCGCGATACATGATTCTGCTATGATTTTGTAATTGAAAATCAATAAAGTTAAATGATAAGAAGGTATGATTGATGGAAGAACAAACGGAAGGACGGGCGGTGGTACTGATGAGAGGAAGAACGGACGACCGGACGACGGGACTGATGCAAATACGGGCGAAAGGATGTATGTTACGACTAATGTAAGAGCGATCGGAAGGACGGACTGTATGACTGATGGGAAGCAAGGACGGAAACACTGATAGACTGAAGGACTTGCGGTAAAACTACTTGGATGACGGACGGAAGCACAGCCGGCGGATATGCTATAGCCGCCTCACAATGTTTTTGGGAGGGATAACAAACTCACTGACGTAAATTGTACTCCATCCGAATAAGGAATCGACATTATATATGTCAGTGTAAAAACGGCATTGGATTGGGTTCTGCTTTTGCTATCTTTGCCAATGACATTGGATGGAAATACTAATTGTGTCCTAGTGTAAACATGTTTGCTGTCCTTCTTTAGCTTTAACTGTTTTAAACCATCCAGTAACAGTTTTCTAAACAGAATGTAGCTATCTTAATTATATCGGTATCGTAACGTCCTGATGATCGAGCCATTTGATCAATTAACAAGCCTATTGTCATTAAATGTTCCAATCAGGTTCAATGAAAAATGGTCAAAGATTTTAATCCTTAACCGGTTTAAATATTCAATTTCAAACGCGCATGTTCTCTGCCAATAAATTCATCTTATCAAAAGCAGTTGATTGCATTTCGTAATAGAAGCACTGGCTTTATCTCCATGACAAAGGAGAAAACAGCAGCAATAACCACTGCAGCTTCAGGTTAGGAAAATTAAATGGGGTGCTATTTCTCCCTGTTAAATGTATTATTTGTAGTAAACCTTCAATGATACAAAAGATAAGAAATCGTATTAGCTTCTACACACTGATATCAGTAATTGTACTCAGCAATAGTTGTGACTGGGCTTCCTGATGTGATGATGAGCTCACAACTGTTGCAATCGAGCTCAGAAATGATGTAACTCAGCTCACAAATGGCGTGGACATACAAAAACATCTGTAATTAACTACAGTCATCTAGCTTACAGTGCATTAGCCCTTTTCTTCAGACACACGCTTTTACACGCCTTTGCAAACAGAGTAGACCCAGATTATCATACAGAAACAGTCTGATCAGGGTCTACTCTGTTTGTTTATGAAATCATGAAAGACATGACCAAAACCGAACTACCCCATGTACAAGTGCCATATGAAAAATCAGGTAATAAATGTTCATGATGCCAGTATTCCTTACATGAATATCCAATAGGGAATAAAATAAGTAGATAATGAATATTAACGTTTGAAGATACATGTACATACCAAAGCAATACTGTGCCGTTGTCAATCAAATTTGTAATTGTCTGACAAATTTGTCGTATGTTTGATCAGTGGTATTTTTTGTGTTTTTGCCGACAAAGAGGACCACTTTTCACACCTTTACTAATATAGTTGACCCAGATCAGACGGTTTCGTTTGCAGCCGTCTGGTCAGGGTCTCCTCTGTTTGCCTATGATTTGAATTTACAGTTTCTACCATGGGTCATACTCCACCCCCTGTGTTCTAATGACAATAAATAATCTCATTAATACATTTATACATTCAAATGTATTATACAAACAGCGTAACACATCCTTTTAAGTTAAACCCCGGTGTTTTTGAAATTGTTTTACTGTATATATGTCATGATCTGCCAATACGGGCTTTAGCACTGCGTGGGCATTCGGGTTTTCATACCAGGAAACCCTTAAGCTGGCTTGCGGTAGGTCGATGGTGGTTCCACCCGGGTGTCTTCTTTGCATGACACATTGCAATTTGTTCCGTGCACCTAAGCAGCGCTCCGTCTTTTTTAGCTGCACGTTTAACCTAGAGGTCGCGGTATACCTTCACTGCTGTCAAAGCGAAGTAACAGGCGAACAAGCACAAATATGTCTGTAATTGAAACTACTGACGTTGGGTGTCCCGATCAGGGCGCATCTTTGATGCCGGTTCTGCGTTTGATACGAACATACTTTAGTCCCATATTCTGTGTCCAAATCAATCTGCATTTCTTACACGCTTACGTAAAGTAATGAAACAATATCTCGCTAAAGCGACAACATAATTCATTCATACAATGTCTGTAAATGCAGGCGGTTGCTTAATGCAAAGCAAAAGTAATACAGAAAGTTTCCGTATAACTAGTCGTGCATTAAGCTAAAACTTATCTTACAATTCTGTATAGCTAGTCATGATGTGTTCCACAGGGTCCAAATATTCACCTTTAATCACACCAACTATCACTATATAATTGAAATTGACATGGAAGTTTTTAATACTTAAATATGAGAAATACCAAATACAACACATTTGAGAATCACGCAATTTTGTAAATGTATATATAATTGATAATAGTCATATTGTTCTAGACAAAAATCATCAAATGCATTCATAGCATCATTTCTAAAAGCCATCTTTGTTTAGATGTGGTGCATAATTAACCCTTTCCTTCATATAAACGTCTTTTCACGCCTGTGCAAACAGAGTAAACATAGATCAGACGAATCTTGTAGAATCTGCTATGTTTTATTAGGGTATAATATAGATATAATTCTATGGTTTCTACCTGAGTCAGAATGTCCTATGTTCACATATTATTATAAATATAATCAAATATCCAACAAGTCATTATTTGTTACATGAATATTCCACAGCTGGGCCAAAAAGACAGGCTGCAGCTTAATGCAAGACGTAAATGATGCAGGAACTTTCTGCATTAAGCAACCGCCTGTGTTTAAAGTCACCTAGTCAGGAATTATTTTATTTATAAAATGATGGCTTTGGAGGAGATTCCCTGTGCACTGCACTCCATGGCCATTCGTGTACGAAGACATTACAGTTGCCTTGAATATTACAAGCATCAGTCTTTACCGAACCTGCATCAAATACACAAGTATTTGTGAGTATCAAAAGGTTTATACCAACGCGTCACACAGTGTAATTTGGAACCAAGTGGGTTGACATTGTGATAGTATTTGTAAAAGATACAAAAAGATATACGGAGCTAGGCAAAGAATAGCGACAGAAGATAACAAGTGTTAATGAAACAAAGTTGAGATAATCCAACATTAGTTGCAGGACCGCCTCACAGCTTTCTTAATTGTTTTCCAATCCTCCAGCGTGAAGTTAAGTTAATTATCCCCTGTATCAGCGTTGTTCAGAAGCAATTTGTGGGCAGGTTTGAAGTCAGGAATAGAAAATAAAATGCCGACGCTATTACTGAATTTAGACTGTGTTATTTACGTGATTACAAGATGTGAATTTGAAATACGATCAAATATTCTCAGCGCAATGCAGTTTGCGATGATAGTTCTGGGCTCGTATTCCAGTAGCATTTAAAGTTTTCACTTAAAATAAAAAAAAATAAAATGATTTCCTTAGCTAAGATAAAACAAATCTTAAAGTTAATTCTGTATTCCCAAAGTTTCTTAGAAGTTTCTAAGAGATATTTAGCTTAATAAATTTTAAAATTAAAAAGTAACTTAAGAATTTTCTTATCCTGTTGTCAAATGAATTAGGTTTTCACTATTCAATAAATAGCAACGGAAGTTGTAACTCTCATGCGTACGCATCTTGCGACCGTTTAAGTAAACGTCCTAATTTCCGAAATTCGTAGGCTTAAGAATTTCTCTTACGAAGTTCGTTCGAAATAAGCAACGAGCATTTCGTACAAAAGTTTCTTACGAGCTTCGCAGTTACGAAAATCGCAACTCCTCTTCACCACTGATGTAGAACGTACATTTTTGTCACAGGCGGGCATAATTGAAATTCCTGACTGTATATTCACCGTGTAATATTTCCCATTCAAACGTTAATATCTCAGTGGATTTGCTACTCGGCGGGCAACTATGAGTTCGTTCCCTTATCCCTAGATTGTGCAATGCCGAAATATATTTTGACAAGAGATGTTCAAACTAACCAAAGCGAACATATTCTCCTTTCGGCAAGGGGTTTGTGCACCTGCTGTACTTATATAGCCGACTTCAGTAACGAATGTATTTATGAATTATGTCGAAAATTGTAATTTTAAAAGAACATTGACTCTGATAAATCAGTTACGTTTGATAATTTATATAACAGTTCATTAGATCTAATATAGAACGTCACCACTATACATAGTCCACTTGTGTATACTCTAAAATGGTGACTACTTTCGGTCTGGACGATATCCCTCTGTAAGACGGCAACCATCACGCAATTAACATGCTGTCTTAACAGCTCATTGATGAGACTACATTATACACAATACCTGTTCGTTTATACATGTATATGAAAATATCGAAAGCCACTTGATTGTGATGAGGGTAGTGTGTTACATATTCAAGATGAACTACATGTATTTCAATAAATTATTTAGTTTAATTCCAGTATTATTAGTTCGTGGTTTTGAGATGTGACAAATTAAACCGGGTGCTGATAGGGTTCGTTATAGAATCGTCCCCTCCCTCTTTCACACACACAATCAAAAATATAAATGAAATACAATGAAATAATAAAGCAGATACCTGAAAGTAGCATGTAGATTCCTTATCTTGACTATTTTCAACATATCTTTTATATATATATGTTCACAGACAGTTCGACACAACTGTCAACCAAGTTATCTCCACAAGGAAATTACAATATGTCAATCATATTTGTTATTTTTCATTAAATCAGCAACAACCACTGACAAGCTGACTCCTGTATACATCCTTAAAATACAGATATGAAACAATTTATGATCTAAGAAATCAGAAAAGGGAGATAATTAAAAATGATTATGCTTCAGTTATGCTTCTTGTTTGCAAAACAGTCTAATCATGCTTAATATATGTGCCAAATTATATGAATTCTATTCATGCAAAATAAAAATATAGACTTACAAAGGAAAGGCGTGAACACATACGCTGAACCGTCATTGTGACGACTGACCGCAAGCAGACTGGACAAAAATCAAATGGTGAGTTATGCTGCTATTATAATCAAAGGCTCATACCTTAGACATAGTGCCCTTAATGTGCCTACTATCCACAGTGGCCAATTTCACATTGAATTGATGATTTAGGATGATGGATGTTAAAGAGTATTAATAGA
The DNA here is from genome assembly GCA_963576725.1 of Azorinus chamasolen. Taxonomy (NCBI): domain Eukaryota; kingdom Metazoa; phylum Mollusca; class Bivalvia; order Cardiida; family Solecurtidae; genus Azorinus; species Azorinus chamasolen. The sequence continues at coordinate 79,111,538 of OY755239.1, forward strand.
CAATTCGGGGACAAAGAATGGCTTAGACAACAGACGGCAAACACATATTTAGCAACCACCTAATTGAAACCCTTGCCTAATAGATATTCCTTACAAGGCCTTTGCGAACAGAGTAGACCAAGATCAGACAGCTCCTTTATGCACTTTCTGCACTTTTTCTTTATGAAATAAAATATATTTGTTTCTACATCTTCTGCCATTGTCCAAAATTCCTTTTCGTGTGATGCCATTATTAATAGCAAATATCAGCTAACCAATATCTATACACCAACTGTTTCTTAATGCCTATAAATCATATAAAAAGTTTACGGACAGCAATACTTATTCAAAAAGTGGCTATTACAAGGCCTTTGCAAACATAGTAGACCAAGATCAGACATCTCCTTTATGCACTTTATGCACTGTTTGCTTATGAAATAAAATATATATGTTTCTACAGCTTCTGCCATTGTCCGAAATTCCTTTCTCTGTGATGCCATTATTAATAGCAAACATCAGCTAATTAATATATATACACCAACTGTTTCTTAGTGCCTATAAATCATGTAAAGGGTTGCAGTACAGCAATACTTATTTAAAAAGTGGCTATTCTAGAGAAGTTCTGCTTTACAGAAATATCTTTGTGTATCTTTAACTCATGTTTAAAACAAAACAAGTTTTGATATAACAATTTTATTACAAAATTGGATGACAATAGATCTACATCATATTTCAGGCATTTCTGAATTACATGAAGATGACTGTAAAAGCCCCTACAGTTTACCTGAACTGAAAATAAAAAAGAGGTTAATTAATGTCCGACACATATTTCTGAACATTTATGAGAGAGTCTTATTTTAATTGCAGGAACAATTCTTCCAGATGAACAAAATATGATTCCATATTTCCTATATCCTTTCAGAGGGATACATTGTTCACATTATGTTCGATCTATTTGTTGCTTTGATACAATACTAAGTGTAAATAACAGGTTCTGGCATATATATAAATCAAAACTATGCTATGAATACATCCTATTCCTGTCTTTTTTCAATCTGCTGTGATAATGTGAATCTTTGATTTGTATTGATATCCAAAAATGTTTGTATCCGAATTTAATATCCGTTGCATATAAATATGTCAATCACGGCCTAAATACAATATTCTGTTCTGATTCTATAAGTAACAAACGTGTTCCGTTAGTTAATCTTTGTTTGAAGTCCAAAATAGATGACGAAGTTTGTAAATTTGAATTTAAACGAAGATTTTGATATCGTGCTTTCAGTGTTCCGCGTACAGTGGTATCTAGACAGAGTCTAGAGTCTTCTTGGATATAGGGTATAGAAAGGAAGTCCCACAGGTTAATACAGTGCATACACTTACCAATTCCGAAGATGTCGCAAATTCTCAAAACTATCGTAGCAATAATAGCGCGTCTGTCAACCTAAGCCATTTCTTAAAGCTCTAACGAATGAGTGAGCTTTTTAAGGAGAAACATTCTTAAGATAAAAAGCTTCTGGAATAACACTTAAGATGCTACTGGAGTACGACCTCTGTTAATTTATATAATCCAGCCGAGCTGTGTCTACAATTATTGGTAACAGTTCGCAAGTAGAGAAACGCAGTTCCTTAGCATGTAAACTGTATTTGTGTGTAGTAACCCTACGATTATATCATTTGTTCTCAGCTTAATCCTTTCAGTGCGAGAATAGAGTGACTAATGTCATTTGAGAGCATTGTATACCCGGATGGGAAGGCTCCTAGAACACCCCTGAATATTTACGGTAAGATTTGTCAGTTTGAATTTTGGAATAGTCAATTTAAAAATACGGCGTTGAAAGGGTTAATAGCTAATATACAACACATTTTACAAGTATTGTGCTAATTATTGGACATACACATTTTCGTACTTTGTTCGTCAAATAATTCTTTTGTTAAACAATTATTAAAAAGAGATATGATCCAATAATACTAAAACATACAGCATGTTTGGTTGTCAACTCTTTTACGGTTGGCTATCACGCTGCCCTCTTTTTATGTACGCCGGTTTTAGTACTCTATTTTGAATGCCTTTTTCAAGTCAATCAATCTGTATTTACATGTATACTGTTTTAATGAACACATATCTCTATGGTATATATTATGACACAATATTTCATAAAATAATAATCCAAATGGTAATTTGTTTTCAAAGCAGTGCATATCTAAGGTAAAGGCTGCTGTCAAATGTTTGATATTGGTCTATACTAAATAGGCAGTGTGTCCTAAGTTTTTCCTACATTGTATGTCTATGTATTCACCAATTTTTAAAGTATGTGCAAGATAAGGTGTGACTTGCAAACAGTCTACGCCCAGTTAAATGCATTATGGTAGATCTTTGAACTGGGGGTACTGTTAGTATGGGTACCTCTTTGAAGTTAACCCATTCCCTCATATTGACGACTTTTGACGACTCTGTGAAAGTCACTTTGTGAAATCATTGTGATAAATAGAGCATTTGCAAATGCTCTATTTATCACAATGGTTTCAAACTACAATATTCTAAAAGTTTCGTTTTCTCCAGCTAATGCTCCTTTTCGGTAGATTTATACAAATAGGTTGTATCTAAAAATAACTTATGAGGTAATGGGTTAACGTTATGACTTTACATATTGATAAAATTTGAATGTATTACTATGCATTTACCAACCTCAAAGTGTGTGCAGATGACCACTTGTATGGGTATACATCTATATAGTCTATGTTAAGACAATATATATTGATATAACAATGATCTGAATGGGAATGTTATCTCTATACAGTTCAAATCTAGGTGAAAGCCTTCTACCAAACATGGGTCTACACTGCATTGGTTGTGCAACTTTACTTTTCTAAATGTATTACTAATTGTTTATAAATCTTCAAAGTGTGTGCAATAGAAATTATGACATACAAACAGTCTACATCCAGCTGAATGGCCCATTGCAAGTCAAGTGAACTGAGTCTATACTGTTTGAATTAGTACACTTCCTTGAGGATAATTGATATGACATTATATATAAATGATAATCAAAATGAAAATGTTGTTCCAAACAAGTGATTTCTTGTTACCAGATGCTTGAAATGGGTCTAAACTTCTTTCAAATGCTTGGGTCTACACCGAATAGGTAGTGTAATCTAAGTTTTTACAATCTGTTAATTGTATTTACTCTTCTACAAAGTATTTGCAAACCCGTCTCGGACTCAGTCGCTCTACCAATTCTCAACACTCCCAGTGATCCGATTCATTCACTGATATACATTGAACTGAGTCCTTAGTTTTTCATCACTGAATTATTAATCCACAAACTCTCTAGAAGTGTAAAAATTTAATCTCCAAATTATGAGGTTTTTTGAAACGATAAATCTAATTGGTTTTAGTTTCATCCAACAGCAGTGACAGACGTTTTTATACTGGCAGAATCCAGTCTTAAGTACCGCAAATCGGATTCAACAATCGAACTAATGCCACGTCCGATTTAACATTTTTGTGTATTAATGCACTACAGGATCCATAAATGAAAAAGTAGTAAAGTCAAGCAGGAAAAGCCACACACAAAACGCCACCATCACCAAAACACCTACAGAAAGCATAGCAATTTATACTCATACACACACATACAGTAGAAAGTCGCAATTACCACCAACACATCAATAGACAGCATGTCACACACAAATACACACACAACCAAACACACACAGACACACGAGAAGAACACAGAAAACTCCAACAAATACACGAGCACCAGAGACAAACATGAACAAAACACAAGCACAAAGACACAAGACAAAAAAAAGGAAGGGTGACAAAGAGAGAACCGCCTTGGGACGGTCAGTAGCAAAATCACCACTGGGGGTTTAAACCGGTTTACGGACGTCCTAACCTCACACTTATCTCAAAGTCACCCTAGCTAAACAAACATTGTAAATAAAGGTATCCCCGTCGGACTTCCCCACAACATAGAAGACTGTAATCACATTACAAAATGTAAAACATAGCATAACAACTGTGTCCGTCAAATATGTACTCAATGACTTTGCTGAAGACAGAGCAACTGCAGGGAAGCCGTTAAGGGCACGACAGAGAAAAGGTAATACACGAGTCTGGTAAGCTCATCCCATTTCTGGGTTTAAGAGTATACCATCATAGAGTACTACCCTCGGCCTGTCATCGTGCAAGCAAAGAGGAAAGCGTAGCGACCGACTGTAAAGTTTTTCTTTAATTTTATTTATTGACACTATGCGGCGTGCAAGATTATACGGTATAATCGTGTTTGTATGCTTATGATGACACGACATGAACCTAAGGTATTGTTTGGAATCTGTTTCTTTGAAATAGATGTCGGTGTTAATCTTTGTTTCGTCCTTTATATATATTAGGATATAAAAAACACAGTGTTTTATCATTTACTTCTATTATGAATTTGATGTCAGGATGAAGGTCATTTAGGAGTTTATGAAATGTTTGTAGTTATTGCTTAGATTTTGTCCAGAAAATGAAACAGTCATCCAAAAATCGTTTTCATAGATTCCTCCAGTAATAAGCAATTACATGCCTGAACACTTTGAAAAACAATCACCATCTGTTTTAAAAATGACATGTGTTAATCTTAATCTATCAGATCACTTAGACCTGATAAGAGACAGACAATCTGTTGTTTTTGGGAACAATATCAGTTTACTATATACCTCCAACCCGTATTTGCTATAGATATTCTGCAAAAAACAGTTTCCTGATGTTAATGTAACACGGCAATTTAACCCTAGATGCAAGTCAATACTGTCAATTACTCTATTGTACAGGTAAACCAAACTATATTGAGAAGTGTTGTTATTTTGTTGCTTACATAACAGCACACAAATACAGGGCTAGGCAACATAATTTAGTAAGCCGCCACATATTACGTACTGGGTTTTGGTCTAATGGATTGCAAACTGAGGGTCGTGGGTTCGAATCCCAAGCTAGGCAGTTTGCTTTTTTATAGAAAACATATTTGCTATTTGCAATCATCTGTTTTAATTTTTTATCAATTATATGTTAATATTTTGTTATTAATTATTATATGTTATATTTATTGCTGTTTTGTATGGACGGTATTTTAATAAAAAACAAATATTTGCCACTTGTCAGAATCGAACTCTAGATCCGCTGTGTGCAAGCCCAGATACATATCAATTGCACCAAGACAACTATGCTGAAGAGATGCGGCTTGCCAATTCATTTAAAAATAAAGAAGCACCGTAGTCACTTTGTTTTGTTTACACTAGAGTAGGCCATGTTTTGTTCCAAAATAAGTTGGTTTATCTGTAATTACTACAGAGAGTAATATAGGATCTCGAAAACAACAGATTCATATACCTGACTGCAGCTTGAGAAAATGTAAGTATGTTTCTATCACATTTATTCATTAACCACCAACAAATCGAATTAACAGGCGTGAAGGAATGAATAATACAAACCTCTTTCAGTGTATAATCTGGCGTACTTGCAATTCTGATAAGTACGTAGCTTCTATAGTATTGTATAGCACGTGTCCAAATATACGTCGTAGGAAAAAATACCATTTGTTACAAAGTCATCAATAACTGGCAGCAGAGCATATGTTTTTAAATTCCATATGTATCAGGAACGAATCGTCTTTACTTTAATCGTTGATATAGTTACAAGTTCGGCAAACAAACACTTTCTTGATTAAAGCACCATTGTCTAGCCTGCATAATTGACCAAAAAGGTCAATTTTCCCCTGTCGATTTCGACGTCAGTGGGATAAACTCCTAGAGAAAGTAAAACAACATCCGTTCTTGAATATCTTGCAACCTTCTGAAGAACTCTGACACAAAAGCTATATGTTATTTCCAGTGTGCTTATATCACCAGGAGTTATGTTTGATCATACTTCGCACCCATATAGGACCTTAGGGAAGACTATGGTTTATTACATTTAGTAGAACGTTTTTGCATACACCGGATTAACACCGTTCATATAAATACTACAATTAATTACAGATAAAAATGTTATCCTACTCTTGTACAGTCTTCGACAATTCTGTATCCTTGTGAAATAATACACCGAAATGATTATAATAATCAGTTCCTACAACAATATCATTTTCTATTATCCAAGTTCTTTCTCTAAAAACTGGGTTTGTTGAGTGCTCATTTGCCACAATAACAGGTGACTTATTGGCATTATATATATACTCTTTACTGTAAGCTACGCACACATCCATTAACTTTTGCAAACCACATTGCGACAGTGAAAGCACCACCGTGTCATCGGCTGAAGTCGCGCATGTGACGTTAAGTCCGCTTAATATAAGACCATACTGACTCTTCAAATAGGTTATTTACGTAAATTAAGTACAGATGAGGACTGATTACGTCACCTTGCCCCGTGCATTGTAATAAATACATGAAACCAGTCTGAGACATACCCGTTGCTTTAAACATGACTATGCATATGCTGATAAAGGCTATATATAACCTTAAAAGATACATTGCGATATTTGTATTAAACAATTTCACCATTAGTGCATCGTGCCAAAGCAATCGAGCGCACATAATTATCCTGTGTGAAAAGAGCGCTATATAAATGTGGTATAATATTAATAATAATAATAACAATAATAAAGCTTATCGCCATTTTTACTAATATAATGATTACATTTTCCGAGCATAAATGATGTCATCATACACACTATACCTTTCCGAAACCCTATATGCATGTCGCGTATTTTATAATTATTTTGCAAACGGCATAACACAATTGATTAAAAACCCACAGAAGAACAGGTGATAGTGTAATTGCCCTGTAATTATTTGGGTCATTGTGAGAATGATTTCCACCTTTATGAAGAAATATTATCTTCCCCTTTTTTGTTATTCGGAACACTGTAGCAAAGGGCTCGATAGTATAGAGCACAACATATTTAAGATACTGTCGCCATGTTTCTCATGAAATAACATCTTTCTGGACAACACGCTTTGTTTCTTTAGCCTTTTAACAAGCGTGTTCTACCCCAGTTACAGCAACATACCTGACTGCTATCATTTACATGGCATGAAAACTCCTGTACTATAGATTTTATCTCTCGCGTAACCTGCACTCTGAGATTGTCATTAGTAAGAGGAGTATACACAGTTTGAACATGATATCCCCATGTTTCGTAATCGCCTTTGGATCCCTGTGCAGTATGATCCAATATCAATTCGTTACCTACAGCAAACCTTGAGCCCTTCGGGATCATTAGTTTTGATGTAATTAGTTTTGAAAATTAAATTCTGCTTAAGCCGGTGCTAGGGGGGCTTGAGTCGTGTTGCACTTTTGATTACTACTCATGAACATACTCAATAAAATGGAGTCTTCAATTTTTTTCTTTTTGCGTTGCTACTTTTGCTTTCGAAGGTTCACCCGTTTCCGAATATATGTACTTCACAACAGCAGGTGTTAAATGCTTGTGTGACGGCCGTAAAAAGGCACCCCGTACTTCATTCTCAGTGTTGTTATATTTTCTGGTCCTTCGGGATTATTAGTTTTGATGTAATTAGTTTTGAAAATTGAATTCTGCTTAAGCCGGTGCTAGGGGCAGTGAGTAGTGTTGGACTTTTGATTACTACTCATGAACAGACTAAATAAAACCGAGTATGCAATTTTCTCTTTTTGCGTTGCTACTTTTACTTTCGTAGGATCACCCATTTTCAGAATACATTTACGCTGACGAGTTTTATGCTTCCAAAATAAAGATGTATATAATTCTGCACATTTCTCAATTCCCTCACTCAATTTATTTAGATAACCGTTTACCTTTCTACGGTGAATTCGCCGGGGATCACGCTTCGCAGTTTTGTATTCAACATAGATATTATGTTCATTAACACGAGGTTTATGTGCTTGTACCGCTGCAACCTTTGATATGTTGCATGCAACTCGTCATCCCAATAGGTTTTCAAATAGTGTTTGAATTGGAATTTCGGGAAACATACTCTATTCGCATCATTAATCAAAGAAACAAATGTTTATACAAACACTAATCGGTTGAGAACTCGTGATATTCTCGTTTGAAAACCAACGGTATACGTGATTCCAACAAATAACCTTTACTAAGCAAACTGCTCTTGCGTTATCATTGACCAGTTTGTATTCAATAATGGAGGATCATTACAATAGGTACTGCACAGGTTTGTTACAGCTTTCGCACAGCTAAAGTCATTTTCTATACTTTTATACTACACCACTCTCATGTCAATAATGGATAGCACACAATTCCTATGTTTAATGACAGATATAGTGTTGTATCTGTATTCCATTTGTTTAGCTATAAATTTCAGGGAATCGAGAAGACCTTTACAACCAGTGTAGACGCATATCAAATGGATCCTCAGTGAGTGTTTTCATTAGGGACTGTATTGTTTTCCCTACTAGTCATTTCCTTTAGTCAGAGCAACAGATAAACGTGCGTACTCAAGTACTAAAACATCAGTTCTCCACCAAACTATATGTTGGAATTCGCTTCAAGCAATGCAACATTTCCAGTAGCTGACAATTTTTGCGAGTCAGTCAATGAATATTCTTGTACTATTCTTGTATGTACATATATGAAGCGATCGAATTTACCCCGACGTTTGACAAATTTGATTGATACTTTAGTGTGTAGTTTTGATGATTACATAGAACAACTTTGCGTGTATTGGTATATGCTATTAAGACCTTTAAAGATGTATCATGCGCATTGTTTCGTCTTAATCAATCAACACTAGAAGCTGTACAGGTACACATACAATGAAAATAATGCTTACAACCCATTTTCGGACAGAATATATTTGTACAGCTAAATATTATCGCTATCCGAAAACTGCTAAATTCTTTAAAAGGAGCCTCCTTTTTAGAAACGGTGATTTTGTACGGAAATCAGCGGACATCTTCGGCCAAGTTCTAAATGACTCCGATTCTATTTCGGAACAACGCTTTGAATATTAATTAGGTTGTTACCACATGTGCAATGGCTGACACTGGTTGTTGGCGTACATAATATATTTTATTCAGGAAAATAAGGCAATATGCCCATCTTACCACATATTATTTACATGCAAATAAGCTAAATATACCGTTCAATGGTGCCAATCAAATATAACGGTCAAAGGGACATCGAATGATTATTTCAGGTATGTAAAAATTTTATTCTTACGACAGATTCCGGCCAATGGCGAAGGCTGTTCCGTTGGTTTCCGTGGCAATCCATTTTTCTAATTTTTCGACACAAACAACCATTTACTGACCGTGCTGTTTAGCGTTAAATACCAGTTCTGAATTCAGTTCGAAACGCAAAAATTGCGAACATTTGCGTAGCATACATCTTTAATCATTGGGCAGATCCTAACGCAATATACCCAGCATATTACTACGATCTTTCGGAGTACCTACACTCTTCTTCCCATCGGGTGCCTATACTTGTAGTTGAATACAACCAGTACTGTAAAAATATATGCCAGGACATAAAGCAGCGCAAATTCCTCGACACGTTTAATCCCCACCATGCTCAATTGGAATACTTTTCCCCACATAAATAGTGTAAATGTAAAATGCACTGGGTTGAACAAACAGTTTTGACCCTGATGGGACGCAGATTTCCTCGGGGTTGTCCTATGTGGATCCAAAATGTCTGGAAATGAAACTTAAGAACTCACCCCTAGCGTGATAGGGTTAATAATGCACATATGTTGAACGACTGTTGCATTTATGCAAGCTTTTACGCGCTGTAACCAAACAGCTGAATTTGAACGAATTAAATTGTGATGACTTAATGTACCTCACTGTGCCCATCCTTATCTACCTACATAAGGCATATATTGAATAGAGTACGGCCGATTTCATATTCTGTTACTGTTATACAATCAAATCAGCTTTATTTTCATTAATTCGATAAATGGCAAATATTACTGCGTATATACGAATAGAAGTAAATCCTCTTCTCTCCTGGGACACATTTCTAAGATTGATAAACTATGTCTCAGTTCTACGGAGGTTGATGCATCTTGTTGAATTCTTATTGTTGCGTGTATCAATCTCATTCGATAGCCGCTTGTCACAAAGGCGCAATCTCATTCTGATTGAACGATAAATTTTGTAAATTTCTGTTATCAAGCCACATTCATTTGTCTGATTTAAATGAGTCGGAAAGTATAGTTGCAGTTTTAGCACGTGCAAGTTTGATGGTGCACATTTGCGCATTCAAGTACAAATCGTTTCGCATTCTAAAAAATAATCGCATTAAGACTTAAATATTTCCATAAAAAGGGAAGTTAGAATAACCCTTTACTCAATGAATATACAATGTGAGATATATTAACATCATTCATATTAATACGATTAAGGTTTAAAAAAGGCATGGTCTGCAACAAAGAACATATTTGTTTGCCATTACAGAAATTGTAGAAACAGAATAATATTAAGAACAGCCTCTGATCAGACAGCTCATGCATACGTATGAAAGCGTATTTATGGAATAAAGATTTAAATGCATTACACAATATTCGCTGTAACATATGCCGGACCGAGTTCGAACAAGTTCGCCTAAATTACACAAGTGTGTATTTCTTTTCAATGTGCAGTTCTGTTAAGTATTCCGACCGGTCATTACTATAATCTTATCGAGTTGGTGTTAAAGCCTGCTTTAAATTTCATTGCATTGTATTAATATATGCATATTATATCATGCGTATTACATTGTTCCTCTTGTATCAGTTCTAAAGCTTTTATCACGACGAACCTTTTCTGGTAAACCGAACGACCAATTCAAAGTGAAAAATACACACGTATTATTTATTTTAGTGTTTTATCTCCTTTCTCAACAAGTGCATGAATACACACAGAACTAAAGACAGTGTGGTGATTTTGATGCCATGTTTGAGACATTCGTATGTTTTAGTCTAACAGACACGTTGGGAAGGCAGTCCATTATACATGTATTACGTTTGCTGATTAAAGAAAAGTATTCAATATATTTGTTTTAACGTTGAAAACACTGCTCGATTACAACTCAAATAGTAAAGTATTGGTCAATAACCATTTCCTTCATAAAAATGACCTTGCAAACAGGAAAGACAAGAGCCGTCTGATCAAGTTTTGATCTGTTTGCTTGTCACCCTACCGTTACTTTTAAGCCAAATGTACCTTATAAAAAAATATGGTCAATTCATGCATGGTCAATTCATGCATAAATGAATACTATGTAAACGATTAGGCAGATGCTAAATAACTACAGGACGAATGTTTATGTGACACTTGTCACTGACAGTTCCAAGGCGGTACTTCACTCTTTCCCCTATTTGCAGTTTGTTATGTCTATGTGTAGCTCTTTTGTCATTTAATATGCATTTACATTTGCTGGTCTTTCCTGCCATGGTGCTGTTCGGACGACTGTGTGTTTTGTATGTGATGTTTCCTGCAACCATGTCTCAAACATGTACTTGTATTCAGCAATAGATGGTAGATAATTACTAATTTTGCTGTTACTTGTATTCAGCAATAGGCATTCTCCTTCATTTAAAGACCTCCAAGAATAATTCCTTAAATGGCTTCTATAGATAGCATCTGTTTTCTACTGAAAGTACTTTGACAATGAGTACAATTGACGAAGAACCGTTTCTGATAGATAGCCACATAATCGATGTATTATACACATCGTACATGTAGATGGAACACAAGTCCTCGGGTCCGGGTTGTTTATTTCACCAATAGTTTCGTGGTTTTCAAAGTTGTGTCCAAATAGTTGATGCGGCATTTCGTTTGTATCACACCAGTTTGTATCAGTGGTCATGGATTTGTCCGAAGCTTCGTAAGGGTTCGAAATTTACCACTCATTAGTAAATATAATTGCAATCTACGGACGCTACTGCAACAAGGCATTTCTCAACCAGACTTTTATGGGGATGTTATCTACAAACTTAGGAAAATTCGGGGTCATATACATTTTCATGATTTGTTTATAAAACGCATTAAAACATTTAAGAAGAAACGTTATGATCCCATTATAATGCAACGCACTGCATGTTTGGTTATCGACCCTTTTACAGTCGGTGGCTACGCTTCCCTCTTTGCTTGCGTGATGACAGGCCGAGGGTAGTACTCTATGATGGTATACTCTTAAACTCGGATACGGGATGAGCTTACCAGACTCATGTATTACTTTTTCCCTGTCGTGCCCTTAACGGCTTACCTGCAGGTGCTCTGACTTCAGCAAAGTCATTGAGTACATATTTGACGGATTGTCACAGTTATTATGCTATGTTTTACATGTTGTCCTGTGTTCACCGTCGTCTATGTTGTGGGTAAGTCCGGCGGGGATACCTTTATTTACACTATTTGTAAAGCTAGGGTGACTTTGAGAGAAGTGTGAGGTTAGGACGTCCGTAAACCGGTTTAAACCCCCAGTGGTGTTTTTGCTACTGACCGTGCCAAGGCGGTACTCTCTTTGTCACCCTTCCTTTTGTTTGCCTTACGTCTTTGTGCTTGTGATTTTGTTCATGTGTGGAGTGTTTGTCTCTAGTTATTGTGTGTCTGTTGATGTTTTTTGTGTTTATCTGGTGTGTGAGTGTGCGTTTGGGTGTGTGGTTGTGTATGTGTATGTGTGTGTCATGCTGTCTATCGGTGTTTTGGTGGTGGTTGCGTCTTGTATGTGGCTTTGCCTGCTTGACTTTACTACTTTTCCATTAATTAGTAATGGTTAACTAATTTTCTATTCCCACTCCGTTTTATAACATATCTCTTACATTTCACTTGTAATTATATACATTTTAACACTTTCTTAACCGGAATTTAGTGAAGAAGAATTAATATATTCTTAGACGAATGACTGCATAATCCAGAATGAAAGTCATACAGAAAGTTAAAAAAGGTCATACCTTGTATGTCAAAGAGAAAGTTGAAAAAGGTCGTACCTTGTATGTCATACCGAAAGTTCAAAAAGGTCGTACCTGGTATGAATTACATGAGAAATACAATCGCAACACGATCGACACTTTCGAAATTAGTCTGTACCAATTGAATTTTATCGCATTGTATGACGACTAGCTACATCGACTTGCAATGAAATAAGGATAGAACGATAGCATACACTGCTATGGATAATTGTGAATTCAATCCCTTAACGTCTATGAATTTATTTTTTTATTATGGCTTTCGGAGCCATATAGCAATCGGTCTCTCTACGGCAACGTGTTCACTTGTCCAGTGAACATGCGCAAGACAAAAAAGTTTTCTTCAAGTCTGCACTAGTTTGGTTGTAAAATGTTCATGTATTTGTTTACTCTTCATGTATTTTATAATAATTCGCTGTGTAAGAGAATTACTACTAATCTACACAAAGATAAACTTTTTTAAAAGTCTTGAAAAAGCCTATATAGGATTCTACGACGTATAGATACAGATACAGATACAGAAGTTTAATAAACTCCAAAGAAGACGCGAACGAATATTTTTACCGTAGTTTTCGCAACACATTGGCTTTCTAAAGCAGAAGGAATATAGCCGAGGTTTCTGATTGCATTTTTATACACATTCGTAACTGATTAGCATATAGACCTACATCTTCAGCCAATCAAACTGCCTTTTGCGTCGCATTCGGTCATTTCCGTTTGACCCGTACTCAAATTAGAAATAGCAAGTTTCATAAAGGACAAGGTCAAAGAAATCTAAAATAATCAACCAATGAAATTCGGAATTCCCATATACACATGTATCACGCATCGAACAGGGTGTTTTGACTATGGCACCCAACCTCAACACAAGTCTAAGTCTTACAAGAAGTAAAACACGGGGTTCTATCGGCTTATCAAAGTAAGTATTAACCATAGAAGGTTTTCAACACATATTCAATCAAAATATATTCAAGTGTCAATAACAACTGTGAAAATAGAGCCTCTTCTATGTATCGTGTAACCGCCGAGTCGCCGACACTGTCGTTTGCTCAAGACGTTTGTGTCGTGTAAAAGCGAAAGTAGGTAGTAATAACTTTGTAGCCATTGCACATATATACTTCAAACCTGGCATGCCTGTGCAACTTACGGAGGCGAACATTTTTTTATTTTTTTTTTATTTTTTGGGGGTGGGGGGGGGGTGGGGTGGGGGGGCTTATTAAAATCAAGGTCATATAACAGTTAAATGTCACATTACGGGTCAAATTTATATTATATTGGTCACAATCAGGGGCATAGTGTTTCACAAAAATGTGTTGTTATTAATACTTTTTATCAATTCCAAGACGTTATTGTTATTAACTCCCCCGATTTACCCCCTTACACTTAAAGGCATTTCGAAAGGAATGTTGACCCATTAACCCCATGCTGTGTATTTTGAGAGCTGACTGTCAAGCATCTGATACACAAACTGATAAGGCGGGCTACCATCACAGAAGATTAATGTATAATTGCATAACTTTATCTCTTATGGCTATGGACCTTGACTGGACACTGCAGGAGCACAGCTGGATACTATGTATATAGTGACTTATATAAGGAGGTTTGAAATGCCTTTAACATCCATATCAAACCCGAAAGCCATTATGGCCATTCAGGCCTTTGATGTTAAAATGATATTCCGAGATGACAAAACATTTCTATATCAGTTTTTTTATTTTCGTTTTTGCAGTTCGATGAATATTTACCCTTATATAATGTAATGCAATTAACTCCGACGGTTGATTAGACTGGATTAAACTGATGAAACACCCGAGGTATCTGGATTGTCCAATATATTACACTTACAGATAATACTATTACACGACCATTATATCATGGAGGCTAGCACATCTGAATGCATACCATTACATGACAATCATATCATGGAGGCTAGCACATCTGAAACAACACCATTACACGACAATTATAGCATTGAGGCTAGCACATCTGAATTCGATTCCTTTTTCTGTTCATTTACAAGGTGCACCGGCGGATCTTATTTATCATACATGTTGGATGGTAAAGTTTTATATATAGATCTGTCGAGAACTTTATCAAATTTGTTGTATTTGAAAACGAATCTTCGGAGTGCAGAGAATGAGCTATACGATAGGGGTATTATTCATCATATACTTCTAAAACAATATGTAGGATTTGTAAACGAAAGTAATGGAGTTCTTGCTTGTGTGCGAACTGCAATTTTAACAGAGTGATTGATCCAAAGTGCCAGTATGTTAATATCACTTTTATATTGTCAGATGCAAACAGTGAACATTTTACTTGTGCTGTTTTGTCATAAATATAGACAACAATGTAGTTCTCGTTATACGTGCGTTCTTTTCAATATGAAATGTATTGTATTGCCGTATGGAAACCTGGTAAAGTTTATGTACAGCTCTATATGAATGTATTTCTACCCAGGTCAACAAAAATTTACAAGAAATCTCAAACAAAACTGCATTCAAAATCTTCATTTCATAAAGGAGTAAATGTAAAATTGCAGAAGAAACAATTCCATCCCATTTTGATAAATGTTGATGCTATTTCCAGTGTCAAATTCATATTCGGGAAAATGCAATATCACGTTTTCCAAATAAACATCTGATTAATGATAAATACAGAACTATTAATGCATAACTTATACTGATTGAAAACAATATTTCTTGCATCGATTAATTCAGCACACTCAATGTTTCGGAGAGCGATATATGGAACAGAATTGAATACTAGTCTTGATTATAACTCGCAAATTGAATACTGCTTAATCCGGTGCTAGGGGCGTGAGTAGTGTTGCACTTTTAATTACTACTCATGAACAGACTCAATAAAACCGAGTCTGCAATTTTCTCTTTTTGCATTTCTACTTTTGTTTTCGAGAGATCACCCATTTTCAGAATATTTGTATATAGGAGTCACCTTGTCGGTGGGTTGGTCGGTCGGTCGGTCGGTCGGTCTGTTGACTTTTGTTCCCGCACGGTTTCTCAGTAACCGCTGGCTAGAATTCAATGAAACTTCACACGATGCTTTATCCTAAAGGGGGAATGTGCATCCAATTATTATTTTCCGGCTCAGTGATTTTCTTACACAGTTATGCCCCTTTGTTTATTTTTTGTGTTGGTTTGTTTCCGCGCGGTATCTCAGTAACCGCTGACTAGAATTTAATGAAACTTGACATGATGCTTTATCATATAGAGGAGATTCTTTTCCAGCTCAGTGATTTCCTTACATAGTTATGCCCCTTTGTTTAAAAGTTTTGTGTTGGTATGTTTACTTTTATTTCCGCGCGGTTTCCAAGTAATTTCTGAATGGAATCCAATGAAACTTGACCAGACGCTTTATCATACAGAGGACATGCGCATCCAATTATAGTTTTTCAAGTTTATCTTATTCCTTACAGAGTTATGCCCCTTCGAATTGTGCAAAGCTTTTTCATGTGACAATCACGTTTGTGGTGGTATTAATCACCTTCAGTGATAGTTCTAGTTTGTTATGGAATAGAAAATGGATTTTATACTTGTTACTAACATAGAATAGAAACAGATAAACCTTGTTCCTAATAAGGAACACAAAGAAAAATAGCCTTAATCCAAATATGATACAGAGAGAACATACAGGGTGTCCCAAAAAATGCAACACCTCCTTAATTCTATAATTTTTAAACAAGCATAAACCTTATCATCTTATAACTAGAGCCTGTTTTTAAGAAAAACTTGTGTCTCCCACCTGCTCCTGTCTAAAAAATGATTGGATGCATTTTTATGAAGTTTGTTGGAGACTGGATGAGGACTTTTTTATTCAGAGAGAAGACAAAACTAAAACAAAGCACGATTAAAGGGCCGTAACCCTGAAGTACATGTTCCAAAATTGCTAGTTATTCAACTTGGCCTAGATGTTATAACCATAAATATTTTCATAAGGTTTGGTGATGATTATGGGAACTTTATAATTTAGAGAGTGGATAAGGTTAAAAGGTCAATTTTGTATTATTCAAGGGCCATAACTCTAAAATGTCTAGTTCAATCTTGCTTGTTATTAATCTTGGCCTAGATATTATAGCCATAAACATTTTTATAAGGTTTGGTGAAGATTGAATGGCACGTTTTTGACTTAGAGAGTGGATAAGGCTAAAAAGGCCAATTTTGTATTATTTAAGGGCCATAACTCTAAAGTGCCTTGTTTAATCTTGCTGGTTATTGACCTTAGCCTAGATATTATAGCCATAAACATTTTTTAAAAGTTTTGTGAAGACTGGATCAGACCTTTTTGATTTAGAGAACAGATAAGGCTAAAAAGGCCAAATTTTTAATAAATCAAGGGCCATGACTCTAAAGTTCCTGAAACAATCTTGCTGGATATTAAACTTGGCCTAGATATTATAGCTATAAACATTATTATAAGGTTTGGTGAACATTGGATGAGAAGTTTTCGACTTAGAGAGAGCAGACAAAGCTAAAAAGGCCCAATTTGTAATAAATCAAGGGCCATGACTCCAAAGTTCCTGAAACAATCTTGCTGGATATCGAACTTGGCCTAGATATTATAGCTATACACATTTTTGTAAGGTTTGGTGAAGATTGGATGAGAAGTTTTAAAATTAGAGAACGGACAATATTTTGTGACAGTCGGACACACATAAGACAGACAGACGGACAGTCAGACAGACAGACAGACAGAATACATAATTATGTCCACTAAAAGACACATTATTTCTATCTATGTCAGTAAAAATTCAAATTAAATTCCACATACTATTTTAAATTCAGCATTTTTACCAACGTTACTCCATAAATGCTTTGCATAGATTTTGGCTGTTTCCAAAAACCATGTGGCACACATTCAGCGGGATTCACGCTTTGCATGGTCAGATCTAACCAAGTAAGCCTTTATATAACCTCTAAGATGTGTACTCAACTCATTGTAAACGATACTTAGTTACAGTTCATTGACTGTGAATCGTCTGCTAAACAAAATTTAGTTTGATGACAAACTATTAGGCAGCAAACATGGTGGGTCAACATTACACGCCGCAACAGAGGGCCTTTATGGCTACAAAATTCAATACGACCCAAATTTATCAAAGAACTCTTCAAGTTTTCCACAGACGTTTTCGCTACAGAGATATACCTTCAATATCAACTGTACCCAGAATTGTAAGAAAGTACACTGCGCATGGAACGAGCAGGAGTCTACATCCTACAAGATCAAGAAGACCACAAAGTGCCCGGACTATGAGAAACATTGCTGTTGTTAAAAGAAATATTCAAGCCAATGCAATGCCAATTACACAACATAAACTTCCTACAATGTAATGGTTACCAAAACTACATAAAAACATATAAAGCGCGTTTCATTGCAAATTCTAGCTCATGTAAATTGTCTATACTTTTGACTTCTTGTTTAACGAAGGTAAAAGAACATGTAAAATTCTACTGTGATAAGACATGAACATTCTGGAATAAATATCTTCTGGTCTATTAAGAACTCTTCAGAAATCTTAAACAGACTTAAGAACAAAAGGTATCTTGCATCCACTGTAAGCACGTTCGATTTTTCTACTTTGTACACAATTCTTCCTCATATTTTAATTAAAGATGAATTAAAGATAAATTTACTAACTTGATCCAGAAAGTATTTGCCCGGGAAAAACATCATTCCTGACATGTGATGCTATAAAATCGTTCTATACTGACGAGCAAATGAAATATTACACCAATTGGATCACTAACCTTTCTTTTGGATACCATATTTGTACGTTATGGGAATGCTATATACCGTCAGGTAATTGGTATTTCTATGGGTACGAATTGTGCACCACTTGTCGCAGATTTGTTTTTGTACTGATATGAGAGAGATTTCATGTTAGTTTGAATCCACAATCACAAGAAGATAATATAAAAGCCTTCAATGACACTTCTCGATATTTGGATGATATTTTTAACTTAGATAACCCTTTCTTTGATGCTCTGATTCCAACAATTTATCCTAAAGAACTGCAATGCCGCCTTTTTCGTCCTTCTCTTTTCCTCCTATTTGCTTAACCAAACTTGCATCCCATTGGGATCAGTACACATGCACTATACCTCACAAAATACAGCGTCGGCGTGGAAAATATTATGTTAGTAGGAAGTGGCTATATTTGTTGACGTTGCATGATTAATTCCTTTTTACTATACAAACTGTAACCGCAGCTTGATATATGTTTACCAGTGTAACAGCGCATATTTATAACAACGACGTACCGGTCTTGTGACTTTGACAGCACTCCTATAGAAAAACAATCGCCTAGGTTTGTATCTGGTACATTTGTTCCTGATTCAATTAATGTTCTTGAAGAACTACGGACAGAATGTCAGACAGCTTGGTTTCATAGGCATCTCATATTGAACTATGTCGTCTGCAAATACGATTTTCTCCACGTTTAGCAAGTGGAAAATGCGTGATAACAAATACAGGCAGCTTGGATCGGAGGGGAGGACCTCCCACAGGCACTGAAAAGTGGACTATGAGTGGGCAAGGACGATGACTGTCACTCCCTGAGTCGAACTCACCACATTCCCTGGCCGGTATGGAGGCAAGACAGACTGTTGGGTTGATAAGGGGGGGGGAGAAGGAGCCCAAGCAGGATAGGAGAAATGGCTGCCAGGAAGGCGCGTCTTGCTGATTCGGGGCAGTGAGTGCCGGCTGGCGAGTTTGACCAGCCGGCGACTCTGAAGAGGAAGAACGATATCGATATAATATCCCATTTTCTTTCGGGTGGGGGATAAAGCACAGAAACAGACAATATAGTAGTTTGTTCTCAAACTGGGACAATTTTGTGCATATAGAACGCTGTTGTAATTATGTGCAAATTTACTTTGTCATTCATCTTAAAACCACTTATCGACAAGTAGCATTTGTTACATTGTGTGGGGTCATTGTACCCCACCCCACTTTTTTCGCTATACTGAAGCAATGCTGTGTATATATGGAATAGAAAATGAATAAATAAATGACCTGACAACATTTATGTGTCATTTGAAAAAAATTAAATGAATAAACAACATACCAATTTGCTGAATAAGGTCATTTTTTTAACAATTTAAGCATGTTTTAGATTCTCATTAATATTCATGAATATGCAAATGAGCAAGATAGCAGATTGTTTTCAAACTGGGACAATTTTGTGAATAGAGAACGTTGTTGTAATTGTAAGGGGTTTTGGGTATCAAGGAGACGAGTATGCATGATATTCTTCTTTTATTGGATGACACACGATTCTCTGCAAACAGAGAATAAACATAAATATAAAGGTACAAAACTTTCATACATACTAAATATATACCTGAGTATCTGTTATCAAACAGTTCGGATCCGGATCTGACATACAATTTAGATCTATTCTGATCCGGATACACACAGTCTGAACATTCTTACTATAAAAAGTAATAACAAATATTTCAGAACACGGCATTTAATGCATCTTAGAATAATTCTTATATCAGCAGTAATAGCACATATTTATGTGTAAATATTAACATGATGTAGTTTTAACTGATATGTTTTAGTATACGGAATAGTTAATAAATAAATTTTACCAATATATTAAATGTAGCCGGGTAGAGCTTGTGGTGAATCAGTTGATATGCTTTACTGTGTGGCTTGGTAGCTCAGTCGGTAGAGTGTTGGCATGGTAAGCCAGAGGCCCTGGGTTCGAGTCCCAACTTTTTCACCATGTTACATTTGGCGCCCAACGTAAATAACCCACAATGTGATTTATATGAAGATTATATGAAGATACTGTATAATAATAAGAAACTCGTGGAGTATTCTTTGAGTAAGAATTCGGGACGGATTTTTGTGTAGAGGGCGTATGTGTAGCCGGGTAGAGATTGTGGTGAATCAGTTGATAGGCTTTACTGTGTGGCTTGGTAGCTCAGTCGGTAGAGTGTTGGCATGGTAAGCCAGAGGCCATGGGTTCGAGTCCCAGTCGAGTCACAACTTTTTCACCATGTTACATAAATAAGTTAAAAAACATGCATAATTTGATTATATACATGTTTACTATTAAGTGATTTAAAGTACAAAGTAAGATAATTTAGATTACCGACTATAAGTCCTCACTTTCATCAGATCCCTTATTACTTGTTTTTAAGACTTAACTTTCAAACCGTAGATAAACAAACTAAAAAACGTATACATCCGTGACGTCATTCAGACGGTGTTACTTAACGTCGCGCCAAAGGCGTATGACGTCAAGTAGCGCTTCCTACGATGATATGTAGAGGATTGCAAGAGCTGACGACAGTTCTTACAGTAATTATCAGGTGCAAATTTATTTTGTCATTAATCTTAAAACCACTTGTTGACAAAATAGCATTTGTTACAGTTTGTGGGGTCATTTTACCCCATCCACTTTCATTGCTATACTTAAGCAATACTGTGTATATATGGAACAGAAAATGAATATATAAATGACCTGACAACATTTATGTGTCATTTGAAACCTTTTAATATGAAACGTGAATAAACATAACATGCTCATTTGCTCAATAATTTTTTTTTGTTACAATTTAAGCATTTTGTTTCAGATTCTCATTAATATTCATGAATATGCAATAAGCAAATTATAAATAAAATACCCCTGACATGTTATAAATATACTGACATTATTTCAAAACTATTTTGGATGTTTTATAAACAAAATAAACGGTTGCCATGGAAACACGCTGATCCAGTATCCCCTACTCTTCCAACAACCAGAACATGTTAACATATACCATAAGCTTTAAGAAAATATAGGTCCACAAAAATCCCGCTAGGGGTGGGGGAAGGGTTTCGATGATTGACCCTGGGCCTAAAAAGCCAAACTTTAGCCATTTCATAAATTATCTACGAGAAAAATCGACCATCGAACGACTTATTGCTCTGAGAAAAGGTAAACTTGACGATCATAATGCAAAATGGAATTACTTTATGTCAGTATTCGTGTAATGAAGTTGATCTCCTTTATGCTCTACTGTACGTCTCCTTCTGTTGTATGCCGTATTTATATACATGCTGTTATCATTGTGTTGTTCAATATCATATGAATAAATAAACAAGAAATGTCGACACGACATCAAACCGGGTTTTCCTTCACTATTAACTGGTATTTTCTAAGTTCAAAAGGGCATAACTCCCAGAACAAGAAATGTGTCACAGTACGTGACAAATGCCCCAAAGCAAAGCACTGACAATATGCGTTTTGTAAGTAGGCCTGCAATATGCAACTGCAAAATGAAAGTAAAGATGGCATAGTAAGACCACATGGCCACATGACCTACAAAACAAATGCAACATTCCACTATCCGAAGATGATCTCATACACCATATTTAGTGATCCTAGCTGATTCGGTGTAGGGAAGACAAGCTTTTTTGTAAATGAAGTCAAAGGTCAAGGGCATGGTCACGGTCACACTCTGACCTATAAATAGTATGCGACACTCTGCTATCCCAAGATGTACTCACAAACCATATTTGGTGATCCTAGCTAAAGTAGTGTAGAAGATATGATCGGACAAGCCTTTTTTTTTAAAATGAGACCAAAGGTCAAGGTCATGGTCACATTAACCTATATCTAGTATGTGATCCCAAGACGAACTCACACACCACAGTTGGTGAGCCTAGCTCATTCAGTGTAGGAGGTAAGCTCAAGACAATTTTTTTTTGTAAATGGAGCCCAAGGTCAAGGTCACATTGACCTATAAAATAGTATGTAACACTCTGCCATCCTAAGATGTACTCACACGCACACCATATGTGGTGATCTTAGCTGAAGTAATGTAGGAGATATGCTCCGGACAAGCTTTTTTGTAAATGAGGTCAAGGTCAAGGTCATATTAACCTTAAATTAAGGTCACATTGACATAGAAATAGTATGCGACACTCCGCCATTCGATTTTGCTTGTCCGAAGCATATCTCCTACACTACTTTGGCTAGGATCACCAAAAAATGGTGTGTGAGTACATCTTGGGATGGCGGAGTGTCGCATACTATTTATAGGTCAATTTGACCTTGATCTTGACATTGGGCTTCATTTACAAGAAAAACTTGTCCGGATCATACCTCCTATACAAAATCAGCTAGGATCACCAAATATGGTGTGTGAGTTCATCTTAGGTTGGTGGAGTGTCACGTACTATTTTTAGGTCAATGTGACCTTGACCTTGAAATTTGAACTAATTTCCAAAAAAAGCTTTCCGAAGGATATCTCCTACACTACTTCAGCTAGGATCACCAAATGTGGTGTGTGAGTACATTTTGGGATGGCCGAGTGTCCCATACTATTTATAGGTCAATGTGACCTTGACCTTTGGCTTTATTTACAAAAACACTTGTCCGGAGAATACCTCCTATACGGAATCAGCTAAGAACACAAAATATGGTGTGCGAGTTCATCTTGGAATGGCGGATTTCTAGGTCAATGTGACCTTGACCTTTGATCTCCGTTACAAAAAAGGCTTGTCTGCAGGATATCTCCTACACTACTTCAGCTAGGAACACTAAATATGGTGTGTGAGTACATCTTGGGATGGCGGAGTGTCACATACTATTATAGGTCAAGGTGACCTTGACCTTTGACCTCATTTACAAAGAAAGCTTTCCGGAACATGTCTCGTACTTTACTTCAACTATGATCACCAAATATGGTGTGTGTGTACATCTTGGGATGGCAGAGTGTCACATGCTGTTTACAGGTCAATGTGACATTGACCTTGGGCTTTATTTACAAAAGAAAGTTTGTCCGAAGCATACCTCCTATACCGAATCAGCCAGGGTCGCTAAATATGGCATGTGAGTTTGTCTTGGGATGGCGGAGTGTTAGCAAATACGTTAACCCCAGTTTATGTTGAACGAAACCTCGACGGGCGTATATTGTGCCCACTGGCACTCTTGTTATATTTGTAATCATAACTTAACTACTACCGTTCAGGCGTTCATTGTCCTTGTTCGATGTGAACTACTACCGTTCAGGCGTTCGTAGTCTTTATTCGATGGATTACGTTGTACATTTGTGGTGCGACAATAACAAAAACATCAACAAATCAAACCACCAAGAATCGGAAACTACATAATCGCTAAAAACCAGTCTTACTTTCACACCATTGCAAGATTGTCATTCTTAAACACTTCACTGCCATGCAGACAGGTGTGTAAGTTCATATGCAAACAATTTGGATTCTGATAAGACGCGTTGCATCTGGATCCAAGCTGTATGACACGCTGTTTATCATTTTATGAAGACATTTAAGAGACATCAACTCTAAATCGTACAGTAGACAATAGTGTATCAAATAGACAAAGTGTCCGACTGTGAAGGGATTAAATCAGCTCCCCACAAACTGCTGATAAAATACCAGGAGATAACCTTACAATACACCCTTGAAGCGATTGCAGTAGTTGATGCGATTATATGTACACACATATGCCATCCAATGTATTCGGTATAAAATGAACTATTCACCATTTGATCTGAGAGCTTTTGTGATGATGCCACTGTAGTTCAGTGACCTCGGCACGATAAACAGAACTACTGGAAATATAACTACAGGGAAACCCCTTCTTAACCGTGATTTTAAGTTTTAATAGAAATTGATTAGGATCATTTTAGGCATGTGGCTACTTAAATAGAGGGTGAAAGTCATGCAGAAAGTTCCGATGGGTGCTTACTGCATTACTTTAAGCTGCCACCTGCCTTAACCCCTTTACTCCATGAATACGCCTGTCTACGTTTTGGTTATGACATACTATAGCTATGAGTCTGCAG
Source organism: Azorinus chamasolen (assembly GCA_963576725.1). Classification (NCBI taxonomy): domain Eukaryota; kingdom Metazoa; phylum Mollusca; class Bivalvia; order Cardiida; family Solecurtidae; genus Azorinus; species Azorinus chamasolen. The sequence goes on from OY755239.1 coordinate 79,136,275, forward strand.
TTTCTGCTGTGGCCAAACATTTCTGTGTCCAAGTTCTATTATAACAACTAATCTAATTGTATGATGTCATTATTTCTTACATGAATATTCATGGGGTAAGGGGTTAAACACCGGCATTGATGCTAATTATAACGCCCAGGTTAGAGGGATTTAACTTATAATGATAATCCGTTTGAATGTGGTGCATGTGTTTGAAACATGAATATCAACCGAATACAGAAAATTAATCAACAAACAAGAGCGATCTGAAGACTTACTCATCGTGAAAATTGCACTTAAATTCGTAAGGTAGCCGTTCTCAAAGAAATACCAGCAGTAATTCAGACAGACACAAAATGGCGATGAACTACGTTATTTTGTAACAGGAATAAACACATAGAATAATCAACCCTGACAAGCATATGTAATTGAATCATATACGTTTAGAAGTATGCACTTGTCTACAATTGTGCAAGAGATGTCCAACATTTCCCAGGAAATTGTGACAAATGTAAACATTTACCTGGCTATTGGGACATTTTATTAATCAATGATGCTTACCACCGAGTTATTCATAGTATATCGTATTGTAATGTTGTAGAGAATTGAGGACTAATGATACTTTCTAATGACTTATAACAGTGGAATGAAAGAAGATCGACATTAGTTAACCCTTCTCTTGCTGAATTCGAAAATACATTTCTCCTTCTTTACCCATGCCCTGTTGTATAATTACATATAACTTCACTGTGTACAAGTACGCTCGTATTTCGCTGTGCAATCACTGCTGTGGAGTGCACTGGTTGCACAATAAACTTGTAAATAGTGCAGACCCTGATGAGACACCTCCTGCAGGAGCTGTCTCATTTGGGTCTTCACTATTTACAGGTAGGTATATTGACGTGAATAGCAAGTGAAGGGTTAAAACATGTTATAACAAGGTATTATCAACATGATGTGTTGAACGTATGTTCTACTGTGTATTGTGAACAGCAGTGATTAATAACCTTCAGCTTTTGATTCAATCGGTACGTTCCTGGATCTTTATGCGTGGACATGTTCATGCTAAATCAAATCTGCATATTAACATCAGGACAAAATGGCTGAATTGTAATAAGGTGTGTATTACAAAATAATTCGCGCTATGCACACAATATCCTTTTATTAGTATAATTGATTTAATATCTGACGGATTTTGAAACATGATAATAGATAATTGGAGTATTTATATGTATATCATAGCAAATGCACACATCAAGTTATGACCCCGACGGACATATGGAACTACACACGGAATGACGGACATCGCCATAACATAATTCCTACAACCAAGGCCGCATGAAAAACAAAATGGTGCTAATTAGCGCTATTTGTTAGAAAATAAGATAAATTGTACTGTTCACTTATTTAAGAATCATTTTCATAGTGCATTGTATCAAATATGTATAATGAATAAGTCTAATCTTTATTTAAAGGGGTGTTACCGTAATAATTGATTGGTTGATGCGCAATTTAAAAAAAAACCAATGTGTGTAGCATATGGTGCAGAGGGACCCTTATGAACAAAGTATCACGTGTGTTCTGTTGACTGACAGTTGAAGCTAATACAAATAACAACAAGCGATGTTGTACGCAAGCGTAAAATGGCTGCCTAACATGTTTCAGGTGGCAAGATCAGCAGTGTAAACCAAGAACTTAAATGTCAATAAATAGATAAATAAATAAGAAGCGGATTATATAGTGTACCTGCAGAAAAAAATGGAGGAAAAACTTGTAAATTAATGGAAATCAGAAGTAACATGTATAACACTTTTAATAATCTGTAGTGTTTGAGAGGTTTTGTTGTGTTTGCATTTTTATTATGCAAAATTACTTTGAAATAAAACGTTTGTATTCAACTTGTTATCAAACTCTGAGTCAGCTGACGGGTTAATCAGTTATTCACTTGTTAACTTGTTGACATCAAATGTTCATCATCAAATCGGAGTTTAAGGTGCCATTTGTGTAGGTGTGGAGTAGGTTGTACACACGGGACGATGTGTGGATTTTAAATGTCTGGATGCTGATATAAAATAGAGTTAAAACAAAAGCACGTTAATGGCAAAAGAAATAAAAAGAAAAAAAATGACATACAAAAAGAAAAAAATAGTTTGGTCTCCTAGGTTCGAACCCGTGTACTCGAGTTTCCTATGCTAACGCGCTACCTCTACGCCACGGTGCTTTATACTATACATGTGTGTCAATTATAGCTATGTCACTAGCATTTGGGAACTCTCCTCTCCAAATAAAAAACCGACGGGCAAACTTGAAAGGGTGCAAATGTGCACGTCTGTAATACACGTTTAAATACTTACTGAAATCATGAAAAACGCAATAAATTCTGAAGAGAGGTGATCCCCCGAGAGCAAAAAACAATCTTTCATGAAATATAATTGCAATAATACAGTATAGTATTTGCTTTTAATTCATATTAACATTTTGTATTGCTTTTCATTAATGACATTTGTTTTTGTAATTATATTCTTTTGATTAAAGGAAAACCCGCTTTCGAAGAACATGTTCATAAGCATGTGCATATAACATTAAAATGCAAAACCATCATGCGGAGTTTTAACAGTAATAAATGGGTACGTTATAAATATTGAAAAATAAAACACATAAGTTTCGCGAATTTTAAAATAGACGAGATAACGAAAAGAATGTGTAGCAGTCGGCAGCTATAGAAACACAGGACCGCAGTTAATCACGCAACATTTTCAATGGCGTATGAGTATGGGCTGCCTATACAGATAAAGAAAGGCGTGGTAAAGGTATAACACATGTACAGAATGAACAAAAACCTTCATCTGTTATAGAGACAGAATTATTGAAATATCGACTTTAAAATGTTTAATGTGTCTGGATTTCTCCATATAAATGCCATTATATTTATCTAACAGACACAGTTGGCAGTGTTTTAAACTTTACAAAACGCTCGACAGCTAAATAAATATTGAAATAACTTGATGTCGCATCCCATACGTGATCACAATTGTGAAATGAAAACGTGATGAGTGTGTATGAATAGATATTATAGAGACAAAACAGCTTTATCTCAACTTGAACATTGCTCAGTAGGAAACCTCTTGAGTTTTGGGCACATTCCATATTATTGACCAGCATTATTACTAGCACATGTATATATACTTAAACATTCATAAAACATCCATTGGCCGTTTAAATTCACAATCACCAAATCGAATTCGGTAAAAACAAGTATGTGAATAAAGTAAAGTTGATGAGCGTACAATATAATTTGTCGTAATATAGACATGTGTATGTTTAGCTGATATGATATGTATATCATACACATATCTCTGCTGTTATGTCTATTATGCGAACCGGTTTACAAGTGACAGGTAGTACTGGTGTTGTTGATGCTTTGTTAATTTATCAGCTGGTCAAAGGGGATACAGATTGTGTGTGGACACACTGTCTGAGATCTTGACTGAACTATTGATTTGATTAGATACTTCAGGAATAATGTGTGATAGTTCTTATTCTATATCCTATACACATAACTCAGTCATAGGACTGAATGTGTATAGTTTATGCTTTACAATATAAATATGTTTCATTAGAGTCTGTATTGGTACAATGTTATTAAACACATGTACTCCGTTTGTACACCATTGATGACGTTTATACGTCTATTTGGACGAATGACTTTGACGTAGAACCTTAAGACCAATGTCATGCCTGCTATAGTGTTTCTGTTTATCATATTGACACTATTTGATACATATAATAATAACATGTCCCATTGCTGAGATTCATCATACAGTTTCGTGTATTGACAATGCCATTATGTGGACATCTGACTTTGCATAGCGTGTGACTGATACAGCCGCCAAAATAGTCTCGCCCATGGCGAGTCTCATCTTTGGTGCTGATTCTTCCGTCTTTAAAGAGAGGTACCCATTTGGGAATAGAACAGTATGGAAACGCAATGTCTCAATACACTTTGTCCAAGTCAGCTTTAATTTCTGATGCGCCGAACAGTCTTCGTATCTTATAATACACCATCATTCTGCTCTTCGTGAAATTGCAGCTAGATGCAGCCAATGTTTGTGTGAATACTATATGTATTTCAACTGCAAATAAAGTTTGCTTTGACTCGTGAATGTAGTGCCTTTTCTGGTCATTTGGACAGAACAAGTCAGTACTATTTCCATTGATATACCATACTTGTGGCTGTACATGTAAATGTCGAAAACGCTGGACTGTTCAAATATATTTATTCTTTTATTAGAATCTCTTACAGTCATCATTATGTATATAAATAAACTATGCCATTCATATTTGAAATACATATATGGCTATATCTATACAAGAATTAAAAAGTAGATAGCCTCTGTTAATTTAACAAACTCGACTTCGGCATATTTATGAGTACATGGGCTTGTTTGTTTAAGAACTACTTAAATTTGAAAGCACATAAAAACCGAGTTCAGACAAGCGGCCAAAAAAGATATGTTACAACAACGATTTTACGTCAATTCAGATTTGAGATAAACCGATTAAAAGAGACTTTATGTATTAATTAAACAGCAACGACTGAAACATATTTGTTATAGGGCATCATTTACAATAAAATAGATCAACACTTTTTTCTTGTCCTTCCGGATAATTAGTTTTGATAGTTTAAGTTTGGAAAATTGAATACTGCTTAAGTCGGTGCTAGGGGCGTGAGTATTGTTGCACTTAATTACTACTCATGAACAGACTCAATAAAACCGAGTCTGCAATTTTATCTTTTGCATTGCTACTTTTGCTTTCGAGGGAGCACCCACTTTCAGAATATTTATATATACATACTCAATATTGCATCTAGAGACTAATTCAAGTCAGGCACAGACATGTAGCAGATACCATGTCCCAAATGCAATGCATTTCAATTTCACGGTCACACCTATTTCAGATATTAATAGATTAAAAGCAACAAAGAACGTGTGCTTTAGATGAATACACGATAAATTGCTAGCATCACATTACCAAAATAATCACAGTATTCCATGACACTATTTATAGGTAGAAAGATACACATGGATTAAATTATTTCACCAATATTATATATCCTGAAAACTGATCTTACATACTGTCTAAGAGATTTTATGGGGTTGAATTACGGCGTTGAATTATAGTGTACAATATATTTTACAGTGTTGAGTTATATTGTATAAATTATATTTTCAGTAGAGAATCATCTGACATATTAATACACTTCGGACAGATTCCCGGAGGTGTATGTAAAGGTGCGCCTTTTGAGTACAAAACATAGTAGCATTTATTGACGACTACTCATTTAAGATTGGAACACATAACATCACATGAAAGATATAAAAAAGCTAAAACTTTTCAAATTTGCAGGTTAAAACATTACTTTACAATAGCCATTTAGGCAAAACCTATTAGCAATACAAATTAGAGGATCTGTGTTTTAAAATTAAGTCACGATATAAAAAAAGAACTATATAAAACATATATATGCACTTCTATCACACATATACAATGTATACAAGTATAGAATTATGCAACGTCTGACATGCCATACCGAACAGCACTTTGTAGAAATAGAGGTAAATTCATGTACCATATTGTTTCGACCATTTAACATGTAAAATTACTATTAATAAGAAAGTCAACAAAACTATGACCATATATATTCATGGTACAATTAAGAACTTGCTGAGGCATAACAATATCTACATCTACAACTATATCATCTTCTTTACCGCACCGACTGTTGAAATCACCCTAACGGATTGGTGGGTGGTATGCGCTGTAAAATCATGTGTCCCTGATATAAATATTATTCGAGAAATACTCGCATATATTCATATACTCGCAAAAATATAGTCGATAAACTACATGTACACGTCATTTATATGATTGCCTGTGATTGTTATGTATATCATTTTAACCAAGATAAAGTATTGTCAGACTATGTACAATGATATTTGTTCGCAAATAGAAATATTGCAGTAGACAAATATGGTATCAACGGTTCACTTAGAAATTCCCTCAGGTAAGTTTTACCGATAAGCTGCACGGCAACGTATGCGGTTTTTCTCACAGACACAAATCAATTGAGATTACTGGAATGCGGGCCAGTTCCGTGCAGTTTCTATTTTCATGCAAAACAGTTGAACCGATTGCCTCGGTAATTGGCGAGACGCACGGCTGTGCCATTATTCACTGAACAACAGGGCTGACACATGTGACAATAGAAGTGTGATAAAGTACTAACAAATAATGACATTCAATGAATTGCGTGTCAACTCATTCACGAATTATAAGGAGAAATTGCAGAAACTGAATCATAAAAAGGAAATGTTATTTCCTAACCAGTGTGGCGTAATGAACAACTTAGTCTCTATACGTTTCTACATGTTTATTTCTTACTAACATACATGACTCTGTCTCCTACTCTCTTCCCTGGTCAACTCTATACAGTTCTATATATACTCTGACTCTGACCAACATACACCTTGCCCAGACATAATTTGACAGCTTGAACTCTAGCTATCGCTTCTGGACATAAAGATATATTACTATATTTGGCAGGTGCACTTTTATAAGTACACACCTAAGTCACATTTAATGGATTTACCCTTAATATGTGACACAACCCCCTTCCTACAAAAAGGATTTTTACTGGAAAAATTCTTGTTCGTAACACCATATATACCTAAAAAGTAACACATACTCTTGTTATTATTCTAACTTTAGTTTTCCTACTCTTAGTCTCAGCTATCACTTAATGTCCTTCTAAATGTACTTTTGATGACAGTTCCTATGTCCTTACGCAGTGATTTTGTAAGTTCAACACATTAAACACTAAAATCTGTTTAGTCTTTCTTCGTAAACTTGCATGTTGTTATTATTCTGTGTAAATTTTCGGCTGCGAATGTTATTATTCTGTGTAGATTTTCGGCTGCGAATGTTCTAACACGTGTTGGTAATCTGTACTCTGACTTCTGATGTCCAGGTAAATTATTGTGTAAACTAGATGACGTAATCGCTCATGTGTGTCCTTGACATCTATTACTCTGGTCAACTTCGTACTCCGTAATTTATGTCTCCTGGTCATTGACATGGATATCAAAGTTCGCAATTTTTTTAGGTAACTCAGGTATTCCCACAGTTTATATATGTGTAATGTTTTTCTCCATTGATTTGGCCTCCAGGTCTATTCGTCTGTCACCGTTTTTGGTGTTGCTAGTGTTGACCAAAAGTGTGTCTATGCATTTATTTGTCGTGCTTTTCTACAGGCGATGTTTTTCTATATGTTGACTAGGAACTAGGATTGGTCTATGTTGTTTTACAGGCGATGTTTTTCGGCTTTGTCATTTCACCGGTAAACTCGTCGAGATTTCGATCCGCTGCATGACTTAAAACTAGATCAACACAGACTTTGTAATTAAGTTCTATATCAAATATGTTTAATACTTAAATTGAAATTATATTTCTTAATCTATATAACAAAGTGTATTTCTCAACATTGAAGTTTGGCAACCATTGTAATAATTATGTCATTTTAATTATTTTATTATTGCTTTTAATATTTTTTTTTTCTGAGGTGAAACTATACAGTTTGCAACTTGATACATCTTAGTTATATTTTCTTCACTAAACGATTAATTATACAGTGTGTAACTTGAACTCCTTAAGCATACATCTTATTTATATATAGTTTCTTCACTAAACTATTTATTATTAAAGGGTTTGTTTGTAATACATTTATTTTAGTATATAGGTTTTACAATGTATTACAATTACACCCCTATGTTAACATTATCTTACTTATTAAGATAATTCTTGTCATCTTTAAGTGAACTGTCGGCGTCCACTACAAATTTTTCATATAACCCTTTACCATACAATGTTTGTAATAGCAATAACATAAAATATAGTCCTTCATTAAAATCTATTTACAACACTTTACTCAAATAGCGCTTTATCTTATTTACACGATCATGATCAATTTCTCACTCATCACTGACTAAACCGCGACACATCTGTCGGGTCTATCTTACGTTTATTACGTAACATTGTAAAGAGTACCTTTTTAAAGGTATACGCCTAGGTTATACTCTTTTACAAACAACAAAAATACTCTACCCTGTTTTTACAAACAATAAAGTACTATTCTCTGTACACTTTTCAATCATAAGACATTTTCGATACCCTCTTGTCTTATTTGAAAGTATTTGAGATCTAACTAAGGATCAATACGTTACTGCAATTAAGTCTACCTGACTTAAACTCTTCCTACTGAAATGAAGTCTACACTGTTTCCGTTTCTGCTTTTAATTTTCCATATCACTATAATTATTTGACAACCAGCTGCCGGATGCATTATTTGTATCGGACAAGTTTGCACTTACTGCCTGACTAGAGCTATTTTCGTAAGCTACGGACATTTCTGTCTTTTGAATAGGATCTAACATATTCGAGTTTTCCTCGGGCCCTGAGGAGCTCGTCTGTGTTAGAGATCCACTTGAAATGTAATTATTTCCAGCTTTTCGTAAGCGTATGGCTAGATCTTTTAACGGAATATTATCTTCAGATGCCGAATTTGATCTGACAGTTTTATGTCTCTTGATTATTCGTTTCTTCATTTTCCGCCTACCCCTGTTTAATCCACTAGATACCCCCTCATTAGGCTCACTATCTTCATCATAACTATTATCTTCATCACTAGACGTTTCTTGTGGAGGCAATACATATCTACAAGCTCTGATTGGACGCTGACCTACTATTTTATTATCTGGTAAAGGCCAATCGGCGACATTTGCTTTTCTAACCTGGTCTACATTGCATTTTATAACTCTGTTATCAAGTTGGTTCTTTATTAACAACGATCTGTCACTCAATATTTCCATTATTCTCCAGTACGCCACCCATTTCGGTTGTAATTTACTCTTTTTATTAAAGTTTTTGTAGTAAACAGTATCATTCACTTCGAACTGTACCTCTTGTCTATTACTATTTATTCGCTGATTTCGCTTTTTACGAGCAGCTTTTAGATTTTGATATACTTGACGGTAAATTTCATTGTTTCTAAACATTAAATGTTTGCTGAAGTCGTCCCCATAATAAGGAAGCTTAGTTCCAAGAAGATTATCAATAGGCAGTATAACATCACGGCCAAAAACCATGAAAAACGGACTGTGCTTTGCACTTTCAGTAACATTAAATCTAAGACCTGCAACCGCCTGGTTCAAGATTAAATCCCAATCTGTGATATTGTTCTGGATTAGTTTAATCAGAATGGAATTGAGCGTCGCATGACTGCGTTCGCATCTGCCATTTGCCTGAGGGTGATAACTACTGGTAGTCACATGTTGTATGCCCAACTCAGACATGGTTGCTCTAAACATTCTTGAGGTGAAATTAGATCCATTATCTGTTATTATTCTTAATACCGCGCCATATCGGAAGAAAATGTTTTCAAAGAAAGTATGTAACACCGATTCAGTTGAAATGTCTGACAGAGGGATCACCTCGACCCAATTAGTTAGTTCACAAACATAACTAATTATATACTTATTACCGCTAGGTGTTAGTGCAAATGGTCCTTGTATATCTACGCTGATTATACTCATCGGATATTTTGGAATTTCTGGCTCTTTCAGAGGTGCTCGAATAGCTTTGAGATTAACTGTCTGACAAGGCACATATTGTTGAACATATTCATATAGATTCTTATACATATTAGGCCAATAATAGAACCGCTTGATTGTAGCATATGACCGACTAATTCCTGCATGTGACAGTTCATGATAGCCTTGCATTACTGCTTCCCTAAGATGACTAGGTACATATACGCGTAATAGTGGATCCTCATCTGCATTTGGAATAAAATAAAGTACGTTGTCTTTGATTAGAAATTTTCGACTTTCCTTATCTGAAATTTCATTATGTTTTAATTTGGTTATAAATCTTTTCAACTCTGCATCTTTAATTTGTTCCAAGCTCATGTCTAGTGTCTTGATGCTATTTGGCTGGTCTAATTCGGGATAGCTTAACTGGTTTTTTGAATCGGCCATTTCTTTGGGGTCAAAACATGTATTGTTTATCGCCCCTATTAATGTGTGGTCTACGCCGTTGTCGTCATGACAACTGTCCTGACAACTGTCATCGCTGACTGAATTTGTACCCTTAATATTCCTTGAAAGCATGTCCGCTACAACATTAGAGACCCCTGGAATATATTCTATTGTGCAGTCATAGCATGATATTTCTAGTGCATATCTCTCCAATAGTTTATTGTCGAATTTTGATTTTAGTAGATAAATCAACGGACAGTGATCAGTTCTGATTTTTACTTTTGCACCACTTAAGTAACAATCTAACTTCTTCAGCGCAAAACTAATAGCAAGTGTTTCTTTTAAAATAGTACTGTATTTTCTTTGCGATCTGTTTAACTTGTGGCTTGTAAAGTGAATTGGGACCTCCTCCTCAACTTTACCTGTTTTTGATTGTGCTAATACGGCTCCTAAAGCGAGATTTGATGCATCGGTATATAAAATGTACTCTGCATTGATATCAGGATGTGATAATGTTGGTAATAATTGTAGCTGACGTATGATTTTGCTAAAACTGGTCTCACATTCTTTTGACCACTCAAACGGTACACTTTTCTGTGTTAGCCGCGTTAAAGGTAAAGCTATCTCAGCGTAATTTGGAATGAATTTTCTATAATATCCCGACATTCCAAGAAATGACCTAACTCCTTTTACATTTTTCGGAATTTGAAAGTCTTTCAAAGTTTCCACCTTTTTCGGGTCTGGTCTAATTCCTTCCTCTGAGATTATGTGTCCTAGGTATGTAGTACTGTTTTTTATAAAGTGACACTTCTTAAGTTTTAATTTAAGATTATTTTGCTTCAGTCTATCAAAAACTAGTTGTATGTGCTTTAGATGATCTTCTAATGTGGAACTGAATATCAGAATATCATCGAGATAAGCTACACTACAAACTTCTAAGCCTTCTAAAATCTGCAAAATTACTTGTGCAAATGTCCCTGCGGCTAAGTTTATTCCCATAGCTAATCTATTGAATTCAAAAAGCCCTAGATTACTGGTAGTAAACGCAGTTTTTGATTTACTGTTTTCATCCAATTCTATTTGGTGATATCCCTGACTTAAATCTAGTGTCGTAAAATATTTAGCTCCATTTAGTAAGCTTAAAATATCATCAATCTGTGGTAAAGGAAAACTAGTGGGTTGGATTATCCTGTTTATTGCTCTGAAGTCAATGCATAACGTTTTTGAACCATCTGGTTTTGAAACTAGTAAACAGGGGGAACTCCAAGGACTACTGCTCTTTCTAATAATATCAGCCTCTAACATTTTATCAAGCTTTTCTTTCAGTACTTGTCTCTGCACAAACGGCATTCTATAAGGTCTCTGCTTAATCGGTAAATGATCGCCGGTAGGAATGTTGACTTTAACATTCGGAACTTTACCTATATCATATTCAGACTTCGTGAATATCTCTTCGTTTTTCTGTATGAGCTGTTGTACTTTTGCATAATGTTGCTTTGGTGTATTTATATCAGACAGACTATTTGAAATCGGTTTGTGAATAGTTAAACACTCTTCATTTTCCTTATTGAAAACCGACTCTATCATATTCTCCTGATTAGATTTAACCTTAGCGATTATGCAGCCTCTTTTTAATTTAATTGTTTTGCCTGACTCATTTGCGATAATTATCGGAACAATTCTATTTTTTCTTAAATGTACCAAAGCGGGAGCTATTTGTAAGTTAGGTTCTTCTGAAATATACCCTGTTTCCATTGAACAAACTTCATAGTCACAATTATTTTCTATACTAGGATTAGGTTTAAGTTTTCCTTGAACTTGATTTATAGTTTGTGGTTTGAGAATTGTAGTCTTATTTAGTCTAATTATTGATGCTATACACCTGTCATCTTCTAACGGAACATATTCATCTTTAATTCTAATACAGTTTAGATCAAAATAAATTCTACAGCTATTTGCAGCTAAAAAATCTCTTCCTATTATACAATTTCTGTTTAGGTTATTGACAATTACAAACGTGTGGTCTAAATATAGCTTGCTTACTTTAATTTTCAAATTCGCACACCCTACAACCTGTAAATTATCTCCTGAAGCCGACTCTAGTGTAATGTGTGTTTTAGACAGTGGTATTTTAGGCTTAATTGAATCAAAAATTCTTTTATGTAATATACTCACGGAGGCTCCTGTATCTATCAAACTTCTAACCTGTTTGTTTCCTATCTTGATAAGGCAATATTTTGGTATCTCCTTATTTGCAGTAACATTATGATCCTACATTATTTTGTTTCCGAGCACCGATCTCGTTATGACGGAAACGTCCGAGTTTTCCGAATGTCTACTTTTCGGCCTATTCATCAACTGCCTGAACTCTTTACATTCAAATTTCACGTGACCGACATGACCACAAAACCAACATCGTGTTTTGACCCTACGCGCATGCGTATACTCTTTGTTTACTCGCACCGTTTCCGATTTGACATTATTAATTGACAATTTTCTTTACTCTCGTTTCCGTTTCCGTTTAGATCTTACAATCTCTCTTTTGCTAACTTTTCCCCTAGATCTTAATCTAATTTTTTCTCCGATATTCTGTTCGCTTACAGCTATTTCTATTGCATTTTGAAAACTTATAGGATTCTTCCTTATCAAATATTCCCTAATTTCCCCATCAATTAACCCCTCTGTGAAAAACCAAATTAATTGCTGTTCAATTACCTCTGTATTTTGCTCAAAATTTTCATAAGCACTTTTTGCCAAAACTTTTATTCTCTCTGCAAAAATCTGTACATTTTCACCTCTTTGTTGTTTAATATTGCTTAGTAGTGAAAAATTATGATATCTATCTGTTACTTCTCCAAAAAGATTTTCCAACTCATTTTTCAACTGTTGCCAACTTAAATATTGATTACTTTGTAAACGTTTTTGTATGAATTCTGAAACAATCCCTGTACTGGATCTTAAAGCAATTAAGTTTTTCTTTGATTCTGAAATATTGTTAACTAACACAAATTTTTCTATATTTCTTATCCATGATTCGAATTCTTTAGTTTTTCCATCAAAAGTGAAGTTTACATTTTGTGTTGATACATTTTCTAATTGATTTGCTAAATTTTCCAAAGTCTGAGTCAATCGAATTTCCGCCATTATTACAGATCAAAACAACACCACAAGCCACAAAGTGAAATGACTTACCCGTACTCCGACATTTTTCCGCGACGGATCCAGAATCCTTGGTCACGTGGCACCATAAACGCCCGTGTGACGTAATGAACAACTTAGTCTCTATACGTTTCTACATGTTTATTTCTTACTAACATACATGACTCTGTCTCCTACTCTCTTCCCTGGTCAACTCTATACAGTTCTATATATACTCTGACTCTGACCAACATACACCTTGCCCAGACATAATTTGACAGCTTGAACTCTAGCTATCGCTTCTGGACATAAAGATATATTACTATATTTGGCAGGTGCACTTTTATAAGTACACAACTAAGTCACATTTAATGGATTTACCCTTAATATGTGACACCAGGAACATAATCCAATGGTATAGATAAGATAAACATATTTGCCTCTAGCCTCGTATTAATAACAAATTAGTTGATCGATATTAGGTTTAAAACCAAGTTTGTTTATTCTTAATTTCTTCGATATGCTTTCATTAAGGTTAAACTACGTTGTCACGAATATAAGAAGGTCATAATGAAAAATAGGTCGCACATACTTATGTTTGATACTTCACAATGTTGAGGAAAAAAATGTTGATCATTATATATGGTTTAAACTCTTACATTGAGTCTGGTGTTATCAGCTTTATTTCGCTGCGACTCAGTGCTTGTGGATGTCCTTATATCATTCATCCTCTAGCACTGCCTGACACATTCATTGTCGCAGTGCCCTAACTCCAAACCATCTAATTCGGTGTCACAGTGTTCTAGAACCAGTTAAGCCAATACAATACATTGCAGTACGTCGTTTTGTGACGTTATATCGTACACTCTTTGGTAAAGTATGACGTCACATGTTCTATTTGTTTTTGACGATTATGGCTGAATTAAGTATTAGTGTCTATTAAGTGTGGATTTAATGATTTTAAATGCCGAAGCGCAGCGAGCATTAGGTAGCGAGCAAGGCATTTAAAGTCATTAAATTCGCACTTAATAGACACTAACTGATATAGTGTTTAGCCTAGTTTTTGGACAGGATGTAAAGTGGGCGGAGTGAAGCTGAAATTGGTCGCGTGCGTTACTAGGGGCAACAGCATAAACCGTGTGTTAAAAAAATGCGTCGGTCGTTGAAAAAGATGTCAGAAAGGTAGCCAACGTTCGACCTTCTTTGGGACCATGATATGTTTTTAATTATGGACGATGCATTTCAAGATAGCAGTCTAGCGCAACTGTTAAATGTGCAGACCCAAAAGTTGTTCAATCCCGAATTAGGTAAGATATTTCATTGAGTCATTCTCGATGTTTCAAGCGATGTACTCTTAAAAGAAAGCCAATACAATAAAATGCTTTGAAATACAATTCAGTTAAACGCAGGAATATGCATCATAAGAAATATTTCCTATATTCTAGGTGACGGTAGCTTAAAGCAAGCTGAACTTATTAAAGCAGAATTCTCCTAAAGGAGTATTTTGCTTTACTTTCAGTCTGTTTTAAGCAACCATCTGTCATCAATATTGCAACAAGCTATGGAGGAAAGGGTTATTAACCGACAGTTGATAATATCATATTTGATAATTTCAGGGCCGGGGTGAGGGACCAGTTACATCTAATGAGATAAAAGACAGGAATGACCGTAGATAATTGTTTTAACAGTCAATTGTTGTACAGTAGCCATTCAAGGGCAAAACAATGAAACCTCAATAGACAGGTGGCTGCTTAATACAGACAATGGTAGTTCAGAACGCCCCGAGGGAGCATTCTACATTAAATTTGTCTGTCCTGCATTTAGCATTCACTTCTCTAATAATTAAACAGGGTCTTCATTTTGGTGTTTTTTTAATGCTTTGGTTTTTTTCTTTATTTCTAATCTCAGTACATGTAGATCTATCAATAAAATGTTCGAGTTGCATCAATTTACCATATTTCTTAGCCTTGGTATCTACACAGAACATATACATGTATGTGTAATCTGACGCCTGTGCTGTTACATGGTTAGATGAGCTAAACACTACGTCACGGGATGTACTTGCGCATGCACTGGGGACAGCCGACTTAGTCGCTAAGTCAGCTATTAATGCCTGGCTATATGATATTAATCTTGGAGTATTTCAAAATTTCCAGCATTGTGATTGGACCAAAAAGTAGGGTTAAACACTATACGGCGTTTGAATTTGAGTTTAACGGCGCTTCGTAACATTTTGTTCATACAACGCATGTCTATATTCGTTCGGTGGTGAGTAGGCAAGGAACTGTTCGGAGAAGTTTCTGTGTGCTCGCAAATCATCGTGCTTCTAGGATTGGTGCGGGATTTCATATTAAGCTATATTCTGCCTGACTTCTGTAAAATATACTAACATGTTCTTTTTAAAGAATACTGGAATGGTATTTTCTAGTACTGTTTCGTATTCTGGGTGATGGAGGTAGCAAGACAAATCGAGACTTTGCAACCGACCTTGCAAATCGGATTCAGACTGGATTGAAATGAGGGCATCGTAATGTAAATTGGCGGTGGTGGACAGTTTCATCATTTGAAACTAAAATATAAGTGTGAATAGCAGTACTTTTCTTGTCATTTATTGGCATAAGGTCTGGGTTTGAATCCCAGGTTGAATTTCTTTTTGTACTGCTATAATTTTAGTTGTTATCAAATTTATTGCCTATGAAATGTGTTTGAAAAATATAACAAAACATTGCTAAACGACCACCTAAGAGAAGACTGGTATGTGTTTTCTAAACATGTGACTGCTTAGTGCAGGTTTAAATCCCGACAAGGGGAACACGTAGTCCGGTAGCGGTGGAATTATAAAATTAATAATTTCGCTGTTCAAAACAGTGGGCTAATCAAGTGACAATTCACTGTTAACCACCGGAAAACATTAAATAAAAAGTATTTTTGCACTCAAGGAAAAACAAATGGTTGAAAACAATTCCAAACATGCGGGAAATGTAGCTGAAATCAGGGGTTATATATAAGTGTGTAAAGCATTCAGGTCAAAAGTTGCGAAGAATGCTTATATAGGAGCTTTCGGGATTACGTTTGCCCTGCATTCAGAAACCACCTGACCCGTATATTCCATAAATGAATGACCGCTTATGACAGGTTCTACTGTATGTATTCGGATATTGGTAAGGAAGTGGCAACCAATCATACACCCTGTGCATTGTATTATTAATGGACTATCGTATAATGGAATTATGGGACATCTGAGGGGATTGTTCACCATTTAGCTCTACCTGTAACCTTTCTGGGTAGGGAGTTGTCCTCCAGTTAGCTCCACAGGTAACATCTCTGTGTATGGATTGTCCTCTAGTTAGCTCTACCTGTAACATTTCTGGATTAGGAGTTGTCCTCCAGTAAGATCCACCTGTAACTTCTCTGGGTAGGGAGTGTCTTCAATTTAGCTCTACCTGTAAGCTTTCTGGGTAGTTAAGTAAATAGGTAGGGATTGTCCTCTAATTATTATTATTATAATTATTATACCACATTTATATAGCGCTCTATTCAAACAGGATATGTGCGTTCAAAAGCGCTGCACATGGATGAAATCGCTAACCGGAATGAACCGCATGATTATCTATTCAGAAAATGAAAGATATACAATAGATATACAATAAATATAAAATCACTAGCCTGAAGGAAACGCATGATTATCTATCCGGTCAATGAAAGATATACAATAGATATGAAATCATTTACCGGAAGGAACCGCATTATTGTCCATCCAGTCGATGGCAGATATGCAATAGATATACAATAAATATGACATCACTAACCAGAAGGAACCGCATGATTGCCCATCCGGCCAATGAGATATATACAATAGATATATTGTATAGCTCTACCTGTAGCCTGTCTGAACTGGGAGTTGTCCTCCAGTTAGCTCCATCTGTAACCTCTCTGGTTAGGGATTATCCTCCAGTTAGCTCTATATGTAACCATTCTTGGTAGGGATTGTCCTCCAGTTAGCTCTACCTGTAACCTCTCTGGGTAGGGATTGTCCTCCAGTTAGCTCTACCTGTAACCTCTCTGGGTAGGGATTGTCCTCCAGTTAGCTCTACCTGTAACCTCTCTGGGTAGGGATTGTCCTCCAGTTAGCTCTACCTGTAACCTCTCTGGGTAGGGATTGTCCTCCAGTTAGCTCTACCTGTAACCTCTCTGGGTAGGGATTGTCCTCCAGTTAGCTCTACCTGTAACCTCTCTGGGTAGGGATTGTCTTCCAGGTAGCTCTAACTGCAACCTTTCTGGGTAGAGATTGTAATCCAGATAGCTCCACATGTAACCTTTCTGGGTAGTTCAGTAAATATTATGATGAAAGGCGCCTAACATGCCTCCACACAGCATAAGTCCATTTGAAAACAGATCCTGTTCAGACAGCAGAGATTTTCTAGAAATATACTACGTTACTTTTCTGTTTTAGAAAGTATGTGTGTGCTATTTGTTATACTCGTAAACATGAGTATGTACGACCGGCGTTAAACTTGAGTCTGCTAAGGGCAGATATCTGATAATCTATTCAAGCAGTTTGGACCAAGAAGAGACGCCGAGTATTCTGGCGTCTGACAATTATCTAAACTGTTTGATACCGTGGTTGCATTTCGGTAGAAGAACCGATGATAACTTGAATGTTGAAGATATAGTGGGTAAAAATTGTTGAAAACTAATTTACGTTTATATGTTGCTCAATGTTTTACAAAACTTGTTCAACTATTGCACAGATAGAAGCAGTCGAGTTTGTTAATACATATTGACAATGAAAATACTGTATGACGAGAAGTATCACACGTCGTGTGCGGTGGTCTAGTGGTGACGCGTTTGACCAGTACGGAGGTCCGGGTTAAAATGGGTACCTGTGAGGGTCACTAGCCGATTCTGCGGCTGCATGATTGCGCCATATGTTAGCAGTGCTCAATATTGTAGGCGAATAGCTCAATGACCAGAGGAGTAAATGTACATGTCTGATGTAAAGAAACCATTCGATTCTACAACCAACTCTATCTACAACTCATATGCAAACTGGTATGTTGTAATTTATATTGCACTATCTCTGTGCAGATATGCGCACCGGTCAACTACGATAAATAGTATGACGATGTCCAAGGGTAGAGTGTACTGTGTACATTGTTCCGAAGAAACAGTGGACAAATATTTATATTAAGATATATCTATATATTTATTAACATAATACTTTACGAATTATCTACATCTCTATACATAAATTAAGATGCTGGGAGCAGTTATTAATAAGTAGATAATGAATGGGGAATTTGCTTATAGCAGATTCATGACTCCTTGGGGTGATGTTGCACGTTCAGCTGTTGTTTTGTAATATAAAAAACAACAGCATATACCTATATAAAAAGAGGATATTCTTATATACAATAGTACTGATATAGGGGCTGCTAATTAACAGCCAATTGGTAGAAATTAAATTTATAACACTATCAAGTGTACATTCCCCCTGCTGGTTAATTCGGTGACCTGATCAATGGCAATTTGATAAAGTGCTATTCTAAATGAACGAACATTCTCTCAATTTTATTATCGATATGTCTCACTTATTGGCAAGTATAAGTGTAATCTTAAGGCGCTCCTGTGATACGGTATTTCACATCCTGAGTTTTACGGTGATTACTTTTCTACAGTTCCTCTGTTTGCAGCTCAATCACTGAGTACACTAGCGATAGGTGGATCCAGTGTGTTTATTAGTCCCCCACCGGTTACCGGTTGGGGACTATAAGTTTGCTCGATTCCGTCTGTCCGTTCGTCTGTCCGCCCGTCCGTCCGTCCGTCTGTCCGTCTGTCACGCTTCTTGTCCGGGCCATATCTCCTACAAAGTTACGCCAAATGCATTATAACTTCACACATTGAAGAAGCATGATGAAGGCTAGTGTCATGCACAAGGGCCGTAACTCTAGCATAAATATTTATTGAGTTATTCCCCTTTTCATATTTTTATTGTCCGGACAATAACTCTTTATCTACTGGTTCAATTGATTTGAAACTTCACATATGGAATAAGCATGATGAGGGGTAGTGTCATGTACAAGGGCCATAATTCTAGCATCAATATTTTTGGAACTCTTTCCCTTTTTCATATTTTCTTGTCAGTCCGTCTGTCACGCTTCGTGTCCGGGCCATATCTCCTACAAAGTTAGGCCAAATTCATTATAACTTCACACATTGAAGAAGCATGATGAGGAGTAGTGTCATGCACAAGGGCCATACCTCTAGCATCAATAATTTTGGAGTTATTCCCCTTTTCATATTTTTTGTCCGGACAATAACTCTTTATCTACTGGTTCAATTGATTTATAACTTCACATATGGAACAAGCATGATGAGCGGTAATGTCATGCACAAGGGCCATAATTCTAGCATCTATATTTTTGGAGTTATTCCCCTTTTCATATTTTCTTGTCCAGTTAATAACTCTTTATGTACTAGTTCAATTGATTTGAAACTTCTCATATGAAACAAGCATGATGAGGTGTAGTGTCATGCACAAAGGCAATGACTCTAGCATCAATATGTTTGGAGTTACTCCCCTTTTTCATATTTGTACCTAGTTTCCTCACAATCAGATGTACAATATGCTGGTTTATTCCACATTAAAGGACATAGGAGTCAATACTAAAATTGGTAGTCTTACATGTGTCAGTTTTATATATGCCTTTTATGTTAATGTAGTTGAAAGTCTTATTATATGCAAAATCGATTATGCCCATCTCTCCTATGAATCAAAGTATTGCGCTTTGACCACATCGAATCAACATAATTGCGGATGATATCATTTGTAAATACTTTCCACTCAGGGACAAGGGAATTTGTAAGATCACAGGTGTAAATTACCACATCCTATTGTCTTGCCCTTCCACCAAGAAGGTCCATTTGTACTCGGCTTGATTCACGTCATGCGTGCGTCAGCCTAGCAGTGTGTGGCCTTGAATTACCGCGCATTTTTACTCTAGCTGTATGTGAACTTAAATTAACGTGCACCAGTACACCGGGATTCTCAAACAGAATCACGAATTGGCAGAAACGCCATCGTTATAAAACGAGGTTCTCAGAGTTTTTATGCAGGTGACTGCTTACTGCAGGATGAAAAACATGCATAAAGCTACGTTTGGACATTTCTGCATGACTTTCACCCAGCATTAAGCTGCCATCTGTCTTACAGGCCGGTATTTATACAATTTTAGCGTCCGGTTTAGAGGGAGTGATATTTGTACAGCTATCATTCCAACAAAACCATACCTTTATATAAAATTCAAACACTAGCACTCGAAATGTTTCAAGATGCCTCGGATGGATATAAGTGTGTTCCGCACTGAACAAATCTGCTGCAGGACTTTTTTAATTCTGACAGGTACATTGAATTCATTAAATTATTAAGGTAATGGTATATTAGATCTATTTAGTAAGGTCTAGTACTTGTCATCAACATTAGTATATACATGTATTCTTTCAACGTCATCTTTGATCGAAAGTAAGAGGGCATTCAAATACGTCGGACGAATAAACTGAACTCAATAAATTGTACAGAGAGATTTTTGCAATTAGTAACATCGAACACGTATATAATCTAAATTTCCGGAGCATTTGTATATAAACGTGATCGTAAGATTGTGTCTTTTGATCGAAATGTGGTGACATTTGACATTATCATACGTTATTGAAGCTGGCACTGTAGAAAAAGAACGGGACGAAAGTCGTATATGCATTGTTTTTATTTCGCGAAACTTAGAGAATGTTTTTACATTTATTGTATAATTTGGATGTGTATATCATTACGACTGCATATGTAGTGTGTCAATTCATTCGACAATTCTATGGTTTAAGACATTTTGAAAATGATAACAGTAAATATATGAAAGCTATTGAAAACTATATGAAAGTAAATATATGTCATTTGTATAAAACTCGATTGGAGTTTTTCCTTCAACAGTCAGTTCTATCGTTTTAAGTAAATATATTGCTTCAGAATTTCAACTCTTACAAATTCAAAGGCTTTCTTAGAATATATCTGTTTCAGTTTAAGCGTTCTATTGGATTTACCAGTGGGACTACAACCTAGTTAAGTTTTGAGGTAACTAATGTGCCAATAAAACTAATATCCTGACATTTATGGCATGAAATGGACAAGAAACATGCACGATGTAACAATTAAGTCTCAATAGTTTTCCAAATTTGCATTTTATGGGCCCATAATGGTCCCTAAGCAGAATGGTGTTTGACATAATAAATGGTTACGACAAGATCATCCAGCGCGTTTCAAATATTGATCGTGGCTTCTGGTTTTTATTAACCCTTTCAGTGTGGGAAGCAAATCACTAATGTCATTTGCAAATCTGGTTTCTGTCGTACACTTTATTACCTTGCTACAGTTACTCTGTTTGCAGTTCAAATATTGAGTACACTAGCGATAGATAGATCCAGTTTGTTTCACGTATGTTTTCGTTTTACATGCAATTTAGTATTCATCAAGTCTTCCTTCCGATTCCAGTGAAAACAAGGATTATGTCGCATGCACTTATTGCATGAACCAAAAACTGTTCCGGCGGACATCTTGAGATAACTTGCTGGTTATAAAGATACAATTTTGCTTTTAAGGTCCCAGTCATCATTAAGAGTTGAATGCCTAAATGTTCAAGACGGTATATCAGTAAAACAGGTACATCAGAATATTCCCATTGGGCAACTGTCCGGCTATGGTTCTGTCTAATAGCATCCAAGGCATGTAAGATAATCACTGTAACCGTATCGTAATGCTTTGATGATAAACCTCGCGTCAGCACATGTCTTGAATGACGATGCTCAAATGCATCTGTTGAATACTACACTACTAGTATACTACAGAAACTCTCTGTGTGTTTGTGTATAATTTTACCTCTTCTAATTCTTTCTTCTTAGTCTTCCTCCCATCTTCTTCTTCTTATCATTCTCCTTCACCATCATCTTCTTTTTTGTTGTGCTGCGTTGCTTAAAGCAGGCATACACTCACCATTTTGATATGCACATAGGTGTGGGAGGGTCCAAAGTGTAAATTGCAAAAACAACAGTATTAATAGAATATTACAGGGCAGCTGAGACCCCAACCTTGAAATGTAGGCGCTATCACTTGGTGTTCTGGTAGCTTGTTCCAGAGGCTGTTGACGGATGAGTGGAAGAAACTGGGTCCTACAGAAGCGTGGAACGGATCTTATGGAGTGGCCTCTTGTAGGTGGACCTTAAGGATACGAGAAGACGGGGACGCCAATTGCAACAAGATCATTCGTGATTCTTCTTTTACAATAATCTCTAGTTATAAATCTGGTAGCCCTACGTTGGACTATGTATTATTGGTAGTATGACACTGTATGGTGAGTATATATAACAGAGGGTTTATACGACAGAACATGTAGATGAATTAAAATATCGTTATTGTTCGTTGCAAGAAAATACCGTAATGTTACAAAACGTAAACACTGTTTTAACATCTTGTAATAAGCTGAATGTACGCAGCATATTATACTAGGGAAATTCTTAAAACATGAAACTACAATAACAACTACTTTAATTTCAGGAAAGTATGTGCCATTCAGACGATAACGCGTTCCTAGAAGTGTTATTTAACAAGACTGAACATTATCATAATGTAATGGTTTGGCATGTTTTTAGGACTGGTTTGGTATGTGTTTAGGACTCTATGTATTGTAAATACAAATTGTATCCGCGATATTGGAATAGAAATTCAAACAGACTAAAAGGAAACTAATCTAGACTGCACTGTTGCTGAATTTCTCGCAGATGTACACACTTCTGCCTTGCAAACGTAAAACATGTTTTATATCATATTGACGAGTTGCGTGGATTCCAAACAACTTAAAGTAGTTGGGTGCATGAGCTTGATCCATCCAGTTTTGCAATCCTGTCTGGCTGCGATTAGCAGAGTAAGAATCGTCCTGACTATGACAGATATACGTACTGTAACATTGGGGCACGGAACTAACACAATGTCCATATATATGATGTACAATTGAATTCGATTGATACAAAGTATGAAATAGGCATTTGCAAATACATGTAATCCCTTTTGATGAGAATGACAAATCCAGTAGCATCATATTTTACCGGTCCGATTAACTATCATGGGAAGCCGTCTGAAGTATTTGCCAACCTGCGTTTTGCAGCGATCGGTGAATAATAAACATGTTTGTTTTTCTACCAGCATTCTTTGCCATTAATTAATCAGTCTTCAGATTCATTCAAACTTGCATTAAAAAGATTAACAAGCCCTTTCTGTCCCACATTTAACGAAACATTGTAAAAACGAAAGAAGAAATATACATGTATTATGTACTGTTCAGTATTCAATACCGTCATTTTGTCATATCCGTATATATGGAAAACACTAATAGTACATGTATGAGTCATGCAGGAGACACCACATACAAAACACATAGCCGCACAAACAGCACCATGACAAGAAAGTACAGAAATTGTACATGTCTATCAAACACAAAATGACACGCACAATGGCAAAACAAACAAGCGCTAGGGGAAGATGGAAGTACTGCCTTGGAACGGTCAGTGACAATTGTCACTGGGAGTTTAAACCGGTTATGGGGCGCCCAACCACATACGTAAAAGACAAACAGTGTAAAAAAGCATATCCTCTCTCCGGCTAATCTACAACAATCGCGATGGAAAATGCAATGGTAAATTGTATGTAAAACGAAAACATATGTAAGTGAAACAAACTGGACCAACCTATCGCTAGTGTACTCAATGATAGAGCTGCAAACAGAGTAACAGTAGAACATTTATAAAGGATACGACAAAACACTAGATCAAAGATACGACGTCCTCCTTCCGTTTGCGGATTTTAGAGAGCGCCTTCCTTCAGTACTAGGGATTTCCTGTCGGCGTCATGAAAAGATGGTAGCGTAATTGCAAGCTGTAAAAGGGTTGACAACCAGGCATGCAGTAAGTTGTAGCACTGTAAGATCATATACCTTTTAATGAATGTTTTAAAATGGGTATGTCCAATAATTTTACACAGTTTGTAAATCATATCACCAAGCAATTCAGAGTGTGAACTACCGTGCCGTAGGCGCCTTATGATTACACTCATACTTGCCCATAAGTGAGAGTTCGATGATAAAAATTAGAGAACGTTTTTCTTAGTTCGTGATATCGTTATCCTTGCTTAAGCAGCTTTTCAGTTAAAGTAAGATTTCGACCGTTACAATCGTCGACAGAAGAAGAACAAGCTCTAGCGAAACGAACAAGTTGAGATATGTAAACCCCGTATCAGGGGTTTATGTCATAATGGCAGCTGTGATGCGCCGATCGTTTACGTAAGGCTTATTAAGGATCGGTGCGTGTCGTCTTTGACTTTCAGCTAACGTCACATTTAAAATAGGCAACATATGACGGCTAACTAGAAAACAAGGAACGAAGCTACAACCGCTACACAAATTGTTTTACAGAACCATATGAAGTTGTATTTTATAGCAAGGCACTTATCTAGGTCTCGATTGCTGAATTGTTGATTTGTTAGCTATGTGCAGTTAGACAATGTACCGATATTCTGGGAGAAATGATTCTGCATCAATTTCAGGTAATTCACCATCAAAGTGTTATTCGGAAACAACGACTATCGGACTATCAGCGCTCTAAACGACATTACTTCCGAGGTCGAGTGTTTATTTTCTTGGACTGACCATCACTTAGCCATTTGCGGCTGTGGTTCGAATTCCAGGTTGTACAGTTGGATGTTTGTTGTAGGTCGGTGGTTCTACCCTGCTGGCATGTGCATCAAACAATGCAATTTATTCAATGCATCGGAAATTCTCTTGGATCTTCCTCCATCTGTAAATAGCTGGACGTCGCGATATGACTGAAATACGTTTAAAGTGATGTAAAACCACAGTAGAATCAAAACTAAACAACTGCGGTAAACTAAGTGAACAGGGAATATACCGTTACTTTGGTACAGTGGATGTAAAACAAAACACTATCACTGCGTTGCAATTCCTTGTAAGCTTATTCGTGCACATCAGTCTTCAGCAGATTCAGTTCGATCAACATCTCTTCTAAACCGTACAATAGTCCTTACATCAAGATATACGCATATACTACCATATATGACAAACAAGGTATAAAATAAATATATGCATGGCTGAAAGAAACATTTGCTCAAGTGTCAACGAGTGGTATCTGTTTTGTGCACCGAATATGCAACGATAATTTTGCAGGGTAGGCGGGTGGATTGTGGCCCGAGGAAGGCTTTTTTAATATACCCAGACGTAAATAAGATATTTTCTGTTAACAATAGCAAAATATAGCAAAACCAACAAAGTCTACTGATTCATGTATCAATGATTAATTGCAAATTTATTTATATGATAACAGTTTTATTTCGTATTGTCAAACGTTCGCATAATTCTCTAAAACATCCGCCGCGGTCAGACACTTGGAAGCAAATTCAGAAATAATTTTACAAGCAGGAGTCATCAATTTGCATTGCCTGACATTGCTATTTGCATCAAAAACTAATTTGTCCGTTTATAAATTCTCTCGTCTGGTGAACGCTACAATAATATTACCCGACAACTGGCGGCTTGGGCGCACTTATTTAGAAATGATTCATTTAAACAGCCAAAATTAGATTATGCAGAAATGTAGTCTCCTCAATAATACGGCAAGGGGGGCAATTACAAATCGTCTACAAAAACTGCTATTTCTTAAATTGCCAACTGGGTTGAAACGAAAATGGCAATATTTATGCTTTTGTTTGAAAATATAGGCAAATGAAAACATTGCGTAATTAACACCGTCACACTTATTTCGAATTAGACCGAATCAAGTCGAACTAGCACGAATAGAAAAAAAACAACAATAGGGACATATTCGGGCGGGAATTTGAAAGTGACATATTCCTAAAGCTTTAACGAATGCCGATCAAATGCTTATAATGAGTGTCAAACTCTCCTTGAACGATTCTTGCATTATCCGGGTGTATAAGCGTTCGACTGTAGTTCTTATGAATATTCTGAAAATGGGTGATCCCTCGAAAGCAAAAGTAGAAATGCAAAAAATAATAATGGCAGACTCGGTTTTATTCAGTCTGTTCATGAGTAGTTATTAAAAGTGCAACACTACTCACGCCCCCTAGCACCGGCTTAAGCAGTATTCAATTTTCAAAACTAAAAACACGATAACAAATGATCCCGAAGGACCAGAAAATATAACAACACTGAGAATGAAGTTGGAAACTTAGTATGAATATCTAGAATATATTGTTAGGGTACAATAATAGTGATAAGAATGTAGGTCGAATGATGTACGAGTTTAATTCGACGGCTGTACGAGTACTACGCCAAGTTTGATTCAAAGGTGCCTCGATTGTATTATTATTATTATAGCATATTTATATAGCACTCTTTTCATATCTAAATACGTTCAAAAGTGCTTTACAATCAAAACATTTATACATACTCAAGCAGAAAAGAAAAGAAAACTATTATTAAAGATTGTAGTATGCATGCACTTCAGATCTATTTCAAACGCGTCGAGAAAAGACGCCGAATAATTTTCGATTATCTAAGGTTTCACATAGAATGCAAATCAAATACTTCGAATACAAATAGAATGTGCTTAGAATATTACACGACTACCACCCTAATGCACCAGGAATCAAAGCTACCAAAGAAATATTCACAGATAGGGTATAGATAAAAAAAATAGTAGAGTCAATCAGGAAAAGCCACGCACAGTGCGCAAGAACCATTGAAACATCGATGGAAAGTAAGTGAAACACGCACGCACGCACGCACGCACGCACGCACACACACACACACACACACACACACACACCCACACACCCCCACCCCCCCACATACACACACACACACACACAAGATGTCTCTGCATCAGATGTAAGTGGATGAAGAGTAACGTCCTCATACTCTGACTCAGGAAGCTCATGTTGCTGCAAGCTGCCTGGACCTTGGCTTCATAATATATGCCATTGTAACAAAAGGGAAAAGGGCATTTTCACCATCAAAAGGAAACAGTGATGAACGAAATGCAATACGTACGCTGACAATGACTCTTGATTTTACCTGCGAAACTCGAGTTAGCACAAGATCCAAATGTACCTTGCAGTCAATTTTATGTCGCATGAACCCGAGGGAGTCTGCTTCAGCTCGCGAAACCTTGTTCTAATGTTGCTGTACTACTTCCTCAGCAATTCCTGATCTTGCCAATCTCCACTATCTTCTTGTCCCACACTGAGTTTTTAGGTCCCTCTTGACGTAGTTGGGTTGGCTTTAATCTAAGACGCACTCTTGTTTAGGTGCTTTAAGCAAATAATCCATTTCCTGAACCTGCTCGTCTTGGTCTTGGCGGCCTCGCTTGGCGCTTACTTTCATAATCGAAACGTTTCTTAATAAACAATATTATGCTGTTTATTCCGTGAATCCTCAATACAGACTCATGTTTCCGCGTTTTCTACTCATTTACGGTCCACTTGAAACGTTCCGAAAGCGTTCAAGTGGCAGTCGAGATATTCTGAGAGCATTCAAACTGCATTCAACGTAAACAACAGTTTTCCGTAGTACCGAAAGGGGTTGACTAGCAACCGAGGTGCATTTGAGATGCATTCCGATACACATTCGGAACATTTTTGGAGGATTTGAAGTGGGTTACCACTTTAATTTCCCCCGAACTCAATTCGAATATTGTAGGATGGCTGTAACAATATTTAGACTGTTGTTAAAATACAGATGTTTCACGACCTCTGAGTTATGACCTTTGGATAATTCCATTTCATGCGGAACGCGTGACATTGTTCGTAAGAAAGCATTGTTTAAAAATTCACAATTGTATCAGTATGTATATAATCCGCAGTGGCGCAATGGGTAGCGCGGAGGACTAATAATTAAGGCGGATCGCTAATCTTTACAAAAATGATTTAAATAATGCGATTTCGAGCACTGCAGTATGCATATAATTTTTGCTGCTATTTTCTATTTTAAAATTGATGAGTTTATTGGTGTTTATTTTTATTGTTTATTATTTTTATATTTTCATACCATTCATAATATTCAAATTATTTCATTTCATAATAATACATGTAAAACAATTCAATTCAAATAATGTGCTTGAACGCATCTGTAGTGTCTGCATCCTCGTTATACTTCCATACGAGAGCCATTTTGTTTCACAGTCATGTAACTAACAAACTGTGTAATACTTCAAATTCTGAAGGGAGGTGATTATTTCGTGCAAATGAAAACAAAATATATATGTCACTGACAGGGTTCGAAAACGCGTGACCTGCGACTCATTGGTACAAAATACGATTATTTGGCATCGACCTAACCGACTGAGCCAGTCGGGCCGGAACATCCGTGAGAGTAATATTATCTTCAAATGTAAGTAAACATCTGTCATCCCTATTCTGTGGACTGGTTCAATAGTGTAAGTACAGTCACGCTTCCAAGCCTTTTGTTCATCTGTAGTTGGAATACACTACGATTGCCGTTCGATGATTGTTTTTTTAGAATGCACAACGAATGTTTTGAAGATGTTCAACACATTCGGGCTGGCCACAATAATGTGCCTTAATTTACGATATGCACTCAGAATGCAAAAAGAATGTTTCGAATTCCGAATGTTCGGGTTCAGTTGGTCTTTTGTGTGACTGGGATTTAATGTATTAACAGCACACCAAATAGGAAACGATGTTATATTTATACTGTCCTTGCCAACCTCTTTGATTGTTTAATTTGCGATCACAACAGTATACAAAAAAGACGACAAAAAACTTCATGGCATTGAAATCATCCCTAAAATGTCATTTTTCGAAGGATCTCCAACTTTCAGACGTGATGTACTTCACAACAGCAGATGTTACGTGCTCTTGTAAAATATCTCCTACTCTCAGATTTTTAACGGAACTACTTTTCGACGTGCATGTACCGTTACCTTATATACACACTGTAAACTTTATCAAACTAAATGACATATACCGACATGCAATCTAGTACTTCCGAATTATACAATGATATGCAATGTTGTGGTATAATGTGTTATATTTATCTGTGATGCACTAATGCTGGTCAATGGATTCTTTCGTGTACGATGGGCGTTGCAACAGCGGCGGCTTTCGATAACTCGCTCAATTAAAAAAAATACTAAGTATTCTCCTCCTGACTGTACGCACATTTCCAGTTTAGTCATTATAGTAAGGAACTTTTGAAATGTACTATTTATAAGACTATACAATGCCTATCACATTTCAATTACCCATTAATCTAGGATTTGTCAGTGGAAGAATGCAACATATATTCTATTGCCTGCATGTTATAATCTAACGAAAATTGAGAAAACGATTAATTGACACCACAAACCAATAATCCAAACATCAGCATTTTAGAAATGTATAAGAAGTGGTCAGATCAAAGGATACTATGTTTCAAACGAGTAGCGAGAATGAGATATTTGTTATATTCGACGTTACAAAATAGGTTTCAAATATTTCAAACCGACCAATTCGTAACAATCTATGGTAGTGGAATCAATAATGTTGATTTATAACGTTCTAAGATTGGAAAAGCCCGTGGCGTCAAAAGGACTTCAACATCTACATTCTTGTACATATATCAAATACTTAATAGTGCAAAGTCCGTTTGCCAATTCATCGTCTAATAAAATGGTACTTTTAACATTCATATTATTGTTTTATACTTGTGTATAGCATACAAACCATTTTGTTCAAGCGATTACGCATGAAGCAATTCTGTACGTGCAAAAACAATTGTAGCAAAGTAAACACCTTCAGCGCAAATTGTGGTCAACATATATTACCTTTAGCGGAATATAAATCACGCGAGGAGAGAAAATAACTAATTCTAGTTCTTTTAACCATTTCCCTGTTCAATATTGATGTAAGAAA
This sequence comes from Azorinus chamasolen, assembly GCA_963576725.1. Lineage (NCBI taxonomy): Eukaryota > Metazoa > Mollusca > Bivalvia > Cardiida > Solecurtidae > Azorinus > Azorinus chamasolen. Next base: position 79,166,467 of record OY755239.1, read on the forward strand.
TACCGGTTTCATGAATATTTATTAGCTGATTTATTATAATGGCATATGTATACAGGATGTTTTTAGTCTCGGTAGAAACCGAAGAGTTAGATCCTTTATATTGTCTTAAGCAAACAGAGCAGAGATATAGTTCGGAAAATCAGTAACGCAAATTGTTTATGCTACTGGTGGATTCTATAAATCCGATTTTTAAATTTGTCTGGCATTCATATGCACACTCCATGTTATGTCCCGATCAGCGATGTGTAATTTGCATCAAATTCATATTCTGAGCATAATGGTACTCACATGTCGTGCCACTGCAACCATAACTTCCAGTTAAAGGCGGCTTAGAGAACAAACAATAACTGGATTTTGGCTTGATAATAACAATTTATGCATTGCTGTTTTGCTTTCGAAATATCCACTTCCAGAATTTTAGACAGCAACATCACATGTAAATATGATATATAAGTGATAAGAAAAGAATCAGTAAAACAAAATGTACGAAACGATTAGAGATAGAAAAAAGTCATTCAATAAAGATGAAAAATGATTGTCTGAAAATGGTAGCACTAACACATCACACGAGTAAATCACTGTTAGGTGTACACTCGTCTACGTATGTGTAATGTCATGAAAACAGCCAGGAGCATGTTTGTCCGTCTGTGCTATTGTCTGATGAAGGTTAGGCTGCACCAGATCAAAAGACATTCAGTAGATGATAAGTGCAAAGCAGTTGTTTTTATCCCTATTCGTGGACAATTTACACCTAATGTTTTTATACTACAGTGGCCCCTCGATATATCAAACTGTAAGGGACCATACACCTCACTCACTCACTCACTCACCCATACAATTTACTTCGAGAGTTCAAGTCAGACAATTTCTAACACAATGGCACAATTTCAGCATACATTAGGGTATGGAATGGAGCCATATGTCGGCTAAAATGGCTTATAATGTATTACGAAGAGGTGGAACTGACTGCTTCATCGCCAAATGTTTTTATTAAAAGTACATGTAAGAGTCATGCAGGAAACACCGCATGCAAAACATACAACCGCCCAAACAGAACCACGACGACAAACAGCAAATGTTTAAACTAAAACAAATGCAAATATCAAACAGCGATAATAGTGTGTCTTCATTCGAACTCCCCTTAATAGGGATCAAATAATTGTATCTTCCAAAACCAATTGAATATTAAATGACTGAATCATCAATGTTACTCTTGTCGAATGGCATTTTAAATGCTATTATATACTGCGTATAATGGCATGGGGTTTATGTACTGAAATAAATGTTTTGGTTTAATGAAGAAAATGTATTTACGCATTAACCAACAAGCAATCAATCAATTTATTAACTTCCAGCGTCGGAATATTTGGCATTATTATACCTCACGTGACTTTCCTGTACTAATGTTCAATTTACCTGCCATGAAACAATTTGTACTGTTCCATGTAGCATTGTCTCGTGCAGGCAACAGTACGTTTCGGTCAGTGAGCGCTTATTAAATTGTGTGCGTAACGTCATCCGACTGACGTCATCACATGACGTCATCTGACGCTTGCAATTTGATCAACAAAAGTCATTTTGACAGGTGTTTTTGTTTAACTATTGGAGAAATGTCGCGTTATGCGACTATTTCAGAGGGGGATACATCAAGATTGGACAGTGATAAGGACTCCGCCGGTACATGTACTTATAACATGTACTGAATAGAAGTGTGAATCTGTTTCGCGTTTTTAAGAACCGAGTATAACTCTTGTTTCAAACTGTTTACTGTTGCTATTGAATAAATATTTTTGCTGACGAATTTAATTATGCTGTTCGGTATAATAAAATGAATATCAAATCCTATGCTAACGCCTCGGTGAACATTACCAACCTCGGGTTAACAATACGTGCTCTCGCTCTCCATAGGATGTGATATTTATATAATATAAATTCACGGCATACAGCCTCATCAAGTTTCCTTTATGATTTCCATGGTTTATACTTGAATTTCCAGTAGGCACACATCCTTGTTTGGGATACATTTTGATGTGAAAACATACACCACAAAAATGTTCTTTGTATGAACGGATTTCACTGTAATATCGGAAATGAAGTGGCCAGGAGCACATTTTGTTTCTTCAGTACACGGGCATCGTCATTGGTATGCTTTTAGTTTAGATTTGCGTACATCTATCTAACATAATGGTTTTCATTATCGTATTTTTAATGAAAGAATGTCAATAAAAGACAATTCAGTTCAGTTACACTATAAGGGAAGAATTAGTTTAGAATCCATTCCTATTTGTATATGGAATGCCTTTGTAAAGAAATATATGCTAGTGATAACCCGTGGTATTATTTGGTATAATACACAGTTTAGATCCTTAAGGAGGAGTCATCTACACAGTTTACCTATGTCACATGTATCAGACTGAGGAAGTACAGTGATTAATGTATACTTTCCTGGTTCCTTACATCAATCACAGTGTCGTCCAGTGTATGGTCAATGTACATGTATGTCCGTTTTATTTTCTTAGGTAAGTGTTATTGCATATCTAGGACAACCTTTTTAAACCATATTTGAAAAGGTGCAGAACACATGCATCCGCCTGTAGAGTATTATTATCTCGAGTGGCTATAACACATACTGTCGCGCACGCGCACGCGCACGCGCGCACACACACACACACACGCGTGCGATGAAACTTTCACCAACAACTGCACAATACAAATATAAAAGTAAGGGTAACAAAGAAAGTACCGCCAGGAACTGCCCTCGGCCTGTCATCGTGCAAGCAACCAGGGAAGCGTGACTACCTGACATTAAAGCGGTCAATAACCAAACATGCAGCGCGTTGCAATATAATGGGTTCTTAACCTTTCTTCCTAAAAAGCTTTAATGCGTTTGATGAACAAATCATGCAAATGGATATGACCCCGATGTTTCTTAAGTTAGTGGATTAGGTCACAAAAGAGTGAGAAATACCATGTTGCAGTAATATCCGTATATTGTAATTATATTTACTAAGAAAAATCGATAATAAATTTTTGAAAATGTTTTCCGAATTTTCTGATATATGTAAGTTTGCATAAGAAGTTTAGCAGTCAACAAATTACTAAATTACGACTATTAAATTCTTCTAGCAAAAACAGCCACAATTAATAAATGTGCAGACGATTTTCCTAACATTTCATATTTTGTTGTATGTTGACGTATTTTTACGTTACATGTCTATTCACTTTGATATTACATTGAACGAATTGCTGACACCTTGTTTCATCTCCCTGTGTGAACTAGCCTAAAGAGCGCCTTGCATTAATTACAGGCATTACCCAGGGAAGGGTTAGACCCGCGACTACCCCAACTACTGATGGTTTATGCGTCGTCATTTATTTCAAGTTGGATGCGTCCGATACATTGTACTTGCATTATTTTAAATCTACGTCACTGTGTCCAATCAACAATATAGGTTTTAAACTTTTATTTTGCAAAGAAAAATACAAAAATGCTGATAAAATGGAGAAGGGTCTTTGATACATCATCGATGACGTATCATACAGTATACGAAGTGGCGATTTCCATTTTTATAGGTTTACACGGACCAAATTGGTATAATCGTGCTTTATAGTTCGGTTGCAGTTTAGTTTTCTATGAACAGATTTTGTATGACTAAGAACATTCTGGTCACAAAGTCATGTGGGCCCATTTTGCGAGCTTCTGGTCACTTGACCGATGCATCGTTTCTGGACTGACGTCACAAGCTTCGTTCTCGACTTGTGCATGTGTATTCAGACTACCGACGAACTAATTGCTGCATCTACGCCCTATACGATCGATGGATTTTGAAATAAGAGATTTTTGCAGGGGAAAGTCATTGACCTCGATCATTTCCAACAATCTTCTATTGCTTTTTGTGTTGGCCTAATTTACATTTATACATGAATTTATCTGAATGTGTAGGCTTCAGTGTTGTTATATGTTCTTGTCATTCTGGATCGTTAATTGCGATGTTATTAATTTTTAAAATTGAATACCGCATAAGCCGGTGCTAAGGGGCGCACTAAAACGGAATCTACAATTTTCTATTTTTTTCCTACTTTCAGATGTTTTGATTGTTTACAGGAATATTGATCGAATAGTAAAATAGACTTTCGGAGTATGCATCAGAACAGAAGATTTTGCTACAATTAAGTATAGTATGTAACAAGTTAATTTGCATGAACATTTTCCTATGAATGCATAGATCATTTTAGACAGTTCAATGCCACTATCGGGCAGTCGTTGTTCTTCGGTTAATTTTGTTGTAATTTATAGCAAGTCATTAAGTCATTCATATTTGAATGAAATTAAACGACGGCTCTATTCGACTATGGCTAGTTGATGATGTTATATTACAGCTAGATATCAGGACTCAGTTGACTAATCGATCATTTGTGAGAACTTCATAGATACCTGTCTACAGCAACACCAATGAATTTATACACGAGTTAAAACATAATTAGTTAATTTAATTGTATGATCAGTAATTCTAAGGACCATGTTATGCAATTGCACGGTTACTGTCATCCTCCCAATATCGTGGCACTTTAATATGGCTAGTCGTCCGTAGTATATGTTGTACCGCTTGCATGAGCTCTGTCTTTACTTTCATTTTACTGCATGTTTCAGTAAGTAGACACTTCGATGTTGAAAAATAGGCTTATTTGTAGACGATGTTTAAAAGAAGGAAGGTGGGGCAGACTGAAGGTGTGCAGCAAGCCAAAGCAGCCACAACCGCTAAAGGGCGTCAAAACAATAGTACAGAAGGTCGTCAGACAACTTACGCCGATCATTATTCAGACTGTGTTGGAGGCCATGGAGTCTGCCAATCTTCCAGATCATCCAACAGAGGACCCTTTGCTAGGTATAGTTGTCGGTACCTTTTGTGACATTGATGCACATGTCAGGGCAGCAATTTGAGCCAAAATTATTAATTAAGAATATGTTAATTTAGTTGGCCTTTTGCGTTCTCCCTTGGCATCTAATGACAAGGGCATTCATCTCTCTATCGTACATCGTCTGATTTTGGTCAGGCCAAAGTTGAACTTGTGGACGTTGATAAATGGAATGAACATATGGTTTCATGAAATGTCTCAATGTAGGGACGCAATCCTGAAACAGTACAATAGCACTTCCTGAAAATGTACATTATTTTATGAAGTACATGTACATGAATACTGTGAGGCTAGGGGCAAACAAAACGCTATGGGGATACAAGCTGGCAGCCTTATGATGAACAATACCATTTAAGACAGGCACAAAATGCAAGGAATTCGTGGGCAGTTATTGATCGGGAGTATTACAATTTCAACGAAGGGAAATGTGTAAATAGGGCATGCCAGTTTTCTTTGTTTAAGTCAGTTCACAGAGCAATCTGATCGTACTACTCAATGGTCACTAACTGTTGGACAGGTTACACGTTTTATTGCTCGACTATCTTTAAAAGTACTCCCAAGTTTCAGCATTCTTATATATAGCTGGTATTGGTTACAATTGTAGAATGCTAGATGTAAAAGGTGTTACACAAAACATTGTTGTCAAACAAAGGCTGCCATTGGCATGGAAAAACTAAGTAAAACGCCTAATAGTCATCTGTCAATTACACCCAGCCTGTTTAATAAAGTATTAGGGGAAGATTGCCATCGGTATGTTCTTCTAGTTAGTTATCAGATATGCATGTTCAAGGCTGCATTTTCTTTAGCTTATTTTGGATTATTTAGAGCTTGTGGGTTAGTGGCAGATAATACAAAGAACTATGCTCACACTTTGAATTTAAATGAACAGACTCAATAAAACCGAGTCTGCAATTTTCTCTTTTTGTGTTGCAATTTTTGCTTTCGGGGGATCACCACCCTTCAGAATGTACATACAATGGTTCGTGCTTGGAGGTTACTATCCGGCTTTCAGTCTGATCAGTGGGGCAAAGGAAAGTTGTTCATTTGTTGTTATCCGGTGCTGGTATTTCAGCAAGGGACATGTTGAAAAGAAGTAGGACTCTTTAGATGTTTCGTTACAATATGTCCTGTGATGCGATCCTCCAACACCTGATCATATGTCTGTCAATTGTATTATTGGAATTATTTTAAATATAATTATGTCTTTTATTTTTCTCATGCAACATACAGTACACCCCTATAAACATGATGTTAGTAAAGTATGCTTACAGAAAGATGCATATGTATTTCGTAGAAGGACCAAAGACTCACCTGCACACGCCATATATATGAAAGCGGTATTTACACTTTCTCATGGTAATTGTTATTTTCTAGAATAATACGAAAGGGTACAGTAAAAGTTGTTAAAACACTCAAAGTAGACATACAAGTATACTCATACAAATCCTTCGAATAGTAAAATTGTACGAATTACTATTTGTTTCCCAGAAAAAAACCCACATTTTACTTTAGTATACTCTATTTCGAACATTTAATTCCTGATGTGTTTGACGATTGCCCGTAAACGTATCGTAATACTAACTGATTTCGAATTGTCTTTGTATGCAAATGCTCAGACGCTTGAAATTTGTATGACTTCATTAATATATATATAATCTATAATTTGTATTTACCGTCTTTAGAATTAGATTTATACGCCCGAAACACTTTTTGAAATGTATGCAGAACAGTTTTCAATGAGAGCACATTTGAGCACATCACAAATCGGAGCATGATGTTAATTGTAGATATTGATGCGTTAGTTGTTAGTAATTACAATAATAATATGATTCCAAACAGTAATACGAAATATATTCGAAAAGTATTACTCAATAAAGATGAATATGTTCTTTTTAGATTTCCGTTTACGCTAAAAATGAATTTCATCCTCAAGTATAAATCTCAACTATTTGGCTCAGGGTGTGGCTTATAATCGCTTTCTTAACATTCTGAAGTAATTTTACACCCTTTTTAGCAAACAATAACTGCTGCAGTTGTCATTTCTGAAGTTTTGGCGTGGCGTGTTGGTGCAGAATAGTCAGTGCAAGGAGTAACTGTGATTTTAAATAATTTAGTTGATCACGGTATTGTGTGTGATTCCACAGTTTTGGAAAGCAGATTGCATATTAATAGATGCCATAGTTCGAGCAATATGTGAGGTTTGTCACTAGAATATAAGACATGTGGTAGATCAATTAGATACATTCGATTTAGTGGGCTTCCTTTCGGAATATACTTCTTTTTGTTCCTGTGAAACAACACTCAATAGTACAATATAAACAAATGTGTGCTATTTCACCGATGAGTCTAGTTAGACGCAGTCATACACAGTTAACCCCACCCGCCCACTTTACACTTCTTAAGTTCTTATAAGAATGCATGTAGCTGAACAGAAGGTTGCATCGGTAACTTTGTTGCATTTTTTCAATAACCAGTCGTTGATAGTTTATCTTTTGCTCTTTGAGTAAAATTAAATTCATATACGTATGAGTCCTTTTGAACAAGGAACGTTGAAACATAGTGTTTCGAGTTTGTAGCTATAACATTTACACATGTTTGTAATTATATTAATGCCCCTGTAATAGATCCTGGGTTTTATACTATAGTACATCTGCGGAGTATATAGTACATAGGGTTATTCGAAAGATATAAGGACTAACATGAAGATATTAATCATGGTAATTTCATACATTACCAGAATACTACCTGTGCTCCCTATCATGATTATAATTCGTACAATTTGTAACATCTGCTTCAATGCAGCTTGATATACAGGCGAGTATTTTCAGGCATGCCAATTACAGCTCCAGTTGTGTCGGAATTGTCTATCATTAGCTGACGCGATTAACTTCCAAGATAATGTTATTCCACTAAGCTGTATAATTTCATTATTATGCGTCTTGATATACATGTAATTATGTTGGTGACTGATGCTCTTGTACTTATCTGTTAATGGTATTACAAACTAGAGACAACTTTTAAGACAACTGCAACTTTTAAACAACGTGGTAGAATACATAGCAAATGATGCTCGGACATCATGTGGAGAGATGTTATGCATTTCCTAAGGAATATAATTAATTGAACTACATGAAACAAATTATTAAGCTAGAATGCAAAAAAAAACACCAAAATAATCTAAATTGATAGGCGAACACACCAATACAAAACGCTACTGGTGTGAATCTTACATAGAAAGAAAGCAAAACCAATCCAATGATAATAAATATACTTACATAGAGTGTATAATTTGGTTTTATTTGTCAAATAAAGAAACAAACCGTTAACAATTGTATTCGAAAACGTGGTTTTAAACATTACTAGATACATTCGATCGCTTGTATGTGCTTATGTTAAGCATATAAAACTTTTCATATTTCCATATTTCATATTTCCATATTTCATATTTCCATATTCAATAACCTGTATGTGTGTTGCACATCCACCCTCTTCAAAGTAATGTAGGCAATAAATGGTTTTAATATTGAATCAAGATGTGAATTATGGTATTTTCATGACACTACTAGAATGCCATTAAATGTGCCCAAACAGAATTTGTAACATTTGCTTCCATTCAGCTTGGTATACAAGCGAATACATTCAGATATCACATTTACAGCCCCAGAGGTGTCGGTATGATGTGTTTTAGGGGACGTCATTAACTTACTAAAAAATATATATCCCATTAAACTGTATAGTTTCATTATTATGATTTTTGGTATGTGTTAGTGAATTCTTGTGCTGAGCTTGTGCGGTATAACAAGCTAAATACATACAACTGATTAACAGAAAAATAATTATTCAACTCGGTAAAATCCATATCAACTGATGTTCGAGCATCGTACACTTGTACCTTCCATATAAGTAATGCGAAATTAAGATATCAATGACAGCCTAAACCAAGATAACCCCTCAATATGTTAGTATGTTACCATATTACATAGTTTTGCATTCCAACAAACAAACAAAAGATAGTATGATTGTTGTTGTAGAGACGAACGTGTCCCCCATTGCGATAGTCTAATGCTGCCAATAACAATGCAGTGTTGCGTATTAAAACGTTTTGCTAATGACCAACAGAGAAGTGTTGTGTATATCTTATATTTATGCAAAACAGTAATACTCGTGTGGATAGATGTTACACATTTCCAAAAATATAATATTCAGGGATCTACAATTAAACAGATTGTTCAACTGAATCGCCGAATACAAACTAAATTAGTAGACATACTCACTGTTCTAATTATACGTCCCTGTCTACACTGGTAGTAATGTGTTAAAGGTCAACTTAATAGGAGTTTTTTGTACAGAGTACCATGCCTTTTGCCATTCGGGTACTCGATAGTCTCCCTTTGTTCATGACGTAATTTGTGACACCCTACCACAATCATGGATGTTGAATATGACAGTAATTTGGAAGATATATGCGGGTCAGATTGTGCTGAGAATGTTGTATCGCCGCACTTGTTTGAACTAACGACTATTTTATCGCATGGCTGCAACAGTGTCCTTGTTTACAGGAATCCTGTTACACCGGCTAGATGTTTTTGATATCCTATTGAGGGAGGTTCATACAGAAGCTTATTAACCATTTCCTTCATATAAACGCTTTTGTAAATACAGTCGACCAGAGCGTACAGGATTTGTCTGATCAGGGTATGCTCTGTTTGCTAAAGTATCTGACTCCACAGTTTCTACAAATACCCAAGTATTCCGTGTTTATAAGGAAGCACGTGTTAAAATGATTACGTCCCATTTCGTCTACTGTATAAACTTTGGTTTTTAGACAAAAATGCCATTTCGTCTAAAGGTATTTTCACACATTATAAGACAGGCTTCCATTACGTCCTCCATGGATTAGTCATAGGATTTGACACTATTTGAGTAGGGGACTGGTTTTGGGGTGTGTGATGGTTGTTTAGGTGTGAAATACAATGTAAGACATGATATTTAATATATACAGTTGACCTTCGATAACTCGAACTTGAAGGGACCATGTAAATAAGTTCGAGATAACAGAAGTTCGAGTCATCCGATTTCTAATCTGAACAATGTATCAATGCCACAGCTTAATACAGGTCTAAAATAAAACTGAAAGCTCCTGTAGGAGCATTACTTTAGACATGTATTAAACTGTGACATGTGTTTCCAGATATCTGTAGCGATACATTTTAGCGCAATTATGTATTGTAAGTTTTGGAAGGACTGAACTTATTGTTCGAGTTATCCCGAAGTCCGAGTTATCCGAGTTCGAGATATCGAAGTTCAACTGTAATTTATATTTATCAAATATCTTGAAATATTTACCTGCATTTATTATGTCAATTCGTCAATATGCCATTAGAAGCATTCAATCCGATTTTATATACACAAATGTACTCTATTTAAAATTTCAAAAATAGCGTGGGGTTTGGACCCAAATCATTAGCAAATAGTGTAGACCCGGACCAGGAGGGGACCATTAGAGCCCAACCACTATTTGTGTCCAAACAAGTTTTAAACAAAATGGAACAATATCAATTTGGTGACTCTACATGAAGTTGGAATTTGATATTGAGGCAATATGCGTCTTTGTGCTTGTGGTTTGTTCATGTTGTGGAACGTTTGTCCCTGGTTCTTGTGTGTCTTTTGGTGTTTTCTGTGTTCATTTCGTGTGTGTGTGTGTGCGTGTGCGTTTGGGTGTGTGGTTGTGTGTGTGTGTCATGCTGTCTGTCGGTGTTTTGGTGGTGGTTGCGTCTTGCATGTGGCTTTGCCTGCTTGACTTTACTACTTTTCCATTCAGACGAAATGGGACGTTCCCGTTACAATGTATAACTGTATGCACTTTAGACGAAAAAAGAAAGTCCACCTATTTGCCGAAAAAAAAATAAACGCATTTTAAATTTATTCTCTATTTCGTCTGTATTTTCTGCAAATTGGTTGAATTATTTTTTTCTAAAGTACATTTAGCAATACCAAAATGATAGTTTGCTTTGTGAAAACGAAGTAAAAGTGGAACTTGCGATTTGCTGCAACTTGTGCAATGTCAAAATATGTATTTCGTTGAGAGAAAAAGAAGAACGTTGGATCTTGGTAGCGTATTGCTGATCCATCTTGAAAACTTACTTTTTATTAATATGTCAATGGTTTGATTCTAAATCTTCTAAATCATGTGTGCATGACTGGACTTTGTACAAAGTTTGATTTACAAATAAAATGCATACTTGGTAAACAGATTTAAAAATAATTGAATCATGTCCCTAATGAAGATTTATGCGTGAATTAATCACTTCATGAATATAAACCCTTCACTCCAAACAGAGGAGACCAAGATCCAGCTCTTCTCTGTTTGCGTATGAAATTAAATATTATAGATCTATTTGTACAGTTACTGCAATGGCCAAACATTTCTATGATGTCAATATTTCTTACATGGGTATTCATAGAGAACTACAATCCATTTTACAAGGTTAACTGTTTAAGGAGAATCTTGGCGGCTTTGACAGATCGACGTAATTACATAAGCAAACAGAGCAGACCCTGATCAGACAGTTCCTACTCTGGTGTCTTCTTGCAACATTGTTGAATGATGTTCATTAATCCTTTTTCTCTTAGGAATATCTATTAAAAATGTCATGTTTTATGAATATGCATACAGGAATCTTACACAGACGCTTGACAACCCTGGTAGAACCTATAGAAACAGGTTTAGGGAATAAGCAATCAGAACATACAATAATCAGATAGTTCCCGTATGATCTGGGTCTGTTATGTTTATAAATGTTTGAAAGGTGTTCAGCTATGATGGAAAGGGTTAATCTACTAAACTGGATTGGAGTCACATTAGCACAGAATGTGACATAGCCTTGTTGTAAAATGGTAGACTCAGGTCGGTATATGCACTATTGTCTGTTTTAAGTGTTCATGGCAAACAGCTATCGAGACAAAATGTAAGCTTAACCAGTATCAAATCTGGAAGAATCACCTGGAACATTCAGTCCTGTGCCAAGTCGTTCTCGTCCTGGTTTCTTGAACTTTTCTTCGATTTAGAATTTAAACATCATATTTTGTGTAGCGGACAGCAGTTCTTGTCATTTTGAATTACAGTATTATTTTTAGATATTTTATCCAAAGATCGCAGAACCAAAGGTGCGTTCAACAGTGTAGGCGCTCGATGTCGATTCGGGCGCTTGGACTCTGAACGAGAGCGCCCGCCTTAGTGCTAGCTAGCACGATCGAGCCGACCTTAACTCTCTGTGCGGACTGTACACGTCAAGCATGTCGACAATGTCATTGTGCATGTCTTTATACTACGTAAGTGTCGGGAAGCCAGTCAAGTTCCTTCAAAACCTGCGTGATATGATTACATCGAAGAGTTATTGTTATAATGCGGGCTGGTGTGTTTACACTCTTAGTAATTTCCGCAGTGTGTTGTTTGAAATTCCATGCAGAAGTCAATTGCAGTAGTTTATTTTTGGGGTAGCTAGAGAGTTTACCAAAGTCAGGAGAGGTACTTTCTTACATGGTCTATTTGTCAGAGCTCAGCATAACTTGATCTACACACGGAATTGACATGTGATGTCATATCTATTTGTGAGTCGAGCCATACACAGAGTTCTTTATACACAAATATGGTTTGAATTTAGAGGATCCTACTTGCACATTCATCTCTGTAGGTACATTTGTGTTTTTGTATGAAATAGGATGACCTCAGTTTTATCAGTATTGAGATTCAGTATGTTCTTGTGCATCCAGGAGACTATTTCTTTTAGACAGTCCTAAAGTCGCGATAGATATTCTTGTTGGTTAACAGGAAATTGAACATATCTTGAATATCAAACAATATCGTTTCTCTCATGACTTCATTTGGTGACGTCATTTGATGACGTCATAACATTTGAAATAACAACTCAATGTTTTACCGCTGTATGAATTATTATCTGTAATGTATGGCTGAATGCATGTACCAAACATGTGATGTGTATTGTGACATGATAATCTTTGAAAAAGGCCTGTAGTAGTCGAAATATCAGATAAGAGCTACTTAAGTAGTTCTATATCAAATTATATTTTTTAATATATTAATTCAAAATAAGTAGAGCCAGTAGCTCGGCGAGAGCGAGCGAAGTCCAAATCATTTATCTGATTTCCTTATTGTACCGAATGATTTAACAAAAATTGGATTGCAGACGACAATTAGAATTTTGGCACCGAAAGGGTTAACATAAAGCTGTTTGGCATACGGTGTCGGCCCTGTATGCGTTAACGCCAGGGTCGTTGCAAGTAGTTCTTTGAAAACAAATGTATTCTGCGTATTGGAATTTATCCACTCACCAAGCTTCTATAGTAACAAAATAAAGGGGTGTGGATAAACTTTATTAGGTTATTGTCGGTAGTAGAAGGTTTATTAGGTTAGTAGAACTTTCTATGGCGTAATGATACTATAACCATAGAACTATTTTTATCCTCGGTAAATAGGCATATGTTGACGGAATAGAATTGTAAGATATAAGAAAACAAGAAGAAAATGTGTTTGGCTATAGGTGGATACAAACGTGAATTTTAAACACAATAGTCTTCGAGCTAATATACTGCACCACAACGTCTAAGGCGTAAATCATTGCTAATTTATCACTTTTAATAACTTAATCCACCGCTTGGGAAACGCGTTTTTAATAAGAAACGAGTCAGGAAGCAAATATTAATGTAATGGATAAGTGGTAGATGTTTCCTTTTCAATGGCATAATTTGATTAAGAAGCTGTTAAGGGGCGTAAATTGTGATCAACCTAAATAGTCTGTTCAGCTCCATAGATTTATGAGTAGACCTATCTAGAACAAAAAACAGAGACGACCGTAACTCAAGTTTGTTCAGAATGCGTCCGGGGTAAATAATCATGTCTATTGGAATAAACATATCGACATTCTCGATTCAAATGACCTACAATTAGTGATAAGTTTGTAAGACTTAACGTATGAATGAGCAAAGTAAATACGCTGCAATAAACAGATAAGTATTGCAAGGATTAACTCATAGCGTAAACGTTAAACTTTATTCTAAAATAAGCATTCTCAAAGAAATACCAATTTAAATCAGTAATTCATGTAGTCACAAAGATCAAGGTAGAATTATTTTGAAACATAACTAAACATACTAATTAATCAAGGCTGGCCATCATACGTACACTGAATCACTTAATGTTTAGAAATATGCACTTGTTTACAATAGTGCAAGAATCACCCGACAGGGGAATTGTATTTTTTAAGGTGTTTGGCAAGCAGCTTATATCACACACGATGTGAATATTTACCTTGCAACGCTATCATTTATCTTATTGTTAGCCACAGCGCTTGGTCCTATATACATGTTTATACAGGATCTGTGTCGAGTTGTCATTTGAGATAAATTATTCTTAAAAGAGTCCAGAAACAATGTCATTGAGCGAGCCTTTGGTGAGCTTCATGCCTTTTTTCTGGACGAGTTAAATAAAGGTTTATTTCAAATGACAACGAGTGTTAAATTTGTTTTACAGCATAACTGATTCCATGCCAATGCGGAATGATCATCGAAAGGTTACTACTGTACACAAAGACGCAGGAATATAGGTTGTGTACATTATACTGTATAATTTAGTTGAACCAGTGTTATATATATATATGTGTTATGCAGTCATAAATCTACCTGTGTAAGGACGCTAAGTGATCATTTGTCTAATCATCTTATACTACATATGTTAGTACTGATGATATATAGGTCATATGACGTAGGTCATACGGAACATTCTCAGACCGTTGAATTAAATTAACATCTGGCGGTTTTTAGCAACGGTTACACCAGACAAGATTGTGAAGACACTGCTAGTAATTATGTATGCCAGCCAGTTTGGCAAGATATCAAAAAACAAATACTAAATATTAAATGGGTGTATGGATTTATCTTAGTGGGCATTAATTGAACCTAAGCGATTATAAACATATAAACTACAAATGTATTTCCATATGATAAAAGCATGGTGTCGTATAGGCAAAAAGGGTGCTACTTGTGAATTTGTAATTATGTAGTGCCGTTGATGTATTTGTTCGATGCACAAGTCACAAAACTAAAACATTGACTTGTCGCATCGAATTATGTAATAAACTTGAAATAATTACATAGAGTAAATAATATTTTCATAGTGTAAATAGATCTTTTTGCAACAATTGTGTATCAATACTTTATATGTTTTCTTTTTTTTAAAATTTGTTTTAAAAATGTTTCTTAACTGAGACATTGGTTAATCTTGTTGCACATTTTGTCGGGCGATGATCTCGTAGAAGCCTGTAACTGTGATTTCTTTTTATTTCTTTTCATATCTTAGATGCTATAAAGCACTGGACAACTTGACATCCTTCAGAGTATTATCTAGTGAATTAATAACGTTTGGACTAAGAGGTCGCCAAGAGCATCAAGTCATGCGATAGGGGGTGTACAGATAGATGTATATACTCTTAGAGTTCTTGGAGATAGATTCTTCGAAAGCAAGGACGGGTGTATTGATTTTCTCTGACTGCATTCAATTTCAGAGTATATGATACCCGAGAACGGCTAAATATGTGTTATATCAACTTACTAATACACTTCACACATAGGCGCCCCATAAACATGTCAGACCTAGACTCCCCATTCTACCTGAGTGTCTTACCTCAAAAAACAAATTAAATCCAATACATGGTACAAAGGTAGCTCATTGGTCATTTATTCTCTACGACACATAATGAAAAACAAATGCAAATATGCTGGAATAGCCACGTACAGCAAAGGTTCTAGTAGGAAAACATCCGTAAAACGGATGGTAGAAGTTCGTTTTGAAAAGTCAAGTGGCAGGGCACAGGACTTTTCAATCTGTGAGCAGTTTTATGTCGAAAACGCTTTTGTATCTGAAGCCCCAGAAAATCATCGACCCATTCTCCTCTTCAAGGCCTTTCAGGTACACCAAATTGAGACCCCGACACTAACGAAAGTGTTGACAGAATCATTACAGAATTTGTATAGTATTAATCACGCCTAAGGTTCTAAGTATTCTTTCTAATTGAAAAAAATGAAATACTTCGTGACAATTGATATGCACCAATATGATTGTATTTCATTTATCAATTGCATTAATTGAAACTAACTGTAAAAGGAAACTGGCATAACGTGTTTAGTTTAAATTGATTGCATTATTTAACATCCGTGATATTTCATTGAGGGCCAATGGACGCACCAGAGAGGGTTGTAGATACATATCACCCTCTGTGGATCTATCATATGGTTCTGTTACGTTTAGTTCTTTTGTGTGGTGACATTCATCCCTGTCCAGGTCAAAGTCCACCAAATTATACAAATATTCAGTCTTCATCAATCTCTGCTCCAGACTCAAGTTCTTCTTTTAAACAGATTAAACAACATGGTCTGTATTTGATACATATGAACGTCAGAATGACAAAGTAGTTAATTCAAGCAGAAAAAGACACATACAAAACACCAAAACACCAAAAGAAAGCAAGCAACATCCACACAACCAAACACACACACAAACTAACGAGACAAAACACATCAAACACGAACAAAACACAAAGGCATAAAGACACAAAACAAACACAAAAGCAAGGGTTACAAAGGGAGTACCACCACTTGGGTTTACTAGCGATAGGTGGATACAGTATGTTCAATTAAATGTTTTTTTGTTATACATGCACTTTACCACTGTATTTGCTGTCGCGGATGTTGTAGATTAGTCGGAGAGGGGATACGTTTATTTACACTGTTTGTCTTTTAGGATGGGGATGGAATAAGGGTGAGGTTGGGCGCCCATAAACCGGTTTAAACCCCCGGTGACTTTTGTCACTGACCGTTCCAAGGCGGTACTTCCATCTTCCTCCTATTGTATGTTTGTTTTGTCTTTGTGCGTCTCTTGTTGCTTTTTCTACCTATGTACATTTGCTGTTTCCTTGTGTTGCTGTTCGGGCGAGTGTTTGTTCTGTATGTGGTGTTTCCTGCATGACTCATTTTTGTACTTTTAAACCGTTTTACGGACATCCTAACCTCACATTTATCTCAAAGTAACTCTAACTTAACAAATAATGTAAATAAAGGTATCCAGCCAGACTGACTTCCCCAACAACATAGGAGTCGGTAAACACAGCGTAATAGCCTAAATTTATGAGACCCGCCTTATATCTACACAGACATATATCTACAGGGTGTCTCAGAAAAAAATGCAACCCATTTTCAATTTCCTATTACTCTAAATCTATTTAACTGATAGATCAGTTTTATATACCAGGTTTTAGATACAGCAGTGGTTCACATTTGTGTAAAATTACAGCTTAAATGCTTTTTCAGATTTTGAGATACTGCGTAAATACTGAAGGCACCCTGTTTTCACCTTTCCCAGAAATTGGAATTTCGTCACATATTGACCCTGTTGATGGTATATTGTTTAGCGGATAACCAATACAACCCGTTTTGTACCCAGAATAATACTTACATGTGTGTTGATGACTTTTGTCATATCATAGTATTAAATATTCCACTTTTACGGTACTTTTAGTTTTTAACGAATAATTCTGGCTCGTACAATTTGTGCACAGATAAACAGATACATATTTTATCTTATTGCATATGTTCAGAGAATACAAACAATTCTCAAAGTGTTAAGCAGTCAATGAAAATATGGAGTCGTTTAATTGGCAGGACTCTCAAAACAGATTATCTTTTGAACAGTATTGCAGTACTTGTTGAAATAATAATCACTTAAACCATAATTTATTTATTGATTTTCCTGAACAGTTGATAATGTATTACTTTAGTTGTAGCCATTCTAGAAAGTAAAGAAACAGATCTTTCAAATTCCATCCATAAACAGAGCATACCCTGATCAGACGGCCCCTATACTAGCCGTCTGAACTTGGTCTACTCTGGTTGCAAATGCGTGAACATGCGTTAATATGAAAGGAAGAGAGTTTCATGTTGTAATTGATATAATAACAATCAAAGACAGGGGTTTACAAGAGCCATTTACGCGTTTGCATATACATTGTATAAATGATAAAACCTAACAATTGCATATCTAACTACCAATGTGTTTAGCAGTAGCCTAAAGAAGACCACATTCCTTGCAAATATGCAGGATATAAACACAATACATACTTGTTTAGCGTAACTGAATAGATACAACGTGTAAATTGTCTTTATCATTTGTTTGTTTGTTTACTTATTTGCTGGCTATAACTGCTTTGAAAGTATCAAAAGATGAGGAACATATCTGGATCATCATAGTGGTATCATCAAACAACCTTGTTAATGATAGTTATGGCATTGCTGATATAATAGCTGTACATGTAGATAAACTCATATACAGCACACGCTTCTTCCAATCGGACAGTAAAGGTGAAACAAAGATGTGGCTTTCGCCAAACAGTTGGGTTAATCTATTTTATAAGTATCATGTAACAAATAGAACATCGAATAGTGCCGCTGTAGATGATTCTACATGGTTAAAAGCTAAACACTGAGTTACATATTTACATGCTCCACTGCCATTTCCCAACAACTGGAAGCCGTATTGGTTTTGTCAACGTCTGAATAAATGTGCCCATTAGGTAAATTAAAACCAGAGTTCAAATGACGTTTATAACATAACACCTGGTTGAATAATCGGGAGTTTTTGTGATGCATTGGTGTATTCACTTCAAAAAGTAGATATATTTGACATTACTGCAATTCCTAAGCGTAGTGTAAACCATCAGCATGCGTCCATGAACACTACGTGCCGTCTATGGCGTTCATGTTAATCATTTGAAGACGTCGTTCGATGTTTTCATCGCTTTTAAAAGATTCATTTAATAAATCAAAGTTATCTATGAACACTTATTGAAGATCCTCATTTCAGAATTTAACCGTAATCATATATTAAGTAACGTGTTTTATACTCGTAACAATATCGAGATGCATATATGGGAGCTATCAGTTCATCTTCTGAAGATTGCTTTTAACCAGCATACTGTACATTATTTCCAGGATATTTGTCCAATTATACTGTAATCAAACACTTCAAAAGAGTTGGTCAAACCAGTTTATTCCCGTTTGAATGAACATCAAACCGTTTCTGTATCAATTTAGAATCATTGACATTTGATACGAAACACTTATACATTTCATCCTTTGTTATGGTATCCGCAACACATGTTAAGACATGTTAATTTAATTTGGCCCTGGCAGAGGAATTATCTGTTCGGTTCTGAAAATTAAGAATTTTACAAATAGTTCCATATAAAGCTTGATTGTAAAATTTAAATTTTCCGAAAATGATGAATGTGAAAATGATGAATATTAAATTGATTATTTGATATGCTGTGCCTCTCAGCCATTTTCCTGAAGGTGGCTATGTGGTTTTTTTCAATTCTAGAGAAAGGATATCATGTGGTAGCAGAAAACATTCGCATTTCATTCGTAAAATATTATTAGCTGACACTTGTTCTGGGGGTAATTACAATGGCTGCGGTCTTAACTTACATATTGGTTGCTTTCAATGGCACCCCTAATGATAGACTTAACTAAATACATGCCTACTTTACAATCAGTCTCCGTAATCGTTCTACAGTATTACTGTTTCGTATGTTACACTGGTAATAGAAGATTACGTGACCTCTCTATATAGAAGCGACTTTAATAGAACCATTTGGAAACCAGTTTATGTTCTAGCTAGGACACATTCGATTCCGCATAAAGATAAATATGAACACATTTTTAATTATGTTTTGCTGTTACACTTTCAGCTATAACGTCATAGACAATAAAAGATAATGACATAATATATATTATTCTCTTTGCCATTATAGATGGAAACATAACAGCAAAGTTGGTCTGACTATTTTTCCATATTTATACATTCAAAGATGTTAAATATATACGGAAATAGCTATGGATTGGTGTAGACCTGATATTGTGTCTTCCTACTAAATGCGTAATCGAATTGTTTGAGTCAGTTTTTTTAAAACCATAGTCAGTTATGATAATGATCTTTAATAAACATGCCAGTGCAACGGTAAATGCTGAAGTTTGGCCAAAAACATCCTAATGCATTTTCTACATAGAAAGCTTCATAAATGATATACTAGTTTTGCCAGGGTAAGTTCGACAAACCGGCTGTAAATTCTCAATCCCTATATGTGCACCCTTGTATACAAGCGTCTGCTGTTATTTATATATTCACGAACTGTAGTGTAACTTTACCCTAAGGAACCATAACGTGAAACGCGTGTCTTATGGTTCTGAGAGGAAAGCAATTTATGTAGCGAAAATCGACCCAACACAGCGTATGCTTCCAATCAAAACGCGACAGGAGACCTGAATCGTTGTAAGTTTCTACATTTGTACTTGCAAATAAGTGAGAGATTTCGATAATGAAATTTAGAGAAAGTTTTCCTTAGTTTATGGTATCTATACCCTTGCTTAAGCAGCTTTTCTGTTAAAATGAGATTTCGGTTGTTAAAATTGTCAACAGATGAATAAACTCTAGCAAAACGAATAAGTTGAGATATATAAACACCATTAGATGGGGCACGGGGAATATCTCCGTCAAGATGAGGGAATTTACAATAGTAAAATCAAAATTATCTCTTTTGTCATATATTTTAGAAAAAAATATTCCATTGTCAATTTTAAGATCTAGATCAAGAAAAGCTGCACAAGAGTCGGACAGGTTAGCTTTATTTCATTTGAGTTCTTTTGGGTAAATTGTAGGAATCAGAGCATCAAAGAAAGAGTTATCTATGTTAAAAATATCATCCAAATATCGAGAAGTTTCATTGAAGGCTTTTATAACATCTCCTTGCGACTGTGGATTCATCTCTCTCATAGCAGTACAAAAACAAATCAGCGATCAGTGGTGCACGATTTGTACCCATAGGAATACCAATCACCTGACGGTATATAGCATTCCCAAAACCTACAAATATGTTATCCAGAAGAAAGGTTAGTGATTCACAACATTCTGAGCAAGTCCAATTGGTGTAATATTTCATTTGCCCGTCTGTGAGATATGCTTTATCAGCATTACATGCCAGAAATGATGTTTTTCTCGGGGAAATACTTTCTGTATTAAGTTAGTAAGTTTATCTTAAATTAAATCATGAGGAAGGGCTGTGTACAAAGTAGAAACATCATATGTGCTTACAGTGGATGCAAGAAAACTTTTGTTCTTAAGTTTGTTTAAGACTTCTGAAGAGATCTTAATAAAATAGAAGAGATTTATGCCAGATTTTTTACAAATTCTGAAGGGAGGTGATCCCCCGAGAGCAAAAATTGCAACACAAAAAGAAAAAATTGCAGACTCGGTTTTATTGAGTCTGTTCATGAACAGTAATTGAAAGTGCAACACTGCCCACGCTCCCTAGCACCGGCTTAAGCGGTATTCAATTTTCAGAACAAGAAGTACTGAGATTCATGATCTCGAAGGATCAGAAGGTATAACAACACTGAGAATGAAGTACGGGGCGACGTTTTACTGCCGCCACACAAGCACTTAACACCTGCTGTTGTGAAGATTATAAATTCTGAAGGGAGGTGATCCCCCGAGAGCAAAAATTGCAACACAAAAAGAGAAAATTGCAGACTCGGTTTTATTGAGTCTGTTCATGAACAGTAATTGAAAGTGCAACACTGCTCACGCCCCAAGCACCGGCTTAAGCGGTATTCAATTTTCAGAACAAGAAGTACTGAAATTCAAAGTCTTATCACAATACATAGTAGGAAGTTTAGGTTGTGTAATTTTAATGTCAGTTCCATGTTGTTCACACTTTTTGCCATGGTCTGAAACGATGGTCCTTTTGCCAGTAGTAACTGAAATGTATGCAGGTGTTAAGTGCTTGTGTGGCGGCCGTAAAAAGTCGCCCCGTACTTCATTCTCAGTGTTGTTATATTTTCTGGTCCTTCGGGATCATTAGTTTTCTTATTAGTTTTGAAAATTAAATACTGCTTAAGCCGGTGCTAGGGAGCGTGAGTAGTGTTGCACTTTTAATTTTGCACTCATGAACAGACTCAATAAAACCGAGTCTGCGATTTTCTCTTTTTGCATTTCTACTTTTGCTTTCGAGGGATCACCCATTTTCAGAATATTGGTATTAATAATTTCCTGCTTCAAGACATCGATATAATGAAATCGTCAAATAATAATCACATTATTCGATGCCTTAACAAAAACGTATTTTGAATGTAAATCCTGTAAACCGTTTTTAAGATGTCTAGAAGAAATTCTAGGTTAAGGTGTTCATTAGAACTATAAAATGAAATGCGTTTGTCAATTATATAAAAAATTAGTTTTTTCCAATTTGAAAGACCATTATACTCAACATGTTTTGTTCGACACTATTTATACTAAAACTTTGTAATGCCTCGGCAACCCGACCTCGACAAGACAAGGATGGTATTCCATATTTGGTTCCTTTAAATAAGTGATCGTAGACGTTTATCTTTATTTATCTCGGAATTACCAGTAATCACATGACCAGCCGGAGAATAGTAAAATTTGGAGGTGGCGCAATCTCAATTCCCAGGAATATTATCATTGATATTAAGGTCTGCAACAATTTTATTATAGTTGAAAATTGTATTTCTGATGGGTTTGTAATATTTGTAGCAGATACTAGGTGGTTCTGTATTTTTTTAAGTATTTAGGAATAGTGTCAATTATATTTTTGTCTCTAAATATACTTTGGAGGTCAATAAAATCAATACCTTTATTTATAAAAGGAATTTTCAAAAATAATCTTTGGTGTTCAGATACTATGTCAATGTGCGGTCTGAGAACATATAGGGTAAAGCTTTGTATCAAAGTAGCCGTTCCTATGAGAGGATGTGATCTAAAATGATTTTATGGGCTTGCTTATCAATTTATTTTAATGAAGATATTGATAAGGAGGAAAGTCTAGAGTCTTCCATTTTTCTCCAGAACAGTGTGCCGTTCTATACAGAGCAATATATCAATGCAAATTATCAATACCATTCCAAGACGGCGTTTACTTTCAAGTCGTATGAGCTGTACTGAGAGTTGGTTACGAACATGCGTTGACTTGTTTGTTAATCTGCAAACATTCCAATTGTAACATTTATTACGGTTTTACCCATACAATGCCCACTAATTGGAAAGCCAATTTGTGTGCAATTGTTTGCAGTTGTAAGCTGATGTCCAAAGACACAAACTGCTTAAACAATTAAAGTGCACCCCATAGAACAAATAAAACTAACGTTTTTAATCGCATGCCAACCACATTACTATTTTACAGGAATTTTTTTCCATCCTAGGCGTAAAGGAAAATTGCAATGTGTAATTTTTAAATCATATGGGTTGGTATATGTTTATTTTTTTTCTCGCATCGTTTTTGATGTGGTTCATCCGAGATAACTGATGTCTTTCTAAATAGATTGAAGGATATAACAAAGAATTTAACCTTTTGCCGAAATTGTATGAATACAAGTTCGGAACAGTGGAATATGTAAATGGTGCATGTTTCGGTCAATACTTCTAAGTGTCAGTGTGAATCTTTTTCTGGAATAAAGAGTTCTCAGTACAAAATAACTAACTGGTGCCGTGTTACTAATTTACACCTGAGTTATTTAGTACGAGAAATACATCGATCGATAACGTATCCTCTACGCTAACAAGATACGGGTATGCACATGTCGATTGAATCAGACCACGAGAAAACCACTAGCCGAATTACTGAGGGCAAGCGAAATTAAAAGCTAAGACGAAAAAATGATTTTCTGTATTACTCTTGAAATGCTTGGCTATGACGCGCTAGAACTTTAACATGATTTGGCAGTTGTATAATGTTTTCTTTCTTATCTGATGTTTAGAACTATTGATGCTGTTGTTAAAACTCATTATATCGATATTGTATATGGAGTGTCAATGTATAAATTGGTTAATACATAACAAGCAAAACATATCGACGAACTATTGCTGTACATGTCATCATGATATACCTGTTTAATTGAAATATGAACAGAAATTAATTTTATATCATACAAAAATAATAATTGCCAAACATAATATAGAATACTGTTGATATTGACAAACAATTAGAATACTGGGAGCTGCAGTATGTTTTAATTGCACAAATGCCACGGGTTATTCTATTTTCCCGAATGGTCTACAAAAAATGCACAGAACACGTAGTTGCCGTTTCCATAGGAACTCTGATTGGGGACTGAGATAACTAGAATCGTGTCCACAGGTCACCGATGCCCCTTGCTGGTATTGCCTCTTAAACAAGTATGGTTTACTAAATGTTTTATAGAGAAGAAAATATCAAAGTCTGGTAAAACTGTTCGCAGCCGCAATTCCATTCTTTACGAGCACAGCACATCAGTGTTGTTCATCTGAGAAAGTTGGAAGTTAATCCTTCCTTTGTTGTATGAGGACATGGACACACAGGATTTTTGGGACGTACCTACGGACGTATGAATGGACAGGAGCAACACTATATGCCTCCCGCCTTTTGGGGCACAACAAACCAACTAATTACACATTTAAATAAATTTATACATTCAAAAAAGTAAAATGGAATTAATAAAGTGGATATATCTCGTATTGGAAAGTATCAGGGTCATTTGTGACTGATTTTATGCATACTAAATCGTTTCAGGATAAAGTTTTATGTTTTATTTACGGCCGCATGGGGTAAGCGATGTCAGCCAATGTAATTGTCAAAAATCAACGCAGTCAATAAAACCTTCATAAAACATTCGTCCCGCAGAACTAAAGTCATACATAGTACACCAGGTGAGTGATGCCCCACAATGGAAATACGAGATATATTTTCTCTTGTTTGTGCCATCTGTGATATTGATGCGGCTGACATGGTTCATAATACACCTATAACACTATTATTAGTTTTTGTATTGTTATAATTTTGAAATATATATGTGTTGTTAACTATTGTCTTGTTGCTCGGTATTGAAATTGATATATGTATGACCATGTGAGAAAACAGAATAACAAAAACCGAGTTGTGATTATTTGGCCGATAAAAACACAACGTAGAAAGATAAATACAGAATCTGACTAAATACAAATATACTAAATTACAGTAAAGTAAACTAAAAGTCACTAAATTGAGGCGGAATCAGAGGAAGGTGAGTTTTTTCAAATGGCGTTAAGATCGAAAGGTTGTGATAAAACAATGGCTAAATTGCGGACTAATACGCCGGTTGAAACAGCGTGCGGCCATGATTCGGATGCGGTCTGTGTTTATCTCGTATAGTCATAAAATGCGCTGATGCTAAAGCATAGCTTCCCTTTATGACCATGTGAGAAAACAGAATGACAAAAATGGAGTTGTGATTATTTGGCCGATAAAATGCCATGTATTCTGTATTTTGTAAAAAGAATATGAAACATTTACCAAATCAAAATAAAACTGATGAAATCCAATAAGGATCAATGTGAGGGTTCAATCGAAACCGCCATAAGATAGTGGTTGCTTAGCAAACACTAGCTCCCCACTTTGGACAAAGAGGGGGGAATTTGGAAAGTAAGACTGAGAAATTTTAAATACTCGAGACTCCTATATGGTTTATGGTTAACTCGCATAAAACAAAATTTTAAATAATGTTAAAGTCACACAACTGTTGTAAAGTGGGCTACACGTGAAGTAATATTGCCCTCAAAATAGCAATGAACACTAAAAACGTATTTGATAATGCACTCTTTTAGAAAGGAATCCCACTTTGTTGAGAACAAATACAGCTTTTAAACACCCCATGTACATGTGAATCATACATTATGCTTACACACTGTGTATGCAACTTCCCAAGAAGCCCCTATGTAGAAATGATAGCCTCTACTGGCTTAGCATAAGATTCATAACGCTGAAAAGTAAATACATGTAGTTTCTCTATAATACGCATTTAAACAGCCATCCTATTATAACAACAGTATGTATGTAAAGAAATATCATTTGACTCATAGCAGTTGTTACATTTATAAATTTGCAAAGAGGCTTGGATGTAACCCTTTGCAGTGACTTTACTCGCTAATAAATTTGACTGGTAGGTCACGTAAATAAACGATGGTGTATTCCTTGGTATAATTGCAAATTTAAATACTTTATAGCATAATCTGATACCTAAAACAAGTGGCTGTGTTGAATCGTTCAATATATCCTATGATAAAAAGAAGGTTCATTCATATCTATGTTTAAAAACAAATAGATAATACTCGTACACAGCCAGAATAATACCGCTTTAAACAGTAAATGCAAACCAAGCCCTGTTGCCAAACAACACATATCTTGAGCGCATAAAATGCCTTTCATAGCATTACAACAAGCCCAAGCATGTAGTAATACTGAATCAACATATGTGTTGCCCAGCTACCTGACATAGCCTTTAACAGACATTAATATCATTAATGTCAGAAAGTTTAGTCCTTCTATATTGTATATACAATGTGTTTTCTGGCGCCGATATATACTACAGGCCCAAGCAAGTAGCACAATGAGTGCACTGGATGCCGAAACAAATTTAGAGTTGATGTTGTTTTACCATTAAAATGTTATTCATTTATGAATGATAAATATCCTCATATTCAATGAGTAATGCATCAAATGAATATGTTCCTTCATATCTATGTTTAAAAAAAACAAATAATAGATTATACACAGTCAGAATAATAACGCTTTAAACAGCAAATGCAAACCAATCCCTGCTGCCAAACAACACATATCTTGCTGCGCACAAATTGCCTTTCATAGCATAACAACGAGCCCAAGCTGACAGACATTACTATCATGTATAGAAAAAATACATCGTCAGAAAGTTTAGTCCTTCCATATTGTATATACAATGTGTTGTCTGATACCGATATATACTACAGGCCCAAGCAAGTAGCAAAATGGTTGCACTGGATGCCGAAACAAATTTAGAGTTGATGTTGTTTTACCATTAAATTGTTATTCATTTATGAATGATAAATATCCTCATATTCAATGAGTAATGCATCAAATGATTTGGGTATGACTCCGTCATTATTATGACAGTCGTAAACCTTTTGTCAGAGGTGCTACCATTTGTATTTCGAGCTGCACGAGCTGCTGCACGAACTCCTGCACGATTTGCAGGAGTTGGCGGAGCAGACGGAGTTGGCGGAGCAGACGGAGCTGGCGGAGTCATTGGTCCTATGTAAGGCCTCTTTGAGAAAGATAGTTGCCAGTTGTTATAGTTGTGGTACTGTGTTGCTGTGGACTTGAGGATTATTAAAAGTGATACTTTGACTTTGCATGATGTTTTATTTTCGTCACGAAGAATTCGTTACATCTATATATCTAGCCCTGTCTTCCAGTGTAGGTTATGCCTGACACAAGCGTTTTGGTGTCGCGAAAGCACCTAGGGATGAATTAGAGCATCTTACATGAGTGTTCATTATACGTTGTTTTTATGAAACCACTTTAATATAATAATATGACACGAGCTTTAGCGAGTGTAATATTCATTATAGTAAACGAGTTTCATGAACACAATTTGTAACTTGAGTTTGTTTTTGAGAAAAACACATGTCTCCCCCCGGTACACCGCCCCCGCACCCATAAGAGGAATGAACGTTGTAACCAAGAGTTGCGTTTTAACAACTATTATGATAATCAAGCTTAATTCAAAATCACATGACCACCTTCACATATAGATTTCACATATAGATATAGATTGGTTGTGCGTTACTTATAGATACATATAGATTGGTTGTGCATCACATACAGATTGGTTATCTGTAAACTTTTGTAGACATCTATAAACACTAGTTTTCCCTATAAATTTCATACTTGAAAAAAATCCAAACTTCTGTCGAAATTGTTGCAGCCCGTATTCCAATCCACATGACCATCCTCACATATAGCTGGTTCATATGTAAAAATTTGGATGAAAACTCTTACATAGAATAGGAGGAGTTAGCTGCACAAATCCCTCAAATACACATATAGATGGTTCATATGTAAAAGTTTGAAGTAAATCCCTCAAATAGTGTAGGAGTTAGCTGCACAAGATTTTTTCGCTATATATTCTATACAAGGAAAATCGAGTTGGATCACGAGATTGTTTCGCTATATATTCTATATAAGGAAAATAGTGTTGGAGGAGTTAGCTGCACAAGATTTTTTCGCTATAAGGAAAAACTACAAAGGGCCATAACTTCTGTCAAAATTGTTGCAGCCAAAATTCCAAACCACATGACCATCCTCACATATAGCTGACTCATATGTAAAAGTTTGAAGTAAATCCCTCAAATAGTGTAGGAGGAGTTAGCTGCACAATATTTTTTCCCTATATATTCTATATAAGGAAAAACTACAAAGGGACATAACTTCTGTCAGTCAAAATTGTTGCAGCCATAATTCCAAACCACATGACCATCTTCACATATAGCTGATTCATATGTAAAAATTTGAAGGAAATACCTCTAATGGTGTAGGAGGAGTTAGCTGCACAAGAAATTTAACAGACAGACGGACAGGCAGACAGAAAGCACAATATCAATATGTCTCCCTCCCCTAAAGGGGGGGGGGAAAGACATAATGAACTTGATTGTAAGATTCTGTTTATCACATATCCCTTAAAAAGTGCTATAGAGAGTGAAACTGATTATATCTGAGGGCTGTTTCTGCAATTGTTTACAGCCGGAGCCAAATTGCTCATTTGCAGAAAAAATGCACTAGTGTATTTTCGCGATTTACTGCACTCTGTTTCGGCACTCTCACACGACAGGTTGTGTGGAAAACAGGTTTTTCGTGCTCGATCAATCCTGTGATAAGAGAAAAGGGTGTGGGTCTGGGAAAATTATTATATTATTATTATTATACCACATTTATATACCGCTCTTTTCGCGTTCAAAAACGACGAAAATGAGTGTAGGCTTTAGATTGCGCGCACTACTACAGTTGCTTATCTCTTTGCATCATTAATATTAAGAAATATTAATAGGAAGTGTATAAATATTGATTAGGTGATTTTTTATGATAATAAATGAATATCTTACAAGTGAAGAAAGCTTATAATTTGGACTTTACACGAGCCGTCTCACCTGGGTGTACGCTGTTTTCAAATGCCTAAATGCGTATATAGATGATCTTACATGAGTGTTCATTACAAATTGTTTTTATGAAACGAGTTTACTATAATAATATGACACGCGCTTTAGTGAGTGTCATATTTATTATAGTAAACGAATTTCGTGAAAACAATTTGTAAGGAACACGAATGTAACATTCTTTTTTTTTATCACATAAGCGTTAAAAATGCAAAAGAAAATGAAGCAGGCTATAGCTGACGACAGTATCGGCCATTATTCACAAACAGTGTTGTAATACAAGGGACGACGCACATGAAGCGCTACGATTTGCCAACGCTTAAATTAGCGCTACGATTGGCTAACGATTGCTAGTTTGCATAAAAAAGCACTAGTTTTACGATTTACGGCCGTTAGGCGAGGGTTACGTGATTTTACTAGCCGGGAATAAATCGCCATGTACCCTGGGAAAGAAATGTATAACGCAGTTATTATACTGCAAAGTTTTACGGTTTGGATAATTTATACACATCTAAATCGGCGTTTGTGTTATAATAGATTGCTGAACAATATAATAACTCATCTTTATTGATCATTTCAAACAATAGTTTTTTTAAAAATCTATTTCTGCATATCTTATGGCGCGAACGTCGACGTTAGTATTCCGCGACGTCAGTGACGTCACGTCGTAGACCCGTTATGCCGACGTGACATCGGTTATATATATGTTTATACTTTGAAAATCAGTCTTTATCAAAGTATGGAACTAGTAGGTCGCATTTATATTTGCTGAAGTCGGTCATTTTGTTTCTGACCATAAATATGTGGGGCCTGCTATGGGGAATTTCTATGTACCCTGTCAGCTCACGGGGTACATGGATTCATGTACACGGCTAGTTACATCAGAAGTGAGGACTTTACTTTGCAGTATAATAATCATATCTATATTTGATCATAAGCAAACAAATATTGGTCTACCCTGTTTGCAAATGCATCTGTATATCTATCCAAATTATGTTAAATATTTCTGATCTTGTGTAATTCAAGATCATCACTTCTTAGTTGGAATAGCCATGGCAGTAATTGTCTTGCGAAACAAGAGGCGAGCTCCATTGAACTTGTTACATTCCTTCGGTTGAGTATCAGAAGAAAGCATAATGACACTAAAATAATTTTATTGAAACACCTGATAGCCAGAACACTGCAGTAACAATTTGTATGATGTGAACATTTAGGATGCTTATTTATAATTATGTTGAATTAATGATTGGTCATCACTATTAACGAATTCCACATTTGGCTAAACTTTAGAATAACACAGTAGATATTATAGAGCTTATATAATACAAATGGCGCTTGAGTAATAATTTTTACACAAACTTGCTAACAACCTATTTTGCGCCAACATTCATATAGATATGTTTCACGATGTCAATGTAAAATGTTTGGTAGCCATGGTAGCCATGGCTACTTGTGGTGGTGGCTTGGCATAGTGGTTGATCGAGGAGCTGATAACCCAGGGGTCCAGGGTTCGCATCCCGACTGGACCAATTCGAAGTCGCTTTTCAGTGTCTCCCACCTGCACGAGGTCGCCTTTTCTCCAACGAGGGATTAAAAAGTGAGGGTCTCCAGCCGGTATTGCAGCTGCGTAATATCGCCACATGTTAGCAGTGGTCAATGTTGTAGGCGAATAGCTCAATAACCAGGATTTAATGTACAGTCGGCTGAGCGGTCATTCGGACTGAAAGTAGACTATAACTAGGTACTTTACCCTGGTTTTAAAACAACGCATAACACTATTGACATCAAGGGTTCCTACATAGCTCATAAAATATTTAAAAGGAGTGTTTTCATAATGTTGTGAAATACTCCCACTGTGTTTATAAATAGAACAAACCTTTAACGTAGCGTTCAACGTATCCTAATATTAAACCCCTTTAGTGCAAACATTGTCGCCGGCTGGGTATAGTTTTATCTGCTTTAAGTTTCAGAGAGTACATTTGTCCAAAAGATACGCATACTGTCAAACAGTTTGGGTCCTGATGAGACGCTCTGCTACTCGGTGGCGTCTCATCTGGATCTACACTGTTTACGTATGGAATCTCAGACCTGTCGTTTTGGCAGTGAAGGGGTTAAGAAACAGTTTGAATCAGTTTATGTGGTGACAAGTGTGCACTCCTTTAAATGAGTGCAGTAATTTACTCGGAAACGTTTTGTTCATTTGAAATTCATTGTTTATGTTTTGATTTTGACCTGTGAATTGTGACTTACGGACCGAGTCTATGTGACATTACTAAACCTGACGGTACCAACCATTTTCAGCGAAAGAATTACTTAATATTTTATTACAACTACTACCTGTCGAAACTTTACGTAACACAGATGTAAAGGCAAAGCCCTATCGACCTGAAAGTTGTGAGATCGATACTCGCGGCCCGATTTAGTTATTTTAAATTATTTGGAGACATTCGTGTTCGTTTAGACCATTCCCTGACATGTTTAAACTTGTATTTCCTTTTATGGATTTAGTGTCAGTAAGGTCCCGTATACCTCGTAAATGTTTCGCCAAGTAATTCTTGAATGCCATTATTTGTTAGTACTTTATCACATGTTCCATTATAGCATGCGTCGGCCCCGTAATTCAGTGAATAATAGCATAGTCGTGCATCTCGGCAATTACTAAGGCAGCCGATTTGACTGTTTTCATGGATATAGAAACTGCACGAAACTTTCCTGCATTCCAATAATCAATTAGCTTGTGTCTGTGAGACGGACCTATACGTTACCATCAAGCGTATCAGTGTATCAGAGTATTACCTGAGAGACTCAGAGAACCAATCATTTTGCATTTCTCTAGTTCAATAAACTCAGATCACAAACTCTGCAAATCGCAGTCATTAAACTCTGTAGAAACATTGCATCTTACACATCTACAGAAAGTAAACATTAACACATTTGTATAATACAATGGTCACCGTTATTGGAATAGACTTTATGTTAGAATAAAAACTAAGCCTGCATAAACTAGAACTATCACTAAAGGTGATACATACCCCCGCATTGCAGCTTTGATTGCAAATTCAAGTTTGTGACAACAACTGCCCATGTAACAATGCAAAAACACAGAAATACTCAAAGTTCAAAGGGAAATAATTTTGCAATGCCCAGCGCTAAACACATGAAAATTGTGCCATGCACATCTGCTATTTGTAGTTATTAGAGTGCTGTTGCGCATTTACAGATCATTAATCCGTCCAAAACTGGACTATGGAAGTATTGTATATGGATCAGCTAGAAACTCTAAATCTTAATCATCTTTGAGTTCTTTACTGTTAATTCTATGCATCAGTTATTTGATACAGTTCCATGCGAGAACATAATTTCGTTTTTGAAAGAGGCTAGTCTATATTCTAAAATATAAATCTTTTTTACCTACCTGTTCTATTGTTTCTGTATTCCTTTTTTGCTCACCTGAGCAAAGCTCAGAGTGAGAGTGAGCTTTTGGGAGACTCTCTTTGTCACCCTTCCTTTTGTTTGCCTTGCGTCTTTGTGCTTGTGGTTTGTTCATGTTGTGGAACGTTTGTCCCTGGTTCTTGTGTGTCTTTTGGTGTTTTCTTTGTTCATTTCGTGTGTGTGTGTGTGTGTGCGTTTGGGTGTGTGGTTGTGTGTGTGTGTGTGTGTGTGTGTGTCATGCTGTCTATCGGTGTTTTGGTGGTGGTTGCGTCTTGCATGTGGCTTTGCCTGCTTGACTTTTCTACTTTTCCAATTATGTATGGAAAGTATCAATTGAATAACTTTAAAATTGAAGGAGGAGTTTGCGACACCTGAATCCAGATGTTTCATACCAAAATGACAAAAATACACAACGTTCAAGGGGAGATAATTCTGCAATAATTCTGATAATTATGTATACTACTTAAACAGTGAACACTGAAGGACTAGTTCGTAACACCAACCCATGTTTCATGCAAAATGACAAAAAACTAAAGGGAGATAAATCTGCAATGTCCAGTGCTAAAAATATAAACATTTGTGTCTTGCACATTTGTTTGTGGTTATTATGTATGCCAAGTATCAATTGAGTAACTTTAAAAATGAAGGAGGAGTTTCACGACATCAACTCCCAATGTTACATGACAAAATAACAAAAATACTCAAAATTCAAGAGGAGATAGTTCTGCAATGCCAAGTACTAAACACAGGAAAATTTAGTGTTGCACATCTACTATTCATGGTTATTATATATACTACTTATACACTGAATAACTTTCAAACTGAAGGAGAAGTTCGTAACACCAACTCCACATGTTTCATGCCAAAATGACAGAAAATATTCAAGGGGAGATAGTTCAAGGGGAGATAATTCTGCAATGCCCAACAGTAAACACAAGAAAATTGCATCTTGCATATCTACCATTCGTGGTTTTTATGTATACCAAATATAAATTCAATAAATTTAAAAGTGAATGAGAAGTTTGAACACTAACTACCCATGTTCAAATGCGGACGGATGGATGACCGACCGACCAACCGACCGACCGACCACCGGACAGGCTGATTCCAGTATACCCCCCTCAAACAAGTTTGCGGGGTATAACAATAATTATGATACGTAGATACCGATGTCAGGTTTCGACAGGGACTGGTTCGAGTATGACAATGATGTGTGAGTCCCGAGTCAGTTAGATAACTGTTATTTATTCCATACTCGCCTTTTCTAGTACTAAGATTAGAAACCGGGAAGTACATTGTGTGGTGGTGAGGTGTATACGAGTATTAGCCAAAGTAAGTGTATGAGTCCTGCAGGAAACACCACATACAAACCACACAGTCGACCGAAAAAACACCATGACAAAAACAGCAAATATACAAATATACCAACAGACAAAAAGAGAAACACTAGAAAATAACAAACAAACGTCGACGGACCTGTCAAAATGTAAAAAAAAAAAATCTTTAAAACTGTGGACATTATACAGTAGAACCCCTCTAATGCGACCACTTAATGAATAAACATGGCTGTCTTTATAAGCAGGTGGTAGCTTAATACAGGACAAAAGTAATGCAGAAAGCTCTCTACATTACTTTTGTCCTGTATTAAGCTACCACCTGCATTTGGCACGCAGAAGTATACATATTTTAGGGTGTCGCATTAGCGAGGTTTTACTGTACATTGAAATTGTCGTTTTCCTAAAGTGCCTTAAAACCCTTTCCCAAATACGAACGCTTTCTCAAGCCATTTGCAGAGTAGACCCAAATTAGACGGCTCGTATAGGAGCAGTGTGGCCAGGTTCTATTATGTTTGCTTAGGAAATTATAATAGCTCTGATTAAATAGATCCTATAAAACAATTCTACCATAAGCATGTTTTATAAAGTCAATACGTTCATAGTGCACTATAAATTGAAAGAGAGAAACGGATATGACTTGAAATAAATTCAACAGGAGCCTGACGTTTAGATTATCATTGTTTGGCACTGAGGAAAATTAGCACGTTTATTTGTGCTAACGAGTCTTGCTGTGAATTAAATACCGTTCTTAATACTAGTGTACGTTTGGTTTTGGTTTGGTTTTTGTCTGGGGTTGCGTCGCTTTAACAATATTTCAGTATTGTACAAAATGTACGTACCAATTTTAACGGTAAATACCAACTGAGGTAAATCGTTTTAAAATGCATTCGCCCTAGACATTGACTTAGAAAAGACAATGTTTTGATACCATCATCCGTCTGTTGATTTTGTGGGATGGGGGAATTGGGTCGGTTTGGTGTATGGGCGAAGGGGTATAGATATTTCGCCGCTGTGCTTGCAAAACCTCGTGTAGTGAAAATCATTACTTTTCAGAAGAAGCAAAACACTAATTCTTTTATGAATGCGTCTTTATGTGACAAATAAGGTTTATATTCTGGTACTATATTAAAACACAAATTAATTGATTAAACTTTATTTGTTCTATCATTGATAAAACTGCATTTATTCTATCATCTGGTATGACAATGTTTTTTAAATGTATGATATTGTTGTAACATGTTTTGTTCACCTCATGTATACAGGAGCTTTTACGACTTATACGATAGTTCGTGGTTTACGTTTTATCCGGCGATCATGACATACTACAATTTACATTTCACTTGAGTTAAAGCTTTGTACCTTGACGCACCAAGAAAAGGACATACCTATGCTCTATGTACCACAATACATCCACTGGCTTAATCTGCATGTGTTTTAACATGATTAATGCCATTGCTCCGCATGCTTGAAGAGTAAAATGTATACGAGGTTTTGATATTGACCAATAGATATACGAGGTTCAGTCACGCGATGTGCGTTAAAATTGCCCAATTATTCCACCCATACCGTAACGCAATCACACCGCGAAACCATCATGTCATCTAACACAAATCGTTCACCTTTCCGGCGGCCGTCGGCATGACTTAAATTGTATCGTCCGAAAACAATACCCTGTTCAAATAACGTCAACACCAGTTACGGTGTACACGTGCCCACCCTACACGTGCCCGACGATTACGTAAATATAGTATACCACCGGTATTCGGGCGACGAACTCTTATTGGACATTTTGTGTGCGCAACCGATTGCAGATAGTTTGGGCACAATCATTAAACGTGGGTGCCGTCAACATCTACTACCATCTATTAACATCTATTACGTAAATGAGTTACAATAATGACATGATCTCCCCTACAGCTAGCTATCTCACCTAAGACGATCGTGCACACTACATGTTAGCCTAAAATGTCCGACAAGCTCATTCATTTTGTTGCGACTGCAATTAAAGCGTCTACTAACGTCAACGATAGAAGCTCCACCCTGGAGCATCACTGAAGCTCAATTTCTCTCGGCCTCTGACAATCGTGGCAATGGAAAACCTACGAGTATTAGTTGTGATTAACGCTTTGTGGTCACTAAAGACATGTATAGTTCTATCGGATCCCGTTTAATGGAATCCGTGCAGTGCGCATGAGGTCCACGTGCCAAAAAATGATATTTTATACTTAGCTGCATCTTACCCTAGCGGGCGAGAAGATGTAATTGTATTATATATCGATAATACATTGATATGTGTTAAACAGTTTTAAATTTAAATCGCAAATGTAAAACATATATTTCAAAACATAAAATGTCTGGGTTCGTTTGTGGTTGAGTATATATTCTAATTATTAATAAATTGCCATCTCGGTTGTTAGTTCGAAACTAACAACGGTGAATTCTGTATTATTGTTTCAATCAGGTTTTAATCAGTTGATAAGTGAGCTAACGCTTAAGCATCAAACCACTAGATTCAACATTACAGTGACCTTATATGTATGCTGATTTATAAAAATGCATGCATGTATGTCATTGAAAAGTCATACGTTGCAATTGGTGAATGTGTTAATGTTATTCAATGTTTGGTAGTTGTGATAGTACTACAGCTGAAATTGTGTACGAAGGTAGGCGACAATTAGGCCCAATTATGGATGTTCGATGTTAAGTCTATGTAGTTGTGATAGTCCTAATAGTGTGGACGAAAGCAGGTGACATTCATTCTATTGATGAAAAAGTAGTAATACACTCATATACATTTACAGTAGGCGGGGATAATTAGTTGGTGAGTGAGAGTTGGCATAGAGGCGGATCTATCTCTGTGATATAGCTACGTACATTGCATCCCTTCTTTCATTTAAATTTGAAAGACAGGTTTTTTAATGATAGTAGACTCATTAAAAACACAAGCTTACTCTTTGGTCACTAAAATATTTTCCAATCATTCTTCATGACATACATTATATACATTTGCAGTAGGCGGGGCTTAACAGTTAGTCATTGAGAGTGGTTGTAGAAGCGGAGCTATCTTTGTGTTACAGCTACATACATTACAAGTAAAATCAAACAGGAAAAGCCAAATACAAGACTCAACCACCACCAAAACGTCGATACAAAATAAGTGACACATTAGAGATGAACAGTTCAAACATCAACAAACGCACAAGTACGAAGACACAAAGACATACATGTAAGACAAACACACAAGTAAGGGTGACAGAGAGAGTACCACATTGGAACGGTCAGTGGCATAACCACTATTAGGGGGCTAAACCGGTCATAGCAACTGAGTCATGCTTCAGTTGAGAAAACACTGTCTAGTTCTAGTTGTTTCACACTTAAGCACATACGTCCTAACACGTATAAAAACATAGAAGCGCTTTAAAATAAATTGGCATTATCTTGGCTGGCAGTTTTGTTTCAAAGTTAAATCTACTGTCAATTGTGTCTGTAAGATAAATAGAAGGATAGTTTTTTATTGAGACAGCTAGACGCATTAAGCATTTTTGAAGTCGAAATTGCCATTGCGTATCTGTTTAGCAGAAACGATATTGTCTAACACTCTGTATTCCCGAGTGCTCTAATATACATTATCTTTATCGTAAGCAATAAACAATTGTTTGCATTAGCTTCGGCAATCAGACTACAGCACGCCACTTCTTTATTATTATAGTTTGAACCAGAGTACACTTAATTAATATTCATTTTACAGCAGTTTTTAAACTGTTCCATAGCCATTCGTGCAATAACATTAATTCACAATAACAACAATATAAGTCAGTCAGACAGGAGATGCTGCACGAACGTCCACAATACCTCAGTGCGAATGGTACACATACAACCCTCACCGTTCGTCACCGATGTGACAAAAGTATCACATGCACAATAGTATCACCGCACACTTATTCAAGGACCTACAAACAATGTGGGTATTCTGCAACGTTTCTTCAAGGTCAAAATGACATTACATGCCCATCATACATGCATACCAATAAAAGTAATAACACTGGTAAAGAACATAGAATACTTTGGTTCTATTATAAATCATCAAACATTTATACCCGAACTTCGTGTTAAAAATTAAACAATCGCCTTCACCAAACACACTCCAGAATTACAGTTCGCCATTTAAATAAAGGGGTGTGATATTTGTTCTTCTAAATATGTTTTTGAACCCCGCAAACAAAGTTTGAGTTTGATTTAAGGAATCACTCTGGTGGTCGTTCGGTCGATCGGTCGGGTGGGCGGTCAGTCGGTTGAGCGGTCGGTCAGTCGGGTGGGCGATTTGCCGGTCCGACAGCTTTTAAACATGGGTAGTTGACTCCTCTCTGAATTTTAAATTCATTAGATTGATACTTGCCATATATAATGACCACGGATTGAAAATGTGAAAAACGCACATTTCGTGCGTTTAGTGCGAGGTATTGCAGAATTATCTTCCCTTGAGTTTTAACCCTGTTTGCTTTTGACATGTTTTTGACATGTCATGTGTTTATCGCCGGGCTTTCCCACAACATAGAAGACGGTAAAGACATGACAATATGTAAAACATAGCATAATAACTGTGAGAATCCGTTAAATATGTACTCAATGACTTCTATATGCCATCTATAACAAGTAGCAAAAGTGTGATGTATTTTATCTTTATAACTATTTCTGTTCTTTATACATGTATTTTATCCACAGGTATTTAGTTACTTAATGTATTTTGTTAAGAATTATTTAGTCGGTCAATAGTTTCTAGCTAATGTTTTATGATTTTATAAAACTCGACTATTAATAAATTTCTTGTATCTCGAGTATGATTTGCTACTTAAGCATTGCTACATTGGTAGGGTTTGTCGCACAATACCCCTTCAACTTCAAATTTATTGAATACATAATAACCACGAATAGTAGATTAGCATTGCGCACATTTAGTACTAAGTATTGCAGAATGATCCCCCTTGAACTTTGAGTATGTTCTCATTATTGCATTATGTTTACATTTCTGTGACCAGAAAACACCTCAATAATTTGACGGAAGCACCAATTTTAGACCGTCTGCAAACTGCATAGAATGTCAAATGGCAATGATACACATGTAGTCTGTTTGGCTTGAAAGTATTTGCTGGAAAATAAAAACCTGCATGTCTTAGATATGTAGCAGTTCGTTATTGATACAAAACGGCCACATTATGTATGTTAGTGAAGGAAACACCGTTTTAAATCTTTGTATTCTTTGGGATGCTCAAAGCAACACACATACAGCTGCAAGAACATATACTCGAGTATTTGAAAAAGTCAGGCGAAAAAAAAGTGAAAAGTACTTTTGACAGATAGATAGCATTTTGGGATATGTACATACTTATTTCAAGAAAAGAAGCTAGGTAGGAAATGTGGGAATGACACACGAGAGTTCACAGCAACATCAGGAGCAAAATACAATATGTGAGGCCACAACGTACGCACAGGTATAAGACATAACGTCACAGAACGGCTTTCTGAATAGTAGATATCAATTGGATTGATAATAGCCATTTTACCTGCATGATGTGTCATGATTGTTTCATTTAGACATGTATGATTACTGTTTGATCAACATAAAGAAAGAAGGTAAGTCAAACAATCAGTACATGATATTTCAAATGTTCTTAGTATACTTTCTTGTTTTCATATCATTTAGTGTCATTGAT
This sequence comes from Azorinus chamasolen, assembly GCA_963576725.1. Lineage (NCBI taxonomy): Eukaryota > Metazoa > Mollusca > Bivalvia > Cardiida > Solecurtidae > Azorinus > Azorinus chamasolen. Next base: position 79,205,985 of record OY755239.1, read on the forward strand.
AGGTAATCAAGTACAGGGAATGTGAGTAGCGTGCACATAAAATAGCTATGAGTTGATCATCTGATTCGTAAGTATTGCTATGTAGGTAATCATCCTCAGTGTTACGTGAAAAGGTTAAAAAGTAGGTGCGGATCCAGGATTTCAGATTAGGAGGGGGGCGTAAAAAGTTTTTGTTTGGAAGGGGTGGCGTAGATTTTTATGTTTGATAACATAAATAAAGTGTGTTTGTAAAACAAGTTGAAAAAGAGCTTAATTGGGTGAGGGAAATAAAACACTTACTGAATCATTGTTTTATTGATTTTTAGTAGATACAACGACCACTAAATTACATACATTATTTTGTGTTTAAGGCAGGTGACTGCTTAAAGCAAGGTGAAAGTAAAACAGAACACTCCTATGGGAGCTTTCTGTTTTACTTTCACATTGCTTTAAGCAGCCACCTGCTCTAAATACCAGCTAATTAACACAATTTAGTGGTCGTTATAGAGAGGTTTTACTGTAAATAGATCTAAAATATTACTAAAATAAATGTTATTGCAATTTAAGGGGGCGTACGCCGCCTCCGCCCCCTCTAAATCCGGGCCTGATAAGGTACATAAAATAGAAATATTCAAACAATTGTGAATAACCGGTCTAAACATGAACCATCTGAATAACAATGGTAGGAACGCTGGCTTAATAACAATGGTGGGGATGTTGGCTTAATCTTAACGTTTATTCAATACAGGCACGAACATGTTAGCACAAGAGAAGAATTGTTGAAATCTATCACCTTTGTTACAATTTACAAATGATGCAGTTAACATCTGCTTTTAAGAGAAACACTGAAAACTATATCAGGCTAATTCCTGACTACTTCTACAAGAATCCGCACGAAATCAATGCATTACCTGTATGCCACTGCTAACGCTCAAAGTATAAACGTTTTCAGTTTCAAGCATGCATTCCTCAGTTGTTTTGTGGTAGTATATGTATATTCAAATATATGGATTCAGGCATGACTTTCAAGTATTTTAATTAAGAAATAATAAATTCATACCAGTGCTCTACCCGTGTTCGATTGCACGATAAAACACTGGTATAAATTTATTATTTCAATTCTAACACTTCAATTTGACTATAATTTGCACCGCCACAACGGCACTACGTTTCTTGTCGTACGAATTTTCGAAGCCATATTACGTCACGTTAAGCCGTTACAGCGCGTGCGGTGTTTTATGGAGAATTCAAACATAGATACGTCCCTTCTTTGTTTATGTAGATGTGTGCGCGAGGTGTGTTAGAATCATGTTTTAACACATTCCCTCCAAATTATGCAGTTTAGCGCCTCTGTAAAAGACACATTTTGAAACCATTGTGATAAATAGGAGCAAATGCTCTATTTATCACAATGGTTTCAAAACTCCATGATTATGAATTTCTCCTTTTCTAAAATTAATGCTCCTTTTGGTAGATTTATTCCAAGAGTTTGGGTCTAAAAATAGTCTAGGAGAGAATGAGTTAATTGTAACCATAATTGATTAATCAAATGGAATATAACACTCGTTGAATGAACGGTTTCTACTTAACATGGAATTACAGTTCGAATCCGTGTGTCTTTGCATACCCAGTGTCTAATACATGACCTCTTATTAAAGAATATGCAAAACGATCGTGTATACGTATAATTAGACTTATACTTTTGTTATTGATTGTCACCGAAACGTCTTTCAGTTATTACTGAATCATAGACGCTTCATTGATTCTTATCATTATATAGGATTGATGGCGGCTGTTTGAATTTACTATTTACTACAATTTGTTCAGGCTGTTGCAAAACTATCGATCTGGTGTCATAGAAGTCAGTTCGGTCTTGGCAGAATAACAATTAAATGTTTGGTAGCTTAGTCTATGCACAGACCACTCAGGCACTTATTGAAGCATTCTTGCCTTTCGTACTGAGACGAGCTGTGTATAATTCGATATTCACATTTTAAGGTTTGTTGCAGCTTTAGACCCAATCCAAGTTTGTAACAATCATACAAATTTAGGTGTAACACATGGTTGAATTTATAACTAATGTTTAAATTAAACAGCCGAATCCCATTTCACTGAGTAGCGAATTACACAAGCCTGTCTCATAATATTATTATAAGAATTGCCTGGTACACTTTTGTATCAGTACGTAATATGTAAATGCATTTCTCAAAAATGAATTAGCTCAGTTGTAAATCAGACACATTCATCAAAAGACAACGTTATATTAGATCAAAAGATGAAAAGACGTATGATGAGATTTCCCTGATATAATGTTTATAACGATCCGTGGACACAAACAACCCTTATAACAAGTCGTATATCTTACTCCTTTTTCTAATAGTTAAATATCCGCGCCACGGCATGATATTAGTTTTAACTCATTGGCTTATGAATATTTATTCGTGAATTGCTCACTTCATGAATATTCAGTAACTTAATATAAAATTTGCAAGGGAAAATTTTGCTTTAACAAAAAATGTAGAATTAAATAAATATCATGTTATTTGTAATAGAGCAGACCATGATCCGACGGCTCCTTCAAGAATGATCGTATCTGGCTGTACTCTGTTTACAAGTGTGACAATGCGGATATATGAGGGCAATAGTATATAATAATATATTATAGCTGATAGTGGAGATGTTGTGCTTTCGGGTTTGGTTTTGGAAACAAAAGAGCTAAAACATCTAATTAAAGGGAAAAGAAAGAAAAAAACTGCCTTTGTTCTTATTTTCAAATGCTTTATCATAAATGTCTCCGTCCAAAACTAGAACTGTCGCCTATGGGCTACTAACTAATACCCCCGCATTCTGGCTCCTTCAGTCCCTACAATTTCTGAATCAGTCCCTATAAAATGGGCATTATGTTGCTTTTTACAGTTTAGATCCCACCCATAGTGCCATAGGGGTGGGGACAAATTTCCAAGTTCAAAACAAGCTTTGCTTAAGTCCCTACAATTTTCAGATACATTTGCCTAGACAAGAAGTCAACGATTTTTAAGGAAATGGAGATTATATTGTTTTTCTCTGGTCCCACCCACAGTGCCCCAATGGTATTGGTGGTGGTGGGGGGGGAAACAATTTCCAAGTCGAAAAAAAATTCTGATTAAGTCCCTACAATTTTCAAATGCATATATCTATACAAATGCTCGACGATTTACATTATACTGTTTTTCTACGGTTTTGATTGGTTTATATTGTTTTTCTACGGTTTTAATCCCGACAATAGAGCCACGGGGGTCGGGACCAACTAATTACGATCTTTGCTCTAGTCCATAAAACTTTTGAAAACATATGCCAATACAAAAATCAACGTTTTTTTAAAAAAAGGGGATTATATTGCTTTTCCATAGTTTGGTCCCGCTCATAGTGTCCCGTGGACCAAAAAATGTCCAAGTCCAAAATAATCTCTGATTCAGTCCCTATAACTTTCAAATGCATATTTCTTTTCAAACAGTCAACAGTTTTGCAAGAAATGCGGGTTCATCTGGAATCAAACTAATTGAAATGCAATCAATGATTCACTTACAGCAGTTAAATGCTTAAGCGATTCAGTGCAATACACAAGTGACTAATGTCCTTTTGAGGAAAAAACTACCATGGTTTTGGCCCCGACCCCCCCCCACCCCCATTATAATATAAGTGCCAGGGGGTCGCATAAAAATAACGAAATATAGTGGTTTTCGCAGAGACACAAGGTCATATCATAAGTAGCATGTGTACAAAATTTCATCCAAACCCATACATAAACTTTGGAGGAGTAGGATGATTAAGTCAAATGTTGTGTCTACAGACAGACAGACGGATAGACGGACAGACCACAACCTGATTCCAGTATCCTCCCAAATGCGTTGCAGGAGGTATAATAAAGGCACTAACATTGTTGAATACTGCCAGTCAAAATATACCAATATATTCTCGAAAGTAATGAAATAGATAAATTTATCTATTGTATTTAATGTATAACGCTTCCCTTCAATATTAACGGAAAACATTACGTTTGTTAATAAAAAAAACAATAATTGCAAAAGAAATAAAAGTTGACTTTTACTGTTAGTTTTATGTTTCTTCTCGATTGTCTCAATCTCCACTGCCTCTAAAATACGTGTGCGAAATTATTGCTTGCATAAATTGATTATATTATTTATTTGATTTTATTGTATAACGCTTCGCTTCATAATTTACGGCAGCAATTATGTTAAAACTAGAGCAAAGTGCATATAGTAATTACGAGAAAGTATGAAGGCGACCGTTTGAGTAAACGTAGTCCGTGGCATGGCCAGATTTATGTTTATAAGGATTTATTGGTTGGGCCCCAAGAGTCACTATACAGGGAAACTGTGTTTCAGTCTCGAAATTGGGTTGTGTCAAAAGCAAATAACAGCTTGTTCGCTATATGTATATCACTGGACGACTGACAATAAGAAACAAATGATATATTTGGTAAATAATGTCAAATGTAAAGATGGAAATAAGCAATTAAAACAGCATACTTATACGAATGGTGCACGAAAAGTAAAACGTGACGACACGTATCCCAACCAAACAGTATAAGTAAATAGCGTTTATGATCCATGCCTGAGGATATGACGCCTACTGTGATGAAATTGATTATATTTCTTGCAACACAACTTTGCATTTGCCAGGCTTGCATATATATAGGCTTATATGCTTATCAACTGATCCCGAAGACGTAACATTTAGACCAACAGTAGCTAGACTAGTATGTGAAACTCACCGTCTAAGTAACCTAATCGATATACTTCTTAAACCATTTTTTACCACGTAAAAAGCTATGTCCGTGATGACATAGACTTTCTAAATTTCATTCCAAAAACAGTACCAAAATACTGTTTTGATTTCTTTTGATGTAACTACCTTGTAAACAAATATTTCACATCAATTAGGAACTATCATATACTGGTTACACAAATACAACACCTTATTCATAGAATATCCAATGAACAATATTTAATTGAAGCTATGAAAATAATCATAGAAAACAAAAACTTTTCTTTCAATGAAAAACGTTACAGTCAAACTAAAGGCACCGCTATGGAATTCCCACTGACATATGCAACTCTTATTTTGTCATATTTGGAGGAATATCTTAATGCACAAACAGAAACACAGTTTGAAACAGAATTTGCAAATTACTTGGGGAATCCGTGTGACAAGTATTTGTTATTTGATACCCAGCTGCCTATGAGGTTAGTATAGTCAAGCAGTATATTTACAGGGTTTTGATATGTGTTTGTTAACCCAGTGAGTAGTTAACATGTTTTTGTATGATAACCTGCAATCTGTTAGTGTAAATAGTGTTCTGTGTTGTATTTGTATCAGGTTTGACTAATATTCTGAAAGTGGAAGACCATTCGAACGTAAAAGTAGTAATGTGAAAAGAGAAAATAGCAGACTCGGTTTTATTGAGTCTGGTCATGGGAAGTAACTAAAAGTGCAACACTTCTCCACCGACTAGCACCCACTTAAGCAGTATTCGATTTTCAAAACTAATAACATCTAAACTAAGTTTAATTAGATCTATACTAATAAGTAAGGAACCAAGTGCATGTGGGTTTAAAAGTGTGTACTGAAGCTATTGTGTTTATCAGTCATGCTTGACCAGTGGCTATTTGTATTGTGTGTTCTCTACCTTGTGTGCATTTGTCATTCTGAAGCTAACCTTCACAAGGTGCAGACATGCAAAATGGTTAGACGTTGGAGCATGCTCAGATAGAGGGGTGTATTCACTCTACGGCAATAGTAAGTTGATTGATCCCTAGCCCATGCCCACACTTATTTGCTTGTTATTTCTGCATTATTCGCGTGGATATTTTATTTGTTAGGTGCATTTTTCCATTGGTCCAGTTCAGTAAATAAGGCTTCGCTGTAATTGTAGGTGACTCCAAATTATTGCCCTGTAAAGACCCGTTTAAAGTATGTTATTTGGACCAAGATACTGATTCAGCATGCCGTCTGTGGGAGTTTATTATATATGTTTCTCAAGCAATAGTTCCAAATTCTGAAGGGTGGTGATCCCCCGAGAGCAAAACTTGCAACACAAAAAGAAAAAATTGCAGACTCGGTTTTATTGAGTCTGTTCATGAACAGTAATTGAAAGTGCAACACTGATCACGCCCCCTAGCACCGGCTTAAGCGGTATTCAATTTTCAAAACAAGAAGTACCGAAATTCATGATCTCGAAGGATCAGAAGGTATAACAACACTTGAAGCAGCAATATGTAAAGCAATGTATTTAATAATTATGGTGTAATTTCAGCCAGTCGTCGGATAGTTGACATTATTGTTGTATTCATTATGCTGAGAGTTTGTGAATGGAGACTGTTCATTTGTTTGTGTTACAAAATAGTTATTTATTAATAACTGGTAATATATTAACGCCTGTGGTACGTTTGTGTCTGTGTGACCAATAGTTTTACAAATGAATTATCGGAATCCATCAGGTCTGTGTGACTAAATAATACACATTGTATTTGTGACTAATATAAATCATCGTCTGTGTGACGTTTAATGTCCCTGTGTGGGGTATAAGATTTTACAGACATTACAGACTTAAAAGTACATAAAAGTACATGTATGAGTCAAGCATGAAACACCGCATACAAACACACTGTCGCCCAAACAGCACCACAACGACAAACAGCAAATGTACATGTATATAAAAGACACAAAGAGACGCCAAAGCATAACACACAAACAATAGGGGGAAGATGGAACGGTCAGTGACAAATGTCACTGGGGGGGGGGGGGGTAACCGGTTTATTCCATCCCCACCCTAAAAAAGTGAAGTGATAATATAGAACTGACTGTTATACACATTAGCTGAATATATTAAGTAACTAGTGTGTGTTATTTAGCTATAAATGTCATGAGTCATTTGGTTAAGCGATATATTTATTAGGTGAGACGCATTACCAGTACTTATGGAAACATTGTATAGATATATCTTGATAAAATCATATTGTAGTATAGCCATTATTTAGTTTTTTTGTTAGTTACCCAGGCTGATAAAATTATGACATTATGGAAACGCACTTTAGATTGACTGTTTCATTTTCTTGACGAGATCTAAACGAGAACTACAAACATTTCATGAACTCCTAAAGAGTCATCATCCTGGCATCAGGTTTACGATAGAAGTAAATGATAAAACACTGTCGTATTTTGATTTCCTAATAATCAAGGACGGAACACAGATTAACATTTACATATATAACAAAGAAACAGATTCATAGCAATACTTTAACTTCCTGTCGTGTCATCCTAAGCATACAAAAACAAGTATATCGTACAATCTTGCACGCCGCATTTGTACTATAGTGGCAATAAATAATACTAATGAGAAATGATTAGTAGAACTAAAACAGTCCCTTAATGAACGTATATACCTGAAACAACTACCAGAAACTGGAATTAAAAATGCAAAACAGATTCCACGAAAATATCTTTCAAAAGTGAACTCCTCCAAGGAGGTTTAACTAGAGAAAAAGGAAAAAATAGTTGTTTATAGTTTGAAACCATTGTGATAAAAAGAGCATTTGCACCTTAGGATCGGATGCTTTATTAATCAGAATGGTTTCAAAAAGTGACTTTTACAGAGGCGTAGAAAGGCGTAATTATAGAGAAAAGGGTTAAACACAACTAAGGTTATAACGCCATATTAATAATGTATACTAAATAGCCAAGAAATAAATGCAAAGGAATCTACGATGACGTTATGTTAAATGACATTAACAAAAAGGCATAACGTCATAAATACAACGTCTATGAAGTTATGCCATAGCGACACCAGTAATCACTGACCACATATCGTATTTGATAATTTAATAAATCAGATTTACAGAAGGCGTGTTAAGTTATATTGTTTTAGTTTTACTTATACATGTCATATAATATGGCGTTGAATTTTGGTTTAGAATAATTGATAAAGTATTCTTCCTTTGCTAGGATGATCGACACTTTTTCCGGTTTCAGGAAACATTGTAAATTTAGACTCATGTTTACATTACATGACCTATTGGCATAAATCCTTAAGAGATTTGCCACTATTTATAGTTTGTGTGCAGTAATTAGTCAACGCGTTTCACATCTTGTGATGATCTTTTGTCAGGGAATTGATGCTTATGATGGCGTAAATCTGCTTACTGCACAATAAATATAAGTAGAGACAACTCTAAAAGTACTAAAATGAGTCATGCAGGAAACACCACATACAGAACAAACAGTCGCCCGAACAGCAACACAAGGAAACAGCAATTGTACATAACTATAAAAACATCAAGAGACGCACAAAGACAAAACAAACATACAATAGGGGGAAGATGGAAGTACCGCATTGGAACGGTCAGTGACAAAAGTCACTGGGGGGGGGGGGGTAAACCGGTTTATGGGCGCCCAACCTCACAGTTATTCCATCCCCACCCTAGAAAACAAACAGTGTAAATAAACAACCGCGATGGCAAATACTGTGGTAAATAGCATGTATAACGAAAACATTTAAGTAAACAAACTGTATCCACCTATCGCTAGTGTACTCAATGATTGAGCTGCAAACAGACTAACTGTAGAAAAGTAATAAAGGGTACGACAAAAACGAAATAGTATAGATATCTGACGTCCTCCTTCCGTTTCTGGATTTTTAATTTTTTAATTTAAGTTTTATACATGTACTTCCGATACTTCACTCCGTATTTATGATATTCTTTATATACATGTTAATGTATATGTAAATAATAATGTGTGTTAAGATCTATAATATATTTTATTATATATGCGCACTTAAATGGATCTGTGTTTATACTATCGGGTTATTCAACTGGAAATTGATAAGCAAATCGATAAGCAAATTTATGTGTTGGGGTTCATTTACCTGAATGTGATCGTGAATACATCGATATTTTCATATTTTTATAAAAAAATTCAAAAAGTGTCTAGTGGTGTCGTTATCATGTTCTAGGATAACGGTATTTTACGAAACGTGTGTGTATACTTGCCATTAGAATGATATAACATGTACATGTATTAGTAAAGGGCGTACTCATCATGTCATTTTGTATAATTCCTAGCAGTAACAGCTCAAACATCGTCATAAACGGCGGGAAATAGAATAGTTATAAGTACAACTGAGGTATAAGGCATTGAGCACTGTCGGAACTACATTGATATACAGTAAACCCCCCTCTAATGCGACAACGAAAATGAGGTATAATTCTGGGTCTTAGAGGCAGGTGGTTCGTGTAGCTTAATGCTGGGTGAAAATAATGCAAAATGCTCCTGCAGGAGCTTTCTGCATTACTTTCTTCCTGCATTAAACAGTCACTTTTTAAATACACTAATATCTACTCATGAAGTGGTCGCTTTAGATGGGTTTTACTGTAATCCCTATGTATCTCGAGTTGTCAAACGTTCTAGCCGACAGAAAATGCTTAATGTCTGCATTACTTCTAAACTAATAGTCAAATCAAAATCAAAATCTAAAGAGCGTGTCAGCCAGTATGGCACATTAAAAGACACCAGTTCACTTAGAATCATCATAAGTGTTTGCAAAGCTCAACATAGCTTGAATAATCTACAGAGGTTGCTTTTAAGTTGGACGTATTATTTTTTAGATGTAATCATATAACGACGATAATATGCATATTCACGATGTTAATGTTTTGGTTTAAACTATACACCTTCAACCTTTATCATTGAGGTTTGTCGATAGTCTTGTATTTGTTTATAATTATTGAATACTAACATTTTGTTTGCAAATCTTATTTAAACATTCGTGTTGTAGCTAAGCTTTTTGAACATAGACAGTTTAACAATGTATAAGGTTTTGAGTCTTTCATTAGAGAAGATGACTGCCTTGTTTAAGCAAGAGCTTCAAAGGGTGCAAGAAAATGCCTGCAGTCCAGCAGAGCATGCTATTATAGTATACTATCTTGACGTGCTCATGTGCAATGTAAATAGTACGTGTTCTGCACACACAGCAACTTTATAGTGTACCAGCTATTCAAATACTTGCCATAACAAGCTGAATACTACTGCCAAGTTTAGAATAGTAAGACATTACACAATCATTAACTAGAGTAATAGATAAAGGTGCTTATACTACTATCGTTTTTCCCCAACCAAACTCTAACTCTGGCTAAACTCAAACTCTTTAGAATCGTCTCGAAGAGAGTGGTCACAAAAGGTTGTAACTGTTGTGTCTTATATGGACCTCAGTGAATACTTAAATGTATCCTTATATAAATTCGTTTGTTAATATGTTGTTAAATACAGATATTTCTTGTTTGGAACAAACAAACCGTTAACCAATGTTTCCTGAGAATATGTTCTTGATTAGTTTAGCATAGAACAAAGCTTGCTGCATGTATTGGTTTAAACGTTTCGAAATGTTTTAATGGAATACGGACATGTATTGTTTCTGCTGTCTCTCTAATTTGCATAGAACAACACGTTTCCACTTCGTTATCCAGAATACACTGGAACAAATAACGCGAATTGAGAACTTTACTGGTATCTCGCGGTTTAGCTGGTTACGATTACAGTAACTTATGTCTCCGATTCGGCGGAGAGTCTGACAAGTTAAGCTGCATTGAATTAATTTAGGCTATCAGAAATGCAAATAAAACCGATAGGTTGGCCTGTGACTCCAAAATACGTCTTGTTTAAAATATGACCAAAATAATGTATCGCAACGATATACACAGTGTAACAAAAAAGCGTAATCAGTGCCTGAACTAGAATGTTGAAAGTTTATATGCAGAGTAAATTCTGAAGGGTGGTGATCCCCCGAAAGCAAAAATTGCAACACAAAAAGAGAAAATTACAGACTCGGTTTTATTGAGTCTGTTCATGAACAGTAATTGAAAGTGCAACACTGCTCACGCCCCCTAGCACCGGCTTAAGCGGTATTCAATTTTCAGAACAAGAAGTACTGAAATTCATGATCTCGAAGGATCAGAAGGTATAACAACACTGAGAATGAAGTACGGGGCGACGTTTTACGGCCGCCACACAAGCACTTAACACCTGCTGTTGTGAAGATTATAAATTCTGAAGGGTGGTGATAGTTGATTCTATGCAAATTGCATAACATTTTTTATGTCTGTGTTGTGAGTAATGTAGGGGGCCATATATGAGTGTTGTTTGTGAATGTCAAGAACACCTGTATTTAAATATTGCTAGGTAATTATGTACACGTACAATATTATTTCCCTTTTTGACTGCTGGTTACTGGTTGCTGATACTAACCTGGTCAAACAAGTAGTTGTCCCAACAAAGCTTGGAAGACGTGTGATGAGTCTGACACGCGAATCAAATGTTGGTGGACACGTCTCAACCAAGAAGACGGTTGACAAAATTGTTCACTGACATGGGGTAACCAGTTATGTGACAGTTGTGTGTCGCTCGCTCATGCGATGTTTGTCAGAAGACAATGCCAACAAGGAAGAGGCTTGAAGGTACGCATGGGGGAGATGCCAATTATGGATACACTATTCCATTGAGTGGCCATCGATCTCATTAGTCCGATGTCGTCTGTATCCGAAAACAGGAATAGATACTTACTCACTGTAGTGGATTATGCAACAAAGTGTCCTGAGGCTGTGCCTTTGCCAAAGATCGAGACAGAGCAGGTGGCTGAAGCTCTGCTCGATGTATTTACATCGGTTTGGTTCCCGCCTGAGATGCTTTCTGACAATATAGTCTGAAAGTTGGAGATCCTTCGAGAGTAAAAGTAGCAATACGAAGAGAGAAAGTTCAAGACTCGGATTTATTGAGTCTGTTCATGAGTATTAATTAAAAGTGAAACACTACTCACGCCCTCAACTGAAAATAAAGTACGGGACGACTTTGTACCGCCACCACACAAGCACTTTACACCTGATGTTGAAGTGATCCTTCGAAAGCAAACGTAGCAATGAGAAGAGAGAAAATCAGAAAAGTCAATTCACATCAGACTTGATGAGGTTTTTCGACTGATATTTCTGAAACAACTCTTTCCTACACTATACAGCCCAACGTATAATAGGTGGTGTGAACTGAGGAATGGAATTTGAAGAGCATGCTCAAGACCGCTTGAGCTCTTGAATGGTCGCACTGTTCGAGTGTCACATGCAGGTGTTAAAATAACTGTGGACTGCGAGAGAAACGCCAGAAGTCATGGCTATATACCAATATATGCTTGCCCTGAGATACAGTTTGAGGACACTTGCAAGATAGCTCGTGAACGTCTGAACAATGCTTAGTGCATATATAAGCACCATTACGACACGTCTGCCAGGAACAGGATGCTTGTGAAAGGAGACACAAAGTTCTACTGCCGTTGCCTTCCTCTGCAGAGGAAGTCATGGATGTAGTAAACAAGATAGACTAAACAGGGTTGGCATATACCACATCAACATTTCAATGAAATACGAATAGGAGCTCGAGGATGTTGTTTCGTGTATAGCGATCATAGAATCTGAATCTGAACACAGTGAATCGGATTGGGTAGTTGGTGATGAAAGCTTGATCGAGCTGGTGGACTTGGCCGGTTCTGAGATATACAAAATAGGATCATATCAGAAAGCTTGTAGCATTTTGAGCGCTGTGTAATATTTACTTACGCTGGCATTGAGATGAGTTTCAACATATTCCTAATCCAACAACTGGTCCATGAATAACACATTAAATCGAATGTACACCAAGACAAATGAATAATGTTTTCACGGCTACATAATAGAGGGTTAATACAAGCTTTAATATCGGACAGTAATATATGCAGTGGCGATGGCAACAACAGTTCCACGGAACGCTGTAGAAGCTGTTGCCCGGAATAAACGTGCAATCCTAACGAAACTGTGTGACCAGAATCTACTCTGTTTACAAAGGCGTTACAAGACATATCTGCAGTAAAAGGTTAACAATATAGGTCTCTGGTATCTATGTATATAGATTTAAAGTAATATTACGGGGATATTATATAACAGACATTTCAAGAGAATAATGACCCTTTTTAATAAATAAATATATATACAATTAGCGATGTTATGCTGATCATACAATACCCAGTAGGGTGTTTAATATATGCAGAGAAACAAACAACAACAACAATTCAAGACATTGGTACCCATCATCATGCAGAAATGAAGAGATACATGTGAAGGTAATACCAGTGCTGATATTGCAAGAAGGAGCTGTTGTACACTCAACGCCTTCACAGACTAGTTCTGTATTGCCAGCAGTCCCAATCTCAGATATTTCAGAATCAAGAGCAGGGTATACAACTGAAATTACTTTTATATTGTAGAATTGAGCTAACATTTCATATGTCTAAGTTATTTGATGTCACACAATATCTGCTATAAGAAAGTAATAAAATATCAGTAATCTGACTAAGCTATTAGATGCATGTTTTCATGTTAACTATTTACCTGTTCAGTATTCATATAATAAATAATAGCATCATGGATATTAGTTGATGTTTTATAATTTAAAATGTCACAGGTATACTTTGATTTGACAAAAATTGTAGACTCAGATCTGTATAATGCCATAAGCAAAAGGTATACTGATCAGATGCCTCCTACAGCAACCGTTTGATCTGGGTTAACCCTGTTTGCAAAAGCATGAACGGTGTTTATGTAATGGGAATTGTTACATGACAACATTTGATGAGTGCAAGTGGAAATAGCACTGCATGTGTTCAGCTTACACTGGACCAATTGGGGCAAAAACAACTAGAAAACTCTTTGTATATACTGCAGATGTCGGTTTGCTGCACGTTTGTTTACCAAACATTATTATCATTTTACATGCATCAAGATAAATACGATTGGATTACCATAGACATAAACGTCTTTCTTCAATTTTAATTGATGTGTATTTTTTGGAAAGGTAAATCCAACTAGATCTATGTGAGAAGCATGCAGAGCTTTGTGAAGTTGCCTATTTCTTACGTTTCATTATAATTGGGGGAACAGATATTTTACAATATTCTTCATTTCCAAACAGGATTGTTTTTCATTTCAAGCAGGTGACTGATTAAAATTATCTGCTAATTCAGTATATTCTTCTGTTATGACTGCTGTTTCATGAAATTTATTTTCAACCTGCCAGCAACTGCCACTCATATAATGTGTTTATAAATATGATCATTCAAGTGCCTATGAACAATTGCCTTTGTGTTGCATAAAGCACCCACTTTTATTTTAGGACAAGTTGTATATATTCTTAGTGGTTGGTGAAGGCATGATCTACCATGGAATATCGTTGGGAGAGGGGGGGGGGGGGGGTATCGAAATCACCTCATTTCACCCTTTTACTCTAGTATAGCATGACGTCACAAATTACAGCACTAAATGCCCAATATTCTCCATCGGGTGGTGTATGTGCGACATAGGGTTTATTGTTGTTTTTTGGCAACTTCAAATACATATTTTGCAATTGTTACAACTATAACGCTCTTTTGCACATTAGTTCTACCCTCAGAGTTAAACTGATTAGCCTATAGTCAGTAAGTCTTGAAACCCAGTATGGCTATAGTCAGTACAAATTTTATCATGCTTTCTGCATGTGTGACATGGCAACAGAATGGTGCTACGTCATCGTTCTTGTTCAGTGCGTCATTACCCAGTGTCAGGCTACGTGTAGTAACGTGTGTGTTAATACATTGCTAAGAAGGTAGAATAGTTGACGGTGTACTGAACGGAACATATATAGGCATAATAGTTAAAAGTTAATAAAATTATAATTAAGACTGTTTAAATGTCCTTTGTTACTGATGCTAGTTTGCGTTAAACATGTGCTATTTCATTGTGATGTTGTCTCTTATATAAAAATCTGACCAGGACATATCTTTTACATTTCCTGAAGTAGACATGCAATATTTCGCGTGTGAGTACATTGGGGATGATGGAGTGTCACGACTCCGTTCAAGTTACTGTGACATTGACCTCGCCTGTAGAAAATCACCTATACTTCTTGAGATTAGAATGCCAAAATTGATGTGCGAGTATATCTAGATATGGTAGAGTGCCGGATACCGTTTTCTGGTCCCATTGCCATTGACTTTTGACCTGAATGGTTAAAAACATTTCACACTTAGTTTAAAATGGCCTTTTTACATTATATCCGCATTCTTGCGTTAGTCGTTTCATGTTTAAGGTAACTTTAGAATTTGCGAACATTTTCGACCAATCATCAAGCCGGATTTTTAAAAATTGCTTGATTGAGATTTGGCAAGACATTCCTTCTTAGAGTTTTAGAATTCATTACTAAATGTTTACGATGCACTGCATGTGTGTGTGGTTTGTTTTAAGAGCCCAGTCTCGTGTTAGCTTTATATGGTAATTAGAAGAAGGTCAAGAAGAAGAACAAGACTAAGAATAGGATAAACGAATCATAATAGTAAACACACTTAGTCTATGTTCCGGGTCCCCCATGTCGTATTGGGGACATACTAATGCAATATTTGGGTCAGTTTCGGTCATATCATGCTAATCAGCTTTCAGGCATGTCAATATTGTAAACCAAGTTTAGTAGCCTGTGATCCTTCACCTCTGCAGATAGTGAGACCCTTATTTGTTGTTACACCAGGAAGAAAGAGGTTAATAGGGATATTCAGTATGAATGCCCATGTATTCATTTTACATTGTCATTTGGCATTTAGATTTATTCAGGTTATTATGCAATGTTTGCTTTAGCATGCCATGGGATTTCAAACTTTACCGCCAGATATAGTGAGAACAATTTTGCAAAGATCTGATATCTCGCCACAAAAGAGAAACAAAAACGTTTTCACAATAATTTTCATGTGATTCGAAATTAGACAATGGCTTGGAGGTAGAATCCTATGGCAACATTATGTTTGTATTTTTTCAATATTAGATTAATAAAATAAAAACAAATGTGATGTAGCGATGACTTGTTACTCTGTGCACTAAGAAAATGATACAGTTACCACAGAATACATAATACATGTTTATTTTATGAGTGTGTAACCATTTCCCTACAGGAGTCGTCTGATACGGGTCTTATCTGTTTGCAAATGCGTGAAAAGGTATTTACATAAAACAAAGGGTTAAACACAAAGATCTTTGTCCCTGTTTAATATTCATGTAAGGAATATTGACATCATTAATATTATTTATATTGATTTTAATAATGGCGTATGTACACATGACATGTTTAATCAGATCAGTAATATACCATAAGAGAAAAGAGTAGACCCTGATCAGACGGCTACTGTGTATCATAGTGAAATGCAGAGGGTGCCAGATGTTTCGGTCCAAAATGTCTTAATAAAAAGCATTGTTATTCAGGAATGAAAGCATTGTTCTTCTTCTTATTATCATTATTGTGGAATCAGTTTATTAACTGTTAAAGTTAGCGACACACGTTAATGGTATCACCTGTTTGCACTCGCTGACGACACCCGCTTTGAAAATCGTTACGTTTCAAATGTGTAATTAGATGTTCTCGCCATTCTTTAAAGGTAGTTGTACTAAGTCACTACTTCAATACTACAATCAAATAATAATCATTTTATCTATACACAGCTTACGCCCGGAAAGGACTGAGCATGTCAGTGTTCCAAACCTGCTACAAAACAATATAATACTACTATCATAAAGCATGAATGGAAGGTGTGAAATACCCGTGGTAATGAAATTACCTTTTTACTGAACATTCGAGTCTGTTTACTGTATAGAAGCAATTTATCGAACTGGTCATTTACCGCAATGTGTGTAAACAATATAGACCTTTCAATCATTCAGCAACAAAGAACGGTCGCACTACTGATTAAACATGGTCGAACTGGTGCGAAGACGAATTAGATCATTTGAATGCGAATATAGAATAACTTGATGTATATATCCATGACTACGTATATATGCATCAGTTTCAATTCATGCATAGATGAATAAAACCTGCATCTGTTATCTAACGAACGCGACGGAAGAGTCGTTTAGTGTGTGATGTTAACTTCCCGTTGGAGCACTTCTTGTGAAAACACGGAGCATATATGCAGAGTTATATGTGGAGTAAAATAATAAACATGCTAATGTGCATGGTCATTTCATATTAATGACCGTAATATGATACAAGACAACCAATTTTGTCTCAGATAAACTTCATAATACAGTTAAAACTTACAGTTTGAAGAGCCGCTCGATGAATCCTCCATATTACGCAGTCATGATAGGGTCCACGGTCACGTGATTCACCGACGTCATACACGCTCTAAATTTAGAATTTTCTGTTTGTTTCTCGATATTTTACTGTGTAATGTTTTAGCAAACAAACGTGAAATGCTGTTGTTTTCTATATAAAACATCATACGTAACCATAATTCAGCTAAATAGGCTGAGAAGAAAATAACAAACAATAGAATCGGACTTTAAATACACAATATATATAGTATCAATGCGATTTATATATGTACACTAACAAACGATAATGACTTTATGATATTTCTGCACTATAGACATAACATGCTTATATTTAGACACACTAACGTAACATTTAGTTTATAGATTGATACTTACCGAAGAGGACTGACGTTAAAGTCAAATTTAGTTGCCTGCATAATTCTGTTTTAACACAATATTTAAAATAAAATATCAATGACTGCAGTACATGCAATATAAATATAATAAAGTTATAGTTCTGTATCTGCCATAAAATGCGTTCGTGGTCGTAGATTCACATTAAAATAATTTTCTGTATGCCTCTCCGAAAATATTGGTTACTCGTTAGACTTCATACAATTGGATTACCCGGAAATAAAATAGAACTGTATAAGCTATCAAACCAGTATCCAATACTACTTTGCTATCAAATATACTTTCTGATCGTACGGTGGTCTTTCCTCACGTCAACCATTAATCTGCTGGAAATTAAAACTACCCATTACCTCATAGGCTATTTTAGATCCGACCACTTTGAATAAATCTACCGAAAAGGAGCATTATCTAGAGAATATGACAATTTTAGAATTCTGTAGTTTGAAACCATCGTGATAAATAGAGTATTTACTCCTATAGGAGCAAATGCTCTATTTATCACATTGGTTTTAACAGGTGACTTTTGCAGAGGCATCAACATGCGTCAATATGAGGATATTGAGGTATTGACTGTTAATCAAACAAAACATTGTATCACATTATAAGCCATCTGATCTAGATCTACCCTGTTTGCAAATGCAATATATTCGGTTCCGGTGTTTAAGGGTTAATCCTGACAGATGTAGGATGTCTAGGTCACGTGATGGACACAGTTTGTTATGTTTTGTCGTCCGCTTGGATTTCGATATAAATTCGTTTAAACACAACATAATGTGATACTTTCATTGAGGGTGTTTTGGTGAATGTTTGGACGTCTTCTGATAGTACTTTTTGTACTCGAATCACCGTTTTGTGACTTTGTGACACTTTATTTTGTGTTATGCTATCTAATGCTGTCTGTTGTGGGAGGGGTAACAAGGACAGTGTGAAAAACATTCACCACAAAAATAAATCGTCACGTTCTAGTGACTAGAATTGGCAATACGTGGCACTTTAATTATGGACATATGTACGCTTGTTTCGTGATGTGGCGATGAACTTGATTTAGTACCTGAAATGATATTAATTGTCAATTTGACCGCTGGAGGGTGCTGACCCATTGATAATGGCTAGTTCACAAACACGAAGAAAGTCCTTATTCACAAGTGTGGATAGGGGCGAAGGCACCAACATAATGGACCAAACTGAGTGCCAGTTACCTGACTTTTTCGATGAAAGTGTCACATATAGCCAGATCCCAAAGTGTCAGTTGCATAAGGATGACGATGATTACAATGTTGTACATATCGTCTCTACTTGACCTTGCAAATAACATAATGCAAGACATGTTCAACAACCAATTACTTACAGATACAAAATCAGACACTTTAAGTCTTGAATACATGCGACTCATTATGTATTAGGCCGTTAGAAATATCGAATGGTATCCATCTGACCATAAAGTAGAACTCAAGATGAGAAAACAAATCATTGTTAGCCCGTGATAGGGTGGTTGTGTGCTATACTGATGCACAGTTACCGCTTTTAGATCGTGTGCCTGCTGAGCGATGCTCCTATGGACAGCCTATTCCCGTAAGGAATATTGGTATAATGCAGGTAAGTTAACCGTTGAAAGACAGTCGTCGCCATTGTTATAGCCAACACAATGTAAAAAAGCTCTAGTGTGAATAGCCATAACTCTGTGTCCAAGACCAGACACTGACAGGTAGGCGGTGTGGTAAAGGGGGCGTGGTGTTGACGTGGAAAAGAAATTACGAGTATTGCACCGCTATCGCTTGAAGGTGATCGGTTAGTAGGAGTGTAAATACAATTACATAATAATAGTTTTATGTTTTTCATATAGGTGTATTTTCCTAGTAGTAATAATGACATTGTTTGTTACAAACAGTATATTGATAAGATAAATGATATTATATATACACTGTGTGATAGAGGCAAAGTTGTAATTCTAGGTGATTTCAATACTCACCTTCAAGGGTCTAATTTTGTTAAACATAATGCTAGTAGAAGCGCATTATTAACTATCTTGTTGACACGACATAACTTGGTAGCAGTGAATACCCTACCGCTATTTAAAGGCGCTTGCTCGACTTGTGTGTCCTATAATGGACGTATTGAATCTCTTATCGACTATATAGTATGTCCATTAGAGATGTTAGATTTATCTCGAGTCATGTGAGATACTAGATGCTGCTGCTCTGAATGTATCCAATCATAGGCCAAGTCAATGTACATTCACCGTACCTCCAAGGTTTGATTCAGTTAATAACATTCTTAGTTCTAAGCCGATAAAATGGAAATGTGTAGCAGAAAGTGAAATTAGCAATAACCAGGATGTTTTGTCTGAGGAGCTTTCAAATATAGATAATCACGCGGTTTCAAATAGTGAACACCACAGGGAATTGGTTGATAAGATTTACTCTCAGTTTTGCTGTGTAGTCAAATCTGCTGTGGACGCTTCATTTAGAAAACGCGAATTTTAGATCATTTCTTAAACCTTATTTGGATGAAAATATGAAATGTTTGCATTATTAGATGTGTATTGCTCGTACTGCATGGATTCATTGCTTGTAATGCATGGATTTAACAGGGTAAACCTAGAATTAAGGAGCATAAAAGTACAAAAATGAGTCATGCAGGAAACACCACATACAGAACAAACAGTCGCCCGAACAGCAACACAAGGAAACAGCAAATGTACATAACTATAAAAACAACAAGAGACGCACAAAGACAAAACAAACATACAATAGGAGGAAGATGGAAATACCGCCTTGGAACGGTCAGTGACAAAAGTCACTGGGGGGTTAAACCGGTTTATGGGCGCCCAACCTCACACTTATTTCATCCCCACCCTAAAAGACAAACACGTGTAAATAAATGTATTCCCTCTCCGACTAAACTACAACAACCGCGACGGCAAATACAGTGGTACTATAAGAAAGATATCACCGGACATGTTCCAAAAATGGTCTGAAACAACTGAATGAAGAGCTTGATTCTGCTGCAGATATTGATTTTTTTATTATTGAAAGAAACGTTACCAGCGCAAACAAAAGGCGCACAGAATTAAGAATCCAGAGATAAACTTCAAATAGGTTACATATTGGGACTCAAAAAATATTGTTTATCATCGGGGGCAATATTTCAGGGAACTATACTCAGATACTGATATACGTTTTACGGCTCTAATTTCCGTAATCAGATTGATGTTGTTGTTCATGATATGAAACAATAGAGGACAGAGATGTCATAATTTTCCTATATCTGTAAGCGATATTGTCTCTGAACTTAAGTTTTTGAAAAAAAGGAAAATCCCGTGGTACTGATTCAATTTATAACGAACATATTTAGCACGGCGGTGAATGCTTACTTAGCTCACTGAAAGACCTGTATAACGTGATGTTAAATTGTCTTATATCCCTGTTAGCATGGGAGATGGGGCTATAATTACCTTATACACCGAACCGCAAAAGAAACACAGTAGTTTGAGAAACACATATAATTCTAAATTAAACAGTTCAAATGATAAATAACGGTTGTATTTCAGTTTATAGGTACCTTATCTACATACCGTGTAATTTTCATTAAAATATATCAACATTCAACCCGCGCATGCGCACCTATCAATTTTATTATGTTAAATTTCATTACCCACGAGTTCAATTTTCACACATTATCAATAGCCATTGGAGGATACACGAGGTATTGACAATGTGTGAAAATTGAACATGTGGGTAATGAACTTTGACATAATGAAATCGATAGTATTTGTTGATACATTTTAATGAAATGTATACAGTATGAAGGCAAGATACATATAAAATGAAATAAAACCGTTATTTATCATTTGAACTGTTTAGTTTCGAATTATATGCAGCTGTTCCCCAGCTGTTGTGTTTCTTTTGCGGTTCGGTGTATAAGGGAAGTGGGAAAAGAAAAGATGATCCGTCTAGTTACAGAGCTATTACTTTGTGCTAATCAATTTTAAAACTCTACGAAAGAGTACTAATGGACTATTTTACAAACTGCATTACATGGGTTTAAAAGTACTTTCATGGAGCACAATAGTTCTCTTATTATGTCTCCCCCATATTTATATGGGGGAGACATATTGTTTTCGTCAGAGTTGTCTGTCTGTCTCTGTCCGTCTGTCCGTCACACTTTCTTGTCCGGACTTAATATGCCTGATGCCAGTTGATTGAAACTTCATATATAGAACGAGCATAATGAGTGGAAGTGTCATGCACAATGTCCATAACTCTGGCTTCACTAATATAAGAGTTATTGTCCCTTGTAAACCTTTTTCACAGGTTTTTTGTCCGGACGATAACTCCTAGATGACTCATGCCATTGGATTGAAACTTCATATATGGAAAGATCAAGATAAGAGAAAGTGTCATGCGCAAGGTTCATAACTCTGGCTTCACTAATACTTTTGGAATGTTTGCCCTTTATTACATTTTTGTCTGATCAATAACTCCTGTTCTACTGATGTATGGGTGCAAGGGATAAGGGGGTGGGGGAGACATCCGTTTTTGTGACACAAACCTCTAGTATGTATAGTTAGAAAGCTGAGTATTGTACAATACTTTAAATTCTGAAAGGGGGTGATCCCCGAGAGCAAAAATTACAACACAAAAAGAGAAAATTGCAGACTCGGTTTTATTGAGTCTGTTCATGAACAGTAATTGAAAGTGCAACACTGCTCACGCCCCCTAGCACCGGCTTAAGCGGTATTCAATTTTCAGAACAAGAAGTACTGAAATTCATGATCTCGAAGGATCAGAAGGTATAACAACACTGAGTTATTCTGTATAAAATCCGGTACTAGCTAAGGTGGAGTAACCTCACCATTCCTGTACTTATGTTTTATAAACGATCTTCTTGAACTTGAAGAAATATTTATGTTGTTTACTGTCAACCACATTCCTGTCCCGGCTGATGCATCAGCAGATGACGTGGTTCTGATAGCACTGACTAAAGCTGGATCAATGTTATGAGTATGCTTGCAAATAGAGATATCAATACAACACACTTTAACCAGCTGTTGTTGTCTGTAATGAATTACAATTGTTTTTAAGAGTTCAAGAAGAAAATGGTACTTGGGTAATGATATTGTAAATGAATCTAAGAATTATACACATTTAGGAATTCCATTTAACAAGTACCCCAGTTTGTTAGAAAACAGTAAAGAATCAAATGCCAAAATCAAGGGAACCTTTAGATCCATAATTATGGTATTTGCTTTGATGAAGAGATTCATCCATTTACATGTTGAACAATCTATAGATCTATTGGCTTACTAAAAGGTTTATATGGGTGTAAACTATGGCATAATCTTATTGTTTCTGATTTTTATTTCTTGAAAGAAGCCATTGATTTTGTATGAAGTATGTGCAGGGTATCAGTAAGAGAACATGTACTGACACCGCATTGAGTTTGTTAAGAGTTTTACTCAATTCTGTCCCAAATTGACAAAATGAAACTTACACTGTTTGGACAACTCAGTAGACCACCAGTCAAGTCAGGTGTCAAGGGTATATTCTTTGCTCGTATGTATGTGAGTTGCCTGTGTAATCATATACAACCAGGATACTTTATAGTTCGATTTCGAGCGCTGAGCCGTGACTGCATTTTTCTATTTATAGAAGTTGCAACCATTCTAATTTATGGGTAAGTCAATATTATCCATATTATCCATTTAATTTCGACACAGATGACACACTATCCTTATTATACCGTGAAAGGTAGGTAACTCCGGAACAAACACATGGTTGTGACGTGTTTTACCTCTACGGATGGACTCTTTGTACACCTTTGCCGATGTAGGAGAATGTACCTCTAAGCATACGTGGAAAAACGCTGTGTGTAAAAGCATTAGCCATTTTGAAGAGAAATCTTGGTATGATCGAACATTTGCAGATGAATACATTCATTTTGTCTGGATCCATCCGACTCTTACTGATAGTAATATGTGGCAGCTATGTAGACAACAGCCGCGTATGTCTCGTTATTGCAGAAGTGTTATAAACACACATGATATCTAGAATGTGTTAATACAGGCGTGCCTCACTTTTTTCAAAATGTGGTCTCATGTTTCACTATGATGTACACTATGATTACTTTGATCAAGATCGACGAAATCATATTGCCGATATCGAGGTTTTGGTAGTTCTGTTACTGCTAGATTAAGTGTACTAGGCGACTATGCCAAATTAGGTGCTCTGCCTGGCTCACGAGGCATATATTTGTCAACAGAATTAGGCATTCATGCACAAGACCTTTACAAAGCAAACGTTATGTTTAATGGAAACCTGTGTTCCAGGTTTGCTGGCTTATAAGTATCAGTTATTGTGTTAAGTACACTATAAAATCACTAAACCCCTATCAATGAGTAGACATGTCCTGTTCAAACAGTACACGTACACATGCCATATACAAGCGCTGTAGATCTTGGTCAGATAACTCCTAAAATAGCCCTCTGATCAGGGCCTGTACTGTTTGTCACTTTGCAATAGATTGTTAAAATCAACCCTAAATAGTACACATCGACTAGACGTTGTTGGAATCTGGAATTGTCCATTATAACATTCAGGATGCATGAGGTAATGTATTTTCTGAAAGTTCTTCCAACCAAAGTACTTTGTAAATTGTAAATATATATTAAGCTCTTGTCGACTAGTTTAAAGTAATTGTATGCTCGTGCATCGCTTATTCGACACATGTCATGTATGACTGTTGACTATTGTAAATCAATCTAATACTTTGATGCTCCTAAATGAACTATACTAGTTAATTTTGTCAATCGATGTTTAATACATTTATGTTCTAAGGTAACTTGTTCTTAGCAAAATAATACCCTGATTCTGTCTACAAAGAAAGGTAAATTATATAACTCTGTTCACATTTGTGCTGTTATTATCATCATTATTATCATTATTGATGAAGTGTTGCTGTTCGGGCGACTGTTTTTTCTGTATGTGATGTTTCCTGCATGACTCATGTTTGTACTTGTATTGATATGCAATCTGTATATTGAGTTCTTATTGCACTACTAGAAAATAATTTCTTACTTGACTTAGTTGGATCAGTGAGAAAGGTGACAGTAGTCACCGAAACTGTCAAGTAAGAAATTATTTTCTAGTAGTGCAATAAGAACTCAATATACATATGGACTTACCTACTAAATGAACTCATTCATTGATATGCAATCATTTGTCATTGTGAGTTTACATGTACCTCAGTTACTTTCTATACTTTCATGTATCTGTGTGTAGTATGTGTAATGCTTATATGTAGTACTTAATTAGCTATATCAACTCCACTAAACAGCTTCGGTATTGTTGAGACAAACATACATATTCTATTTTGAAAATAAGGTACGTAAGATCCAGTATATATAATAAGTACAATAATTAGGAGCGCAATTTTAAACTACCTGTTATTTATACCGATGTGCATCGCTCGTTGATGTGACTGAACGTCACTTAGGTTTGCACCTGATTGTATTATAACATCAATAAACAAGTACCAGTAGATAATGGAATTGTTAAGCGTTCTGCACTGGCTGGAGGGTGTGTTATCCTACACAACTGTCGCCGTACATCGGGTCAACACCGGGTAAGTCAGTGCAATATTATATTTACGCCGTGAAATTAAATACTAGTAGTACAGTATCGTCTAATATTCAACTAATGCATCCAAAATTGTGTTAATTAACCTTGAAAATGTAACATACACATCCATAGTTACATTTGACAATAGTTTGCATCCGCTTCTCATCAGGAT
The DNA here is from genome assembly GCA_963576725.1 of Azorinus chamasolen. Lineage (NCBI taxonomy): Eukaryota > Metazoa > Mollusca > Bivalvia > Cardiida > Solecurtidae > Azorinus > Azorinus chamasolen. The sequence continues at coordinate 79,231,352 of OY755239.1, forward strand.
CTCATCAGGATCTCAATGGTTTGACAATCTAATAATATTCTCAAAACATGGAAGATTATCCGCTTTAAAATCGACATGGATGAAAAGAGATTTCTATCGACATAAATTGGCTCAAAAGTTTACCTTCCATTGAATCAGTGCGATGAAACAGTTGTGTACCAGTTTTGCATGGATGATTACCCTTTATGTGTTAAGTCGTCAAGAAATGTGTTGTGTAAGAGCGTTTAATCATAGAGGACCGTATTTAAAACAGAAGATATTTTTACTGGTGGTAGTAAAACGCTTCTGAGTATTAATACGTTTTAATCGTATAATACTTCCGCTAAGGGCAACGAGGAATTGAAACTCGTTTAAGAGCGTTTATCTTTTTGCTGCCAGAGGCGAATTGATGATATTTTTTGCAAACAATTTAGATCTGAGTGTTCCGTTAACTAACTGACACAATATAATAGTTTTGAATAGAAATTAAAGAATGTCTGCCGCAGACGATATTCTTAGATGAAACTATTTATTGGCGAAAGGATTACCTAGTCTTACGAACTGTTTGAAACTTTATTACATGAAGTTCATGTACCATGCTTAGTCATACACTGTGTACATACATGCTTTACGTGTTCTGTACCATTCCGGGATGGACAATCACACGAATTTCCGTTTTAATGGGGATAAGTATTTACCATTTCAGTACAGGAAACGAGTCACTAGTTTCCTTTGCAAACAATGTATACCCAGATGAGATCGCTTCCAGAGGATCTCTTTCATCTGGATCTGCACTGTTTGTCATGCTACAATTTGCGTTAAAAATCCCTGAAATTTCACGGCAAGCTTGACCTGTTTGGATATTGGAATATTCCTTTTCAAAATTAAGCGTTGATATGGTTTGGGTGGAGAGATATTCTGTTTACAATTAGCATGCATCAATATATTAATATGAAATATGGCAAATGATTACATGTGCCATTCTACATGAATTATTACAGAACAGTAAAAGCCCGGTTGTTCGGACAATAAACAAGCATCATTATCGGTCGTTAAGACAGGTAGCAGCTTAATGCAGGGTGAAAGGCATACGGAAAACTCCTCTAAGAGCATGCACAATACACATGTAATCATTCTGATTGACCAACCGCCTCACTTTCTTGAATTCTTTAAATATAGATTACGTATATGAGTACAAAACAAAATTGTGATACACAACCAAATTAATCAATGTTACGCGAAACAGAGGAGTAATTATGTATGTATAAAACGTTTACTGAACCTTTAACCCAACTCGCTTATCTAACAATATTTACAGTAGGGTTTCTCGACAGACACGTTAAAATGACCGCTGATTGACATTTGTCAGAGTAGACAGAGTAGATAGGTTAGTGATTGCTGCCAGTTGAAATAGTGTAGTTATCTAGTATCTTGATCACCATTTTGTAAAGAACGATCCTTTATACGCGACGGTGACCAGATACATGGAATGCATATCGAGGGTTTGGTGCAAAACTATTGTAACTCCTTCACAAAGTGAAGGAGTTACAATAGTTTTGCACCAAGCCCTAGATATTTTATACTGGGATCGGGTACAAAAGTATGTTAGTGTGATTTGGATTAATCGATAATGACAATAAACGCTGTACTGATGTTTATTTCAATATAAAAGATCTAAATAAACAATAGACACGTGATGTACGATACGTGGAAACATATGTGACAGCTAAATGCAGGTCGAAAGTAATGTTGAAGTCTTCTACAGGGGCTTGCAGTATTATTTAAGACCTGTAATGAGGTGTGAAATTGTCCATATTAGAAATCGGATAACTCGAAGTTTTGCTATCTGGAAGTAATTTGTACGGTTCCTTGAAGTTCTAGATTTTGAAGATTAACTGTATATCTGAAATAAAAAAGGATTAGTATTTTTTTAAAACTTAGAGAAAGGAAAGCATTGCTCAAAACAATAGGTTTGCAGCAAATCTATAAATGGAAAAGTAGTAAAGTCAAGCAGGCAAAGCCACATGCAAGACGCAACCACCACCAAAACACCGATAGACAGCATGACACACACACAACCACACACCCAAACGCACACGCACACACACACACGAAATGAACACTGAAAACACCAAAAGACACACGAGAAATAGGGACAAACGTTCCACAACATGAACAAACCACAAGCACAAAGACGCAAGGCAAACAAAAGGAAGGGTGACAAACAGAGTACCGCCTTGGCACGGTCAGCAGCAAAAACACCACTGGGGGTTTAAACCGGTTTACGGACGTCCTAACCTCACACTTCTCTCAAAGTCACCCTAGCTTTACAAATATTGTAAATAAAGGTATCCCCGCTGGACTTACCCACAACATAGACGACGGTGAACACAGGACAACATGTAAAACATAGCATAATAACTGTGACAATCCGTCAAATATGTACTCAATGACTTTGTTGAAGTCAGAGCACCTGCAGGTAAGCCGTTAAGGGCACGACAGGGAAGTTCATTCTATTTACGCCCCGTGAAAAAAATACGTTTTGGAGTTTATAAATGGTGGGTACTTAACCGTGGCTGAGAGCATATTAAACGCATGTTATGTGGGAGAGCCTGTTGTACTCAAGGGAGGTGTTTCTGTTACCATTCCGTAATACAGTTAAAGTCCTCTTATTGTGTTACGTCTCCTGTTATTATTCACCTTAAGTATCCATAACGATGCTAATGGTTGATTTATTATCTTTGTTCGGATCAAGCGAATGTATCACAGCTGGTTAAAACAGACAACAAACATTCACACGTCGCTTCAGAAACCGTTTTATTGAAACAGTTATTTAATGTTGATTCCATTTGCCCTATACATGTATTAACTATTGCACGAATAAAGTGTTTGTTTTCGTTATTGTTTTCGGCGCTTCGATTGCGGCCTGTTACATAATTTAAGTTGACTATAATTCAAATCCATCACAGAATATGCCTGGAACTTCATGTTCAAAATAGGTATACAAATTTATGTCTGTTTTCTTTTATGTACATCCAGTACCTACATTCGAAATTATCTATCTTTGTACACATGCTAATTAGATTAAAATGAGATCTTAAATAACTGCATCTCATGCAGATCAAATACATTTGACTTTCGCAGTGCACATATTAAGGGAAATTGTTCTTTGAGATTACAAGCAACGTTCTGCCGGCATTGGAAACCTGAAGCAGTTTCAAAGAGTAAGACGTAAGAGAATCCCTTTTGATAAGATCAAGGTCTGTCATTCAAATTCATCTGGAAAGGTATACCTTATTATACTAAATAAACTGTGCCACGTTCAGAGTTCAGAAACTACCGGAATAGGAATGATAAATTTGTGTGTATTATAATTGCACATACATGTCACGAGAGTAAATTAGTAATTGAGTAGTAAAGGGAACCTTTGTAAAAAGACTATTCGCTGTGGAGACTATTTCTACAAAATGCAATGAATTCACTGGTTTGGAAGAGTTAGACATTCAGAACAATAATATACAAAAATGCTACCTGTTATTTCATAGAATAAGATGTTAATCGTTTTCATTATTGCCATGTTATGAAATGTATTCCTGTCCAGGGCGCCCATGTGTTATTAACATATCAAAACGGAATGAGAAACGAATCTAAAAGGATATTTAAGTAACATTCCTGCAAACTCATATATAAATCAATTCCGTCATTTAATCATCAAACGACCAAGCTGTTTTCCCAGGCAGGGTCATTTGTGACCCCAATACGTTTTACATAGGCATGGCTTCAGGTTAAAAATGTTTTTATGTTGATGATTTCCTATATTTAAAAATATATATACTGAAATAATTTTAAGTAATCATGGATGATATAATTGTAAGCAATACTTAACGCCAAACAGTTAATCAATTTATGGGAAGACATGACTGTACTTATTCAACTTCCCTGAAATTTTCCTTTCATTCCATCTATACTGGATACAAATTCACCAAGACTATAACAGGCAAGTTGTTAATTTACATAAAAGGTGATTTAACTCATTCACCTCGTGTGATAATGCTTAAATCATCAAAAACAATTTATAAAAGAAATATCAGTGAAAGTTGTCTTGGCCATTTTAATCTACATAGCAATCTTTTTGCAGGTGGGTAAAATCAGGTGTTGCAACAACAATGTACACAAATCTGAAATAATTGAATGTTGCAACAGTATATTGTCATTATTTACAAATAGGCATATATCTGTTTGTTTATCTACATTGCGTTTTATGCATTTGACATATTATACGATCACTGCAGATATGTATATGTCTATGTAAAATCATCAATGTTTTTATATTTGACTTAAGCTTCAGTCTTTTCAATGGCCATTTTGAGCATTGAATTCTTGGTAATTTACCGTTGCTAGGATCTTGTATACACTGTTCACTGCCCGTCAATTTTTTTTCTTAATGCAAGTGCTTTATTCTCCCCGTCATAGGTATGTGAAGGTCGGGGGAAGACCATCCCTTATCATACCTTACAATAATTTGGTAGGTTAGTAGCATTTTGTCATTTTTATGGTAAGTATATCAATTATATAAATTAACAAACAGAACAATTCAATGAAATAAATTTTAACAATGCCGTTTGAGAAAAAAGTATTATCGAATTATTGTTTATACAACTACAGTTTAAAAAGGGGAATTTATTTGTATTTTGTGGCACAAATCTGTATTGAAGGGGAAAAACACAAAATAAATATATGTACATATATTAATAATCCCCTTTTAAAGTATTTAGATATATAAAATACTAAAATAAAGGAAACACGTGCTTGATAGGGTTTTCTCCTATTAATTTATTGTAAACTGGATTTGGTCATTTGGTATGTTTTTAGATTGTTCATTTTATAAACAAGGATTGCATATTGTTGTTTTATGTACTCAATGTTATAATTTATAATGCCTATATATTTTATATCCTTACGAGGTTAATTATTGTGCTTCCATAAAGGTTTTCCTTTCTAAAATGGGTTGAAAGTGGGATTTAATGTGATCATAGAATAATTTGACCTATAACTACTTTCGATGTTACATTTCTCAACTGAACTTGGTAAACTTTCAGAAATTAAAATAAATCTATGTGTGCTTGTCTTAAAGGGTGTTATTTCTCCATGTAAATATCTTGAGTTGAGGGTATTTTTCTCTGGAAGGGTCAATTAAATTGTGTATTTCTTTGAATTATAAAATTTATAATCGATTATTATTATTTCTGTTTTGCTTAGGCTCTAGAACTAAGTAAAAATCACCTCAAAGTATGAGCCCTTTATTATTTTATTTGTCAACCTGATTCATAAACTTCTAAAAACATGTTGGAATATCATAATTTGGTCCATAAAGATTCACTAGTGTAAATCTGTTATTATCCACAGATATGTCAGGAACACCATAGTTTTTATGTAGGTCTATTTTATATTGTATTTTAAAATCAGTTCTTTTTTGAAAACGTACTGCTACACTTCTGGATTTAGAGTTACCAGAGCTACATCAAAGACTATTTGACAGTCACTACAATATACTAAAAAAAGTAGACTTCAAAATTAAAACAGGTTAAAGAAATTTCATGTATACTGTTTAGGTAACCCTTTCCCTGTAGAATAATTATAAGAAGTAATGACATCATGGCTATTTATTTTGTCCCAGCTATTTTTATTGAACGGTTTCCATGGTAACCTTAGGTAATTTTCGAAACTACATTGGTTACGAAAATGCATCAGAGACATATAGCTTTAATATGATATGTAATTATATTAATATTCATAATGCACTCTTATGGATAATATTGAAGAAGTGATAAAAATGGGAGCGTAGAAAAAAGGAGTTTGTTGATTAAGAAAATGCATCAAACTTTTGCTTTTAGAGGCAGTATACTACCTGAACCAAATATGTTTTGTTTTCTTTGCATGATCACACGAAAACATTTAAACCTAAATTCAGTAACTCGTGTGTATTAATAGGCCTCTTAGACTAAACAACAAGCTCCTTTTTTCTAAAAAAAACTTTTTTTACTTCCTCATTTATATTTATAAGAATACATTTAAGATTATTAATAAAATTACATAATTATTATATTCAAATTATATGACTCTGCTTTACTTTGGTTCTTGTTTTGTCCTTCTATTGCCACTAAAAGCAAAGTTATGACGCATTTTCTTAATCAGGGTAGTTTAGAAAATAACCTAGGGTTACCATAGAAACCGTGAAATAAACATAGCTGGAACAACCATATTTTGGAGGAATGCTCAAAATGTGTTTCGAGGACCCCAAAGAACAATTTAAACCTGAATTCAATAACTCCTGTGTTTTAGTAGGTCTCTCATACTAAACAACAATACAAATTATGAATATTAATAAAATTACATATCATATTCAAGCTATATGTCTCTGCTTTATTTTGGTTCTTGTCTTGTCATTCTATTGCCTCTAAAAGCAAAGTTATGACGCATTTTCTTAACCAAGGTAGTTTCGAAAATATCCTCGGGTTACCATAGAAACCATTAAATAAGACATGGCTGAAACAAAATTTATTTGGGGGGGGGGGGGGGGGGTTGAGGACCCCAACCAACAATTAGTACCCATGAAAGAAAGTCTAGGGGATGCTACGGTAACCGTGACTAGGACTTAGCCTACAAGGATCGATGTGTTTCATGTGAATTAAGCGTGCATGTGTCTGTGTTATATGATTTATTTCATTGTGTTCACATGACATTGAGAGGGATTTTATGCTAGTTTCAAACCTAATACACACGCTGATATTGCTAATGTTTTAATAAAACTTATTTGGACGATATCTTGAATCTGGATAATTTTTATTTTTCAATTTACCAACAATAACTAACTTTAAACAAAGCGAATCGTTCTGACATTATGGCTTTCTTTTTCGATTTACATCTTTCCATCACGAATGATCGAGTTGGGGTTTAAATTTCTCAACTTATTGGGTTTACCAGAGTCTAGTCGTTGCTAGAAGATTGTAATAGTCGTAATGTAGTTATAACTGATAAACTTCTTAAGTAAAGTTACAGATATAATAAATTTCGGAAAACATTTTCAAAAAATTATTATCGAAATTTACCTCTCACTAGTAAATGTAATTTCAATCTACGGACATTATTGCAACAGTCATATCCAGTTCTATGAGTTAAACTTAAAGTTTGTTTTATAAAGAAAGGTTACGACCACATTATATTGCAACGCACTGCATGTTTGGTTATAAACCACTTTACAGCTGGCAGCCCCGCTTCCCTCTTTGCTTGCGAGGGTAGTACTCTGGAAACGAGATGAGCTTACCGGACTCATGCATTACCTTTTCTCTGTCTTGCCCTAAGATGACTTTGAGACACGTGTGAAGTTAGTATGTCATTAAACCGGATTAAACCTCATGTAGTGTTTCTATGGTTAGGGGATTAGCTCAATTCACTTTTCAACTTTTAATCGAAAAATCAAGTTTTTTCTTTATCGATGAGAGATTTTAGTTGTTGTTTTGTCTAAAGGTTGTTAACTTCTTCCCTCTGTCTCATACCCTCCTCAGATTCGCCAGGGGTTGGACTAAGGGTCAGTCCCTCGTGATATGATTGGCCGAAGCACATCAAAAGAGACTGACCATCAGTGAGCCATTAATCAATACTAAATGGACAGCATACCCATAACATCCGCCCCTCAAATTAAAAATCCAGACAATTATCTGATTTAATTGAAAGAATTATCTTAAAATCCTGAAATTGCATTAATCTAACAAAATTTTAGTTATCCTGCATTATCCTGCATTTTCAAGAAATCATTATAAGGAGCAGAAACATTCACACTACAATCACCATCATACAATCATGCGTACAACTCATTCATCAACTGTGATTTTATAATGCAAATACAAACAAACGTCATTCACCATTACTCAATATCAATCATGATGAAACACAGACTCAAATAATCAAACTGCTTAGTAGATCATTTACTGAAAAGTGTCAGTAAAACTAGCCCCGTGTACCTATTTTGCTATTGCAAGCCTCATTTCTACAGTCTATCAATTTCAAATTAATGTAAGGCAGCGGTTCAGTGACATCAAAGAAAATTACCCCAAGACACCCAGTCTTGCAACTGACCGGTACTCTTTTAGTCACCTTTTTTGTTTGTCTAGTGCCTTTCTGTACGTTTTCGTACGTGTACGTTTGTTTCTGTTAGAGTTTTGCACCTCTCGTGTATTTGTACGTGTACGTGGGCGAGTTAGTGAGTGTGTGTGTGTGTGTGTGTAAGGTGTGTGTGTGTGGGGGGGGGGGGCACAAGAAACGGGTACGTCCCCATTTGTTTTATGGTGACATTTGAACAATTCAGGATACTTTAAGTACCCCCTGTTAAAAATCTCGTCAAAATATGCCAAGTCCACAGTTAGGCATATTAGTACGGTGCAAACCGGGTCACGATTTATCGCTGGTTTCAATATACGGTGCACACCGATACATTTGGACACCCTTTTCTAATCCCTTTTTGAAATAACAGTCCCAATTTGGTGTGTGTTTTGGAATTTGATAAATGAACATTACACATTTTTATGAATTTTGTTCATTCTACCAAATAAAATAATATAGCCTATATTTGACCAAATAAGATAATGGAGCTTATGCCAGGAGTGAAATAACACATGCTATCGCTCGATATTATATCATAAGGAAACAGGGCAGACCCTGATCAGACGGCTCCTATAGGAGCCGTCTGATCTGGGTCTACTCTGTTTACATAGGCGTAGAAAGGCGTATTATTAATAATCTGACTTTCAACCTTTCTTTCATTCTTTCATTCATTCCATACACGAACCTTTCATACACGTTATGTAAACAGTTTGGGTCCAGATGAGACGATGCATAACCCGACGTTTCATCAAGGGTAAATTGGTTCACATTCTGAGAAACGACAGAAAACTGTTTAGCTGAAATCGATATAAAAACATGACAGTTTTCCCGAGTTTACTACAGCCCTGGGAAACTGACGTCACACATATTATGTATAATTCTTTTAACGCGTGTGTACATCCACCTGAATCGGTATCAAGGGGAAGTTCTAATATATGTACACGACTATCTGCACGTGGTACATTATAGATAGTGTTCCATTTACTCTTTGGATGCTAGCGGCAAAACCATGATAGCAGACTGTGGATCCGGATTAGGCGCCAAGTTACACATAGTTTCATTAGAATCCCAATGCGTGTTATTGATACGTGGAAGGTTAAAGACACTGCACTTTCATTGAAGTCTGAACTAATTTGTAAGGACCGCAATGGAAATAAGGGTATCTATTACTCTTTTTTGTGTCATGTTTGGCATACAATGTTGATTGACAGGGCTTTTTTAAATCATACAGTTTGTTGCTTGTTTATTATGAATGTTTCAATAACAGATTGTCATGTAATTGTACTTTTTATGTTGAAATAAAGCTATCTATCCATCTATCTATCTATTGAACACTGAAGCAGACAACAATTATCATTTTAAGCGCAAAATTACTTAGCATGCAGAGTTAAACAGAGCAACAGATAAAGGTGCGTACATAAATACTAAAATCGTAATTTCGCCACCAATTCATATGTTGTGACAACTCATTCCGGGACGATTCTAAAAGGTTCTCAACATTGGACCTCCCACTTTCAGAAATGGTGGAGAAATGAAGAAGTTATTCTTGAAAATGTTTAAATTTACGCATCTTACCTGGAGCTCTGGTTAATACTGACAAGTGATATAGTGTCTTGTTGTGCATGTAGATATGTGTTACTGTGATATATTGACTTGTTGTGCATGTAGATATGTGTTACTGTTTTGTACTTTTAATATGAAATGCTTTTGTTTGAGGGCCTCAATGTAGATTATACATTATGACTAAATGAGCTAGATCTACCATCGTAATTAACGTAGATCTAGATCTAAAATCTATTTCATTCATTCGTTCATTCATTTTCCTTTTATCTCATATTAACCCATTCCCTCATATTGACAACTTTTGACGACTCTGTAAAAGTCACTTTGTGAAACCATTGTGATAAACAGAGCATTTGTTCCAATAGGAGCAAATGCTCTATTTATTACAAGGTTTCAAACAACAAAATTCTAGTTAATGCTCCTTTTGGGTAGATTTATTCAAAGAGGTTGTATCTAAAATAGCCTATGAGGGAATGGGTTAAACATTGCATTTTGGGTTAAAAAATGTTGTCGTTAGAACGATGAGACCTATAAGTTGATGCAAATATTTCTAACAAGTAGCATGCCTAACCCTTTACTTCGTATTAACGCAATTTCCCACAATGTCAGGTCCCAGATTAGACAGCTCCTGTAGGCTCTTAACTATTTGCTGAAAGCATGTCAGTGACCTATATCTTCAGGTTTTGCCGATATGAAAAATAATGGCCATGCTTGATATAGGTCTCCTATGAATATGTATTAGGTTGTGAAATACTTTATGAATATGGAACATTTGAAAAGTTAAAAAACGGGTAACTAGCACAAATGTAACTTTTTAATGAATTTCTCTGCAAATCATTGAGTTATACAGATCTGATCATTAATTTTCAAACGCAAATATAACTAATCCTATTATTAACTATCTTTCTATTTTCTTTATTTATAATACAAATAATTGAAGTTTGAGAAACGGCGATACATTTCCAGAAAGTTTTCCAATACTTCACCCTGAATATGTACTGTTAAGGGCAAAGATAAGTGCAAATAGGCAGTGACAACTTTCACATTCTCCCTCCCTTTCTGTCTGTCTCTCTCCTAAATATCGCTCTTGCTCTTTGTCTTTCTTGGTTTGTCACTCTTCTACTATATCCCCAATATAGTCTGTGTGTATATGGTTAAAATAATTTATAAGTCTGTCCCCGCACTAAACTTTAACGTTCAAAGCCGCGTTTGAAATAAGTTTATGTACCTGAAACACCCCGTTTGACACAAAACACAAACGCATGCAATTTATTTAAGACAACGGGTGCTTAAAGTCCTATCTTTAAAAGGTTTCACACGAATAATTTAGAATAAACATGCATAGTCTGAACAATGATTCCACAATTAATCTATGAATATCTTAGTACTTATTCAATGACAATAAATATTAAACATTGTAAAACATACACTATCTCTGTCCCTGTCCCCGTCCAACTCGGTACTCTTATCTCCCTCCCTTCCTTATTCCTACTCTATCTCGTCTCTCTATCTCACTCCACCTCCCCTCTTTCACATTCTCGTTGTATCCAATTACCTCAGATCGTCACAATATCAGCTTATTGATCTGGCTCGCTATTTACTGTAGCGTGGCATTATGGAGCTTTTATATTACAGAAAGTACAATGTATATTCAGTAGGTGCCATTACTAGAGCGATATGACTCGAACCTAGACATACCACCTACGCCCGTTTGGCTTAAAATTTGTATTACAAATTCGAATTAATCAATATAAGAGCTAAACACATCAGGACCAGTGGTGGGGGAGGGGGCGCGCTGGAAAACAAACAGGTTGGTCGGTCGTTTGGTCTGTTAGTCGGTCCGGTACTGTTCAGCGGAATGAATCATGTCGGGTTGGTTGGAATGTCTGTCCGCTCATCTTGCTGTTCGGGCGAGTGTTTGTTCTGTATGTGGTGTTTCCTGCATGACTCATTTTTGTACTTTTGTATCTCTTCCTCTTTCTTTCTTTATCTGTCTCATCGCCTACCATTATCTCTTTGGTTGTCTCGGTCTGGCATATGTCCACGATGAAACGGTATGTGAATATATGACTGTCCCTGTTTGACACTTAACAAAAGGTTAACAATTCTGAAGGGTGGTGATCCCTCGAAAGCAAAAATTGCAACACAAAAAGAGAAAATTGCAGACTCGGTTTTATTGAGTCTGTTCATGAGCAGTAATTGGAAGTGCAACACTGCTCACGCCCCCTAGCACCGACTCAAACAAACATTCGCCCTAACTGATGCGCTTCTAATGAGATAACTCGAAGTTGTCTTGCTCTTGGATTCTTAATTTAGTTCCACCACAATTGACCAAAACTTGATCATTCCATCTACATGCATAACATTATTACTGTCATAATGTCTTTATTTGTTCTATCATATCCGAACAAAAATATAGTTAATTGCTAACAGAATAGACTCTAGCAATGACAATCTGACCATCCGTCCTTACTTGGGTAGCTTAAAACCATGACGAACATTCTCATTCGTGTATTTTTAAAGTACCTGTCCTATCTATCTGAGTGTGAGAGAGAGAGAGAGAGAGAGAGAGAGAGAGAGAGAGAGAGAGAGAGAGAGAGAGAGAGAGAGAGAGAGAGAGAGAGAGAGAGAGAGAGAGAGAGAGAGAGAGGAGAACGGGGTAGAAAACGTTCAAACTGTCAATTCTTATTTTTCTTGTTTAAAAGCTTTCGTCTTCGCCCTCGCCTGCATATAGGCATGCAGAACTAATGAAACGATGTCCTTAATTATACGGATTATTGTTAGTTATAGTCTTTATTGAAAATATGAACAGCTCTACATTTCGTTTCGGTCAATTTATTTGAAATAAAATGAAATAATATGGGTAACTCAATGATGTGTTGAGAAATGTGTAAAGAATGTTTAAAGCTCCTCGTTTTTAATATATTTCCTATTTTATCACCTTATGAATATTCATGACAAGAATCATGTACTGTACATGAAACATTGTCCATGACTGAATTTCATATTGGCTGAAAACTGCAGATACAGTCTAAATGTTTTACAAGCAGAGCAGACCTTCACCAGGCAGCTCCTGTGTGATCTGGGTCTAGTATGTTTGACAAAAATGAAGTAAACGGTAAGCAGTCTTGTGGTCTTCGGGGCAAAACAATTGGTAAGATCATAATGAAACCTAGTGGACTGAACAATTCGGAAAATGTCTTTACAACCTGACAATTCATCCGACTTCGATCGGGTATATAATTATAAAAATGATTAATGATTAAAACACTGATAAGTGTGTAGCTTGGTTGCATGCAGGCATGATTTCCGGCGGGTTTGACCAAACCACTGTTCTGATCGGAATCAGGTTAGCAGTAAAACTTAATTCAAATAATGTGTTTATCGAGTGTTATATATATAGTATAAACCTGAGATTTTATTTATAGTAAATCCTGGTTAGAGATCCGGAATGTTGGCTCAGGCATTATCTGGACAAGCGACAGGTTGTAAAGCAGTTTATAAACATATTATGTCCTTAAAATTTCAGCCCGAACGGACATGTAGAAATGTAGAATCTAGAATGCTAGTGTTTATGACTCAATAGCACTTAGAAGAACTGTGTAGGTGAACTAGTCTCCGGAAAATTAAGATAAGAGGGCCATAAAAGTTAATTTTTCAATTGAAGATTATACAATTGATTCCAAAAGCATGGCAGTCAAAATTAATTCCAAATATTGCCACCATTCAAACTGGATCACCATTGTTGGAGGTGAATATATTTGAAGGTTTCTAGCTAACCCCACCCCTGGCGGCCACACTTTTGAGATATCAACATAATTTTAAGAATTGCGAGAAAGGGTTACCAGGCAACTATTCCTACTAATCACCAATAAGATTGAACAACGAGTGTTGGAGAAGACGATTATTAAACGTTTTCTATAAAAAGGTATATAAGGAAATCTAGCCACGTCCCTGGCGGTCATGTTTTTTGCGATATAAACTTGATTTTAAAAACTTTACTAGGAGACTATTCCTGTCAGATGCAGTTTAAATTGGACCATCGAGTTTGGGGAATATTTTTAAAGGTCTTCTATATAGTTATATAAGGAAATCTAGCCATGCCCCTGGTGGCCATGTTTTTTAAGATGAAAATATGTTTGTTTAGATATTAACATGATTTTATAATTTTGATAAAGGGTCACTAGAGGACCATTCATACCAAATAACATTTAAATTGGATTACCGGTTTTGGAGAAGAAATGTTTTAAAGGTTTTCTATATATAGTTACATAAGGAAATCTAGCCATGCCCCTGGTGGCCATGTTGTTTAAGATGAAAATATGCTTTTAACAATTGTGGTAGAGGATCACAAGGAGACTGCTATTCAAATTGGACTATCGGTTTTGGAGAAGATTTTAAAGGTTTTCTATATAGTTATATAACAATTTTGATAAAGAATAAGTTTAAACAGAATTCAGTTGCCATGGCAACAAGAGTTCTACATGGATCCAGATTCTTTTCACAATTTTTATCGAGCATGTTACAAAAATAATTTCTGTAACGTTCGGTTACATTCTGCTTTGTGGTTTCAGAGGATATGTTGTTTAAAGCAACTGTTGACGGACGGACGGGCAGACATACACAATATATTTTGTTGTCATAGTCACATAAACAGGAATTGTTCGCGCGGACGGACGCCGGGCAATGGAGGATCACAAAAGCTCACCTGGGGGAATTCAGGTGAACTAAAAACTAGCATTTAGCCCTTAATGAGGCGCTTCTTACGAAATGAAATGTCTTCAGCTTAAAATACGTTCAATCCCCTGACTTAATCAAGTACAAGCTTTTGGATGGTTGGTCGTTCGAGGTCTTACTTTTCTCACAACAAAACGGATATTCAGATCACCAATGAGATCACGATAAAAAATGAAGATCGAACTAAATAAATTGAAAATGAAACACTTTATGAATTGAGTGTGACATTGATTTATTAAAACGATCTGGGTCAAACCTTACGAAACCCAGCACAAAGCAAAGACGTTTCAGGTCCGTTCTGACTGGTTTCTGGCTAGTTTCGACCAAACCGTTAGTCCAATCGGACAAAATGTGTGTAATTGTTAACAGAATAGGCCTAGTTCTGGCCATTCTGAGTGCCCTTCCTTTCGTCGAAAGCTTTCATTCATAATTCTGGTGAAAGACTAAACAAAAGTTCCCATTCCTAGAGTTATTCTTTTTTAAGCATAATCCATATTTATTTGATCTGGTTCTACATTGGTTGAAGCGCGACATTATGTTGTTATATTGCTATAGATTTGGAACCTAGGTGCCTTTGTTGTTACGCTATGATTCTAACCCTGAACCAACTTACAATCCCTATTCGGCTTAACATTTGAATTTGTATTCATTCGAAGAGTTTCATTACGGGTTAGAGTCCGATCAGGTCAGTGGTTTGATAAATAACAATACTGAAACCCCAGTCGATGTGTCGATCCGTTGATGTGTTGGTCAGTCCGGTACAGTCCGATCTAATTGGTCGTGTCGGGTTGGGTTGGTCATTCAGTCCGATCGTTCATCTTACTCTCTCTCTCATTTATCCATGTTGCTTCTCATTGTCAAAGCCTCTCTGTTCGTCCCGTCTAGCGCATGTCCCCACTTAAATGAAATGTAATTATATGAATATCCCCGTTTGACACCTAACACATAGGTGAAGACATCCCTATGTATGAGGCATTCTGAGTGCGTGTGTGTGTCCCCGAGTTAACAGGATGTACAAACATGCCAGACCCAGTTTGACACATTATAATCCATGCAATTCAGAATGAATGGCATGTATAGCATTAGCTTAAAAATCACAACTTGGATCCATATACACCGAATTATTCGGCGTCTCATCAGGATCTAAGCTGTTTGAAAACTCAGTCAAACATTTATCAAACCGCTTGTTCGAGTCAGAAGAAAGACAAGATATCTTGTAACAGGTCAGAGGTTTGGTAAACATAATTTCTTCAGCTCGATAAGGGTGAACTAAGATCATTTCTCGCACTTTTAATATTTTGTAAAGTGTAAAAAGCACAGCTAAACACTGTTCTCCTCTGCTTAAAATATTTTCTGAAAGTAAAACTGTGATGGTTTGGAATAAGGTGTAGTCATATGGAGATAATCACCGATTGTCCTGGCTAACAACAAGTGTTTTAAATCATCTGTAAGGTGTAAAATGGGGACATCAAACTACTACAAAGCATTTAATTGGGGACACATCAGATGGGTATGACTAGAGAGACAATGAGCAAGTCATAGAGAGAGAGAGAGAGGGGGATATATGATTCCAATTTGTTGGCCAACCATTCCATGTTTGTACTTTCAGTAAAACCCTCTGGTGCAAACGCATACATGTGTGTCATTATGGCACGTGTATGCTATTTGCATTAAAACAGTTATGTAGAAATAAGCTGCTTCTACGACCCCGAATAAAACCTCTTTTTGTGGACGCATTAGAATATTTATATTTTAAAGTCAGAAGGTTATAGCCGTATGGTACACATTAGCATATGGTAAAACTGCGAGCATGTATAACTCTATACTCCATGAATGTTAAAATTAATGTCATCATAAATATTAAATAGTTTAATTATTAAATGATATTATGAGCACAAGAATCGTTGTCCATGACAGAAACGGCAGACTTATTTCCATATCATTTCATAAGCAAACAGAGCTGACCCTGATCAGACGGCTCTTATATAGGAGCTGTCTGATCTGGGTCTACCCTGTTTGCAAAGTTGTAGAAAGACGTGTTGATGGAATATTGGGATAAAGTGCGATACTTGAACTTGAAAAAGTGATTTGAACAGCACTACTGCAGAACAGAACAGAACATTTTATGTCAGATGCACCGGTAACAAGGGTCAACAAGTTGATAAACCTTTAGACTGCTTGATAAATCTCGCAATTAAAAACACGTATCACCACATCGTGTTGGATGTGTTTTTCGCTTAAGGGATTTATAGTTACAGGAAGGTATTATTAGTACTTAGCCTGTTAACCGAGACCTGACTAGTATTTGCATACAATTTGGTTCCAGATGAGACGCTAGGAATCCAAGCTGTTTGACACTCAGTCAATATTTTCTAAAAAAACAAAAGTTTGAATCTGTTATAGTATTATTGCATCAGATATAGGATTAATAAGACATGTTTATTTATTTTTGCAACAGGGTTAATGGTTGATACTGTGAATACAGGGCTGTTTGTATACAGCATACAGTGAAACTCTTTTATTCCTGTCAGACTGCATTTGTCAAATTAATAGATGACTGGATTGCTGTAATAAAAGTGTGTGATCAAATATTTTGTATCTGTCTAAGGCATTTGATCTGGTTGATCACGTTATTCTTCTGAATAAGTTAAACATTTCAATGTTGACCAAAAAGCATGTTCATGGTTTTCCTCATACCAACACGATATGTCAACAAACATATGTCTCCGGAGTAAGCACACGAATCACCCCTGTTTTATCTGGTGTGTCCCAATGTTCAGTCTTAGGTCCACATTTATTTTTGATATTCATAAATGACCTCCCATCTGCATGCAAACATTCTATTGCTGGCATTTATGCAGATGACTCAATGCTTTTAGTACCTACTACTTCTCTTGACTTTGTAGTAAACTCGTTGAGTAAATATCTCATTGAAGTTAATGATTGGTGTGAAAATAACAACATGTCAATTAAGTTTGCAAACAATAAAATCATGTACATTACCTCCGGATCAAAGTCCACTGATATTCAGAATATTGTTCTTCCTATCCTATTTGTAAATGAATAAATACATTATAACCGAGAGGAAAATTTAATAGGTGTCACCTTTAATGTAGGTTTATCTTTTGATAGCCATATTAACAACATTCTACAAAAGTGCAGCTCCTTATTATAGCGCGTCTCCAGGATACAATACCGCTGCAAAATATTTCAATTTCTACACCTTACCTCATCTCGATTATCGTTACGATATTTGGGGGAACTGCTCAATAATGCAAGAACACAGACATATTCGTTTTAAAAAAGATTCTTAAACAAAATATCCTTATACGTTCTATTGTTTACCCTCAGAGTACAGAAGAAAGAGAAACATATTGAACCAGAAAAGTCGGCCCTTTATAAAGGACCACAATGGAAATAAGTGCATGCTCTTTATTGTCTTATCCTTGGTATAGAAAGCATGCCATGGTTTTTTACTATGCATCATTTTACAAATTACTATTTATTATGTTGTGATACATGTTTGTGAACCATATTATGTTTTCTGTTTGCCTAAATAAATCTATCTATCTATCTAGGTCATTTTCGGAGGGTGCATGCTTTTCCTCATGCTTTTGGAAGTAAGTTATGAGGCCCTTCAATCAATATTCTAGGTTCTGGATCTAGAGGTGAAGAAAAGCATATTTATGCAGTAAAGGGTTAATGTCAATTCAGTATGAAAGGATTGACATTGATAGAAGAGTATAAAAGTTTCAGATCCAGATCAGAGTAGTACATGTAGTATAAAACGAGGCAACTCGTGGCCATTTTGTGTGGATCAATGTGGATCCATATGGACTTAATTTTTGTCACTGACCGTTCCAAGGCGGTACTTCCATCTTCCTCCTATTGTATGTTTGTTTTGTCTTCGTGCATCTCTTGTTGTTTTTTCTACTTATGTACATTTGCTGTTTCCTTGTGTTGCTGTTCGGGCGAGTGTTTGTTCTGTATGTGGTGTTTCCTGCATGACTCATTTTTGTACTTTTAATGTATTGATTAAAGATCAGAGTATTGATTTAAATAAGCAATATCTAATACAAATAGATTTGTATCGAGAAACCCAATAGTGGCGGTTCAATTCAAATTCGAAATTGATGAATGTAATTATTTCAGTGTATCACGGTCAATTTTAAGTTAAGTACCATATTATGATCATAGATCTGTGTCGCATATTTCAAACCTGAGTTGATTTCGTCTTTAAATATATACACAAATATTTCAAATAGCCTAAAGTCAAGGCTTACAACATTTCGAAAAGTGTTACCTGTCAGTAAACAGTCAGTTGTTATTGTTAAAAGCAAACCGTTTAAACACATATTCCCTGCACGGTAATACCAAAGCCATACAGTCAGGGTTTTCTATTTACTCAAGGAGAAAATATAGCTTAACAGCCTGGGTTAAAAAAAGTCAGGTATCCCGCGATTTTAATAAGATTCAAACAGTTGTTTTCTTGCGGTTTTCCATGAATAGAAATTAAAACTTTAATGTTTATGTTTAGGAAATTACTGTGAACAATCAGCGGTCAAAACAACTGAATAATAAACATGGAACTGGGAAAGGGTTAAACACAACCTCTCATTGCATGTAAATTTCACCAACGACATTTGAATTTGAACGAGTTTACATGACTATATTAACAAAGACAAATATGAGTCGTGCAGGAAACGCCACATAAAGAACAAACAGCAGCCCGAAAAGCAACACAATAAAACAAAGCAATTGTACATAACTACCAAAAACATAAAGATACACACACAGACAAAAAAAAACAATAGGGGGAATATGAAAGTACCGCCTTGGAACGGTCAGTGACAATAGTCACTGGGGGGTTAAAACCGGTTTAAGGGCGGCCAACCTCACACTTATTCCATCCCTACCCTAAAAAGTTTAATTTGCAGCTTAGAGTTACGCAACGGTCAGCGGTGGTATTCTTATAGTCATGTTCAAACGTTCAGCTGTTTCATACAACCACAGGTCTCAGGCTAAACAAAGACAAGTAAGTAAGGACGAATTTCTCATATATATTAAATCGTTAATCAATTTCATTAATTTTAAAACCATATGTAAATTTCATATGAAGGACTGTTTAATTCATGAGCATACAAGCGGAGCTTTGAAGAAGGAAATTTCAATATTTAAATTCTTTGCAATCAAGATACTGACATTTGGTAACTATCAAATGAGAGGAACAAATCAATATTGTTCAAAGTGAATATCACAAAGATAAAAATTCTTATCAAAATTTTATTGGAGAACTTAAACAATTAAGTTATTGCTAATATCTCTGAGTATAACAATCTTTGAACGCAATATCTATAGAAATTCATTTTTTAATTCTATAGGCAAACAGGGTAGACTCTGATCAGATAATATTAATAGGAGCTGTCTGATCTGCATCTACGCTGTTCACAAATGTGATAAAAGGGGTATCTATGGGATATATGGTTTGATAAAATATATAGCAAGTAAAAGCCACATATGATTAACAACAACTTAAAATCTTATCATACATAAGTAAGTAATATAATACACTTACACAAGAATGAGCAAACATTCAAAAACTAAACATTTACCTTTTAACTTTAATACTTTTCTCCATAACTATGCATTTCTACACCACTACAACCAGAGTAGACCCAGATCAAACAACTCCTATATGAACCATCTGATTAGGGCCTGCTGTGGTTTTGTCCAATTGTCCAGTTTCTGTCAAAATCAAGAATTATTTTGGTCATAGTATCATTGTACCATTTCAGTTTTAATATCCATGATGTCATTATATTTTACCCCTGAATGTTGAAGGGTAAAACTCACGACAAAACAAACTAATAAACATTTACAATGTAATTCCTAATACAACTTAGCAGACTCTGTAATCGAATTTAGATTCTAAATATGTTTGTCATATGGAAGTATATCCTGTATAATATTTTTTCAATCGAAGTTATGCATGAAATACCAACAAAATGAACAAATAATATTTCATTTTGAAGCTATAAAGCAGTAAGCAAAAGAAAAATGTTATAAGCAATTAAATATGTTTGAAAATGTATCAATATAAACGACGAGCTGTTGAGACAGAAAGCAACATATATTTCTGTTTCAAGATTGAAGGATTGTATAGGCAAAGCAAATGTGCAAAAACAACACGTTATCTTTAAAGGATATATATATATATATATATATATATATATATATATATATATATATATATATATATATACTTTACCAGAGCACTGAGAAATAGCAGTGTAGTTAATCAGAATAACCCTATCTTTGAAGGTTTCAGGTTTAAGAAAAAATAACAACTTTTGTTACACTCCACTTGTTAATTATGGTTTAAATGTGTATGAAATTTAGAGTTGCAAGTAGATATAAGACAAAATATATTTTGAATGGTTCTATTCAATTGTACAAGTACACTATAAGTGTCTATACTGAAGGGTCTCTGACTGTCTTCTTTTTCTCATAAGGTAACGTATTGGTCTTAGTTCTGCATGTTCACCAAGTGAAAATATCCACTGTATAACAATGTCATGAAACCTTACAAGTTCCTCAAGTATTTGATCAACCAATAACTGGAGAATCCAACTAATGAGTGATAAAACAATGATGATGAGAACATCTACAACTGGTAAAACATGTCGGTTATTCTTCCTTGGTCTACTTCTGACATCAAATTCAACAATTGAACTGTCGTTGGGTGATGCTAGTTCAACAGAGTTTCTGGTTTGTCGGGGTCTTCATATCGTACATGCAATCAATATTGTTTTCTTCCTCTCGCAGGAATTGTTCTACATTCAATGCGTTTCCTCATACCTTAACACCGTACTTTGCACTTCATGGTGCCTTCGGTACTCACCGACATGTGTGACTATTTTAATTTCCCTTTTAAGATTTATGCCCTTTGCGTTTTCTCTAGTGTGACTTTACCTTACTCGTTTTTCTTACTTCTTATTTTTTATCCGTTCAATGTTTTCCGTCATATCCTTAATCTTCTTTATTTTTTTGTCGTAACCTCTGGTATGGTTTTATTATTTACATAACTTTTCTTTTAGTTACATATGTATACTTATTTGTAGTCTACCTATATGTCGCTTTTTACGGAAGGGTGCTATCTATCGGTGTTTTGGTGGTGGTTGCGTCTTGTATGTGGCTTTGCCTGCTTGACTTTACTACTTTTCCATTTACATTCAACTATGTAATTTTTACATTCAACTATCATTACAGAGATGATGATGATGATGATGATGATGATGATAACTGATTATATGCAAGAGATAAGAATGATATTTTCTTTTGATCTATACAAGAACAAATATCAGTAAATTTGATTGAACTTCTTCTAGACCGATACAGCTCATTATATATCTGAAGCTAAAGAATTTAATTTCAAAATGAGGTTTTTTCTTTCTTATGTCTCTGAAACAGCTGCTAGATAAATTATGTTCTGACTTGCATTTTCAACTGAATCAGAATGATGCAAATGAAAGGGAATATTTGTTTTTCTTTTACACATTAGTATACCAAACACTACAAACATACCCAGAAGTTTGTTTGTGTTGATTAGCGTCCGTTTCTGCTCACTATGGTAAAGTACACTAACAACTGATATTATAATTACTATGTAGGAATGAACAATTATTTGCATGATCTATAGGTTTAGTCCATAAGAAAATTTCCGTGGAAGAAGAGAGACATACACCAGTGAAAGAAAGGATGCTATCTGTGGTGACTTCAAGGGTTTCTGGAATAGATGACAGATACTAATGACTTTCTGGCAATCTATAGACACAACATATAATATATTATATTTTCTATTCTTGCAATACAGTACTAATATAACATGGTGAAACAGTTGTTGCAACTTGACTGAGACTTCAACTCAAGGCCTTTGACTTAGCATACCAACACTACCGACTAAGTTATCAAACCATACAGTCTAAAGTCTATCAACTGTTTCACCATAATCTCTATCCGGCTACAATAATGTATGGTACTGTGTGTCATTTGAGTTTAGTAAAAGTATATTCCTAAAGCTAAAATAGATTGATCAAATGATTGAATCCGTTTTATAAAATCATCCTAAAACTCACAGCATGATAGTTTATGTTGAAATGAAATGTCTTTTCCTTTATACATCATTATTACTCGCCTTTGCTTCTACAAGCATTGAAAGTATTGCCTTTTTAAAAGAATCGTTAAATAATTTAACAGTTATGCACCTGGTGAGGAGAGGGAACTCTTGTTTTGGCGTGTTCTGTTCAAACAGTAAGGTAAGCTGTGTTTTATTACTCAAAGATAGAAAGTAGAACAGTGTGATGGCATTCATATGATAAAAATTAAGCATTCGTTTGTTACGTAAGAAAATTTGCTGTGCAGGTTGGTTCATCTTCATCAACACGAAGATGAACATTGTCATTTAACTTATTGCAAATAGTGTTGAAAAGGTTTTTGTATCCGTGTTTTTGGTAATGGTTGCGTCTCATGCTTGACATATTTCCTTTTCATTAAAATTCAGACACAAACGGGTTAAGATATTCGTTGAATCCACAGTGTTGGTGTAAAATCACGTGTAAGCATAGATGCGTGCAAGGACATACAATTGAATATAAAATCAAATTACCGCTGTTAGACCTATCTTATGCATATACATGAATATATTTTAATCTTATAGGAACTTGAAAGCAAGTAAAAATCTTAAACCGACCAATAACAATTAATACAGCATACCAGATCCTATGTTTCGTCTTTACAGCAATTTAAGCTTGTTTCTTCGAATCTGTTTGTTAATAAAACTACATAATTGTCCTTCGTCGAGAAGAGAAATTTTGAATAAAATGTTATGAAAGCTACAGCCAAGTTTGGCAAAGCAAGGCAGATCCCAATCTCTTCCTTTCTTTGGAAAGTATATGTGCAGTTTAGTGATGAAAGGAAGAATAAGTCAGTATATTTAGATACAACAGAATCATGCGAGTTAAAATTCATCTGCTACAAGTTCCTCGTTATTGGGAAATGTGTCAGGTAGGTTTTTACATAATATACAGTTGAACTTCGATATATCGAACTCGGATAACTCGAACTAAAGTTCAGTCCTTCCAAAAATTGCAATACAGGATATTTTCTAAAATATATCACTATACATATCTAGAAACACACGTGACAGCTTAATGTAGGTCTAAAGTAATTTTACTTTAGACATGCATTAAGCTGTAAACCTGAGCTATTTGTCAGATTATAATTCGGATAAGTCGAACTTCTCTTATCTCGAACTAATATGTATGGTCTCTTGAAATTGGAGAAAATTTATATCAGTCGGGTTTTATTGTTACAAAATATAATATATATCCTGTTAACCCTTTCCCTCATATAAACCTGTTTCCATGTCTCTATAAACAGAGTAGACCCTGATCAGATGACTCCTATAGGAGTCATCAAATCAGCGTCTGCACTGCTTTCTAATGCAAGTTGATAGATCTGTTTCTTAAGGTTATAAAATGATTACAATATTCCGCCTTACACTATAACTATTTTGTCTTAAATGTTCAGTAGGTACTGAAATTTGGAATAGAGAACAGAGAAAGGATGAAAAGTAAGAAAAGAAGTAAATATTCATTTAGTGAACAAAGCCATGGTTCTAGATTTATAAACTACCAATGACTCCGCAACGCTCGGAGGAACCGGCTGCCCCTCAACAACCGAACAACCCACAACCCCGCTTAAACCACCAGCTCCTCAACAACAGGCACCCCTCCATTACCCCCACCTGCACAAGATCCTCCTGACCCTCAAAAGAGTGTGTTCGAAGGAGGGGATGAAATATTCTATGCCATTCCTGTGAGTAAAATGGAATAATATCTTAGAATCTAACAATTTGAAATTCCGTTCAAAATAATTGACATATTAATGAATACCAAGTATTTTCAAAAGCGTAGTTCTACCAGACTTATTAATGTATCATTGCAGCTCCAACAATAGGTTCTTGTAGGGAAAGAGCACATACTAACATCTGGAAATGATTCGTCTATTTGTAAATGATCATTAAAACATCTCTACAGAAATGCTATACTATTTTATTTTATTTTATAATGTCCATAGGCTAGAGAGCTAATGACATCGTCTAAGAGATATTGTTTATCGTCAAAAGATGACAATCCAATCTTGCAAATTGTTTCGCATTAGATTTTGTGAGCATGGCTTCTCAATAAATTCATCTGTGACTTTAATTCGGATTCATTGAATAGCGTGTCTTTGTAATTTTGAAACCTCAAGTCATCTTTATAACTGTTTTTGTGATACCTTTAGATCTCTTTTCCTCTTTGCCATCACATTTGAATGCATACATTTTAGATAGTAAACAACAATACTCAGAAATGCATTTTGACTCGTTTCCGATTTCATTGTCCCTTGTACTTTCTTGTTCCGATCACTATATAAGTAATGTGTCTTTGGAAAATTGCTGGTATCAAACAGATATGAATAATCAAACATTTCTTGGAATATGTCCTCTGTTTCGCAGCTAAATAGAAAAGAATCTGCGTCAGTCATTTGTAGTTGAACTTTATTGCTGTACAAAGTTTTTAAATGATTGTATTAAAACATCATAATTGTCTTGGATAAGTCTAGTATGCCCATGCCAACATAAATAGGTTTATTAAGCTTCACTTTGAATATATTGAGTTCGACACCAAGAAGATCTTCTGAGACAATCCTATGCATTTTGTACGTAGATTTTGAGCTTAATTTCTCCAACCGTTCCTCTGTATGGACCAGGTCCACAGACCGATGCTTGTGCAAGTTATCCATGTTTTTCATGTAAAAGAAATTAGACTTTTATGAGAACATGTATTATAGTATCATTCAATATACAAAAATAGTTCAATTCAATTTGGATTAGAAAACAATTTCTTTAAACTTTTATACAAAATTATTCATGTTTCCGATTGTCGTACGGTTAGACTTTTATGAGAACATGTATTATAGTATCATCCTGACTATAATGTATCACGATTACGCACTTTTCTCTTTTTGCATTTCTACTTTTGCTTTCGAGGGATCACCCATTTTCAGAATATATGTACTTCACAACAGCAGGTGTTAAGTGCTTGTGTGGCGGCCGTAAAAAGTCGCCCCGTACGTCATTCTCAGTGTTGTTATATTTTCTGGTCCTTCAGGATCATTAGTTTTCATGTTATTAGTTTTGAAAATTGAATACTGCTTAAGCCGGTGCTAGGGGGCGTGAGTAGTGTTGCACTTTTAATTACTACTCATTAACAGACTCAATAAAACCGAGTCTGCAATTTTCTCTTTTTGCATTTCTACTTTTGCTTTCGAGGGATCACCCATTTTCAGAATATTTATACTAAGTTCTTTAAGTTTTATACTGAATTCATTATAAATATCAAAAACAAATTCTGTATAGGTAAACAACGAGCAGTGAGCCGTGACTGTACTTTACATTTTGGTACGTTCCATGATTTACGGGTGTCGGCATTGCTACAGTCTATCTAAGATATGTACTTTAAATGCGGCAGTCAATGTTGTCGTACGGTTAGCCGAGGTAGTATAGCGTCAGGTTATATATGCTGTAGATGAATGGAAGGTGCGTGGGTTCGAATCCTGATAGAGCGAATTTTTTTCAAAAATAAATATCAAATTTTTTTGTTGTGTAGAAGATTATACGGATTGAAAAGGGTACAATCACGATTTTCTCATGCAGGTTTTTATATATATTAATATGTAGCCACGTTTACTGCCCAGTCCCCGCCATGGGTCGACATACTGGACATCGTTATAGTCAGGATGCAAAGGAAATTATCAACCGTGTGGACAAATTTTGCATGTTGGAGAAAGAAGCTGGCTTGCAAATTTCTCTGAACCGGTCTGTCCAGCGCGCGATGACCTTAACAGGGGCCAGCAAGAGCACAATCAGTAGGATTGCCAAGGAGGCTGAGGTGCCTACAAATCATACAGGTCCAGAACCTGACAGAGTTGCCAAGAAGAAATTGGATGAGTTTGACACGGGCGTTATTCGGCGTACCATTCAACAAATGTACATGCATCAGAAGGTCCTGCCTACTTTAAACAATATGATGTCAGCCCTAGAGGAGAGCATTGGCTATAATGGGTCTAAGGAGCACCTAAGAAAGCACTTATTAGATATGGGGTTCACGTACAGAAAATGTCGTTCTAATCGAAAAGTACTAATGGAAAGGTCGGACATTTCTTACCAGAGAATCCAGTATTTGCGGAATATCAGACAGTTAAGGCAACATGGCTACTATATTGTGTATACTGACGAGACCTACGTTCACAGCTCGCATACTGTCCCCAAATGCTGGCAGAACGACGACATTGGCTTGACAGGCCCTATCTCTAAGGGTATCTTACAGTGGAGAAAACGTTATTCTTTCCTACTTAACGCAATCTGAGTGGAGCCTGGTCAGACGCCGGATTATTATGCTTTTTAACCAGTTTAACTAGTTTACTCGTTTTCAGGTGACAGAATGATTATTCTACATGCTGGAGGGTCGGGTGGCTTTATTCCAAATGCAGGTCTCGTGTTCAAGGCTCGTTCTTCATCCGGAGATTACCATGATGAAATGAACCACAGGCACTTTATGAAGTGGCTCCGAGAGAAATTGATACCAAATTTACCAGGGCAATCAGTCATTATCCTCGACAACGCGTCATACCATAATGTACAAGTTGACAGATGTCCGACCCAGGCCACCAGGAAAGCCGATATTCAGGTCTGGCTCCATCGACACGGTATCAACTACTCGCCTGGGATGCAGAAACCAGAGCTGCTGACCTTGTGCAAGACTCATAGAAGAGCCCCCGTCTATGTGGTAGATGAAGTGCTTGAGAATCATGGCCATCGGGCTCTGCGTCTTCCACCTTACCACCCCGACTTGAACGCTATAGAACTGATTAGGAGTCAGCCTAAAGGTATATGTCCTAGCCGAACATACTGCCTTAATGAAATTGAGAGAGTATGTTTAATTTTCAAGTTAACTATTGCTCTTCTGTAAACAATTAATTTGCTTACGCTTATGTCGTTTTCCCTTACTTTTCAGGGTTTGTAGGACGCCGAAATCTGCAATTTGGTATGCATAGGGTGCATGGCCTGATAGAGAAAGGGCTGCTGTCAGTTTCAGCGTCGGACTGGCAGAAGTGTGTCGACATGTTCAGACTGTCGAGGACCAGTACTGGACCTCAGATGTTGCAGTAGACAACATCATTGACGAGTTTGTCATCAACCTACAGTCCGACTTCGATGGCGACAGTGACTCAGCCACAGACACAGCAAGCGAGGGAGAAATTTGAACTTTATTTATGTCATGAGAAATTATAGAAAATAAAGAAAATATAACTAAAAAATAAAAAAATAGATAAAACATGACTTAAAAAATCAAAATATGGAAAGAAGTTTACAAACAGTAAAAAAAATACAAAAATGTATATAACACAAAACAAATCAATTGAAAAAATACTTTCCGGGATTCGAACCTGCACCTTATTATAGCCGTCTAAACACGCGATAAAAAAGCGACAACCCTACCAACTGCGCTATTCTGCTTTACGATATCATGTATAGACATTTAGCGTTAAGAAGATAACATATGCTGTCGATATGCTGACAGAATGCTGATTCCCCTAAAAAGTGGACTGCGCTAAATTTTACGGCTCACTGCTCGTTGTTTACTTATAATACAATTTATTATACCCCCTTTTTGAAAAAAATGTGGTATATTGCTTTGCACATGTCGGTCGGTCGGTCGGTCCCGTCCGTCGGTAGATCGATGGTTTCCGAATGATAACTAATAAACGACTTGGCATAGAATCTTCCAACTTGCTGTGGTGGTTGGTCATGACAACTAGATGACCCCTATTGTTTTTGAGGTCACTAGGTCAAAGGTCAAGGTCACAATGACCTTAACTGGTGAAATAGTTTCCGATCAATAACTGCTCAAGGGTTTGGCTTGGGATCTTCAAACTTGCTGTGGTGGTTGTCATGACCACTAGATGACTCCTGTTGTTTTTGAGGTCACTATGTCAAAGGTCAAGGTCATTATGACCTTAACTGGTTAAATGGTTTCCGATCAATAACTGCTCAAGGGTTTGGCTTAAAACCTTCAAACTTGCTGTGGTAGTTGGTCATGACCACTGGATGACCCCTATTGCTTTTGAGGTCAAAGGTCAAGGTCACCATGACCTTCACTGGTAAAATGGTTTTTGATCAATAACTGCTCAAGGGTTTGGCTTAGGATCTTCAAACTGGCTGTTGGTCATGACCACTAGATGACCCCTATTGTTTTTTAGGTCACTAGGTCAAAGGTCAAGGTCACCATGACCTTAACTGGTTAAATGGTTTCTGATCAATAACTGCTCAAGGGTTTGGCTTAGAATCTCCAAACTTGCTGTGGTAGTTGGTCATGACAACTAGATGACCCCTATTGTTTTGAGGTCACTAAGTCAAAGGTCAAGGTCACCATGACCTTAACTGGTTAAATGGTTTCTGATCAATAACTGCTCAAGGGTTTGGCTTAAAACCTTCAAACTTGCTGTGGTAGTTGGTCATGACCACTGGATGACCCCTATTGCTTTTGAGGTCAAAGGTCAAGGTCACCATGACCTTCACTGGTAAAATGGTTTTTGATCAATAACTGCTCAAGGGTTTGGCTTAGGATCTTCAAACTGGCTGTTGGTCATGACCACTAGATGACCCCTATTGTTTTTTAGGTCACTAGGTCAAAGGTCAAGGTCACCATGACCTTAACTGGTTAAATGGTTTCTGATCAATAACTGCTCAAGGGTTTGGCTTAGAATCTCCAAACTTGCTGTGGTAGTTGGTCATGACAACTAGATGACCCCTATTGTTTTGAGGTCACTAAGTCAAAGGTCAAGGTCACCATGACTTTACCTCGTGAAATGGTTTCCAATCAATAACTGCTCAAGGGTTTGGCTTTGGATCTTCAAACTTGCTGTGGTGGTTGGTCGTGACCACTAGATGACCCCTACAGTTGTTGAGGTCACTAGGTCAAAGTTCAAGGTCACCATGACTTTAACTTGTGAAATGGTTTCAGATCAATAAATGATCAGTGGTTTGTCTTAGGATCCTTAAAGTTGCTATGTTGATCAGTCATGACCACTTGCTGACCTCTATAGTTGAGGTCACTAGATCAAAGATCAGGGGGTCTGATGGGTATACATGTTTTACAAACATCTCTTGTTTGACAAACATTGAAAACCTACTTAAAATGTGTTAATATTGACCTGAAATCGTTTAATAAAGTATAACCATGATTATATTTCGTTTTGTAATTATTTTGTTAATTAATAATTATATTTCAAAGCTTACCAAAAAACTGAATTGTTCATGAGCTAGTAAAAGTCCTTCTCATACTC
Organism: Azorinus chamasolen; assembly: GCA_963576725.1. NCBI lineage: Eukaryota > Metazoa > Mollusca > Bivalvia > Cardiida > Solecurtidae > Azorinus > Azorinus chamasolen. The sequence goes on from OY755239.1 coordinate 79,261,241, forward strand.
TTAATGTGTAACACATTCCTTTTTTAAAGATGTGCCATCTGATTAGGATTTGCTCTGTTTACTTATGGTATGACATAGATCTGATTCTCCCATTTCTACCTGAACCAAAACATCCTCTGTAGATATGCCGTAAAATACAGGCATTAAATATACATGATGTCAGTATTTCTTACATGAAAGGGAAAGGGTTAAATATAGCGATATTGTAATCATGTCACGTGAACAATATTGAAATAAATAAAGCAAGAAAATACTAACAATATGACTTACTGACAAACAGTATTTTGAAACTGAACGAAAGACATATCCCAGCGTCCATACAGGAGCATACCGGACAAACCAACCGACATAACAACCAACTGACCGATTAGTAGTCAGAAATGATGGGACTTTAAAATACCATAACATTTTGTCCGAAATCTATCGAATATATAATTACGGAGATGATGGGAGCCAAATCTGATAAAAAACAGCGCACAAGTTTCGAACAGTGCAGGCATAGTCAATTTTTATTTCTCTAACCTTAACTTCGACTCGTTTTAATATTTTGTTTCTAGTAAAATTTGGTTCGAGCCCCGATATATTGGTTGAAGCATATAGTCTGGACGAAAAGATAGTTCTGAAAATGTTATCGGACAAGTAGAAACGCGGGAATTATAAGGTCTTTTTAGGCCTGCAGAAGACCGGGCCAATGTTGGATAATCCGAACCAGTGCCCGAAAACATGCTAAAATATATTGACATCTCATTCATTTATGGAGAAATGCACAGTTCTTAAGCAGGCTACGTTAGATTAATATTTCTTAAGCCGAAAATTCTTTCCAGTGTTTTTTCTTTAAACCACTGATCCGACCGCACCCCATATGGGACAAAATTACCAAAACCAAACGAATTTGTTTCACAATACCATAATTTGCTATCATATCACTTTCGGACAAAGATGTATGTAATTGCTAACAGAAAAGACCAAGATCTGGCCAGTATGGTCGTCCATCTGTTCGTTGATAACTATTAGGCATGCTATTTGGTTAATTATAAACACAACATTTCCATTCCTAGAGTTTTTCAAAGTATCATCAGTATTGATCTGATTTTACATTGGTTGTATCGCGATATTATTGATTTATTACATTGCAAGAGATTCGACCCTAGGTACATTTGCTTGTGCGCTACGACTCGAACCAAGAACCACTCTAAAGGCCCTTTTAGTTTGATCAGGACTGGACCTGTACCTAGCATCAGCAATGCCGGAAACCATGTCGTCAAGGCCTCAGAAATTCCCACATTTTCGTTGCTTTTTTAACAGGTTTGACCCTAATTAGTTTAGCAACTACAGATCACATTGAAATTATGTTTCTTGCATCGTAAAAACGCTAGAACAGACCTTTTCGAAACCACAAAGTCATGCTAATCAACACAGAATAAACCTGATGTTTAGAAAAGCAGGAGTACCACCTTGGAACGGTCAATAGCCAAAAAAGGATACAGGGGGCTTTACGGGTACCCAACCTCACGCTTATCCCACCGTCACCCAAGTCAAAATGTAAAGTAAAATTCCTCTCCAGACATCTACACAACATGAGTAACGATTTATTAAAAACAAACCAAAAACAAACAACAAGTGACGTCCCCATAAAATTAAATGACGTAGTACTCCCCAACCATTTCTACACCGATATTTAAAAAACAAAGAAGGAAACAAATAAAAGGCGATTCTAAAGATATGTTTCATTATAAACGGTACAAACAGGACATCGCAAACATTACTCGATGACCAGTCAGAAGCCTTTTGGATATTTTGGATTGGATTGGTATTTTGGATATTATGTATGTTACTGACACCAGCCAATCAAATACATACAAAATACTTTGAGTAAATAACATAACATCTATGTTTAGTTTCTTTAGGAGAGTAAAGTAAATCTTACTTATTTAGACATCTGATTTGCTCGTAATGATAAAATTATTTACAAAAGTTAATAAGTTCCCTGTCGTATGCCAGTAAACACATACTCTTATCTGCATTTCATTTACATGAGGAAGCAAGTGTGATAAATTTCGGATACCCAACCGTGTAGTTTTGTTTAGAGTTGTTGAACGTTAATTATTTATATATATGAAGTCGATGATATTTTGAACCAACAAAAGTTTGCTGCTCAGCAGGCTAAAGCCTATTAAATCGTAAGCTTTCTATACTATACTATATAATTATTCGAATATGTATTACTAACCCACACTATTCTGAGTCATATATATCAATTGTCACAGTTATTTATCTTGCAATTCTGTTCAATAACATGGTTACAGTATCAAACAGTTTCTACCCTGGTGAGACGCCGAGTTACTCAACGTCTCATCTGATCCCAAACTGTTTGCACGTCATCGGTCATCCGCCTGCAGGTTAAAGGTAAACAGTGACATGATGAAACACATCACATCTTTAGATTCGTGCTCCGCTGTACAGCAATTAAGTTCAACAGTGAAATGTCCATGCAGCACGTTTATGCAAAACCAAACATTTAGATATATCCGGTCATAATGTTGGTACTCTTATATTCATAAAATATGTACAACCATTTACTCGGCATTTCGTCCGCATCCAAACTATTTACAGAGATAATCACATATTATCCAGTGGCCTATTAAAGACTACACATGCATATCATGATATAAACTGTAAGGATAAGGCTTCGGTCTGTTCTGTAGTCCCTTGTATCGTATTTAAGCAGAACAGTTTCAGTAGAGGCAGTACAATATCTCCCCAGCTACGCCCCTGATACTGGTAGTCTTTGATCAAATGCATTATTGCATTATTCCATTTACTAATTATAGGGTTAATAAATTTTGTTTCATCTCTTCCATGAGTCCATTTCAGAATACCTTTAACTTTTCATGAAAATCTATTCAACGTTAGTTTTGCTGTTCCGTGTGTAGTTTATAACTCCCTATACACTAAAGCCCTGCATGTCATACACTACGTTATGCTCAGAATGGTTCTCTGGATAGGCATCAGAATATAATTGAAATAATAATTAATACTATTATGTGCCATAAGGGAATCGTTCCACGACCGATGCTATATTTAATCAGCTGAATGTCGATGATGTATGTTACATAATAAAGTAATAAGTTCTACAATACACACGTACAACGTAGCATATAACTTGTCATGTCTAGTATACACTATGAAAAAACATATTCATGTTTTATGTTAACCCATTTGCTCCCACTATCCCATATATGGGACGTAGGCAAACAATGTAGACTCTGATCAGACGCCGCATAATGCACTGTTTGCTGATAGGAATTGCAATATAAAACAAAACGAAATTGAAAATCAAGGCCAGACATCCCTTAGATAAAAATGGACAAATCCAATATATAAACATGGAAGAATCCACTGGCGGCAAATTGGTTAATATCGCTTATTCGGACAAAGAGGTGATGGAAATACTTTACTTGCGTTTGCTTTATAGATATGTCTAAATGGAAACGTTGTTCTCATGTTGTTGTTATTTGTGTTTGGTGCAGCCATCCTTTGTTTTCATTACAGAAAGTCAAATGTCTATACCAGCAGACTCTAGATAGAACGGACAACGCCTTTCCGTGCACAAAGATTTAGTGTTAGTGCTGACAGTACCAATCAGCTTTCGTTAGTGGTAAATTACACAATGGCACATCAAAACATTATCGTAGTATATCTGCCAGACAAATATCACAAATTAGTGCATGAAGGTTGTTTCTGAAAAATGAATTACATGTACAATCTTGTACGACTGCATGCACGGCGGATGTTGTACATCTAATTAGATTGACACACTACAGTTCATCCATTGGTAAAGATAGCCCGGAAAGTAAATATAGAACAGAAAAGAGCGAGTGTCAGTATTTCGTTATTTCAAAAACAAACTGCTTTCTCGTGGAATTTCTGTATAAACACATACAGTTTAGAAAACAAATATCTCGTATCTACCATTATCTTTTTAGGTTATTTGAATTCAGTGTTATTTCATATTGCAACGCAATAGATCAGTTTAATCAAAATCACATTTGTTTGTATCGGGGTTCTAACATTATTTCAGTCACATCGCAACGTCCTGCTACAAGTGGAGGAATAGTCCAGAGGTTTTCCAGTCTTCCATGTATGGAACAAATTTGCAGCTGAAAGGTTGGTGGTTCTACCCGAGTATGACCAGCCGCGTGGCTCAGTGATAGAGCGTCCGCCTGCGGTACAGAAGGTCGTGGATTCGATCCCTGGCCGCGACAGACCAAAAGTCGTTAAAAGTTGGTAGTAGCAGCTCCCTTGTCTACGCTCGACATTAAAGGGATAGTTCTAGGACTGGTCGGCCCGGTGTCAGGATAATGTGACTAGGTGGGGTGCCCTTGCCATGTACCTGCGGCAGGGGTATTCCAGTGAGGCAGCTCTATAACTTGTCTCATGCGGGTGCCGTCTGCAAATAACTGAAATACTGTTTGTCGAGCCTAAAACCCAACTCACTCACACACTACCCGAGTATGAAACTAGTACTGTCAATCTGGGTGAGATAAGGAAATACATTGGTGAATTGTACCAGTAGGTGTATAACAACGTTTATATATTTGTGCGCGTGTGACGTAGTGTACAATGTGTGATTGGGGGTAGTGAATGTAACAAGTACTAACCATGTAGGCCTTGGATACTTTTGAAGTGGTTTCTGAAACAAACATATTTATATATTTGCAGGGGTAGCCGTTACTTATATACAACATATGCATGGTATATAACCAGTAAGGTTTCATAAAACACAGTAAACTGAGAAGTGAGCTCTGTTGAAATTGTATCAAATATAAACATATTTTCGTATTAGTATTTTACCTTAGTGCTATTGTCGCCAATTTAATGGGTCTAGAAATTACCAGTTGGATACTGAAGGCCAAATGAAGGGCGACAATAACGAGTTCAATGCATTGTGACTTCATGTCGACTCTAAAGTGAAGGACCACTGACGTGTTTTGAGAATGGGGATCAACTGTCGCCCGGATATTTCAAACAATCGTAATGTAAGTGTGTAAATGAACAAATCAATTTAAGAGACACGATTTTCATTATGTGATGTTCCAGGATTATTTGTTACCTTGATGGCGTGGAGGTTTGTGTTTATATCTATTTGAAACATCGATCGGTTGATCTTGTGACATGCTGTTATATGGTATGATTTCGGTGCGTATTCTATCTTGCGATGCAGTTTGCTAGAAGCCATCGTTTCTCCTTGCTCACGTTCATATTCTGGACCTCGGATACATATGACAATTCATTTTACAACCTGTTCACCACCCACACTAGAGGGTATACCAGAGAGAGTGGATACATTTACAATCTGGTTTCAGCTATTGTGAGCTAATGTGAATAAAACGATGATTTGTGATATTGGTTGCATGGGGAAAGCGATTATGTTTTGTATGTTATGTCCTGCGTCCCTGAACAGTATCCTACAAGTCATCTGCAATGCAATTCGTTGTTTTTTCTCTATTTGTAAATCTGTTGTAGTGTTTCAGTTACCCCATCTCGTTCGCGTCCAATAGCCAACAGTTTGCAGACACGGACGTTTATCACCATACACAAACCATCTCATTCGGACAATCCATTACTTTCCCGCGTTAACCAAGGTCACATTTGCATGTTATTTTCTTTTACCGAGGCGAAAATAGGCTTTTAGCTCGTTATTTAAGTCGTATAAGGGTACCAGAGATGACAATATATTTTAATGTCATTAAATGCCTAAGCGCGTCTGAACTGGGCCCTCTACGGAATGTCGTCCGCCTTTCTTTTTTCTGGTTTATCTCGAAATAAACTGATACTAGAAACAAAATAGAAAGAAGGAGAGAATCTAAGGGCAGGGAACCTAACCCGTTCCTATCGTCGGGTTTCCGGCGAACCTGATGAAAAAACGAAAGTTAAAGCACACGCTCGTAAGTCGTCCAGCGGCTGGAGAAACGTTGTAATATGATTACCCTTTAACGCGCCATGTCACGCGTGTTTGGATCCGGATAATACGTAGGGCAGCCAGGAATCCAGTTTCAATTCGAACGATTTGACATTACGATCGTTGTTTTGTAGGAAGAGATAAACTATATATTTATCCAATGCGACGGATGACCGTTCGCTCAAAGTACTAATGTTAAGGCCAGAGTAGCGTACGTGTCCATTAGGCGAACAAATTGGCTGGAAATAAAATTTCGATATAATTATCCCTTAACGTGCCAAGTTATATGTCTACAAATATCACCCGTTGGGTAGTCTATTCCGGCGTTGGCATCTCTATATATTCGCACTCCAGTTAAAGGACCCGGGAGGGAAGAGTTTGATAGTGTGGATCCTAAACGATATAGAGTCGCTTTACAGTGGATCTGGGTCTTAACCTTCGGCAGGCTTATAACGGTAAAGATAATTACTATAGAACATGACACTCCCCCCGATGACGTCAGAATGAAATGACGTAGGGATGCAATGCCCCGATGTCCTAGTTACGCGATTCGTCGACGACATAACAGTCGCGCACCGTTACCTCATAATGCCCCAATGTCCCAATGCCTCAACACCCCTCAACTCCTCACACTATACTATTTTAAGGGCAATTACTAAGAAGAGGAGTACTCAGTTATTTACTAACAGTTTGGAAAAAATCCAGTATAAGGAACTAAAGGACCAAATGTTAAAGTAAGGACTTTACATAGGTGTTATTTACTATTGTTACGTAAATTCTGAAAGGGGGTGATCCCCGAGAGCAAAATTGCAACACAAAAAGAGAAAATTGCAGACTCGGTTTTATTGAGTCTGTTCATGAACAGTAATTGAAAGTGCAACACTGCAACACTGCTAAAAATGGACAAATCCAATATATAAACATGGAAGAATCCACTGGCGGCAAATTGGTTAATATCGCTTATTCGGACAAAGAGGTGATGAAAATACTTTACTTGCGTTTGCTTTATAGATATGTCTAAATGGAAACGTTGTTCTCATGTTGTTGTTATTTGTGTTTGGTGCAGCCATCCTTTGTTTTCATTACAGAAAGTCAAATGTCTATACCAGCAGACTCTAGATAGAACGGACAACGCCTTTCCGTGCACAAAGATTTAGTGTTAGTGCTGACAGTACCAATCAGCTTTCGTTAGTGGTAAATTACACAATGGCACATCAAAACATTATCGTAGTATATCTGCCAGACAAATATCACAAATTAGTGCATGAAGGTTGTTTCTGAAAAATGAATTACATGTACAATCTTGTACGACTGCATGCACGGCGGATGTTGTACATCTAATTAGATTGACACACTACAGTTCATCCATTGGTAAAGATAGCCCGGAAAGTAAATATAGAACAGAAAAGAGCGAGTGTCAGTATTTCGTTATTTCAAAAACAAACTGCTTTCTCGTGGAATTTCTGTATAAACACATACAGTTTAGAAAACAAATATCTCGTATCTACCATTATCTTTTTAGGTTATTTGAATTCAGTGTTATTTCATATTGCAACGCAATAGATCAGTTTAATCAAAATCACATTTGTTTGTATCGGGGTTCTAACATTATTTCAGTCACATCGCAACGTCCTGCTACAAGTGGAGGAATAGTCCAGAGGTTTTCCAGTCTTCCATGTATGGAACAAATTTGCAGCTGAAAGGTTGGTGGTTCTACCCGAGTATGACCAGCCGCGTGGCTCAGTGATAGAGCGTCCGCCTGCGGTACAGAAGGTCGTGGATTCGATCCCTGGCCGCGACAGACCAAAAGTCGTTAAAAGTTGGTAGTAGCAGCTCCCTTGTCTACGCTCGACATTAAAGGGATAGTTCTAGGACTGGTCGGCCCGGTGTCAGGATAATGTGACTAGGTGGGGTGCCCTTGCCATGTACCTGCGACAGGGGTATTCCAGTGAGGCAGCTCTATAACTTGTCTCATGCGGGTGCCGTCTGCAAATAACTGAAATACTGTTTGTCGAGCCTAAAACCCAACTCACTCACACACTACCCGAGTATGAAACTAGTACTGTCAATCTGGGTGAGATAAGGAAATACATTGGTGAATTGTACCAGTAGGTGTATAACAACGTTTATATATTTGTGCGCGTGTGACGTAGTGTACAATGTGTGATTGGGGGTAGTGAATGTAACAAGTACTAACCATGTAGGCCTTGGATACTTTTGAAGTGGTTTCTGAAACAAACATATTTATATATTTGCAGGGGTAGCCGTTACTTATATACAACATATGCATGGTATATAACCAGTAAGGTTTCATAAAACACAGTAAACTGAGAAGTGAGCTCTGTTGAAATTGTATCAAATATAAACATATTTTCGTATTAGTATTTTACCTTAGTGCTATTGTCGCCAATTTAATGGGTCTAGAAATTACCAGTTGGATACTGAAGGCCAAATGAAGGGCGACAATAACGAGTTCAATGCATTGTGACTTCATGTCGACTCTAAAGTGAAGGACCACTGACGTGTTTTGAGAATGGGGATCAACTGTCGCCCGGATATTTCAAACAATCGTAATGTAAGTGTGTAAATGAACAAATCAATTTAAGAGACACGATTTTCATTATGTGATGTTCCAGGATTATTTGTTACCTTGATGGCGTGGAGGTTTGTGTTTATATCTATTTGAAACATCGATCGGTTGATCTTGTGACATGCTGTTATATGGTATGATTTCGGTGCGTATTCTATCTTGCGATGCAGTTTGCTAGAAGCCATCGTTTCTCCTTGCTCACGTTCATATTCTGGACCTCGGATACATATGACAATTCATTTTACAACCTGTTCACCACCCACACTAGAGGGTATACCAGAGAGAGTGGATACATTTACAATCTGGTTTCAGCTATTGTGAGCTAATGTGAATAAAACGATGATTTGTGATATTGGTTGCATGGGGAAAGCGATTATGTTTTGTATGTTATGTCCTGCGTCCCTGAACAGTATCCTACAAGTCATCTGCAATGCAATTCGTTGTTTTTTCTCTATTTGTAAATCTGTTGTAGTGTTTCAGTTACCCCATCTCGTTCGCGTCCAATAGCCAACAGTTTGCAGACACGGACGTTTATCACCATACACAAACCATCTCATTCGGACAATCCATTACTTTCCCGCGTTAACCAAGGTCACATTTGCATGTTATTTTCTTTTACCGAGGCGAAAATAGGCTTTTAACTCGTTATTTAAGTCGTATAAGGGTACCAGAGATGACAATATATTTTAATGTCATTAAATGCCTAAGCGCGTCTGAACTGGGCCCTCTACGGAATGTCGTCCGCCTTTCTTTTTTTCTGGTTTATCTCGAAATAAACTGATACTAGAAACAAAATAGAAAGAAGGAGAGAATCTAAGGGCAGGGAACCTAACCCGTTCCTATCGTCGGGTTTCCGGCGAACCTGATGAAAAAACGAAAGTTAAAGCACACGCTCGTAAGTCGTCCAGCGGCTGGAGAAACGTTGTAATATGATTACCCTTTAACGCGCCATGTCACGCGTGTTTGGATCCGGATAATACGTAGGGCAGCCAGGAATCCAGTTTCAATTCGAACGATTTGACATTACGATCGTTGTTTTGTAGGAAGAGATAAACTATATATCTATCCAATGCGACGGATGACCGTTCGCTCAAAGTACTAATGTTAAGGCCAGAGTAGCGTACGTGTCCATTAGGCGAACAAATTGGCTGGAAATAAAATTTCGATATAATTATCCCTTAACGTGCCAAGTTATATGTCTACAAATATCACCCGTTGGGTAGTCTATTCCGGCGTTGGCATCTCTATATATTCGCACTCCAGTTAAAGGACCCGGGAGGGAAGAGTTTGATAGTGTGGATCCTAAACGATATAGAGTCGCTTTACAGTGGATCTGGGTCTTAACCTTCGGCAGGCTTATAACGGTAAAGATAATTACTATAGAACATGACACTCCCCCTGATGACGTCAGAATGAAATGACGTAGGGATGCAATGCCCCGATGTCCTAGTTACGCGATTCGTCGACGACATAACAGTCGCGCACCGTTACCTCATAATGCCCCAATGTCCCAATGCCTCAACACCCCTCAACTCCTCACACTATACTATTTTAAGGGCAATTACTAAGAAGAGGAGTACTCAGTTATTTACTAACAGTTTGGAAAAAATCCAGTATAAGGAACTAAAGGACCAAATGTTAAAGTAAGGACTTTACATAGGTGTTATTTACTATTGTTACGTAAATTCTGAAAGGGGGTGATCCCCGAGAGCAAAATTGCAACACAAAAAGAGAAAATTGCAGACTCGGTTTTATTGAGTCTGTTCATGAACAGTAATTGAAAGTGCAACACTGCTCACGCCCCCTAGCACCGGCTTAAGCGATATTCAATTTTCAGAACAAGAAGTACTGAAATTCATGATCTCGAAGGATCAGAAGGTATAACAACACTGAGAATGAAGTACGGGGCGACGTTTTACGGCCGCCACACAAGCACTTAACACCTGCTGTTGTGAAGATTATAAATTCTGAAAGGGGGTGATAGAAGTATTAGAGTTTGATATAAAATATATGGTTGAAGAAGGTACTGAGAATACACATATTCTGGAATCTAATATATTCTGAAAATGGGTGATCCTTCGAAAACAAAAGTAGAAATGAAAAAAAAAAGAAATTTGCAGACTCGGTTGTATATAGTCTGTTCATGAGTAGTAATTAAAAGTGCAACACTTCTCACGCCCCCTAGCACTGACTTAAGCAGTATTCAATTTTCAGAACTAATAACATCAAAACTAATGATCCCGAAGGACCAGAAAATATAACAACACTGAGAATGAAGTACGGGGCGAATTTATACGGCCGCCACACAAGCACTTAACACCTGCTGAGTATGCTTTGGCCATATGTCGTAGGGAGGACTCTCGTGATTCTCATGATAGTTCCAGTAAATTAGTAATAGATAGAAGACGTTGTAAATGCTTGACTGCGACACATGTACTCATGCTGTTCATACTGGCGCAATCATATTCCAGAGTTGAAGAAGCTGGCGCAAGCATAAGAACTCGCACACACTGAACGGTTAGCAGACAAACAAAATGATTCATTTGACACGGAACCACTTAAACCTGCAGCAGATCATATAGACAATGTCTAGATGACAAATGACTACGTTCTAGAAGATGACTATTGTAATGGAGGTCAGTGTTTAGCAGAGGCAAAGGCATGCTGATATTTGTCACTCAATCGTCACAGGAGATAGATAGATAAATTTATTACGGCAAACAGAAAACTTAATATGGTTCACAAAACATGTATCACATTATAATAAATAGTAATTAGTAAAATGATGCATAGTGAAAAATCATGGCATGCTTTCTATACCAAGGATAACACAATACAGAGCATGCTCTTATTTCCATCATGGTCCTTAGTACAGGTGACATGACATAGAGAGGCTTTAAGATATAATCTAAATACTATTACAAATGGATGCTATATCACATGAATTAAATTGTAAAAGTACAAAAATGAGCCATGCAGGAAACACCACATACAGAACAAACAGTCGCCCGAACAGCAACACAAGGAAACAGCAAATATGCATAACTATAAAAACATCAAGAGACGCAAAAAGACAAAACAAACATACAATAGGGGGAAGATGGAAGTCATATTATTAAATAGAATATTAAAATGTGGCATCAAAAGCAGTTACATTTTATAAATACTATCACAGTCACAGAAAAAGGGGTACATCATTGTTGTATCACAGTCCCTTAATTTAAACCGTCAATAATACAAGTTATACGAGTACATCAGTAAAGTTATTGGTAATAGTGCATGATAGAACAAGTTGTTTGCCGAAATTTATAAAAACCATAAGCAGTCGAGCTCATTAAAATGCTGTGTAAATATAAACAATACTAAGAAGTAATAGTGCTCATTAAGTGACTCTTGATTGCTATCTTGAAGGAAGATAAGTTGTTTATCTTAGTAAATTCCACTGGTAAGCTGTTCCAAAGAAAGTTTAGACGCAGTATAAAAGAAAGAGTTTGATGCAGCACATTTTACTTTTGGCAAACTGAAACCACCTATTTCTTTTAGTCTGGTATTATAAGAGTGTACAGAGTTTTGCAATGTTAAATAATCCTGTATATAACCAGGTGATTAGTTTAATGGTGTACACTGCCAATCAAGATATTTAAAATGTTGATACCCAACATGACTTTTTGAATCAAGATTGAATATAAATCTAATCAGTTTGTTCTTTGCCGTTTGCAATTTAAGTTTATAATATTTTGATATTCCATTATACAAAACATCACAAGCATAATCATAATGACACTGAATTAGAACCGTTACCAGCAGCTTTTTAGTATGTTGTGTAAGAAAATCCTTCTTCCGGTAAGGATACTTAAGCCTGGCATTGGCCTTAAAATCACATATTTATAATAACACATACTTATCCATCTAGTCAGCCGAATATCGGAAGAAAAGCCACACGGCGTAACTGTTAAACCATTCAGGTTGCACATTCAATTAATATAACCTCACATGTGTATAGTCTAATCAGACAGGTAACATGTTGACTCCGGATAGCCACACAGACGTTTGGTCTAACTACACATGTAACAGATTTAATCTGGATAGCCACACAGACATTCGATCTAACAACACAGGTAACAAGTAACATAATGACTTATGATAGTCACAAAGGCGTTTGGTCGAACCAAGGATAGTCACACAGGCGTATAGTGCATCCATAGAGATCATATCGTTGTATATCAATTAAGGTAAGTACAAAAATGAGTCATGCAGGAAACACCACATACATAACAAACAGTCGCCCGAACAGCAACATAAGGAAACAGCAAATGTACATAACTATAAAACACACCAATAAGTCACACCAATGCTGCATAACAATCTATTTCGTTATACATAAATAACATGTCAAGAAACAATTCCCCTAGATCAGACATATTTACTCCAACGTCTTTGGCATATAGAAAGGGTTAATGTAACTATTTGTCCTCTGAAGATTCTGGTTAAAAATGGCGTAATGGACTGCAAGGTTGCTTTGTCATACACTTGCATACAGCTAAGTCAAAACCACGCCTATAGATATCACTGGTCAAGCCAGTTACATGTCCAGTACACACGAATTACTGAAGGTACTGACTATACTTGTAACAGATACCTCCATATTCAAGTGAAACAACATTTTCCATTAACATACTAACACATATTTACGCACGCAACTACAACTGAAACTCAGCAAAACTAAAATTTGTAAATCCATCCCTATTCATACCTGCTCAGAAAATCTGCTCCAATATTTTATGATCCCTTTATGAATTCAGCCCTAAACCTGAAGGTCTGTAGAGCAGAACACACCTCATTATCCTTGGATTTGTCAAATTTGCTTTGTTTATGTGCGTCAATGGAAAATGATCTGTTTCCAAAACCATTTCCTTGCCATAAATATAAACACTAATTTTTGAATGGCCCAAACTATAACTAGCCGTTCTCTCTCAATTGTAGAGTATTTCTGTTCACGGTCCAAAAGTTTCCTACTAGTAAGAACAACGGGGATGTTTTGTCGCCATGCTTTTGCATAAGGACACATCCAACTCCAAATTGAGATGCATCAGTTCTTAAGATGAACCGTAAAGTGCCGTAAACCCCAACTCACTCACTCACTCTTAATGAAAAAGTAGTAAAGTCAGGCAGGAAAAGCCACACACAAAACGCTACCATCACCAAAACACCGACAGAACGTAATTTATATAAGATGAACTGTAACCTCCAATCAGGCAGATACAGAATTTGTGAATTGGTTAAACACTTGATGAGCGATTCGTATGTTTGTGCTGCTTCTTCGGTCCAGACAACCGTGTTAAGTCGACATTTCTTGGTCATATCAGTCAAACTGACTGCAACTGAGCTGGAATTTGGAATAAAATGTCTGTAGTACCCTACATGGCAAAGAAATGGCATTTCCTGAGTTTTAATGAATGGTCGCTTACAAGAATATAAGGCAATCGCCTTCGCAGAATTAGGCTGTATCATGCCATATCCTACTACATGACCCAAGAAATCTATTCTTGTGAACCCTAGTTTGCAATTTGACGACCGGGCTTACAAGTGAGCAGACCTGAGTCTTTCAAACAAAGTCCTTAGATTTCCCAAATTATATTTTCAGGTTTCGGTGAAATATATGGCATCGTCTATTCCGTCATGTCCGTCCAACAACCTCTCGCATCACTATGCAGAAAGTGGATCCAAAGGAATTGCTGTGTTATGCTTCACAATGCCAACTTGAGCCACCATAATAGCCGGCTAAAAGGAAAAAAGGCGGCTAAATAACTACACTATAATGCATTAAATTAATAATAAATAATGCACGCGAATAAATTCACTACAGATCTAAACTGTTGGGCCAGTGTAGAGGACTACTTTCAGTATTTGTTCACTCCACCCAAATGTAAAACATGTGTACGGGTGGACTATCTGTTCCTGACTGACGACTGACCAGGACTCGGCTAAAACTAATATACACCTGTATACATCTGTGCTAAAAATAGCAACCACGCCTACATATATCACTGCCATTATGAATATTTAATAGCTGTATCCTGACAATAGCATATGTACACATTATGATTTGGGTAATGGTTTGAACTGTTGAATCAGATCTTCAAACGAAATAGATCCTGATCGGTGAGCTCCTATAGGAGCCGTCTGGTCTAGGTACATTCTGTTTGCAAAGAAGTGAATATGTGTATATATGACGAAGAGGCTAAACTGTTCATGAGGGTGTTTTACTTTCATCCGTATTGTACAATAACATTTGCAGATCCAATTAGGTACTTAAATTTGTTTTCAGTTTTTGCAATTATTGCGTTTTCCAGTCTGTTGACAGAGTTCTGTGGTCATCAAGTATCATACTTGTAATGGTATAATGCCTGTAAATCGGATTTGCACCCTGTGTCTATGAGATCTACCTGTATCCGTTTTATATCCTGTATCTCTTTTTAAATGTCAACATGTTTGTGATTTAAAATGAATCAAAGTGTACGGAAACGAACCAAACGAACCAAAATCATTGCTAGTGTGATTGCGATCTGCTCTATACTGTTTGCATATTTCCCATCATTATCAGCTTTAGCGTAAATGGCATTATATGTCCGTTGTATTATTTATGTAGTGGTATTTAACTGTTAATTACTGTTTACATCATACATTAATTTGTGTAAGGGCGTCGCACTGGGATGTTATTCAATTGATGCAGACTCTGGCCGTGCCCATTTCTGTCTCAATGGGTACCCGAAACGGGTCCACTCGATTTGTCATTAATGAAATGTTAAGTAGTAATGCATATTTATAGCTTATAGTGTTTGTTTAATGAATCGACCAACTGTACAAAATCTAAAGACTATGCTTCTTGATGAATCGTCAAAATAACACTGTAGACTTCGCAAAGAAGTCTATGATGTTTATAATAATAATATCAATAAATATTTCTTTAACGAAGGCATATATTTGGTCAGCCAATATTCAGCGCATTACATGTTTATACCCCCACAACCGAAGTTTTTGTTTTTTGGGGGTATACTGGAGTCACCATGTCCGTCCGTCTGTTCGTCCGTCCGTTCGTCCGTCCGGCTTGTCTGGATCATAACTTCCAAAGTATAAAAGCTATTGACTTTAAACTTCATATACAGATAGATCACATTGACCGCATGTGCAGTGCACACGGTTTGTAACTCTGCCTTCAGTATTATTGGAGTTATTGCCCTTTGTTGTTTTTCTCAAATCTGGCTTGTCCGGATCATAACTTTCAAAGTATAAAAGCTATTGACTTCAACCTTCATATACAAATAGAACACATTGACCATAAGTGCAGTACACAAGGTCCATAACTCTGTATTCAGTATTTGTTTAGCTATTGCCCTTTGTTATATTTGTCAAAATCTGGTTTGTCCGGATCATAACTTCAAACGTATATAAGCTATTGACTTAAAACTTCATATACAGATAGAACACATTGACCACAAGTGCAGTGCACAAGGTCCATTACTCTGTCTTCAGTATTTTTTGAGTTATTGCCCTTTGTTATGTTTGTCAAAATCTGGCTTGTTTTTATAATTGATTTTTTTATATTTTCTCTGTCATACCTCAATAGAACTTTTTTAAATTTTGCAGTATTGTTGAACACCATCTGAAGTTCTGCACCTGCAATAAAAGTAATGATTTGTCGCTTCGTGCATGAATGAAAGATCTCCCTTTTCGTAATTTGACAAATGAAAATTTAGTGGTTGGGGGCTTTATTTCTATAACCGCATCTGTGTCAAATGTGCTAGTGGGGGTATTAATCACCTTTAGTGGTAGTTCTAGTTGTATTTACTATAATAAGAAGTCTGACTGATAATTTGTTATATGTATAATAAAGTATTTGTAATCTAAATGACATTGTAAACAGTAAAGACTACGACGAATTTGCTATATATTTTTGGTCATTTTGTGTATTTGGCGACTTATTCCAGCAATCCAATCGACCCCTATCACTACAAAAAGAGTATCTTGATGCGTTTGTGTTATTGTACCTGAACAAATAATTGCACGGTCCTGTCTCTAATGACTTGTTTCTTGTTGTTCGTCTGCAGAAACTGTCGTCTGCATTTGTTTTTCCCATTTCCTCGCAATATATAGCCAGGATATCAAACACATTGGATTCGGATGAGACCTAGCATTATGCGGTGTCTCATCTGCATGGATCCAAAATGTTTGATAAGGTTTGCATGTGCAATCACGGTTTTGCAGTTAACAGACAGAGAGGTAACTGTATTACCCATGCGTTTATATACAACCTTGATAGTTGAAACAAAGCAGACGCAATCCATATCATTCAGGCCTGATTCTTGATTATATTTCGCTTTTGCGCTTATACAATATGTATGTGTATTTGCGCGTATGGCAATAGTATGCATGTGTGTACAGGTACATTGCATTGTAAGTGTACTTATATGTATGTAGGTTTGTATGTGTATACATGTATACATATATATGTACATTTATGCATGTATGTGTATGTGTATATGCATGTCTGTTTGTGTTTGTATGCGCTTATATTTATACGTGCATGTATATGTATCATGTATATGTATGGTATGTGTATGTACATGTATTTTCATGTGTACTTGTTTCGCTGGCGAAATGTTCCCCTGTCGAGTTGCTTCACCCTTTGTAAACTTTATTGATGTGCCATAGTAATAGTAGACATACGAACATAGTGTTGTATTGTATTTTAAGCTTGATAAACGTGTAAGGCGTTTACCTTGACGTTTTATGTCATATGTGTTTTCATTCCTGTGTATGTAGTCGTTTACCTTTTCTTCTTTATGTCGTTTGAAATTTGCAATTCCTCAGTTTGCTGTTACTAAATCTATATTCTATCTCTTCCTTCCTTTCTTTTCTCATTACTGTACTGTTAGATGCTGCCGAGATATGCACTTTTTGAAATGCCTCATATTTCGATCTCTATATTTATCTACTTACCTTCTCTGTTTGTCATAATTTGTCCTAATGGGTTATTACCTAATCCAATGGAGATCCGCCATATGAGTATTTAATCTCAGATCTAAAAAGATGATGGTCACCTTATGCTACTCATGATATCCTTTCAGGCATTTAAGTTGCTATGTAAGTTCTTGGCTAAAAATTAATGCAGACAGTTTTTTAAACTGAGTTGTCATTTTTCCACTCAGCTGTTTATCAATATTGAGTTTTATACAGTTGGTAGTATAAGAAACAAACTAAATTTATAAAATTGGACCTGTTGGGCTACATTATTCTTTACAGTCTCACACCTTTCGGCAAATATAAGTTCAAATGGCATGTTTTTGGAAACTCAACATCATACTGTAAAGACAAAATATCTTTTTTCAGGTGAATTATTCCGTTACATATCAAATGAATTACATGCATTTTCAAAACACCTTCCGGATTTAGAAAGTGATCATTTAGAAACGTTATGGGTCGAGGTAAAATTCCATAGCGAATCATTCCTGGTATGTACTGTTTACCGCCCTCCCAAATACACCAGTATCTTTCTTGTACGGGTTTAATATAAACAAGAAAGGCTCATGGAAAAGGCTCAATAATACAATCCAAATATAATCGTTCTTGATGATATTAACGAAGACCAATTAAGTACTAGTAACACCACAGGAAACACCACATACATAACAAACAGCCGCCCGAACAGCAACACAGAACAGCAACACAAGTTTTACCTTTGAACAATATAAAAATATTATTACAGAAGCTACACGAATTACTCGAACATCATCAGCATTAATAGACCCGATTCGTATTTTAGATGAGTTTGATGTCCTGCATAGTGGGGTACTTATTATTCCAGGTTATGCTAGTGATCATAAAGCAACTGTCTTGTTTACAATTTCCCAACTGAAATCTACCAACTGTAAACAACGGAAGGTTTGGATATATAAACGGGCTGATTTTGAGCAGTTGAATAAAATGATTTCAACGGATGATCGGTAATTTATCAAGGAAGAAAGTACAAATGTCGCAACTGAAATGTTTACCGATAAACTCTTCAGCTTTATGCGTGAGTGTATACCCAATAAAAAAAACATAAGCCATGGTACGATTCTGATATTCGCATTTTTAAGAATTAGAGAGGCAAAAACGCCATGCAAAAGAACAATTTAAAATAGCATAAAAGAAACGGTTTGTAGTACATCCAGTACCGAACCTAAGACATATTGGTAACTACCTAAACCGCTTATCATTGAAAAAACAGTGAAACTGTTCCATCATTGAAAACTACAATTCATGAAAGTAAAACCATAATTATAGTTTACAAATAAAGAAAATCAAATTGTTTAACTGATAATTTCACATCACATATACAGTACTGCTCCCATTTGCGTTCACATATCACGAACTGAACAATATTCTACTCACAGAACAAAACAAAAAGTTATAGATTCTATAAATATTTTGAAGATAAATAAAGCAGTAGGAGAAGACTTGATCAGCCACAAAGTTCTTAAAAATGTATGACCCACTTTTGCTGAACCGTTACATGTTAACAGCCTGCATATTTCCTAAGATCTGGAAATCAGCTATCATTATGCCTCTTTTTTTAAAAAAGGGACAAAAAATCAGTCACAAATTATCGACCAATATCGCTGCTAAACTATCCTGGTAAACTTATGGAAAGGGTATCTTATATATGCCAAACAATCTGGGTTTCTTACTGGACACTCTACTGTCTTTCAACTTCTAGATATGTATCACCAAATTACTAAGTATCTTGCTTCGCAGCGAATGCAATTAGCCGAAATGGCACATCTAGAAAGAAATACGATATTGAAGGTATTTTAAATCATGATCTAAGCCTAATTTCCACTTGGTCAAAACAATGGCTAGTTGATTTCAATCAAAACAAAATTGAGGCCTTATATTTCTCACCTCACAGAAATGACACCATCAAAATGTAGTGTTTAAAGGTATCCAAGTAACATTTGTCGATCAGCACACCCATTTAGGGTTCACATTAAGTAACAATGGACATGACATTGTCATACCAACAATGTAATTAAATCAGCGTCAAAAGTGTTAGGTATGAAATAAATACTCAGTAAAGAGAAAAACACTCAACCAACTAATTTTAATGATATAACATGAGTTGAATGTACTGGTAATGTTGTTATCAATATTTAAGTAGACAATAATATCATCAAATATTTACAGTATAGACTATGTGATGAGTAGATATATATACAGACGGGTAATGTGTTTGTTTACAATGTAAACTCATCTAACGTTTTCAAATGCTTTACAACAAACTTGAAGGATTTCCTCTCGAATATACTCTTTGCATGAACAGAGACTGGAGTCATTGTTTAAAATAATTATGTAACCTGCTTTTCTACCGAACATATGTTGTTTTTATTCCTCTGGCAATCAACATTACATTGAACAGAACTTTCAAACATATTAATATCAGTTACTTCCTAATTATTCATCCGAACGGGATACATGTAGGGTTTCCCTTTGCAATCGTCTGATAATAAGCAGATATAAACAAACTGACAGATGGATAGAGGATTGTCTCTTTTTTTCAGTAAATCATATCAAATGTATTTAGGCTTCTCGGTATAGTTGGCAGTTGTTCACATCACTAAGTCCAGATTGTTTTATGTAAAGCTTGGCACCTGTACCACTTACATAAATTAGAACATAAACATTCTGAACAAAACAATATACAGAAAACCCTCTTTAAACTGGAATTTAAGTAAAGAAGAATGGTTGATGGTTATTAATGCAGTGTCAAGGTCATACGAAATGCTGTTTTGGAGCATTACTCTAGCACATGCCTTACAGACCGACGGTGATACTAATTTCAGTTTCTGGTTTAGAGAGGTTTTACTGTATGTGTGGATGTGTTTATGCAGCTGCAACACATACATAGTCGTATAGTTCCCGGTGAATGATGACATGGGCGATAAAGACACTTTAACCATTTACTCCTTGATTATTCATGTAAGAATTTATCACACCATCACGAGTTATGTACTGAATTTTATAAAATAGTGCATGAACTCAAGTTTTTAACTTTGATAAAAAAAAGCAATATACGGTCCTATCTATATATTATTCCATAAGCAAACATAACAGATCTAAGCAGACGGCTCCTACAGCTACACATATCTCAAAGGGGTAATAAGTCTATTTATGGAGTAAAAGGTTAAAGTAATAGTCTCCATAATAAACACATATTTTCAATAAAATCATTATACATGGTATTGGTTCTTATGAATAAAAGGAACTTGAACTTATATATGCCCCTATAATAAACAATAAGCCGCTTTCATCAATCCTTATCATTTTTTGTGAACAATAAAATAATATCGGCTTATTTCGAACAGTGATGCAACCAAAACACAGCCCGAATAATAACTAATACATCAGCGAATGACATTTGTGTCTTAGATATCTAGCTTTGTCTTCTACATCGATTATTCGATCGGTTTTCTTGCAATATATATTTGTCAGCATATAAAAAAACCCATAGGGAATACCACTTTAATGAGTAATTACAAAAAATAACTTTGGCTTAGGTAGTGCACAGCATAGCAGCAAACTTATTGTTGCCCGAGGGTACTGGTATACGTTATGCCAAACACC
The DNA here is from genome assembly GCA_963576725.1 of Azorinus chamasolen. Classification (NCBI taxonomy): domain Eukaryota; kingdom Metazoa; phylum Mollusca; class Bivalvia; order Cardiida; family Solecurtidae; genus Azorinus; species Azorinus chamasolen. The sequence goes on from OY755239.1 coordinate 79,282,456, forward strand.
ACACATAATGATAGCAATTCCACTACTAATGAAGCTAGGTACGAAATCCATCAACTATAGACACAATCACAGTGTATTTATCAAGCAGCGGTTAAAACGATTAATTAGACGTGTATCGATATACATTCCCAATGATAATGAAATATTAAACAATGCCTTGTCTGTATTTAAGTTAGTAACTGTTTCCTTATTAGTGCAATGTATATTAATCATGGCATATACATGTGTAAGGTCTTTACTTGTGATTAAATATTTGTCTTAAGTTGAAACTCCAGGTAAAAAACCAAATTGTCATGAACGTTGTCATTATTTTATTACAAAGGAGTTCTATAAAACAGACGAAATGACACGTTTTAGCCTTTAAAGTGTGAACACCGAGTATTACAACATTTACAAACAACGTAGACCCTGAGTGAGTCAAGGTCTGCACTATTTGTCGTAAACAAACATTTTCTTCTGTGATATTTGTTTATAAATTCAAAAGGGTGGTGATCCCCCGAAGGCAAAAATTGCAACACAAAAAGAGAAAATTGCAGACTCGGTTTTATTGAGTCTGTTCATAAGTTTATGTTTGATAAATAGTCAAAGGGTGATGCACCAGTTTACATTATTCAGCATGTTAAGGAATAATACATTTGTTACAAAAAAACCTTATAATAATGATAATCAATATCAAGAATACGAGCATGTGGGCAATATCGAATAAGCACTTTTGTCGTTTCGTCAGTTATTCAGGAAACAATTCACAATATAATTTGTATGTAGTTTTATGTGTCTGCTAATAGTGCCAGTAAGGCAATTAGTAAATAATTCTAATCAAGATTGAATGAGTGTGTCATTTGTATTTTACTACTAGTACACAACACGATGTTGTCTATAGACATCCATGAAAGAAGCTAGCTATCATAAATGTATGCATAATGACCAAAAGAAGCAAACGTTTCTGCTTGGAAAATCTAGATTGATACAGTGATTTGTGAAGAGACAATTGCTTTGCTATGACCTGTAACCTGCAGCTATATAGGCGAGTTCAGTGTTTGTCATGTACCCGATATATAAATAAATCCGATAAGCGATTTATTTAAATGTCTCTCTTTTGTTCAATGGATACATACTGAAAGGGCTTTATAGTTAAACACTGATTGGCTGTTCCATTATGAAACTTCCTGACTTTTCCTGCTTGACTTTACTACATGTTCATTATCATAGTTATTATCATCTTTAAATACTTGAATAATTACGGTGAATACTATTAGTTTTTATATTACTATTATTATTATACGATAATACAATAGTTATCAATTTTCAGTAACACTTATCATTATCTGTATTATTATTGTTATAAATGATATCATTATTATTATTACTATTATTATTAATACTGTTTTAATTCTTATTACTTTTATACTTTAATATCAAACCTTGTACTGAAAATGGTTTTCTTGGCGCCGTTTAGGGTTAGTCATCTTTATGTATATTGTAGCGTCTCACATGTTGCAAATTGAAATACATGTATGTGATAAAATTGTTTATTTTGAAATGTCATACATAAATGTATCACATAAAGGAGCCGTCTAATCAGGGTCTGCTCTGTTTGCTTATGGTGTAATATAGATCTGATTCTACAGCTTCTGCCTAGGGCAAAAATGTCCTGTGTTTATATGCCATTTTAAAACCAATCTTATTAATATTCATGACGTCATTATTTCTTACATGAATGTACAACAGAGAAATGGTTAAATATTGTTTATGAAATATCGTCTTGGGTCATAGCTAGCAGATTGAAAACTGTACTACCAACTTTGGTAAGCAGCAAAAAAACAACTGGATTTAAACTGCACTACATGAGGAAATAAACATCCCAGGCTTATTATTATGAATCGACTTTGAGACATCTTTTGACTCCATTGCATGGCAATTTATATCTAAAACCCTTGAGTTATTTGGTTTTAGTGATTCCATCAAAAGATGGGTCACCGTATTTTATAACGGCATACAGTCATGCTCTATACAAAACGGATTATTGTCAGACTTCTTTTAAGTAGGGAGTGGCTGCAGGCAATGTGATCCGCTCTCTTGTTACATTTTTATTATTTTTGAACCGAAATATTAATACTGAAAATACCTGTTTTTTGCTGATGACACTTCAATCATTGTAGACGGAACACCCGAAACATTGAATGAAACGCTATCCAAATTAGTTAACTAACTTTGCGAGCTCATCAGGTCTTAAAATACATTTGGATAATACACAGATTGTTTGGTTAGGTTCAAAAAATATAATTCCGATTCTATCAAAATCAAATTCAAACTAAGATGAGGCACAACTGAATCTATAATGTTAGGGATTAATTTTCATACTCACCCGGATAAAACCATTCATTTGAATTATAAGAACAGAGTAGAGTCATTAAAGAAACAATATTGTATTGAAAAGAAGGTACAAATGTCTTATTGGAAAATTCGCAGTATAAACACTTTGTTAATACCAATGTTCAATCATTAGTTTATCACATTGCCAGATCCTGGGCATCCTGGCATTATCGAATTTAACAGCAATGATACCCATTAAAACATTTTCGGATGTTCTCTTATTACCATTTGTTTACAACGACGAATTACTCACAGTTACCCAGAGGTTTTTTTTCACAAGATCTTGGTATAAAAAAGGCATTGGATATATCAATGATCTGTGAAAAAACGGTAACATTTTACAGGAAAATGAAATCCTCCAAACATACAGCATCAGAGTAAATTACCTCCATTACAATGTACAAATCTAAGTACTGACCAATCATCAAGACTTGTTATTATCATTTCCAGATCATCTGAAAGAACATTACAGGAATTCGATCCATGTACGATATACAAATGCTTGTCGGCTATCTCAAACATAGTGAATTAAATTGTTGAATGCAACACATACGTGCAATTACATAGACATATGGTTGGAAAACGTTCAGAAAATTAGTTGGAAATACGGAGCAATATCAAAACAAAACCCGGATGAATTTCGGATTAACAGGGAGAGCTATCTATACAGAACTGTGTAGTATATGCGGACACTCCGAAGTTCCTTATAGAACTGTTTTGAGATGGATAGATAAGGACGCTGAGAGACGACGCTGGTAGAGGAAGTAAACCATCACCTTTCAACAAGAAAACCATTAAAAAGTGAATGTTTTGATCGAAGAAGATGCCCGAATGAAAAGGCATCTACAGGGGCGTCGCTACAGGATAGAAAGTGTCTCAGGGCTGCAGTGCTTCAATTGTGTAGAGGTATACTTCAAGAAGATTATAGAAACGCATTTGAAAATTGGATTAAAAGATTAAAACTTTGTATGTTGAATAAATGAGAGTACTTTGAAGAAATAAAATGAATATAAATGTATTTCTTTCATTGGTTTTATTTTACCATGAGGGAGACATCAATTTTCGACCCTTCCTCTTATATTGAATATCGTATCTCTGCACTTGGACAATAATTCCTTGCAAGTAAATGGTTCTCGTGCCTGCCCATGTCTCTTTCTAGTTATCCAGTACCAACTAGAACACTGACCAAGTCAGAAAGGGCCCCACATGGTGATCAAACCTGACCAAGACTATTTACCTATCAATAGTCTCAGCACGTATGGCAGATGAGAAATGTTTGAGTTAAAGAGCAGACAAGGCTGAAATTGCAATTTTTGACTTATTCAAGGGCCATAACTCAGGTGTCACATGCACTTTAGCTAGTAATCGAGCTTGGCCACGATGTTATAACTATGAATATTCTCTGCAGGTTTGGTAAAGATCAGATAAAAACGTTTAGCGTTAGAGAGCAGACAAGGCTAAAGTGGCAAATTTTGACTCAATCAAGGAACATAACTCAAAGGTGTGATATGCGATTTGACTGGTAATCTAACTTTGTCAATAATGTACAACTATAAACCTCCTCTGCAAGGTTGGTTAAGATCAAATGAAAACTATTTGAATTATAGAGCGGAAAAAGCTAAAACGGACAATTTTGACTGAATCAAGGGCCATAACTCACGTTTTTGTCTCATGCGATTTAGATTGTAATCGAACTTGGTCAAGAATTTGCACCTATAAACATTTTCCGAAGTTTGTCGAATATCAGATGAATACTATTTCAGTTAGAGAGCGGACAAGGCTAAAACAGCCAATTTTGAGTGAATCAAGGGCCATAACTCAGAGGTTTCTTATGCGATTAAGGTGGTAATCGAAACAGTCTCAGTATGTTTGGTGATGATCAGATGAAAACTATTTGAGTTAATAAAAGCGTGACGGACTGACTGACGGACGGAGCGATTACTATAGGACACCCACACCAAGGTCTTGGATCCTAACTAGAATAGTCGGAAAACATGTATATATCATTACTACAGTCCTATTGAGTAGCTAGTAGTACCCTAGATAAGTCGGATGTACCCTAGAGTATCCCGGTAATATCAAGTAGTATGCTAGCGTAGCCGATATTACCATACCATACCATAGCCAGGAGTTATATAGGGTAGCCAGTAGTATCCTCGAATAGTCAGATGTGCACTAAAGTAGCCAGCAGTACCATAGTGTAACCGGTAGTACCATAAAGTAGCCGGTAGTGCCATAAGGCAACCAGTAGCATCCTAATGTAGCCAGTAGTACTCTAGAGTAGCCAGTATATGGAGTATAATATTTCATAACTCAGAAGAATAATAAATTCTGAAGAGAGGTGATCTCCCGAAAGCAAAAATTGCAACACAAAAGGAGAAAGTTGCTGACTCCGTTTCATTGAGTCTGTTCATGAGCAGTAATTGAAAGTGCAACACTGCTCACGCCCCCCTAGCACCGGCTTAAGCGGTATTCAATTTTCAGAACAAAAAGTACTGAAATAACTTACATTTTCGACTTATCGTAAGTCTTCTTCAGCGTTGTAATTATCGATCATGCGGTATCATGTGACCTAGTCAGGTGGATATGAGGTGAATATGTACCACCGACCCTTCAACTCGATCCAGTCTTAAGTCACCCACGTGAAAGACAAAACAGATAAAATGTGAGAACTGTAACTGATTAGGTGGGGGAAATGGGTAGATAATTGAAAATTAGAATAAAGAACACATAACCAGATTCAACTCGGCTTTATACGAACATTGCAATCAGACAGGACACCATATATAACTTGAGAACGCCAAGATTTTAACCAGCGAAGGGTTAGATATCAAGACAGGGGGGGTCAAGGAGGCGTTAGCCATACCACAACGAAAACCACCACCTATCCGCGATGAGCGTTTGGAGCTTCCACCTGTGCATAGGTCTCTCCTAGTGTCACGTGACCTCACTACGTCACGCCATACCGCTTGATCGATCACAACATTGACGAAGACTGTGCAATATAATCGAACATTACAAAAACGTAAGCTTATTCTTCTGAGTACTGAAACATTATACTCCAATTGACTATTCCAGAAGAAGAGTACATTCTACATCATTGTACACAAATGTCAATGTCGTATATCGATATATCTTATTGTCGATGTACCGCTAAAATACACACTGACACCATTAACTGTTATAGTGAAACTTGAAGCTGAAAGTGCTTCATAAGATGTATTATCTCCTCATATTTATATAGAGTTCCTATTGATTCACTCGTCAATGTAAATGAATTTAAAATACAATGGATACACCCCCTCTATCAGAGTTCGATAAATAAACTGGGGATAAGGAGTATTTGGCAGGTACAACAGACTAACTTGAAAAGGTAGGAAAATAATTCAAAGTAAATCTAGTGGATATGATATTCGTAGTTAGTTAGTTTCTTGCAGTTTATATTTTATATTGTGTTTTGCTTATATCAGTTGTACAGATAATACGCTATCAAACTATACAAGGTGGTTGGAGTAAAATGTCGGCATTTAAAATGTTAGCATAGTTTACATGCATGTTATAATGTTGGAAGTACATGTACACTAATCATAGTATATCTTAAAAACAGTTTAAGTACACTTTTGCGAGACTGTATCTCTAATGTATCTTATGGACACATGGACTTCATTTCTCCCCAACGTCATACTTTCGTCCCTAGTTATTCATAAATAAAAATGTATATATACACCGTTTAAACCGGACATTATAATTAGTATTACTGCTGGTCTTTCAAACAGGTGATGGCTTATTGCAGGTTGAAAGCCATGCAGAACACTCTCAAATGTGCTTCCTGGACGACTTTCACAGTTCATTTGGAAACACATAATTATTGTAAACCTCACACTATTTAGGACAGAGTAAAACAGACAAATCATCTTATTTTCATATACCGCAAACTTGATGATTACACGATTGGTATTATTTGCATAGGTTTGAGCAAAACAGTGTTTTATCTATTTATAATTCATAATCATTAGGCAAAGTAGCTTGGGAAAATATAATTATACTTTCATATATTGTATGAACTTGATATTTTCAATTATATCATCCGGAAGAAATAAAACATATACTAGTCTCTGTACATATTCGTTTAAACTACGACCTAAGACACTACTTTGCACCTAACGGTACGCCCGCCCGGCAAAGCACTGGTTGAGGATTATCACATTATTTAACAGTTTGATGAAGAAAGAAAGGAATATAGTAAAAACTGCCTTTAGCGACTATATAATTGATACGGATTGGGGTCTGTAAGAACATAGTGTTACTTAATGCATGTCGTAAAAAATGTATAAAGCTCCTACAACGTTCTTAAAACCTATAAGACCTAATTTGATTGACCACTGTAGCCAGGTTTTAAAGTATTTGTTATTTTCATAAATCAAAGAGCTAATGCAGCAGTTCAATCCAAGTCAGAAATTGCATTCCTGCCAAACAACCATACATATTCTGGAAACTTGTCTCGAACCGCTACTCGTCTACCGTTGGATCTCCTAGTATCTGTCACTTGTCTACACACCTGCCAAATACTGCATCAAGCTGTCACACAGAGAATTTCTTCAATCTTGTATTCTCTGTGCGCCATGTCACGAAAGTGTACCTTCCTAGAGGGAATGGGTTTATTGCAAATAACAGAGAATATCATGGGCAAAATGGGATCACACAGTACTGCAAATGTTGTATACAGAACTAAGTAGTATATTTGTTATACATAAATATACCATTGAGCCGCAACACGTCAGAACAAGATTTAATGAAAGTGTATACATAAATGAACTGATATTCATCTACACACCATAATAAGTTATACTGTTTTATATGCTGATATAAACATACTTTAGATACTGCTCTATGTGAAATAGTGCAGACCCAGTTCAGACGCCTCGTCGGAGACAATGCGGCTGATCTAGGTACATGTATGCACTATTTAAGTGTCACTATGGTTGGATTTGTCATGGCACGACTTGACGGAGATGTTCCCCGTGCCCAATCGTTTTGCTAGAGCTTGTTCATCTTTTGACGATTTTAACAGTTGATATTTCATTTTAACTGAAAAGCTGCTTAAGCAAGGATATAGATACCACAAACTAAGAAAAAGTTTATCTAAATTCTATTATCGAACTATCTCACTTATTGGCAAGTACAAATGTAATCTGAAGGCGCTCCTTCGACACGGTATTTCACATCCTGAATTTTATGGTGATGTGATTTACAAACTTCGTAAGATTATTGGACATACCTATTTTCTCACTTTGTTCATCAAATATGTTGAAAAATCATTAAAAAGGGATATGGTCATATAGTACTACAACATACTGCATGTCTGGTTGTCAACCCTTTTACAGTTGGCAATTACGCTGGCCTCTTTGCATGTACTCCAACAAGAAAAGTTTAGTATTCTATGATGGCGACCTCTTAAATCCGGAAACGGAAGGATGACGTTGAGGATATTTGTACTCGTTTTTGTCGTACACTTTATTACTTTTCCACAGTTACACTGTTTGCAGCTCAATCATGGAGTGCACTAGCGATAGGTGGATACAGTTTGTTTCACTTCAATGTTTTCGTTTTACATGCACTTTACCACTGTATTTGCCATCGCGGTTGTCGTAGATTATTCGGAGAGGGAATACTTTTATTTAAACTGTTTGTCATTTAGGGTGGGGATGGAATAAGTGTGAGGTTGGGTGCCCCGAAACCGGTTTAACTCCCCCAGCGACATTTGTCACTGACCGTTCCAAGGCGGTACTTCTACTTCCCCCTATTGTTTGTTTGTTACGTCTGTGCGTCTCTTTGTGTCGTTTTTATACATGTGCATTTGCTGTTTGTAGTCAGGGTGCTGTTTTGGCGGTTGTGTGTTTTGTATGCGGTGTTTCCTGCATAACTCATACATGTACTTTTATTATTTCTTTATCATAACGAAGATACAATATAATATGTACAGTACATTTAATCAGGGTTTGCACTATTTGCAAATTGAAATTATAATAGCTCTGATTCTACAGTTTATTTCAATACCAAAATACCCGATGTACATAGGCAATTATTAAAATTCAGCTAATGAATATCCATGAAGGTATTATTTTATACATGGGTATTCAACAGGGAAATTGTGTATATATTTTCTAAGCGATACACGCTAGTTTTGCAGTAGACACCGTTTCGAGGTTTAACCATTTATTCCATGAAAATGTGTGTAAGAAATAATTATATCATGAATATTGATTAGATTATTTTTTATGATGGCACGTGAACAAAGGAATCTTTTGTCATGGCAGATATTGTAGAATCTATATTATTTCATAAACAAACCGGGCCTTTTAATCCGTACCCACTCTGTTTGCAAAGGGAGTAAAGGGTGTTAGTTCTTCATAGTGTGATAAACCTCTTGAATCATTTAATGTCAACAAATTGGTTCTTTGACTCTAAATACCAGCATCAAAGGTCACCAATGACAGCAATATTGTCCAATGGAGTTAGATTAACGGCGGCCAGCCTCAGCTGAAGACACTAATTGTGCTTACATGACCATTAAGAGAGCATTTTCATGAACTATTTACCAAAGAAAGACAGTAAATAACAAACCAAGCATGCAGCTGTCTCATTTAGGCTACTTTGCAAAGGGCATTCGACAATGATATTTCAGAAAGGTAAAATAACAATATTTCACATTAGTAACATAGTTCTGAGGTACACACATTCAATTAACAGACTCTATATGCCCATCGGTGTCGATGGGCCGTAAAACACCATTCATTCATTCAATTAACAGATTTAACCCTTTTAGACTGGGACACGCTTGCACTGTTTGTCATATCAAATCCTTTAGCAAGTTTAAGCCTTTCGTATTGAATGGGCTCTATATTTATTCCACACTGGCATCTCAGGGTTGAAATGGTTAAATATATTTTGTTTTCAATAGTTGTATAAGCCTTGTATCAACCAATATGTTGAGTCTAAGAGTGTACTGGGGAATATTTTGCATTAGTTACTAGTCAATTAAGCACGTATATTGTCTTTAACATTTATCCAACTACCGCTGTATCTATGAATACATTGTCAAACAGGTCGGGTAACTCGGCGTCTCATCAGGATCCAAACTCTCTGATACTCTCATTGCATTATGGAAGACAAACTTATTAAAACTTGATTTTGAAAATGCAGTGGGTGAAAAAGTATGTAAAATTATTAGCTTAGCAGTTTAAAGGTAAAAAAAACTAGAGATTGGAAAACCCGTAAGTGATGCTTCGGCTCTTGTATATGATAGCGCTGTCCTGTTTCATTTCATTCATTGATCTCCCATAGAAGCAGCCAGTGGTATGCTTTTTTCTTTTTTTCCCTGCATCGTCTGATAGTAAACAGATGTAAACGAACTAATGTTTGAATAGAATACGTGTCTTGTTCTTGGTAAGCTGCAAGTCATATACCCGGTACCACTGGCAAGTGCTCAGAACAAAATGCTTTAGAATCATTTGCTAAACAACCAGTTCCATACTCGTGACCTTTTCAGTATTTTTACGACCGAAATTATCTGTTTGAGCCTGAGATGGATGAAATTCCTGTCACCTCAATCATCATCATCATCATCATCAGAAGAAGAAGAAGAAGAATATTTTTTTCTGCAGCCATCCCCACGCTATCCGTTTAGGCAGCAGAGGTGTCACTTTCATGCCAGCCCACTCCTTCGGATTGACAGCGTAGCTCTTTTTTCTCGATCGCATCGACATTTGCCTCCAGGTGTACCTTATAAAATCCACTTGGACAGTCTGTCATGTTGAGCAACGTGACCAACACAAATTATCTTGCGTTGCCTGACGGTAGTTATAAGGAACTAATGTGTACCAACTAGACTCACGAGACTCCTGTCGTAATTCTGTACACATTCAGCGTATACTATGCGGACGAGCTTTCGTATGTATCTCATCTCGAATACATGGACGTGCCTCTCTTACCCCGTAAATACTGTTCAAATTTCAAACAAATAAAAGAGGTTGGTAATTACCAATACTCCATAAAGCATATTACATAGTGCGAAAAGTACACCGAATACAAAACACACAACCGCCTAAAGTTGAGTTTACTCTTTCATATTCTGTTGAGACGTGTACGGCCATCAACACAAATGCGAGTGCCTGACTGTTTCGCTACCACTATCACATCTGCGATTACCTATGCAAATATTTAGCATTCAGATGAGACACAGTGTGTCACTATGGTCCGGCTTTTGACAGAAAGGGGAGAAAATTAAAGGGACAATAATCGAGCAGACGGTATGGAAACAGTTAGCATTCAGATGAGATGTAGTTTGTTACTATGGTTCAGACTTCATCACTAATGATAAAGTTTCGTCTAAAATATACGATAAAAGGGAAGATTTGGATTTCAAAATTGTTAATTATCCTTCTCTAGATGGAGATGTTCCCCGGTCTACATCTTATGGGGTTTACATTTCTCAACTTATTCGCTTTGCCCGAGCCTGTTCTTTGCTAGACTATTTTAATAGGCGTAATTTAGTTATAACTCATAAACCTCTTAAGCAAGGCTACAGATATCATACGATTCGGAAAGCTTTTTCAAAAGTTTATTATCGAAATTTACCCCTCATTAGTAAATATAACTGCAATTTACGGACGTTACTGCAACAAGGTATTTCTCACCCAGATTTCTGTGGTAATGTTATCTACAAACTTAGGAAAATTCGGGTCATATCCATTTTCATGATTTGTTTATTAAACGCATTAAAACTTTTAGGAGGAAAGGTTATGACCCTATTATATTGCAACATACTGCATGTTTGGTTATCGGCCCCTTTACAGTCGGTCGCTACGCTTTCCTATTTGCTTGCACGATGACAGGCCGAGGGTAGTACTCTATGATGTTATACTCTTAAAACCAGAAATGGGATGAGCTTACCAGACTCATGTATTACCTTTTCTCTGTCGTGCCCTTAACGGCTTCCCTGCAGTTGCTCTGTCTTCAGCAAAGGCATTGAGTACATAGTTGACGGACTTTCACAGTTGTTATGCTATGTTTTACATTTTGTACTGTGATTACTGTCTTCAATGTTGTTGGGAAGTCCGGCGGGGATACCTTTATTTACAATATTTGTTTAGCTAGGGTGACTTTGAGATCAGTGTGAGGTAAGGGCGTCCATAAACCGGTTTAACCCCCAGTGGTGATTTTGCTACTGACCGTGCAAAGCGGTTCTCTCTTGGTCACCCTTACTTTTGTTTGTCTTGTGTCTTTGTGCTTGTGTTTTGTTCACGTTTGTCTCTGGTGCTTGTGTATTTGTTGGTGTTTTATGTGTTCTTCTCGTGTGATTGGTTGTGTGCGTGTGTGTGTGACGTGCTGTCTATCGATGTATTGGTGATGGTTGCGTCTTGTGTGTGGCTTTCTCCTGTGTGTCTCTCTGTGTGTATGTGTATAAATTGCTATATAAATTGCTTTCTGTCGGTGTTTTGTATGTGGCTTTTCCTGCTTGACTTTACTACCTTTTTCATTTGAAACAGACAAAAGTGAAGCACACGGCCATTGTTGCAGACGACAATTGCAACGAAAGAGTTTAACAAATACAGCCTATACATCCAAACAAGAGGGTCATAATGGTAATGTATCACTCGCCCGGTTTGCTATGTTTACTAAATCGAAGTCCTGTCCATATTAATTTCAATGTTATGTTTGTAGATTTCACTATATAACTATATGAAACTATATAACTGACAACCCAAAGGGCAGAGGAACCTTTACCCTAGCCTTTGAGGAGGTCTACTAGATAATACTACAAAACAAATATCACAGAATTAAGCCTTTGGGTTTCAGACAAGAGGGTTTGTCTTTTCTACATAATCCTATGTAAAACTTGTGAACCCCAGTGCATAGCCAGTTTGACCCCAGGGACCCCAGTATGACAATCTTAGTAGAGGTCCAAGTCCATCAGATGATGCTACATACCAAATTTGGTAGCTCTATGCCTTACGGAATTTGACAATAATTTTTTAAATGTTTTCAGTACAATTTGTGATCCCTGAGGCAGAGCCAATTTTGACCCTAGGGACTTAATTTGAACATGTTTACTAGATGATGCTACATACCAAATGCCACAGTTCTAAGCCTTTGAGTGTGAGACAAGAAGAGTTTGAACTTTTTTATATATAATCCTATGTAAAACATGTTACACCCAGGACGTGGTATATTTGACCCAAGGGGCAATCTTAGTAAAGGTTCACCAGATAATTCTACATACCATTTATCACAGTTCTAAACTATTCGGTTTCGGACAAGAAGATTTTTAAGGTTTTTACTATATACTACAATGTAAAACTTGTGATTCCGCCAATTTTGACCCCAAGGGTCCAAGTAGAATCTACAATCTACGTAGAAGTCCACTAGATTATTCTACACACCAAATTTGGTAGCCCAAGGCCTTACAGTTTTCGACAACATGTTTAAAGTTTTATTTGGTTTTGGAATTAGTTGTCATGGCAACCAGAGTTCTGCATGGAATCAAACACTTTGAACAAGCGTGGAAGAGGTTGGCCCATGGAATATTCCTGCCAAGTTTGGTAAATATCCAGCATTTAGTTTAGGAGGAGATGTCATTTTAAGAAAAAGGTTGACGACGGACGGAAGACGGGCGACTAACGACGGATTACGACGGACGACGGACACATGGTGATTACATAAGCTAAGAAGTCGGTCAGTATGCAGTGTTAACTTCTTAAATAAACCTGTTCCATATCAATTTCGTTATTATGTAATATATGTAAACACAAATACCTTTCCGTGTTGTATTACTTTCAAAGCGAAGAAACTGTGCCTAAAATACAGGTACATCGTAACATGATCGATGTTAATAATAAAAAACTACAATTTCGTAATAGTTACATTTCAATGTTAAATGTTACTTACTGAGAGTAAATGGACCTGTTATGAATATTGCCACTGCTTGTTACAGTAGCTGTCATATGGAAACTTAAACAGTCTGGGGTTTTTGCTTTATAAATTGTTCTGTGTGCTTCACTAATTAGTTTTACTGTAGTTAGCGAGTAATAAACGCTAAGGTAATGTTTGCAATGGTAGATGTAAAGACTGCTTAGTTGTCATTTTACTGATGCAAGGCCCGAACCGAGGAAACACGTTTCTATGGCAACACATAATAATGTTTCACAATGTATATGTGCACTGTTTCGTAAAATGTTGTCACAGGCACTATTGCTGTGATTTCTTCATTTATATTTGAGTTCAATTCAAGTTCTTAAGTGTAATGTATATGCAGGTAACAATATTAAATGACCGAAATCTCCATTCCATATTACTTATCAGGAATTACGTTTAAAATTCCGCGTTGAAGCATACCTTGGCACTTGCTCAGGAGTGGGGTCTCCGTTGCCGAGCTGGTGTGATCATTGTACTACAACCACCTATCCCGTCATTATTGAGGAATCGAAACCATTTAGGAGTTTTTGAGCTGGCGTGTATTGATTTTATACGCTTCCACATGCAAACAAGAAGTGTTTTGCAAAACACTGATTGCTCAACAATATTGACTAATAGTTTGTATTTTGTCTTGAAGATTTTTCTAGACAATATGTAATAAACTCTTCCAAAACGCAGAATACCCAGATAAATGGGGACTAGGTTATATAACGCCATTTTTTAAGGTGGTGAAGATACAGATCCAAAATATTTTGGAGGTATAACACTAAATAACATATTCGCTAAGGTTTACTCACAAGTCCTACTAAATAAAATGGACTCAATGTATGGTAAAAAAGACATGATGTTTTTAGATTGTCAATATGGGGCTCAAAATGGAAAAAGCACAATCGATTGCATATTTATACTACATTCTATTGTAAAAAGGCTTTATCGGTAGGCAACGGAATTATATTGCGCCTCCATAGACTTTGAAAAATATTTCGACAAAATAAACTGCCCAATGCGTAGGAAAAAAATGATAAAAGAAAACCTAAGCTCAAAATTTATCAATGTTGTTAAAGCTATGTATGATACAGTAAGAGCACACATACATCTTCATAATTCGTTATCAGAGTAAATCCCATCAACTTCCGGTGTATATCAGGGGGGGGGGAGGGTAAGCTCTTCTCTGCTCTACTTGTTCTTCGTAAATGATCTTTTTACAGCATATAAATCCCAATATAGACGGGATTTTTACAATCGAAGATATTAAGATATTCCTAATTGCATAATTATGCAGACCATCAGGTACTATTCAGTACCTCTCCTACACGTCTCCAGTCCATGATATATGACCTAGAGGAATACTGTAACACTTTTAAATTAAAAACCAACACTACGAAGACAAAAACACTAATTCGTTTTGAAAGCTGTACTAAACAAACATCTTCTGAGTTTTATCTATGTAATAAACGCCTGGGTGTAGATACTTCGTTTAAGTATCTAGGTATTCACTTGTTCAGAAATGGTAAATGGAATATTGAACCATATCTGAACATTTCAGCAAAAGCACTCTATAAACTCTCCTCAATTTTCCAACAATATGAGTTCGATACAAGCGAAACATGTAGAATGTTTGATACACTTGTAGGTTCTATCCTTAATTATTGCTCAGAAGTATTGGGTTGGAATAAACGAAAAGATATCGAATTAATCCACACCAAATTCTGTAGAAACGTGTCGGCAGTTAACTTAGATGGATTATATGGCGAATTAGCATGCACACTAAGGATACAAAAAAAACTTAAATGTTGGCTGAAAATAATAAACACATATGAAAATTCTATAATCAAGAGAGTATACAAGAGTGATCGGAGGAACTCATATGTCACCTGCTCACAGCTGACACAATAAATGACAACCAAAAAAAGAAAATGTGACGGACGGACAGACAGACAAACATGCAGACGGACATACAGACAGACGGACATACAGACAGACAGACGGACGTACAGACATACATACGGACAGACAGACGACAGGCAGACAGAGAGACAGACAGACGGACAGAGAAACGACGGAAAAGTGATCATTTAGTGACACACTGCCTCTCGGCAGGTGACACAGTGAACCACTAAAAATGACGCAAACCTTAATATAATTTACGGTGATAAAAAGTTTACTTTCCTTATAAAAACTGCATTTGATGAACTAGGGATATCAGGTTTATTGCTAAATCAAGCTTACGTTTATATTTATTTTCACAATATAAACCAACGAATACTAGAGTGAGTGAGTTGGGTTTTACGGCACTGCGGCACTGAATAGGTCATATAGCGCCACTGAATGATGAGATGACATCATGATGATGGGTGGTATCAGGAAGATGATTTCGGCTTATCTCATTCGCTGCAAAGCAGCGCATGAGATTAAAAACCATCGACCTGCCTTCCTTTTAGTTCTTGGCAGAGGGGATAATCTTCGTCAAATGAACACATACATCTCCTGTGACAGTTCAGCCCCAGAACCACTGCAAGGTAGGAAAGTATCTGGGGACGAATACTAGACCAATGTAAACAATCTTGGTATACTAATATAAACTCCTGCTATAAGCATACATTCGAAAATGAAATACATTGATTGGGCTGCCGACATACTTTGAGATATTTCAATGTAGCATACAATTTACTGCGGTCCTGTGTTTCTATAAACTCCCCTCTTTTTTACTGACCAAAATTTACTGTGAGAGAGCTAGTGTCATCGTTGAGTCAAAACACTTAAACTGGTTATATTGTATCTGTTCTTACTTGAGATCCAGAGACAGGTACACAGCAGACGCCATGGGGATGTACTGATCCGCCATGGGGATGTACTGATCTGCCGAGGTCATACAAATTGGTCCCGCCGACTCTACTGGGAGTTTGGGCCATAACCGTTTGAGATCTACGAGTACTGGAATTCGTATCGGCACGACGTAGTATGTCGTGAGCTATGAGCAGATGTCGGCACTACTCTGTTGAGTAGTGTTCATTAATAGTTTACTGGTAGTATGCCCCAATGAAACTAGTGTCAACTGAGTGTGACTGTGTTCGCGATATCAAACCTTTACTTTTACTTGAAGCAAGAGACACTGAATACCTGAATATAACAAGGAACAGAGGTGTTGTAGAGAATATAGTGGCCACAAACAGTTAGGGGAAAATTAAGTATAGAATGTAAGTGTCTTTTTATTTATTTAATTTATGTTTGTTGTAATTCTTTGTAAATATATTTATAGGTTAAATTCATTTTTGTTTGCTGTTGGTTGGCGACATACGGTATCACTACACCCTCGGTAGCTTGTCATTTCGGTTGCCTGCGTTTCACTAATTTCACGTTGTATACCCCAAATCTTGTTGTCCGTATATGTGTGTGCTTCCGTGTATGAACAGCTTTGTCCGGAACGCATTACTCCTGTATTACTGTATGCAATTACTCTGGAGCACAAACAGTCATGATCCCCCGTTGGGCGCCGTTTTGTAACGAGGGTTACCCTACCAGAAAAATACCCATCAGGTGTGGGGACCGACTTCGAGATTCCTGGTCAAACACTCTACATCATCGCGACAAAAGCCGGCTTGAACAGCAAGGATCTTCAAGTGTTGATACAGGTAGACTACATCCCGTGACATTTGATTCACTTGATTGATTAAAAGGCTTTTTTGTTTCAAATATTTGTTTACACAGGACAATCTCTTTCTCTTATGGCATTTAATATAGCATAACTTATATTCTTGTTTAGACCAAACACCAGTTTTTTTCAAATACAAGGTGATGGATAAAATTCGTTATTCATAGATCCATCACATTTACCATGAATATATCGAATTACTTAAATGTCGGTTTGTCCGTTATCAGCAAGCTTTCGCTTCGCTTGGTCGCATTGATAGATATAAAAAGATGTCCCTACATCTAATATTCCAACATTATATCAAAGGTTAATGTCAACAGTGAAACAGACAGATAAGTCAAATAGATAGGCCAAATGCGATATGCCCAATATCAAGATTCAGGAATTATTGAAACAACATAGACACATTAAACATTTTATTAAATAATCCATAATGTTTAATCCTTTACGCAATGACTATCCATGTTTGCAAAGAGCATACCCTGATTGGAAAGAGCATACTCTAGCCAGACCGTTCCTATAGGAGCGGTCTGATATTGATCTATCCTGTTTGCAATGGTGTAGAAAAAGAAAGGGTAAAGGAAAACCCGCCCAGATCCTAATTTGGAATCCAGCTATTTGTAATGTGGAGAGGGTACAGCAAACCAACTACTTGCTGAAGTAAGCCATTGTAATTGTTTGGTTCAGCAAACAGTGCAGTCCTTGATCAGAGGGTCCTTGAGTCTACATTGTTTGCCTATGTCCTTTGTAAGGGAGGCCGGACACTAATGGGTTAATGGTAAATTACTTAACCAGTAAATGTTTCACACATCCTAAAAGTATTCATTGTATAATAATATAGATCGCAAAATGTAGGAAACTTTGAATGACATGTCTAATTTATTTATGTCTAGTCTTGCTAATAGATCCCAGAATAAACACGCTCGGAAATTTTCCAGAAACAATAATCATTCATTATGGAACCCTGTATCAGCTGTCGCATGCCAGTTTGTCTGCCAAATTCTGCACCAAACCCTGACTTGATAAATATTCGTAGTTCCTCTGCCGTTTAGAATATTTGTTTTTGAACCTCTGATATTTATTGCCTAATGCTGTCTTATTTCATTTATTTTTTATGTTTTATAAATACGAAAATATCCTTACCCACGGAATATATGCTCAGTATATTTTCATCCTGGTGTAATGAAATGGATATCTTACTAACATGTACATAGAAGTTTGGCAATAATTTAAAATAATCCGTTATTGGATTATCAATATTATGTGGTTGCCAAAAATGTTTTGTCGAACGGGAATCGATCGACGTACTGCAAACCCCCTCTAATGCGACTACCTTATGAATAAACATAGATGTCTTTTATATATATGTATATGCAGATGATTTGCATAATGTAGGAAGCAACTAGTGCCAAAAGCGCTCAGCAGCTTTCTGCATAACTTTAATCACCTGATTTTAAGAACCAGAATGTTTGGGTGGTTGCATTAGAGGGATTTATTCTGTTTCAGTAATTCGGACGGGAGATAGATGCTAGCAGATGTGTAATACGTAACTTCAAATGGGTTAATTTATCTTTAATTGCAATGTATTTAGATCATTAAGAAAACAATCAGAATCACGAAAACAGATACAATTGTTTTTTTCTGAACGGCGTTATGCAGTTTATCACATTCTTTTACATGGATGATATAGCCTAATTTACAACTGATCGTGTCATCGCTTGTCAACAAAATTGTTATTACAATTATTACAAATAGGTAAAACAATATGTAGTTTACAACGTTGTAAGGAATATACTGTAAATGAATGGTTCATAAATATCGAACATTAGGCGTTGCCAACTCATATAATGGCTTCGATATGAAATATGATATAGGCTACTTTCAAAACGTATGTACTTCACAACAGCAAAGCCAGTCTGGAATTTTCTATTTGCATATTGCTGCCTTTGCTTTCGTTGGATCTCTTACTTTCACAAAAGTTGTTTTATTTGCCTGTTTTACCTGTAGCTTACATGGTGCGGAAGTCTAGTTCGTTTCGGAAAAGCTATATAAATTGCATTTCAAAGTTCAAAATATAGCTATTTTAGGGACGTTAGGAAATACATCAATTACTGAACTGGTAAAACATCACAACAATATTAGTAACAACAATACTTGTCAACGTGTAGAATCGTTAATGAATAAAGCAATGCTATGAACATGAGCATCGTGGCCAAATTTGCGTAAATGATATTAAACACATTACTTCATATAAACGCTTTTTCACGCCCTTGTGAACAGAAAATACATTATTATTATTATTATTATTACTATTATACCACGTTTATATAGCGCTCTTTTCACATAGAATATGTGCATTCAAAAACGCTTCACATGAATAAATTAAATATACAAAACTGAGCATACTCAATGCATAAAATAATTTAAAAAAAAAGAAATAAATATCAATAAGAATAATTAAATTGTAATTAATTTAAGAATCACAGGTAAACCCACATTATTCTTTTTCCATAAGTTTATCTGTGTAATATTATTCAATACTATATTGTGTTAGCTCACTCAGATCACCACAACTCAAATGTAACATTCTATGCACAGTGTCAATACGTGCACAGTTATAACCCAGAACCAACACTTTGGTTTATATTTGGAATACAACAATACACAAATATATTGCCTCACGTATGCAGGACAATGGGGTAATAGAATAAGTCAACTTGTAGTTAATGTATATAAAATACACAATGCAATACAAATAAACAACCTTTATATACGCCCAGTATGCAACATTCTCTAGACACGATGCGCCCCACTGTGGCAACGAGTCTGTACACAAGGGATAACTTGTGCTACATTCCTCCATAATTATTTTAACGGAGTATCGTAAACAAAGGATAACCCTTTTTTGCAACATTCCTCTATTATTATTTTAACCGAGTTGTAATAGGGTATATCCAATGATTATCCAAAGATTATTCAGGGAGTTAAAAACCCACTGTGGCAAAGAGTCTGTACACAAAGGATATTTTTGTTTTGCTGCATTCCTCCATAATTATTTGAACGGAGTTGTAATAGGGTATAAAATACACAAAGGATAACCCTTTTTTGCTTCATTCATCAATAATTATATTAATGGAGTTATAATAGGGTATATCCAAAGATTATTCAGGGAGTTAAAAGTACTTTTATGCGAACCCTAAAAGGTTAGCTAACATAGAATTATTAAGCGTATCCCGTATGCTGTTCCTACGACATATCACATAAGCAAACTTGCAAAGGAATAATATCACACCAATTGACACTGGTTGGCTAATGCAACAGTTATCATATTTGATAAATGATTTGCTAAGTTTCCTAAACCGTTCTAGTAATAAATGTTGAAGAAATGCATTTTCTGACATCTTTTAAAAGAAGCTAACGAGCTTACGTCTCTGATGTCTGATGGTAAAGTATTCCAAAGTTTTGGAGCTGCATGCATGAAACTTCTTTCACCCTATTTTACGACACGACTTCTTGGAGAACAAACGACAAGGAACTACTTGCTGACCTTTACTATCTGCGGGGCCCTGTACACGTCAAGTATGTTGACAATGTACTTGGGGGATTCTTTGTGCATGACTTTGTATGTAAGTGTCAGAATTTCGGATTCAATTCGATGTTGAACCGGAAGGCAATGAAGTTCGTTATGATGCGGGCTGCTCTGTTTTGCACCCTTTTAAGTTTCCGCAGTGTGGTTTTTTAAATTCCATGCAGCAGTAAGTAGCAATAGTTTATCTTTGATGTAACCAGAGGGTTCAGCGAAATATTGATAGCTTCACGCGAGAGGTATTGTCTTATATGGCTTATGTGTCGGAGCTGTGTGTAACTAGAGCTACACATGGAATTGACGTGCGATGTCATATCCATTTGTGATTCGACCCATGCACCAAGATTCTTTAAACACAAAGATGGTTTGATTTTAGAGGGTCCTACCTGGACATACATCTCTTCAGGTACTTTTGCGTTTAAGTATTGAGCTTCAGAATGTCCTTGTGCATCCGAGATACAGTCCTCAACTCGCAATAAAACTTCTTGCTGACAGGAAATGCCCATTAAATAACAGGTATAACAGTGAGTCAGCGGCATTGAAATGGTGGTCTAGTCCGTGGTTTCTGCATATTTAGCCGACAGCTTTTGTGTACATTATGTAATGTTTTGGTCCTTGGACCGATCCCTGTGGCATGCTGTATTTCATGTTAACTGGGGTGGATAATTCTCCATCTACTAATAATATTTGATAACGGTCATTCAGATAGGATATCATACACTCAAGAGGTGTTTCAATGATTTTGAATTCTGAAGGGAGGTGATCTCCCGAGAGCAAAAATTGCAACACAAAAAGAGAAAATTGCAGACTCGGTTTTATTGAGTCTGTTCATGAACACTAATTGAAAGTGCAACACTGCTCACGCCCCCTAGCACCGGCTTAAGCGGTATTCAATTTTCAGAACAAGAAGTACTGAAATTCATGATTTCGAAGGATCAGAAGGTATAACAACACTGAGAATGAAGCCATTATCCCGGCGTTTTTGCAATGTTTTATTAGCGATAGTATCAAATGCAGCTGATAAAAGTACAAGTAAGAGTCGTGCAGGAAACGCCGCATACAAAACAAACAACCGCCAAAACAGCACCACGACGACAAACAGCAAATGTACATGGTATATTGCGTTATTCAAGGTATTTTAAGTTTGTTCATGTGAAAGAGATGGGATGACACCTGTATTGTGTGCATCAACACGTCCACACACTCGTATAGCTACAAAGTGCATACAATTGTCGGTAAACACAATACCTACCACAAGGTACAAGGCATTAGATGATGTAAGAGGCGGATGAGAGTATTGTTTGTCACTTGCATAACCTGCAAGAGAATGATAACAACATAGATTACGTGTACGGGGAGACTTTTTACGGCCACCACACGGCACAAGTAATACTGTTGTGATAATAAAAGTACATGTAAGGGTAATCAAGCATCATAAGAACGGGAATTTCGTACTTTATCCAGGGATTGAAGGATGTCATTTTGAACTTTCAGAAGAGCAGTCTCAGTTGAATGATGCTTTCGGTACGCCGACTGATGGTGCTCATGCAGATTGTTCGAGGTCAAGTGGGAGTCAATGCGTGTGTCAACCACTTTTTCTAACACTTTGGAGATAAATGGCATATTTGATAAAGCCTATAATTCTTAAAATCATTTGCATCGAGATCCGGTTTCTTTAAAAGAGGTATGACATGTGTCATTTTGAAGCTTTTTGGAACGTAGGCAGAGTCTAAAGAGGAGTTTACATTTTTTGTCAGCATCGGTAGGAGTTTCTTAAGGCATGTCTTTAACAACAATGTAGGTATTGGATTCAGTTCACAGGTCTTACAGTGGGACGCCTTATATACATGTTCTTCTTCTTCTACTGTAGCTGGGGCAAAATTATTCATATAATTCGTTGAATGCTGAAATTCACTGGTAACTGATTCACTGGAAACAGTGCCTGAGGCAATGTCTGCCCGTATATGAAAAAGTCACTGAAGTATTGTGCGAGTTGTTTTGAGGATGAATATTTTCTATTTAAATATGCCACTATTTGAACCAAGCATATGCTAAGTGACTTTAAAAAGACTATTTCAGTCCCTCTGGCATGATTCTACGTTCTCTGAGTAGAAATCAACCTTTGACTGTGTTAGCAGTTTGTTCACTTTGACACACTATTCTCTGTATAGTTGATGGTCTAGCTTGAGTCTGGACATTTTCCAGTTTCGTTCCAACTCCGTACATGTTTAGCATCGGTCAGTCCCTGTGTGTACCATGGACATGATGGCCTGAGCGTTATGGTGTTAGTACATAATGGTGCATGTCTATTGGCAAGTGCCCCCAGTGTTTGTTTATATGTGTTGACCAGCAGCTCATCAACATCTGTAATTTGAATACTTGCTTTGATAGGTTCTTAGTTGATGATATCTCTTTTGAATGATTCAACATTAATTGCCCTAAGTTTTCCTCACTGTAGGAGGTTTTGCCGCCTTTGCGTTGAAAGTTACAGAAAACTGATCACGCGAAATTTACTACTACTGTCAGACAGTCATGGATCTGAGACTTCAATATTTGACACACAGTTGTCACCATCCCGCGTAATAACAACATCTAGGATATGTCCGCCAATGTGAATGGCTTCATTCACGTGTCACTATTGATCATTGTATTACATCAATACATTGACGATGTATGCAGTCTGTTCAGTTTCTTCTCTGTTTAGCCTGTGACTTAATGTCGATATTATTCTACTCTTTCAGCCGTTGTAACATAAACCCTTTGCCCATAATGTCATTATAACAAAATCAGCTAATTAACTAAGCATGGCCTGACTCCCATTTGCAAACATCTCTGGGTCCATGTTGATTGACAATTTCTCAAATGTTTGTACGAATACTTACTAAACGTTCATGAGGTATAGGGTTAATACAGACTTGGCTTCGGAATCGTGGTAGACGATCCTTTCACTATCAATGCTAATAAAAGTATTCAATCGCTGAACATTACATAATACATCTTAACTTGAGCATCATTATTCCAGTATATTCAATGTCCCTTAAAATGACAAACAGTGTAGACTCAGATCTGAGGGAACCTTTTGACCAAGATATGCACTGTTTGCTGACGCCATCGATGTCAGCTGCTTGTACGAGCAGACATTCCTTCCTTTTATTGTACCATCAACATGAAAAGTGGATGAGTACCACATAAGATTTCCTTAAATAAAATTAGTTAAAACAATTGTTTGTTGCTGTGAAATGTTCTTAACTTGCGTCAAGAACGCTTAACGTAGGCAATTGACATCCATTAGTTTCTTTACATAACTTGGAAATATAGTTTAGAAAATTTATTGGTAACTAGAGTGTTGAAAGAGAATTTGTTTTACTTTGTTGCCGAAAAGTGTCCAACCTTCGGTCTTCGTTTTATGCAACATCTATACATAATTACCGTCATTTGATAAATACGGACGAACTATGTCATCTGAAGATGAAAAGATATCTTTTTTTAAAAAAATATATTTGTTAATGAAGAACAATTTAAATGAAAACAAGCAAGGTTTTACGTAAACGTAAAATGACTGCGTAACATGTCTTTAAGCAGGATAGAAGAAAAAGAGTGTGCAATATTGTTTAGTACTTTTAGTTGATAGATACATTGGGAAAAACATGACTGCAATGTATAAATTTATTAATAGCAGAAACGGGGGAATGTTTTTATGAGCCATGATGCATAATACCTGTGTATGACACCAATAATACACATTACGTCACAGATCAATGTTATTCATTTGCTGAAATCCACTGACGCAGAAACCGCATAATACCTGTGTATGACACCAATAATACACATTACGTCACAGATCAATGTTATTCATTTGCTGAAACCCACTGACGTAGAAACCATTATCACATTAAGTGATGTTCACAAGGCCTACAAACTCCCATACTTACAGTCTACATGAAATGATTCGATTAGGTCGACTCAATGCCCATTAACCTTTTCACTTATATTGTCCCCAAATTAAGAATAGGTTAGTATAAGATATACATTTAAATAGAAGCAAATTCATGCACAATGGTGAAATATGCAAAACGGTCAACAAAACCACGAGTAAAAGGTCTCAGCTAAATAATTTTACCAAAGCCAAAATGCAAACGAAGGACTTATAGTTTTATGTACACAATGGGTTTAAACCAAAAGCACGTAAACTAAGGGTGCTAAGAAATCATGAGAGAAAACGATTAAGCTTCCACCGAGGATCAAACCCACGACCCCACATTTCCTAAGCCATCGTTATAACCCTTAGACCACGCTGACAGCTATGCTAGAGAATGTGATTTTAATCACTTATACCTAATTCACTAGCATTTTCACTGAAACTGGGTCATGGCAGAAAAGAAAGAAATAACCCTAACCCTGACAAAAATATGTGCCCCGCTGAGAAAAATATATGAATCAAAATAAATGGATATATATAAATAAAACTTTTCTCACAGTAAACCATAATTATTAAAAAGATTGGGTTTTATAGAAACACAGGAACGCAGAAACGCATGGTCAAAATTCAAAGCCGTATGAGATTGGGTTGCTTTCGCAGCCCAACAAAACCCTTCTCCATTACTCACAAAGGTAAGCATATGTAGTTTGCCATTTCTTTGTTGCATTGTGAATATTGATATGCACTGTGCCAGTTTGTTTTGTAAACAAAAGCATTATTGAATGTCAATAATAAAGCTTTAACTATTTTTACGGATGAGTTGTGTATTAAATAAAGACGGCAGAGGTGTAAAGCAGACAGTGGACGCCGATGATTATTGCGCTACCTATTGTTCTACCTAACAACATAACAACCTCGCTGACCTAAGAATAATTAATGTTACATCATTATCAATGGGGCATACCTTGCACACGATAAGTGGCGTTTGTCATCGCTTAATCTATGACGATTTGAAAAAGGTGTTACCGGTATTTCTCGAACGAAAAGAGAGAAATTAAAGTAATTCGTGTTGCCTTTCCAGTACTTGGTAAATATGGACGTTACAAGTAGTTCGAGTTTTAAGTCTGTGTAGGTTAATAATATATTGCTTTCGTAATCTTTAGCATGCTATGAGTCTAGTTTTGAAATTAGGTGGGAGTAGTTTAGAATTTGACGAGACGCATGATAATACTACGCAGCATATACATTACTGGAAAACTGTTCGAACGTTTAAAACACAACGCAATGTAAAACAGTATCGAAAATAATTATACAGTCTATGTTTTGTTTAGCATGCTAAATGTTATTGCGAAAATCAACACCTCGGGGATTATTTCCGAAGCCAATAAATTTCTACTGTATATTATCTCAGCATCTGTCCCTTGTGTTTGTGTCTGCCAAAAACCAGTTTCTTGCTTTCGTTGTTTGTATTAGTGAGCTACATAATTGTATAGTTTCATATTTGCATCAAAAACCCTGCTCAAATATCGTGAATAGTGTTGATTGATTGAAAATACATATCAGTATGCATGGAAATAATACAATTTCATTATACTTTGATTAAATACGAAGATTTACACAGAAAGTGTTATTGAGCTCTTACAGGTTTAGTACAGGGCTATTGGAAGAATTCGTACATTATTGCTTAATACAGGACGAAATAGATATCTACAACTTCTTTTATAAACTTTAATGCAATTTTGTTACTGTGCATACTGTTCATTGAAACCGAGAGTTGTTAACATGTTCTCTTACTTTTATCCCGCTGTGGACAAGTAACAACTGCTCAACTGTCGATCTGTCTAATTTTGACCAGTACCGATTGGCACAAACCTTGAGAAATTATTGATCACTTGTCATAGCACATACTTTTGAGAACATTGGCCAAATGTCAAACAGGTTGGATCCGGATGAGTAACTCGGCGTTTCATTTGAATCAAAACAGTATGCAACTGCAGCTAATGTCGCAGGTAGCTGTATACGATTAAGAAAGATGTAACAGTACGTTTTAAAGCGAGCTGTTTCGTAATTGTTTCAATTAATTATTATAAGTTAAACACAAGTATCAAACAGCTTTAACTCATCGTCGCCTGAATGGAACAATGCGCTCCCTACCATTTTTAACTTTTGGAGAAAACACCTGTCAAAGGCTTAAAGGGGTCATATCTTTATCATTTATCATTTTTAATACATAAAATTTGCATGTTCGACCTGACAAACAGCATACTGAAAAGTAGAAAAAAGATATATTCCATAAATACATGATTTGTTCTGCTCTAATCTTAGAATTGTCTTGTGACGTGTAAATTGACATGATAACCTTTGAAAAAGGCCGTTAGTGGTCGAAATATTAGATCTGAGTAAATCAAGTATTTATGTATTATATTAATTACCGTTTTTGGACTATTTATTTCATTGTGGATTTATGCTCCAGGGAGATATCATTTTAACATCATTCTCTTTGATTTTATGGCTGAATGCATGTAACAACTAAACAATTGTGTCTGTAAGACACAGCGATGCCCCCGTGGTGGTGTTTGCCTAGCTGTACGTAAGGTTCTAAGTAATTTGACCTTGACATTGGGCTGGCGGACAGCATGGGCTGGATGCGCAATGAAAGTATGGATGGTGGTTTATGTGTATATGCAATTCCATGTCAATAGTTATAGTGGTTAGTGAGATATAAGACAATGAAATAACTGTAACAACCAACTGCACCTACCAACTGCACGTAAAAGCGTGACGTACGGACGGACGGACAGACGGACAGGTGCAAAACATAATGCCCCCTGACTATCGTCAACGGGGGCATAAAAATGTGACGTGTATTTTGACATGATAATCTTTGAAAAAGGCCCTTAGTGGTCGAGATATTAGATCAGAGTAAAGCAAGTATTTGTGTATTATATTAATTCCCTTTTTTGAATATTTTCTTCATTGTAAATATATTCCATTATAGACGCTTTAATTATTAGCAATGTTAATCCAGAAATGGAAGGAGAACGTCGGATATCTGTACTATTTCATTTTTGTCGTACCCTTTATTACTTTTCTACAGTTACTCTGTTTGCAGCGCAATCATTGAGTACACTAGCGATAGGTGGATACAGTATGTTCAATTAAATGTTTTTTCGTTGTACATGCACTTTACCATTGTATTTGCCGTTGCGGTTGTTGTAGATTAGTCGGAGAGGGGATACGTTTATTTACACTGTCTTTTAGGGTGGGGGATGGAATAAGAGTGAGGTTGGGCGCCCATAAACCGGTTTAACCCCCCAGTGACTTTTGTCACTGACCGTTCCAAGGCGGTACTTCCATCTTCCCCCTATTGTATGTTTGTTTTGTCTTTGTGTGTCTCTTGTTGTTTTTAGCTCACCAGAGCACAAAGTGCTCAGGGTGAGCTTTTGTGATCGCCTGATGTCCGTCGTCCGTCGTCGTGCGTCGTGCGGTGTGCGTCGTCCGTCGTCCCGCGTCAACAATTTGAACCTTTAAAAATCTTCTCCTCTGAATCTACAGGGTTCTCAGCTTTCATCTTTGGTAAATAGCATCACCTATAGGTCCTCTACAAAAGTTATATAAATTATGCCCCTGGGGTCAAAATTGGCCCCGCCCCAGGAGTTGGAAGTTTTCAATAGAAACATATAGTAAAACTTTGAAAATCTTCTCCTCTGAAACTGGAAGGTTCTCAGCTTTCATATTTGGCAGAGAGAATCATGTTCAGGTCCTCTACAAAAGTTATATAAATTATGGCCCTGGGGTCAAAATTGGCCCCGCCCCTGGGGTGGGCAGTTTCCAATAGAAACAAATAGTGAACTCTTTGAAAATCTTCTCCTCTGAAGCTGGAAGGCACTCAGCTTTCATATTTGGCACAGAGCATCATGTTCATGTCCTCTACAAAAGTTATATAAATTATGCCCCTGGGGTCAAAATTGGCCCCGCCCCAGGGGTTGGCAGTTTTCAGTAGAAACATATAGTAAACCTTTGAAAATCTTCTCCTTTGAAACCAGAAGGTTCCCAGCTTTCATATTTGGAACATAGCATCATGTTCAGATCCTCTACAAAAGTTATATGAATTATGCTCCTGGGGTAAAATTAGCCCCGCCCCAGGGGTAGGCAGTTTTCAAAAGAAACAAATGGTGAAATCTTTGAAAATCTCCTCTGAATCTGGAAGGGTCTCAGCTTTAATATTTGGCACAGAGCATTATGTTCAGGTCCTCTACAAAAGTTATATAAATTATGGCCCTGGGGTCAAAATTGGCCCCGCCCCAGGGATGGGCAGTTTTCAATAGAAACATATAGTGAAAACTTTGAAAATCTTCTCCTCTGAAACTGGAAGGTTTTCAGCTTTCATATTTAGCACATAGCATCATGTTTAGGTCCTCTACAAAAGTTATATAAATTATTGCCCTGGGGTTAAAATTGGCCCCGCCCCAGGGGTGGGCAGTTTTCAATAGAAACAAATAGTGAAATCTTTGAAATCTTCTTCTCCGAAACTGGAAGGCGCTCAGCTTTCATATTTGGCACAGAGCATCATGTTCAGGTCCTCTACAAAAGTTATATTAATTATGGCCCTGGGGTCAAAATTGTCCCTTCCCCAGGGGTGGGCAGTTTTCAACAGAAACAAATAGTGAAAACTTCGAAAATCTTCTTCTTTCAATCTGGAAAGTTCTCAGCTTTCATATTTGGCGCATAGCATCATGTATAGGTCCTCTACAATAGTTATATGAATTATGGCCCTGGGGTCAAAATTGACCCTGCCCCAGGGGTGGGTAGTTTTCAGTAGAAACATATAGAGAAAACTTTGAAAATCTTCTCCTCTGAAACTGGAAGGTTCTCAGCTTTCATATTTGGCACATAGCATCATGTTTAGTTCCTCTACAAAAGTTATATAAATTATGGCCCTGGGGTCAAAAGTGGCCCCGCCCCAGGGGTGGGCAGTTTTCAATGGAAACAAATAGTGAAAATTTTGAAAATCTTTTTCTCTGAATCTGGAAAGTTCTTAGCTTTCATATTTGGCGCATAGCATCATGTATAGGTCCTTTACAAAAGTTATATGAATTATTGGCCTGGGGTCAAAATTGGCCCCGCCCCAGGGGTGGGTAGTTTTCAGTAGAAACATATAGAGAAAACTTTGAAAATCTTCTCCTCTGAAACTGAAAGGTTCTCAGCTTTAATATTTAGCTCATAGCATCATGTTCAAGTCCTCTACAAAAGTTATATAAATTATGCCCCTGGGGTCAAAATTGGCCCGCCCCAGGGCTGGCTAGTTTTCTATAGAAACATATAGTGAAAACTTCGAAAATCTTCTCCTCTGATTGTCTGGTGAGCGCTTCAGGGCCATTCTGGCCCTCTTGTTTCTAGTTGTGTACATTTGCTGTTTCCTTGTGTTGCTGTTCGGGCGAGTGTTTGTTCTGTATGTGGTGTTTCCTGCATGACTCATTTTTGTACTTTTGGAACATGTTGGTGAAAAAGTTGAACATTCTTAAAAGTGTTCTGCTCTATTTAGAGATAGAGCAAACCGTTGTAACAAATTTGGAAATAGGGCAACCTAATACTATGAGACACGTTTGAAGACGGATTCGTCTTATTTTGTGATTTAAACAATATAATGAATTATCGGATCCAAGCATTACATCAACATTTTGAAGTATAAATTACAAACACCTGTTGTTCATGCAGAGGACAATCTTCAGAGGTGATATAGATTTCAAATTCTGTATTAACTATGATATCACATGTAGGCTTGCATTAGAAGACGTCTAAAAGTAAGTAGAAAAACGTATGGAAAATAAATTTTCGTTCAGAATACTTCCAACATCTACAAAATAATTATAACTATAAATACAAATACGTTACCGATACGAGTCTATGATAACTATTGTTTATTCCCAATCATTATGCCCAATCATTATATGTTTTTCAGCCAGATAAGATAGCATTAAGGTCTAATCCATTTGACGAAATACAGCATTAAGGTCTAATCTATTTGACGAAATACAACATCGGCATAAATGAAAATGATCTAGAACAACAGTGTTTTATCAAGATACACATACTTATGAATGAATAGTAACTGTTGGTATGCTACACATTCCTGATTTGCATTTCATCGGGATTCAAATTGTTTCAAACTGTAAACTGAAAAATGGGAAGATATAGAGGATCGTGAAAGACGTTTGATCTCATATTTGTTACGAAACGAATTCTTGATAATATTATACAGTGAGCCTTGGCGAATAACTTTAGTAAACATGAAAATATGTTTCTCTGCTCTCGACCAGGCATAAGTATTTGGGTTATTTTACTCGGAGCAAACATGGTTTATCCTTTACCTTGGAAGTTTCGGAGATGTCACAACCCCGACAAGACTGCACTGGCTGGGGTCACATGGCAACCCCACCCGCGGCAGCTCCAGTCCCTCATCCCTGTTTAGCGATGGTTTATGCTGCTTAATTTATATGGCCTCCTTAACTTTCCGTTTCCAAAAATTCTCTTCTGATGTTAGGACTTTGGTATTCTCTGGTATGATCTCATGACTTCCTGTAGAAGCCGCCTGGTCAGTATCTGCTGTTTGCTTTTGACATGATATAGATCAGATTCTACAGTTTTTTTTGTCAAAAAAACCCCATTCATTCTCTAGAAATGTTTACATTATAAGTACATGCTAATAATTATCCATGTAGTCATTATGTCTTACGTGAATATTGAACAGGGGAAGGGTTAAACATTGACTTCCAGTAGTTTACTATTTCCTCTGGGAAACCATCTTTATGTTGTAAAGACTTGACTTGTGAACAAACATGTGGAACCTTTGCTTTTCTGGTAGTCCTGTGTATAAACAAAACATGCCTTTGAACTTAATGCTCTTCAATCAAACACCTCATGTTGTCTGTCCGCATGTTGTTTTTTGTTGTCAGAGAAAAGTTTTCCCTATAAATAAAGAATCCGGTTTCTGAACTGTCCGAACTATTGGGATATAATTACATCTTTTTTTCCAAAGCATTAGTCCTTATGAAGATCTGGTGAATAAGTTACGGGAACATTGAGATCAATGCAATAGTCCCCTTCCGTCTGAACTCTTGTCACAATTAAATGAAAAGCCCTTACGTGCTGCACATTCATACAAAATCCTGCATACCATACTTATTGAATCAAATATATCACTTCTGACACATACTATTCGATCAAAGATTACAAACGTGAGTAATAAGTTAATATCCCTTTTTTCTTCTTTTTTTAAATCTTTTATCAAATTTGTAAGTCAAAATTGGGGATAACTCTCTAGAATTCATAGAAGAACTAGAGGTTTGTCACAAAAACGGATGTCTCCCCTCTAATATAAACAATATATAAAGGGAAATCACTAAAAATGTTATGGACTTGATGAATGATACTTCCCCTCATTATACACTTTCCACACCACATTTTTTCAAGAAGAAAATGATAACAGCTAATTGATACCAGAGTTATGGCCCTTGTGCATGACACTTACTTTCATCACGCCCTTTCCATAAATAAAATGTCATTCAAATAGCATCAGTCGAACAGGAATTATTGATCGGACAAAAAATGTAACAAAGGGCAATAACTCCAAAAGTATTGAAGCCAGAGTTATGGCCCCTGTTCATGACACTTTCTCCCATCATGCTCTTTCCATTTATGAAAGTACAAAAATGATTCATGCAGGAAACACCACATACAGAACAAACAGTCGCCCGAACAGCAACACAAGGAAACAGCAAATGTACATAGCTATAAAAACATCAAGAGACGCACAAAGACAAAACAAACATACAATAAGGGGAAGATGGAAGTACCGCCTTGGAACGGTCAGTGACAAAAGTCACTGGGGGGTTAAACCGGTTTATGGGCGCCCAACCTCACACTTATTCCATCTTCACCCTAAAAGACAAACAGTGTAAATAAACTATCCCCTCTCCGACTAATCTACAACAACTGCGATGTCAAATACAGTGGTAAAGTGCATGTATAACGAAAACATTTAAGTGAACAAACTGTATCCACCTATCGCTAGTGTACTCAATGATTGAGATGCAAACAGAG
This sequence comes from Azorinus chamasolen, assembly GCA_963576725.1. Taxonomy (NCBI): domain Eukaryota; kingdom Metazoa; phylum Mollusca; class Bivalvia; order Cardiida; family Solecurtidae; genus Azorinus; species Azorinus chamasolen. The sequence goes on from OY755239.1 coordinate 79,315,063, forward strand.
TAACTATAGAAAAGTAATAAAGGGTACGACAAAAACGAAATAGTACAGATATCCGACGTTCTCCCTCCATTTCTGGATTTAAGAGGTCGCCTTCATAGAGTACTAAACCTTTCTTGTCGGCGTACATGCAAAGATGCCAGCGTGATTGCCAACTGTAAAAGGGCTGACAACCAAACATGCAGTATGTTGTAGTACTACAGGATCATATCACTTTTTAATGAATTTTTTAACATATTTGATAAACAAAGTGAGAAAATGGGTATGTCCAATAATTTTACAAAGTTTGTAAATCACATCACCATAAAATTCAGGATGTGAAATACCGTGTCGCGGAAGCGCAGTTTCAATACGATGGCCAGAGCCATGTAGGAGTTATCGTCCTGTCAAGAAAGCGTTAAACAAATCTACCAGGGGCAATAACTCTAAATTTATTGAAGCCCGAGTTAAGGATCTTATGCATGACACTTTCTCTTATCATGATCTTTCCATGTATGATGTTTCACACCAATGGCATGTGCCATATAGGAGTTATCGTCCTGACAATAACTCCTATATTAGTGAAGCCAGAGTTATGGACCCTGTGCATGACACTTCCTCTCATTATGCTATTTCCATATATGAAGTTTCTATCCAATGGCATGAGTCATATAGGAGTTATCGTCCGGACAAAAAGTGTGAATTTTTTACAAGGGGCAATAACTCCTATATTAGTGAAGCCAGAGTTATGGACCTTGTGCATGACACTTCCTCTCATTATGCTATTTCCATATATGAAGTTTCAATCAACTGGCATCAGGAATATTGAAGTTATCGTCCGGACAAAAAGTGTGACTCACAGACAGACTGACAGACAACTCTCACGAAAACAATATGTCTCCCCCATATAAATATGGGGGAGACATAATTAAAAACCACCTAGGTACCCATTTGTATAAAATCAAGTTCAAGGATCGTAAATCTGACAAACATTATTAAACCAACTTAAGTTGTAACGTATCTAGATTTAGCTTTATACCAAATATAAAGTTGATATCTCAAACCATGTCCAAAATCGTCCGGACAATTGAATATGTAACGAAACATTTTGAGTTCAAGGGTCGTAACACTGGCAACATTTATCTAACCGCACCGAGATGTGAACTTAAGCTATAACTCATCTAGAGTTAGCTTTATACCAATTTCAAGTTCAATGCCCATAACTATAGGAAACATTATTCCACCAGACTGAGATTAGAACGTAAGCTGTAACATATCTTGATTTAGCTTTATACCAAATCTCAAACGCCTTAAAAACCGGACAACTGGCTGATTGCGGAATGACAGACGGATGGACAAACGGACAGACGCAACCAAAAACTATAGTCCCCTTCGGCTTTCGCCGGAAGGGGACTATTTATCATAAACCTATTGTAATAGGTAATGACTATCAAAACACTGCATGTCAAGTCACCTTCCCGTTTTAGTTTGTGTGTGTTAATTAACGTCCGTTTCTGCTCACAGAGAGAGGAGAGATGATACAGCGAAACCGGGCGCAATGCCCTACTCTTATGATCGACAGAGTAAGACCATCTTACTTTTTTTAATATTGTTGTGACCACATGATCATTTATGAACATATAACTGGTTAGAATAGAGTTCAAACACTGTTCCAGTAAACAATTCGGACATGGAGCATTGCATGTTTCATACAGGGACCTATCACATGTCATCGATTAAGGACTTTCGTTGGTTACAAATATTGTAACTACTTAAGTGTCCCCGAGTTAGAGCAATTTAATTTTGAAGAGCAAACTAATACTGAATTACATGAGTTACGTCATAACCCACGTATTCCGCCATTGATATTATTGTAGAGCGTGGTAATACGAATCCAGTGATATAAAAATCTCATTGTTAAACATTTCAGAGATAGAGCACTATAAGATTCGGGCGACGCCGTGTCGAAAATTCATACTATCAGTCTGGTCCCCTCTGAACTGAAAATGATTTCGAAACTTCCGTCCCATTTGCCATGCATAGAACACGAGTCACGTCTTCATATAGATTTATTTCGGCAAAGAATGTATACATAGTCATTTAAAACAACATGTACAATACATAACAAACATTATGCATACATGGGAATAAATATACCAAAGTACGCACACTCACACCGAGGATAACACAAAAACGAGCTAACCCTTATTTCACTTGTGGTATTCTGTACTGGAGACATAGTGAGGAGCATTACTTGATCTTATATATTGCACCATAAGTAATTGAAACTTAAATTTACATTAAACATGAGGAACATTTGAAAAGTAGTGGCAGCAGTGTAGGTTTTTCCATACATCGCTCAATTTCTACGAAATGACTGTGAGAAATTCAAAGTACTCTCCACTTGACTGTACACACCTTTCCATACGCAAAAGCCATTCAGAAAATTCTGAAAGCGCTCTTTAGATATACTGTTAATACACTGCTACAGAGCGCCACCAATTGGGCTGCGTGTTTCAAAGTGGCACCCTCATAATTTAATGTATAAACTCAATCACAAGTCGCAAGGGGGAGAGATCATGGTTATATGGTGGATGTGGTGAACCTGTACTTGATTCTCTTTGAGGTATTTCTGTACTATACTTGAACGATGGGCCAGAACATGGCATAGATAACCCACGTTTTATTATTTTATTTATTTCCAGGCTAAAAATGTACAGTCGTGTCTCATCAACCGTTACAATTATACATATACGTCTAGGGTCCTTTTATATTTGACGAGCAGGGCGGAAGCTTTTTCTACTTCTTCTTTTGCTAAAGGGTAATGAATGCGGTATCCAGCGGGCACAAACATTACGAGTGCTTAGCTTTTAATTTAAAATCAGGAAAACCGCTGACGAATGAAGCTCCGATCTTGCATCTGTCTCGAGTATTGCTTTCACAGCATCTGCGTCTTTGTCACAAGGAGCAGTCTGAGGGCGCCCCAGGACGAGCCTCGTCTTTAGTGCTGATTCTTCCGACTTAATCGGGCAACAGTACGGTGTGGAAGCGCAATGTCCCCATTCACTTATTCAAAGTCAGCTTTAATTTCTGATGCGCCGGTGCCAAGCTAGATTCAGCCATTACGATTTATTACATGCATTTCAACAGCAAATACATTTTGCTTTTGCACGTGAATGTAGTGCCATTTCTGGTCAGTTGTGCAGACCAATCAATACTCTTTCCATTGATATGGTGAACATGCTGGACTGTTGCCACTTCTTTCCAAATAGCCCTAGTATATAACTATAATATTCATAGAATATTATAATCCATTGATAATATATTCTGTAATGATTTGTAAATACTTACAATAATATTTTCTTTATGTATCAATTTATATATTAATCTAACAGATTAAAGAGGGGAAAACTATAACAGAACTTGTCAAAATAACAAAAAGGAAACCATATGTTAATACATCAAATTTTAGCAAACTATTGTTCGTCAATAAAATTATTATCATAAACGTAAGGTATATAGTAATATACATTAATTATTTCCTATGCTTCCAACGCCAAAATAAACATGTAAAAACAACTATTAAGATAAGTGTTTGAAAGCTTACAATAGGCTTTCCAGCCAAGTTTTCACAGCTGTTTTTAAAACAAGCATCTTGTCCATTTGAGTAATGTTATGAGGTAACATTTTCCATAATGAGTCGTGTAAAAAGCAGAAAGTCTTAGGTCCAAACCTTTGGACCTTTGAGATAGCACCCTTTTGGGATAACCTAGTCCTGTAAGAGTGGAAATAAGCATGAGTAGTAGCATGTTCTCCAATTTACCCTGACAATAGGAGAGCAATGCGAAAAATAAATTGCAGATTCGGTTTTATTGAGTCTGTTCGTGAACAGTTATTAAAAGTGTAATGTTACTTATGCTCATTGCACCGACTTAAGCGGTATTTGATTTTCATAACTAAAGACACTGAACTGATTATCCGGAAGGACCAGAACATATAGCAATGAGAACGAAGTACGGGTCGACTTTTACGGCTGCCACATGAGCACTTAGCGCCTGCTGTTGTGAAGTACATAATTCAGACAGTATGAGATCCTATGAACCAAACTTATAAAACTATGCAATAGAATAATCGGTTCTACACGTTTGTCGACTGGAAGATATTTAACTGAATTCAAATGATTCCGACCGATATGTGACATTACATCAAGATCAAGAATATATTCTTTATTGTTTAGAGTTTGGTTTTTATCAGATCATAATACCATTTAGAGACAAAATAATAGTGACACTGGATCAATGACGTTACTAGAAGTTTCTTAGAATGTTGATTGAAATAATCTTTCTTACGGTATAAAAATTCAATCTAGCATAAGATTTCTGCAAAACAGTTCGAGTCATGATGTAACATGACAAAACATGACTAGAGTTGGATTGTGCTATATAACTGAAGATGTATGTTTTATAACAGAGCCATTTCATGAGATATAAAAAGTAGACCGTGTCTTATACAAGTATTTAGAAACAAGACTGATCAAGTTGTACCTAAATGAGTTCATCTCGTGTGTGAGTGTGCGTTTGGGTGTGTGGCTGTGTGTGTCATGCTATATATCGGTGTTTTGGTGGTGGTTGCGTCTTGTATGTGGCTTTGCCTGCTTGACTTTACTACTTTTCCATTAATGTCTATTAACTTACAAGATAAATGTTACCTTCATTCAATGCATATTTTGTACATCACAATCTTGATTTGGTCTGAAACAAGAATACTAGAATCATATGCATGTAACAGGAGCTTACTTTCTTACAACTGCAGACATAGATGAATTAGATAAACACGTAAATTTGATATGACAGAGGACCATGTATGGAGCCATGCAGAGCCCCACACAATACTGTTGCAGACGATGAATGAAGAATCCAGAAGCTGTTGTTGATTGGAGAGATATGACTGAAACCAACGTACAAGACCAAATACATTACGTCTAGGCGAAGCTATATCATTTCAGTTTCCAGATGTGCTGCGGAAATTTGATGAATGTAGGTTGATAAGACTTAAAATAATTATTACTTTTTGCTTACTTACGAATATGTTTAAAAGCGTATTATTTACATACTGTTGAATTGGATCTTTCAATATGCAGTATATAAGTATGTACGATCGAATGGGTGTGTTATGCCTACCAATCTCCTTTGGTGCAAATGGTATTCAGTTAACCATTCAAATGTACCAATTTCAATCCTAATAAATACTCGTATATACAAGATCTGCTGTACAAAGCTTTCTAAGTTCACTGCTCTTTACACAACACGGTGTTGAAACATAGTTTCGGCGACTTTGGTGTTTTGCATCAACTGTTTGTCTTATTAGGTTTTAGACGAGATTCCTATATCAAAATGTTATAGAAACAACCTTAGATACTCTAGTTTCCAACTGAACCCTGCTACAACATTGTCTGGAAGTATGTGCAAAAATCGCTACATGTCTATGCTTTAAGCACGTAGAAGTATGTGCAAAATCGCTACATGTCTATGCTTTAAGCACGTAGAAGCTACATCTGGCAACTGGCTACGCGCATCAGGCGGGCAACATTATATCATTGTTCGTTATTCCCCCGCATCATTATAGTCCAAATGTATGTTTTGTTAAGAGGAGCAGTTTTAACAGCATATTTAGTTCAGAATCTAATTGAAAAGATTGATCAGAACATTTGAAACTTATCCTTCAATACAACAATCTGAGCCAATCGAGTATCGTATGAAATGATTTTGTCAAGTACAAAAATGAGTCATGCATGAAACACCCCATACAGAACAAACAGTCGCCCGAACAGCAACGCAAGGAAACAGCAAATGTACATAACTATAAATAGCCTTTTAAGTATTGCTCTCATCGTATCGTATTGCTTCTGATTAATCATTTCATTGTTGAATTTTCAGAATGGAATATTACCATCATTGTTCAATAGTATGAAAGGCTTAAACTTGTTAGAGGATTTTGAATGACAAATAGGGTATGCACAGTTCGCCATACATAACTCTCTATAAGTTTCGTTTGTTGATTTTGTTGCTATTTTTCTATTAAAAAAACAATCAACACAGTAATAAACGGGTTGAGTCCTGATGAGACGCCGAGTTTTCCGTCGTCTCATCTGGATCTAAACAATTTGCATAGGTAATCATTGATACGAAATTGTCAGCGAGGGTATCGGCAGGAAAAAGCATGTGTTATATAAATGCTAATATCAAAGAATGGCTCATTCATGCACAACACATTATTCAAACAATATGTAATTTAGTTTGAAAGATTTTATTGCAATAAATGCACAGTTCAGTAAATCATCATGGGTACAGACATGATTGGATCGAAAGTAAAACTGCTTATATAGATACTCTCCCCTTATATAATGCCAATACAACGGTTGACATCTGTTGTAATTACATTTAGTGTTGACAAACATATAAACATGTGGAAAATATCATTAAGCGTTTATACACGAAAGATGGACATTCAATCAACTTTACTTTTTCATTTATAAGCACTTAATGTTTTAATTCAAAACTATCTAGCTGGAAGTTTTACCAATGCATTTACCAAGACAAATGACATAAGATGAACACAATAGAAACATGGTCATATGGATATGAGAAAGGGACAACAAGAGAGTGGGGGACGTGTTGGGATGCTCGACTCAAGCCCTTAGTTGAACCACTTTAATTCCAATATAACGGTTTGCACCGCTTGAAAAATAACGGGGTTACTTTCTAAGTCTGGTGGTAAGTCTTCATTCACTGTTACAGGCAAGATCGGTCTGACTGTATTCAAAAGACGTGTACGTTGGATTTGCTGAAATTGGCACATGAGAAGAAAGTGTTCAGTACTTTCAATATCACCACAAGGGCATACAGGAGAATCGATGGTATTCTTTTGGACAAGTGGAATGTTAAGAGAGCTACAATTTGTTCTAAGCCGTGTGTGTAGTATATGTGCTTTCCTATTCCCTTTAAGGAAGTATGGAGATTCGGCGTTCGTACTGGGACTGACTGTTGCTTTGTCCATGAAATGGAGTCGCAATTTCTGACTTCCAATGGGAGGGAATTCTATTTTCGGACAGCCGAGGGTAGAAAGAAATCGGAGTATAACAATAAGGTAAAGACTACTATCATCTGCAAACAATCGAATAATATATCGCCAACAATGTCAATGTTATACATTATGAGAAGAGATCAAAGTATAGATCCCTGTGGTACCCAAACATTCATAGGCAGCCATTTATATTTTGCACAAGGAATAACCACAGGATAATTCAGTTTTAAGTTTTGCTAGGAGTCCAGTATGCCATACACGATCAAAAGCTTTACTAACATCAACAAAATATAGCCCTTACTTCTTTACCTTGATCTAGAGCTTTTGTTTTACAGAAATTATTATAAAGGAGTGTTAACTGGTTAATCGTCGAGTCACCTGGAATAAAGCCAGACTAAAAGGTGGAAATTGATGTATAATACATGATTGGATACATGTATATTGTACAAGTTTATGGTAATTGCTAACCAGTGATTAATCCCTTTTTAAAAGAATGGCGCTAATATTCACATATTTCCAACTTTGTGGCAGTGCACTTTCTCTTAGGGATGTTTTATAAAAATCACAGAGAGGATTACAAATGGCATCAGATAATTCACAAAGAATGCGTTTGTTAATTTCATCAAGACCAAAAGCCTTACGTAGTGGAAGGGAAGCAAGGACAGACATAACTACCTTCTGATCCTTCGAGATCATGAATTTCAGTACTTCTTGTTCTGAAAATTGAATACCGCTTAAGCCGGTGCTAGGGGGCGTGAGCAGTGTTGCACTTTCAATTACTGTTCATGAACAGACTCAATAAAACCGAGTCTGCATTTTTCTCTTTTTTTGTTGCAAGTTTTGCTCTCGAGGGATCACCTCCTTTCAGAATTCATAGGATGGTAAATCAATATCATCAATTGTCTTTAGTCAGGATATTCACCATTACCGTCATTTAGTATTGTTTGATTGGTAAAATAAGTATTGAAAGAATTAGCATTGTCACGAATAATTTGAGAGTTTTTAACCAGTCCCTAGTCACGAACTAAACTGACTATTTAATTACGACGCAATTTGAACTGAGGCCACTTATTGGAAGTATTTGTTAACTTTGCTTTTATACATGCTCGGTTTCTTTTACTATTCTTTTACTAAAAGTACAAAAATGAGGCATGCAGGAAACACCACATACAGAACAAACAGTCGCCCGAACAGCAACACAAGGAAACAGCAAATGTACATAACTATAAAAACATCAAGAGACGCACAAAGACAAAACAAACATACAATAAGGGGAAGATGGAAGTACCGCCTTGGAACGGTCAGTGACAAAAGTAACTGGGTGGGGGTTAAACCGGTTTATGGGCGCCAAACCTCACACTTATTCCATCCCCACCCTAAAGGACAAACAGTGTAAATAAAATATCCCCTTTCCGACTAATCTACAACAACCGCGATGTCAAATACAGTGGTAAAGTGCACGTGTAACGAAAACATTTAAGGGAACAAACTGTATCCACCTATCACTAGTGTACTCAATGATTGAGCTGCAAACAAAGTAACTGTAGAAAAGTAATAAAGGGTACGACAAAAACGAAATAGTACAGATATCCGACGTCCTCCTTCCGTTTCTGGATTTAAGAGGTCGCCTTCATAGAGTACTAAACCTTTCTTGTCGGCGTACATGCAAAGAGGCTAGCGTGATTGCCGACTGTAAAAGGGTTGACAACCAAACATGCAGTATGTTGTAGTACTATAGGATCATATCCCTTTTTAATGATTTTTTAACATATTTGATGAACAAAGTGAGAAAATGCGTATGTCCAATAATTTGTTTGTAAATCACATCACCATAAAATTCAGGATGTTAAATACCGTGTCGCAGAAGTGCCTTGAGATTACATTGATACTTGCCAATAAGTGAGCGATTTCGATAGTAAAATTTAGAGAAAGTTTTTCTTAGTTTATGGTATCTATATCCTTGCTTAAGCAGCTTTTCAGTTAAAATGAGATTTCGACCGTTAAAATCGTCAGTAGATGAACAAGCTCTAGCAAAACGAATAAGTTGATATATATAATAAAGTTGAAGTGACAATATGTTCAGTTTGCACGGAACGAAACACGTGAGCTGAGCATGTATCGAAATATTTCGCTTTAATATGAAATGAAATATGTTCACTGGGTATAGATCAGTACAGCTCCGCTGAGTATGGATAGGACATTTTTCCATTGAGAATGGATCGAAATATTTCCGTTGAAAATTATACGAAATATTTCCGCTGAGTATAGATTTGTTACATATCCACTGAGTATGGATCGAAACATCTCCGCTGAAACGAAACAATTCAATTGGATATTGAATTCGAACTCATTGATGAGTCGGTTTTCAGTGAAATATATTAAATGATATTTCAATGAAGATGTGGCTGCAGAAGGTTGGTGTAATTAGACATGAATTTATAATCGTTCATAATTGAATAAAGTCGTCATACTATGTGTAGCAGTTGTTTAATTTGTGACCTGGATCGCATTTGCACACATATTGGATCCAGATGAATCTCCTATTATTTCCCGGTATATTATTTCTCAAGCTTGGTCGAAAGTTGCATCAGATCCAAATATGAGAAGACATTATTTTTTCAAAGTGTGATAAGGTTTATCACAGATGTTTTGATTCATAGATGACTAGAAGTCCGAACACGGTGGTAAATGTTATATTAGCCAAATGAAGATAAAGAGAGCGATACACTAGACTATAACGAATTGACAGGTCAATCGGGACAAATTCAATGTTTCCAAATAAATATTTATTCAAAGAAGAATATGGCAGAAAAATATTTCGTTAATAACTGAAATGTTGACATTATATTGTAATACATCTTACATTGAATGGCAGTATAAAAAAGAAAGCAATTATTTCACTGTTACATATGGCCGGATACATGCTTACTAGTGCATGAGTTAACTTAAACAAATGTTTAATTGTTTAGTATATTTTATAGTAACAAAACCGTGGTTGTTATATTTTGTTATAAACACTTGTGCACAGCATTAGAAAAGATATCAATGACATCATTTATAGTATGTATTGTATGTTCTGTGCCAGTACTATCAGATAACATATCAACATTTAATATGCTGCTGAGTTCTTTGCAAGCAGTTCGGATCCATATGAGTCACCGAATAACTGAATATTTAAAGAGAAAATTCCTAACATATAAATCGAATAGACTGGCCGTGTTCTTTCAACATAATTGAAAAAACATCTCCAATAACTGAAGCATGTTACAATATTTTCTGACGATTATTTGCAATTAACCTAGTCATGCTTTAACATAAGCTGGGTAAAGGAGAAGAGAAGATAATATGGAATTTCGATTTACAGATGATAAACGAACACAGGGCTATAAGCGTGATCACTTTCCCTGATGTTACTTAGAAGTAGCGCTTTGGTTTATTTGTTTGTCTGTTTTTGTAGCGTTTGTTTCTGTAACTGTATGTGTTAAGTGATGGTTTCTTTCCCTTTCTAATTAACTAGACAATTTACAGGAATTGGTTTAAGTTACCTCAAAATACCATGCTGGCCTTTTTGTATAATCGTTTTGTAAGGTAATATGTACATTTGTTGTTATGCAATTATACATACACAAGTGCACATTTTTGTTGCAGGAATCGTCAGGATTTAGGGATCGAACAACATCTATTATGAATAATTAACGTTGCTCTTTGGTATGTTCAGTAAGATGGTGATGCACCATATCCGTTCTCAACTATAATATGACTTCAACTATTTCCAGTGTTATCTAACTGGAGCTCAGTATATATATTACCTCTACCAGGTAATCGCAACCTAAATCGCATTTGAATGTAGCTTGAATCCAAATGAGATGCTTAGTAATTCAGCGCCTCATCAACACCAGCGCTATTTGACACTCGGTCAATAATTTCTCAAACGCTTCATCGAATAAGAAGAAGTCAAAGTTGTTCTAGATCCAAGTATACACAGACACATTTTACAGCGGGACAAGGCTGTGATTTATTTGGAAAAGTGTATACCCACTAACAAATGTATATTTATAATTATGTTCTTCGACAGCAGTCCTAAATTTAACTTGTTCCTCTTTAATCTACCTTAACTAAGTCTTTCTTTTACCTTTTTGTTATTTAAAGGAAGCAATTTGTGTTTTCCAAAATGAAGATGATATAAGTGACAAATTGTTCGGTTCCTGGTAAGACGTAATCTTCGCCTCATTTGAAACCAAAATGTTGATGAATACCATTTAGCATATAACATATTGATGAATACCATTTAGCATATAGTATGTTGATGAATACCATTTAGCATATAGCATGTTGATGAAAACAATTTAGCATATAGCATGTTGATTAATATCATTTAGCATATAGCATGTTGATGAATACAATTTAGCATATAGATGAAAGTTAAGGACGAGGTTAAACAACCCTGAATCTAATCGAAATTGGTTTTTAGAAAACTTGTCCTCACACCATAGGGTTGGTTTTATCTCACTTGTTCCCTATACTTTATAGCCACGCATTTTTACTCCTTTGCGAACAGAGTAGATCAATATAATATCAGGGTGTGCTGTTTGCTTATGAATCATTATAGATCTTGTTTCTGGTTTCTACCAGTTCCAAACATCCTGTGCACTTATGCCATTATAAGCATCAGCTAACAAATAATCATGCTACATGTATTATCATTCTTTACATGGTAACTCAACAGGGAAAGGGTTATCATGATGGTGCCCAATGGAATTATTCAGCTTTACAAACAAGTTAACAGGGAATATTGGCTGTAATGTTTAACCCTTTGAATGCGGAACATGTTTGCAGTGTTACTCGCAAACAGTTTAGACCCGGATCACAGGAATTCTAGAGCAGCCCTTCAACCAGGGTCTGTACTGTTTGTCATTGTAAATAATCTCACACGTTTAAGCCTTTCATGCTGAATGAACTCTATAGTTAACCATTGGTGGGCTATTCCACCCTGTACATTCAGTGTTGTATGGGTTAGGGTAAGTACAGTATTCATGATATTCAAATCTGCCTGTCCTGACATTGTGAAGAGTTCGTGTTATATACTAGATGTAGTAAATTTAGTTCCCTTTCAAGCAAGGGGTCAGTGATGAACAGGAATAGCTTTATTGTAATACAGATCTGTACATGTGTACACCAATTGATGAATGAAATAGAAGCCATCCACAGAATACATCATGGATATGTATATATGTACATCGATTGATGACTGAAATCGGAACGATACACTGAATACATCATTAAGTTTCAAGTGAAATAGAATCCTATTCTGAAGTAAGTCTGTTACTTGATTTCAATTGGCAAACATACGAGCCGAATTCAGCTTGAGGTAGACACAAATCAAACTGTGCCACTCTTACATAAATCATGATAGCTGTGAAAACATTATGCTAAACGTGCCAATTGCCCAAATCAACCTCCATATCTCAGACCGTGTGTCTACACTATTTGACATCGTGTATACATTGTTTAACTATATTGCATCTGTCATATATACATATAAGCAGTGGAAATACAGATCACTGGCTATGTAGACGATTCTGGCTGATGTTTGTCTACATGGTTTTCAAGGCTGTAATATAGGTTTTCACTTTTAACAGCTCTTATGTACATTTATCTTTGTGGGTTTGCAAATGACATAGAATCAACACGAACCTCTGTACCTGATCAGGGTCTACACTGCATGGCAAAATACAATCTGATGTCAGAACAGTTTAGGCTTTGATCAAATCATAATTCATCTCTGCCACGTCTGCTGGTCTACCTGTACAATTTACAAAGAATAGAAAACACCACAATAATAGCACCGCATGCGTGTGCCAACGCTCGTCCGTCCCGACATTGGAAGTCCATAAAGGGGATAATGTTGTAAAAAAAAAGGCCGTACATAGTAATGACCCTTTATCAGATTGTAGCCCTTGTGATTGTGAACAAGATTCATAAGTTGTGCTTGAATAGTTTAAAACAATAAGCAACGTTAAAGGTTTCCGGTTTTAATTTTAAAAATGTCAAAATTCAAGGGTCAATGCCACAAGTTGAACAATATAACATTAACGGAAAGACCTTGCCACATGGGATTCGCATGTAAAATATGAGAGCCCTGCTGGGTACGGTTACAAAATGGCAGACATCTATGTTAATTTCCTAAGTAGATAAAGGGGCATGATTTTGTTTGGCCCGTGGTCTGCTTATAACCTTTGTGATTGTGAACAAATGTGTGAAGAACAGTCGACATCGACAGATTGACGACAACGCAAAGCGACAACGTGGGCGCCAGCGTTACGACAATAGACCGTATTCTTTCTTCTCGGTTAGTGTTTATAAAAAATATCTGACAAATCTTTGTATATTGCCATATATATTCAGCTAAATGACGTCATAATTTAAAAGTACGGGGAAAATACATGAAACATTTCCACACCGATATTTTAAAATGAATCGGAAGAAGAGATTTGACCGCAAAATATCTGGAGAAAAAAACTGTACAATATATATATGGCTAGGGACATGTGACCTTACAACTAAACAAGGGAATGGGAAAATAGCGTTGAGTGCTAGGGACAATACAATAACTGAGCGGATCATTGAAAACTACAAAGAAATATCAAGTTTCATAAAAAACAAAGGCTTTAATGTAATATTCCTAGAAATTCCCTACTACTCTATTAATATATGGAACAAAAGACATGACAAACACTATGTAGAAGTGGCAGAAGACGACAGAGTGTTAAAACAACAAATAGACTTACTGAATGATCATATTAAGCAAATAAACACAGACAGTGGTATAATCACTCCAACTTTCAACAAGGATTTGATTAAAAGTAGAACAGATAGAGTAAAAAAGAGCACCTCATACTACACAAATTGGACACACCTCACAGACGGTATCGAGCACTAGTGTGTAGAGTGTGGTTGCTCAAGATTATCCTCCATTTTTATAGACTTAACAATAAAGAATAACTAGTGTGTAGAGTGTGGTTGATCAAGATCATCCTTTATTTTGTATAGACCTAATAAGAAAGAATAATGGCCACCAAAGACACAGATACAGTTGCAACGGATAAGAGAAGACAAAAAAAAATTAAATCGGCAAATACCTCAAGAAGTAACTCTCGTACTAACTCCCCTTGTGCCAAAAAAACAAATGAAAAAGAAACTTGGATATGCGAAATGTGCAAAGAATTGTTCTCTAATCCAGAGGACAAACTCTTGGAATGTCAGCGATGCAAGAAACACTTCTGCATAAAGTGCCTAAATAAATCAGAGGACGAATACAGGTGGATGAATGCGAGCGACACAATGTGGTTCTGTGTCCCGTGCAGGGAAAAAGTCGAGAAAAACATATTAGTAGATGGAGAAATCGAGGAAAAATGTAGAGAAATGGCCGCTAGCTTTGAGGGAAGGATAAAAAACTTGGAAGACGCTATCAAAGGGAAGTGCGGAGAAGATGAAGTCCGAGAGATTGTAAAGGAGGTAATGGGAATGCAAAAAGAAGAAAAAGAAAAAACAGATGGAGAAGAAAGCATCTCTGATAACATAAGCTCTGTCATCAGCGAAATCCAGGAGAGGAAAAACAGAGAAAAAAACATAGTCTTCTATGGAGTTGAAGAAATAGCAGCTGAAAATGGCAGCGAGAGGCGAAGGCATGATACTGAGGAAGCTCTAAAGATAGCCAAAGTGTGTGACACTACCATTGAAGAAGAAGATATTGTGAAAACTATAAGACTAGGAAGATACGATAAAGAAAAAGCTGAATCAAAACGCCCTCTTCTAGTAACTCTCACAGACAAGAGCAAGAAAGCAGGACTCTTCAAAGGAGGTAAAAAACTAAAAGAACACCACACATACAACTCAGTTCAAATAGCCAACGACCTAACTCAGAAAGAAAGAGAAAATGAGAAACTTATGTTCCAAGAAGCCAAAGAACAAGAAAAAAACTGTATAGGCCACAGGTTCAGGGTGAGAGGCACGCCGTGGGCAAGAAGGATAGTAAAGGAAAAAATAAACAAAGAATAACAGAAAAATACACTAATGTAAATACTGTAAATAACATAATATGTTTTTATACCAACGCGGATCAATTTAGAAACAAATTTAACGAATTTCAAGTAAGAATTAGAGACACTAAACCAAAAATAATCGGAATTACTGAAGTTAAAGCAAAAAACACACTACAGCCAGTACAACCAGCTGAATTTGGAATGGAATGGGCAAAAGAATATACAATGTACCATAAAAACATAGACAACGTCACTGGGAGGGGGCTTATCTTGTACATACATAAGGAGATTCAGGCAGAAGAAATAAGAATGGAGACTATATGTGAAGAAAATCTATTTGTTAGGATTAAAACCAATAAAAGTGAGGAATTGCTTGTTGGTCTCATCTACAGATCACCATCAGAAAACACTGAAGAAAAGAATGCGCATCTGCGAAACTTGATAAGTGAAGCTGTCAAAGAAAATAGCACACACCTCCTATTAATGGGTGACTTTAACTACCCACACATTAACTGGGACCTTCTACTAGTCAATGGTGGGAATACCGAAGAACAAAAATTTGTTGATGGTTTGCAGGACAATTTTCTATTCCAACATGTGAATAAACCAACAAGATGGAGGGGAACAAATGAGCCAAGCACCCTAGACTTAATAATAACGGCAGACGAAAACTCGATAGAAAATATGGAATACCAGAGTCCACTAGGGAAAAGTGACCATTGTGTGCTTATCTTCAACTATGTATGCAGTGTGGCCATGAGAAAAGTGAACAAGATAAGGAAAAACTACAAAAAAGCTGATTATCAACAAATAAAACAAATTCTAAATGAACAAAACTGGGAAGAGCTTTTAAACCATAGGGACATAAACGAAGTATGGAATAGCTTCAAAAAAATACTTAAGGACATAGAAGATAAACACGTCCCCACCAGCAAAACGACCAACAAAAACAATAAGATTCCACTAGACAAAAATATCATAGAGCTTATTAAACAAAAAAGTAAACTATCACGGAAATTTACCCAAACTAAAGACCCAGAAACAAGAAAACAATACAATAGAACAAGAAACAAAGTTACAAAATTAGTCCGCCAAGCAAGAAAAAATTATGAACAAAATCTAGCACAGGAAGCAAAAGAGAACCCTAAGAAAATATGGAACTATATAAACTCCAAGAGTAAAGTAAAACAAGGAATAGGGGATCTGTGCAGAGATCCAAATGACCCAAAATCAGAAAAGGTTGAAGACGATAAAGAAAAAGCAAACATCCTAGGTACATACTTTAGCAGTGTCTTTACACAAGAACCAGTAGACGTTATACCAGAGCTCAATAAGAAAGAAACACCTCATGAATGGCATGAAATAGAAAGTTCGGAAGAAGAAATCCTAAAAATATTAGAATCATTAAAGCCTGACAAGTCCCCAGGAATGGACGGTTTACATCCAAGATTTTTAAGAGAACTACGACAAGAACTGAAACAGCCACTCAATATCATATTCAATAAATCAATTAAAGAAGAAAAAGTGCCAGACGATTGGAAGAAAGCCCGGATTAGCGCCATCTACAAAAAAGGCAACAAATCTCTAGCCAGCAACTATAGACCAGTCAGCCTAACTTCAGTCATATGCAAAATAATGGAGAGGTTAATAAGGGACAATTTACTGAAATACTTTAGCAATAACAAATTATTTACGTCCAAGCAATACGGATTCATTAAAGGGAGATCAACATCAATACAACTGATCAAAGTACTTGAAGAGTGGACAGAGGCCATCGACGCTGGAAAAGGGGTAGACTGTGTATATATGGATTACCAGAAAGCCTTTGACACAGTCCCACACCAAAGACTACTCAACAAACTTGAGGCATACAACGTAGGCAGAGAAATGATTAGTTGGTTTAGGAACTATCTCAGTGGACGTAAGCAACAAGTATCAGTAAACGGGTCTAACTCAGATTGGCAGGAAGTGACATCGGGTATTCCTCAGGGGTCTGTTATTGGGCCAATACTCTTCGTCATTTACATAAACGATCTACCAGATATAGTAAAGTCACACGTCTACCTTTTCGCGGATGATACAAAAATATTCAAAATAATTCAAAACCAAAGCGATAGGGACATTTTACAGGAAGACCTAGAGAAACTTACTAAATGGAGCGAAACCTGGTTACTGAAGTTCCATCCGGAAAAATGTAAATACATGCACTTAGGGAAAAATGAGTTGCCGTCAAACTTCAACTAGAAATTAATGGGAAAAACATTAGAACAAGTACAACAGGAGAAAGATATTGGGGTAACCATTGATGAAAAACTAAACTTTGAAGCACATATCAGCGAAAAGGTGAAGAAAGCAAACTCCATGTCAGCAGTAATAAGACGGTCCTTCCAACACCTAGACGAGAAATCTTTTCAACCCTTGTACAAAGCTCTAGTAAGGTCACATATGGACTATGCCAGCTCAATATGGTTCCCATACCGGGAAAAATATATTGAACTTGTAGAAGGTATACAAAGGAGAGCAACAAAACAACTTCCTGGCTTCAATTCCCTACCCTATGAAGACAGACTTAAAAAACTTAACCTACCAACATTAAAATATAGAAGATCAAGGGGGGATATGATAGAGTTGTACAAAATCACTAGTGGAAAATATGACGAAGAAATAACAGATTTTATAAAATGGAGGAAGGACTTCTCATCTAGAGATACTGGGAGGGGAAACTCAAGGAAACTTTTCGCGCAAAGACCAAAGTTAGACATCAGAAAGTACAGTTTCACGGTTAGGGTTACAAACTTGTGGAATAGCCTTCCCAATCATGTAGTTGGTGCTAAGAACATGAACACATTTAAGAATAGGCTGGACAAACACTGGTCAAACCAGGAAGTATTATACAACTACAAATCAGAAATAATGTGTAGAACCGGAAGTACAGTACAATTAACAAAAGAAGAATACGAGTCTGACGAAGAGGACCTGGAAAGGACCTGTGTCGGAAAACATCACTAAGTATCACTAAGTATAATATAAATACAAGTGGAGACTAAATATGTACAACTGTTTTATTTGAAAAAGAATAAACATGGCATCGTAAACATGTAACCGATGACCATTCAGATAATTGTGGAGAAGTCATTTGGGGTACTACAGAACTGGCAAAATACAAATATCCAGCTTCCCCACTCCGTAAACGGGTTTGTCACCCTTCCTTTTGTTTGCCTTGCGTCTTTGTGCTTGTGGTTTGTTCATGTTGTGGAGCGTTTGTCCCTGGTTCTTGTGTGTCTTTTGGTGTTTTCTGTGTTCATTTCGTGTGTGTGTGTGTGTGTGTGTGTGTGTGTGTGTGTGCGTTTGGGTGTGTGGTTGTGTGTGTGTGTGTGTGTGTGTGTCATGCTGTCTATCGGTGTTTTGGTGGTGGTTGCGTCTTGCATGTGGCTTTGCCTGCTTGACTTTACTACTTTTCCAATTAAGAGAATATCTTAATAGAGTATTAAGTATTTTCTGTCGTCGCACAAGCAAAGAGGAAAGCATAATGATCAACTGTTAAGGGGTCGACCACCAGGCATGTAGTGTGCTGCAATATAGAGGGGTTATAGTCCTTTTTAATGAATTGTTTTATACGTTTGACAAAACAAGTATCAAAATATGCCTGTCTCTCGAATATTTATGTCTGTCGAATATCTATATCTGTCTCTCGAATATATACCTGACTCTCGAATATTTATGGCTGAGTTTTAGACATTAGTTGATTGACTTTGATATGTACATGACTTCACTCAAAAGTTGCTGCCATATGAGATAAGAATACATGTCATGTATAAAGTTTGTATCAGTAAAACATACTACAGGTTTATCACTTAGTCTAGTAACATTTTTATTTTCACATTCTTTTATCTCACCTTCCTCCAATTTGCTTAGCAGTGCTGGCATGTTTTCGGACCTGCTAACCTTTGTATGGTGCACTTAACATAACATAATAACTATCCTGAGTTCTTCTACTTAAGTGTAGAAGACAGTACTAGAGACGAGCACTGCTATGGTACCCCCCCCCCCCAACGAGTTAAAATGGCAAACAGGGCAGATCTACATCAGACAAACATATCATTTTATTAGGATCTACACTGTTCACAACAAATCATAACCTAGTCTGACTCGCTGACCTGTCTGATACTGTATATTCTGATCAAAAGCCACATTTTCCATGGTACCTGATCTAGGTCTACACAGTTTGCAGTGTTTGGAAATACCATGCTTATCCCATAGGCAGTATTCTGTACAGCAAATTACTATACACGTTAGAACCTACTCAGTACAAGCATGCCTGGCACATTGTATGGTCTGAATATACACTGTTTGCAACAATCACAGCTTTACTGGTGCAACTACAGCTTTTATATAGCAATTAAGGGCCAAGAATTTCATTCACAAGTTACTACTAAATGAAATACTAAACCTATTGCTATATGTAAGTTCGTGCATGACTCCATCCAATGAATATTTAATATTTAATTATTATTTATTGTATCAGAAATATATAATGAGGAATTTATTGTCATGGTCAAGTTGATCACAACCCTTCAGAATTTATAATCTTCACATCAGCAGGTGTTAAGTGCTTGTGTGGCGGCCGTAAAACGTCGCTCCGTACTTCATTCTCAGTGTTGTTATACCTTCTGATCCTTCGAGATCATGAATTTCAGTACTTCTTGTTCTGAAAATTGAATACCGCTTAAGCCGGTGCTAGGGGGCGTGAGCAGTGTTGCACTTTCAATTACTGCTCATGAACAGACTCAATAAAACCGAGTCTGCAATTTTCTCTTTTTGTGTTGCAATTTTTGCTTTCGGGGGATCACAACCCTTCAGAATTTTGAATCACTGTAGAATCTTTCATAAAAAAATTATTTAGCACTTCATGTAACTGATGTTTTTATAACGTCATATTAAAACGATATTGGACATGGCAGAAATTGTAGAATCATACCCTAAGTATTTGGGCATTCAATATGCCTCTCAACCAGTTTGCAAAGCTGAATAACCGATTAACATTCACGAAATAATGAAATTATTAATATTATTCTGCTGTAGTTTTATAATGACATCATGAGCAATGGATGTTGTTGCTTGCCATGGCAAAAACTGTACAATTAGATGCATATCATTTTATAAGCAAATGGAGCATACCCAGTTCAGAAGGATCCTACAGCAGCCATCTGATCTGGGTCTAAACTCTGTTAACAAACCCATTTCTATCAGGTAACAGGTTACTGATTTGCTCACAGAGTAGACCCAGATCTGGTAGAAGCTGTCAGATCTGGGATTGCACTGTTTTTTATGAAATAAAGCAGATCTGACTCTACAGTTTCTGCCATTGTCAAAACACAAGTGTTCCTAATGCCCTTGTAAAATTTCATTTAATTAATAGTCATGATGTCATCATTTCTGACTTGAATACTGGTTAAGACCAAATATTGTCGAAACAAACATCATCCTTTAAAATGATTTTAATGAATAATATGAAACTGGAAAAGGAAAGAAGACACGAAATGCAAATCGACATTCTGTTACATTTCTCCCAGTTTTCTTTGAGATACCTTGTTTAATAAGTCGATACTGTTCAATACTAAACCGAAAAATATGTCAAATTAACTTGTTTCAGGATAACTCTGAAAAGCCAGGTGTGGTTCGAGTAATGCATGTGCTCCCAATGTCCCATGCATTGTATGCACGAGTAAACAAGCTACTTCATTTAGACTATTCGTACCATTGTTAATTTGACATACATTTCCATGTTTTATAATAGAAATATTACGTATGTATTAGTACTTAAAGCGATAATACTACCCAAAGCATAGGTTTGTGGTTGTCTTGTCACCTGCGCATACTCAAAAATAGTGATCTTGACCTACTTTCGGTTTTGCGGTTACACTTACTACAGCCTCGCCACATCTGATTAATAATCCTTTGTTCAGACTTTTCCCCAAGATGTAGATATTCGCTCACTGCCAGAACAATATTTTCGAACTGTCCAGTGCTCATTGCGTCGACTCAACCATATAAACCCTCAGTCTCCATGTGTTATTCTACAGTTTGTATCCTAAGTGCGGTGACTTTAACCCATTCCCTTATATTGACGCCTTTTGACGACTCTGTAAAAGTCACTTTGTGAAACCATTGTGATAAATAGAGCATTTGCTCCTACAGGAGCAAATGCTCTATTTATCACAATGGTTTCAAACTACATAATTCTAAAAAAAATCCTTTTCTCTAGTAAATGCTCCTTTTCGGTAGATCTATTCAAAGAGATTTATCTAAAAATAGCCTATGAGGTAATGGGTTAAGCTGTTAACAAGGACCGCCGCTAGTTTGTTGAAACAGTGGCTTAAATTGGTGAAATACGGAGATATTTTGGTGAAAACATGTAGGCCGTTGTGCGGGAATCAATTCTCTTGTAACAGCCTCGTAACAGAAGCATTTAACGTACGTAATTTTAAACCCTGAGGGGAGAACTCACCGCTTGTTAACAGCATAATTATATAATAAAAAACAAAACCAGCGAATCAGTTGCGACATACCCGCTTGTTAAATGCATATAGAGTATAGAACGAAACTCGGGACTCCCTGTTGCATAGTGGCTTTAATGAAAAGCCAGGTTAGGTTTTCCTTATACTTTAATATCACCAACAATCCAGGTACGTGGATACATTATTATTTATTCGAAAATTTATCTACTCATTTTTATGGAAAGCCATTGGGGACCCCCGCTTCTTAGCACTATTTTCTATACAAAATAAGAAACTGCGCAATTTTCCAATTAATAAGCAGCGCCATTGAAGACCCCGCTTCTTAACTCTATTTTCTATACAAAATAAGAACCTGCGCAATTTTCCAGTAATAAGCATCATGTCTGCTTAGCGAATAACAAGTTCGGGTTCTTATAATAACTGGCGAGTTTGCTAAGGATTCCAGAACTTACGGAACGTTCTTCTAAATCATACATTAATAAGCAGCATGTCAGCTTATTAGCGATCGCGAAGTTAGTTCTTTATTCCATATAAATTTAGTAAGCGGCAGGTCCTCTCGATTAGCGACTCTTAACATGTTCGTGGTTCTTATAACAACAGGCGAGTTTGCATAAGATTCTCCAACTTACGGAACATTGTTCTAAACTCTAAACATTAAGAAGCAGCATTTTTTAGCGAGCGCCCTTAGTTCTTTATTCCATATAAAATTAGTAAGCGGCAGGTCCGCTTGATTAACAGCGATATTCCTTGTTAATTCTACTATTAAAAGTCAATGGATAAATATTAACAGCGGAGATATTTTATCCCGCACTTAGCCGCTTAGCTCTAAATTTTAATGATCATTAACGAGACATGAAGATATATATTCTCGCGCTTAGATAGACTTCTTAGCTCCAACCAATCAGAAGTAGCGTTACTGATTGTTCTATATTTAAAACAAGCTGCGCATGCGCAGCTTGATCAGAGGAATTTGCAATAGATTCTAATCGACCCGATTCTAATGGCCTGGATTGACTCGGCGCTTTGAGCAGGGGACATGATGAAAATATATTGTTCTGACAGTGAACGAATATGTACACATTGGGGGAATGTCTGAACAAAGGATATATCTGGTGTCGCTTGTTTCTATGAGGCTGCACGGTAAGTGTAACAGGAAAACCGAAAGTAGGTCAGGATCATTATTTGATAAGTTTTGGTAGTAGGTTGGTGTGCATTTGATGTGTTTCTGTTATGAACGAATGGAAATAGAAACACGTGTCAAATTAATGATGGTATACATATATTCTAAATGAAGTAGCTTTTTTACATGTGCATATATTTTGCATTGGGTTCCAACGAGGAGCACGTACATTCATTACTCGAGCCACACTAGAGTTATAGCCTGAAATTGTATGAAAATAGTACTGTTAAAAAGCCTTACAATCCTATCATATCGATATAAATTTTATCTTTTAAGCTTCTAATGACCCGACTGCTGCTACAAAACCTTGATCTCTATACGCAAAGGCATTCATTTTAAACCTGTTACCTGAATGAAATAGTTTTTCAAACAGAGTATACCCAGATCAAATGGCAGCTGTAGGATCTGTCTGATCAGGGTATGATCTGTTTGCTCATGAAATAATATAGATCTGATTCTACAATATCTGCCACGGCAGCAACACAGGTGTTCGCGCGTGCTACCTATCCTATGATATATTTTGACACCGAGAGGCGTTTGTCAGAAACTGGTTGTTATGCTATATTTTGATGATTTGACCATATGTATGCATGTTTTAGTGTCTTTTATTCATTTTTTGTGTTGTAGGGCTATAGAGAGGGGTTGGGGGACTAGGGGGGGGGGGGGGGTAGCACGCACCGAACACCTATGGGCAGCAATATAGCCCGCCCTTACATGATGTCATAAAACTATCAAAGATAAATATTAATAGATCTACAAATACATTAATTATTTCTTGATAAATATTAATTAAACATTAATCAGGTAAAAGGCTATAAAACATGTTTGAATAAAACCTGATTTAATCTAAAATGTTTGGGGAAAACGATTTAGTCTGAGAGGTAATGACATATTAAATCTTTATTTCATAGAAACACATTTCCATGCATTTGAAAACAGTATAGATCTAGACCAAGATCAGACAGTTACTATGGGGACTGTCTGATCAGGGTCTGTCCTGTTTGCTTATGGTACAACCCAACATATATAGAGCTGATTCTACAGTTTCTGTCTAAGCCAGAACTTCCTCTGTTCATATGCTGGGTTTGTTTTGTATTTTTTAAAAACATTTTAATTAATATTCATTAATTCTATAATTAAACAAAGACAGACATTTTACAATTAGATCTACATTATGTTGTAAACAAACAGAGCAGATCCTGATTAGACAGCTCTTACAGAAGTTGTCTAATCTGGGTCAACTCTGTTTGCAAATGGGAAGAAAACATATTTATTGAGTAAAGTGTTAAGTAATATATATATATATATTTTCATTGACATACATATAATTAATAATTTATTTAATGTAACACTTTACCCATTCCCTGTTGTATCTTTAAGCCTATTTCATTACCTACTTATATAATATTCAGGGACCAGATAGATGCATGTATCATGAAATATGGAAAGTGTAGTATTGTAGTCATTTAGAAACTATAGAATCAGATCTACCAAATTCAATAATCAAACAGCAGACCCTGATCAGACTGAGCTCTTACAGAAGCCATCTGATTTGGGTCAACTCTGTTTGCAAATGGATGAAAGGCGTTTATATCAAGGGAAGGGTTACATAAGTGTCAAAAAGCAGTCTGCTTAAAATATTTAACCATTTCTTTGTTGACTATTCAGGTAAAAAATCATGAATATTTATAAACTGATTTTTTATAAGTGGTTTATGTACACCGGAGTTTTTGGTATTGATAAAGTCAGATCTATGACATTTGCAGAAGCAAACTAGAGCAGACCCTGATCCAGTATGATCTGGGTCTACTATATTTGCAAAGGTGTGAATAAGCATTGATCTTTATGAAGGAGAGTGTTAATATTGATTTTTCACAGGTAGCCAAACTTTGTGGATCCTATCAGGACGACATGAATTTGGATCCAGACTGCATATGTTAACACAAAATTCTTGCTAAAATGCATTTAGTAAAATATTCTATAGTAGTTGTGCCATAGTTTTCATAGGGTCTATTGCAATGAGTTACTTGATTATGGTTTTCATGTTTATTTTTCATATTATTAGGTTTGAAGGCCGGTGGTGTCTGAGAAAGGCAGTTGTCTCAAGGTGAATGGCTTGAGTAAAAGATACCCATGGTAAGTTTATAAACTAAGGCAAACAAAATAAGTCTTACTGTACTTGACAATTCTGCCTTTACAAGTAGAGTAATTTCAGATCACTCAGATCAGAGATCTATTCTATTTGCTAAACCCTACACCATTACCACCTTTGCAAACAGTTAAACCAAATCAGATGGATCCAGTAGGGTCTACTCAGTTAGCTTTTGCAAATCAGATAAACCAGCAGGGTGTGCTCCATTTGTTTTGCAAAAACTTGGGCCAATAGTATACAGTACAACCTCTCTAAACAGGACGTTAAAGTGTAAATATTGGTCTAAGAAACAAGTGGCAGCTTCTTGCAAGGTGAAAGTCATGCAGAAAGCTCATCTATCGTGACCGTCACAATGAATTCATCCTTTTATATTTCTGATACAATTTAATATTCATTGGATGGAGTAATATATGGATATAGTAATAAGCTTAGTATTTGATTTACTAGTAAAAAATGTTAATATGTTTGAAATAGTATATACATGATGTGTATAAAGTATTGTGCATTGAAGTGATATATAAATGCTGATAGTTGCACATGGAGAAAAGCTGTGTTTTTTGCAAACAGTGTAAGTACACAGACCATACATCATATCAGAGATGATTGTTATGTACAATGTACTGATTAGGTTCTATCCTGTATAGTAATTTACAGAATTCTGCCTATGCTGATAAGCATGATATAAACACTTGCTTCAATGAAATGGGGATATTAAATGTAGAAAAGAATACTAAAATTGCATTATTCTTCAGATCTGTCATATATAGCTTTGAGATTTCCAAATATAACATTGCAAATTGTGCAGACCTAGATCAGGGGTTACAGAAAATGTTGCATCTAACCAGAATATACACATGTCAGGCATGTAAGCAATTCAGACTAGATTATGGTAAGTTGTGAACAGTGTAGATCCTGGTTAGATCACATACTTGTCTGATGCAGTTCTAAAGAGTTTGCAATATTATCTGATTGAAAATACCATAGCAGTGTTCTTCCAAAGTCCTGTCTTCTTCAGTAAGTTGAACACACAAACATTTAACGAGAACACCTGAAGATAGTTCTTTGATTGATTTTTTTCCAGATATCCAGCATTCAAAGGAAAGAGATTTCCTGCAGTCTTTGGTTAGCAGGTCCAAATACATACTAGCACTACTAAGCAACTTGGAGAAAGGTGAGATAAAAATGAGTGAAAATAAAACTGTTGCTAGTTATATACATGTAGTATATTTTACTGATCAATAGAAACCATACATGACATATAATCTCTCATGTAACAGCAACTTCTGAGTGGTCATTTAAAGATCAAGGTTAAACATCAACTTTCTAAAACTTTAACCTCAGCCATAAGTATAAGAAAGAGAGAGTTTGGTTTGGGTTTTATCAATTCTTACATCATTTTAACAGAACTTCAGTCAAACAGCAACGTCCAGCTAATTGCAGGTAGAGGAAGACCCCAAAGGTTCTTCTGTGCATAGAACAAATTGCATTGTTTCGTGCACAGAACATCCAGGTAGAACCACCGATCTACTGCAAGTCAGCTGGAAGTCAAGTCAAGTGATTGATTAAGTTATCTATAACTGCTTTGCATTACTTTGTTCTGCAATAACATTTTACCTCTAAGAGCCACTTTTTATATGTACATGTATATGTTAGATTAAAGTACTTCTTGAATTGCGATTGATTTTTAGTCCCCTACCAGTGAAATCTGATGGGGACTATAGTTTTTGTGTCACCTGCCGAGAGGCAGTGTGTCACTTAGGGATCACTTTTCCGTCGTCTGTCTGTCCGTCTGTCTATCCGTCACACTTTTCTTTTTTTTTGGCTGTCATTTCTAAACTAATCATTATAGAGCTTTCATATTTCACACATGGAACAAGCATGAAGAGAGGAAGTGTCATGCACAAGAGCCATAACTCTAGCATCAATATTTTTGAGTTATTCCCCATTCTCAAGTTTTTGTGTCAGCTGCGAGCAGGTGACACATGTGTTCCTCCGAACACTCTTGTTTATTCCATCTGTCTGTCTGTCATTCCATATCAATCAATTGATCAGACTTTTTCTTTAATCAGACAGCTGCTTTCTAGTCTTGGTTTACTCTTTTTGCAGTGTGAATATTCATCTTTATTAAATAAAAGAAAAGTAAAAGTCATCTCCTTTCATGTTTGTTTACTCTTTAATATGCTTCTACAAAGAGAGGTACTTCTGTATTATATATCAACTGTTATAAAACGTGAGAATGGTCCTAACTCTTTTAATGCAGGACACAAATGTATTGGTACTTTATGATTTGTGAACAGTGTAAGCCCAGATCAGAGAGCTCCTACAGGAACTTTCTGGTCAAGATATGCACTATTTAAGATTTTTATTTAAACTTTCCTACTAAATAGACATAAACTCTAAATATTAATGGACCATTCCACTGTGAAAATTAACTATTCAGAGGGTTTATATCACACTTGTCTATTATTCAGACTGTACAGGTGCTATTCTGGAGATGGAACCTACACCAGCTATGCTGAAAGATACACAGAACTGAGAGAATGCTCCACAACAACCTGAAGAACAGATTTGAATAACCAGATGAGTGATCCCCAACAGATCCCAGGAGGATAGTATCAACCCCCACCCGCCCCAACCAACCAAACAGAGACAAGATATGAAGCATCAGTTCAGCATCAGAGTACTCGGGAGTCGGGACAATAATTGACTATCACCTTCTAACATCAATTTGGTGAAAAATATAGACTAACTTAATAAATACTGAGTTAGAAATAAACCATTTGATGTATGGTTACATTACTAGTAACTTTTGTTTTGACCACAATAATTGAAACAATATCAGAAGCTAAAAAAGTCTTTTGTCTCAGCTGAGTTTATTGGTTTGAATATACATGTATATGACAATATAAATATTTCCTGAAAGACTGGTCAGTTATTTTTTACAAACATAATTACATTAGACCTTTCAGTGCCAGTATTGTCGCCTGCTAGGCACATTTTCGTCTGCTTCAAGTTAGAGTGGGTACTTGTTCAAGTTCTTTATAAAAAGATAATGTGTCAAACAGTTTGGACCCTGATGAAACTGAGTTGCTTGACATCTCATCCAAAATGTTTGCATATAATAACACAGACCAGCCTGGTCTGGCAATGAAGAGGTTAACTCATTCTCTCCTAGACTATGTTTAGACCCAAACTCACTGAATAAATCTACTGAAAAGAAAGGAAAGTTTTAGAATTATGTAGTTTTGAAGCCATTGTGATAAATAGAGCATTGCTTCTATGAAGCAAATGCTCAATGTATCACAATGGCTTACAAATGACTTTTCTCATATGAGATTGTTTTCTGCATATGTCAAGCAGGGTAGACTCTAATAATGTGCAGTGGATGGTGTGGACCTATACTATTTGCAAACCCACAATTGCATAACGAAACATTCTAAATATCTGCAATATCTAAAATTTGGACTGTCAGCAACCTTACAATGCCAATCTTTCAGGGTGGAATAGCCCACTAGTGTTTTTACTATCGAGTTCACTCGGCATGAAATCTTTTACTCGTAATAGATTAATCTTTTACTCAGTTAATATGCCTCAGAGTACACACAGATCAACGGCTCCTATAGGAGCCGTCTGATCAGGGTCTACTCTGTTTGCTTATCATAAATTATTCTACATTTTCTACCATGACTAACAATTCCTTTCTTCATGTTAAAAATCAATCTAATTGATCCGGAGTAAATGGTTAAACATGTTAGATGATTTTCAATGATCGTGTAGACCCTGATTAGATGGCTACTCTGGGAGGTTTGCGATCTGTATCTACACTGTTTGCCAGTGACACTGCTTGCACGAAACAATTACAGTAAAACCCCGCTAATGCGACCACCTAAATGAGGTATAATTCTGGGTGCTAGATGCAGGTGGTAGCTTAATGCAGGACAAAAGTAATGCAGAAAGCTCCTAGAGGAGCTTTCTGCATTACTTTCATCCTGCATTAAGCAAGCACCTGCATATAAAGACAGCCATGTCTAATCATTAAGTGGTCGCATTAGGGAGGCTCTACTGTATATCAATATATTCTTTTTAAATTCATGAAAATGACATATATGGCACATGAACACAGGATAATTTTTTCATGGCAGAAAGTGTAAAATCTTTTGTATTCCATTTGCAAACAGCAAACCACGGTCATACAGCTCCTATATGAACTCTCTGATCTGGGTCTACCATTAAAATGCATATTTATGAAGTAAAGGGTTAACAATAAAAGCAAATACATGTATGCAAATGCATATACATACAGCAGAAATACTTTGCCAGAGAACAGTCATATAAAAAATATCACTTGTAATTTTTAAGTATAACCCTAAACTTCATACAAATGCCTTTTCAAATAGTAAACCGAGATCCTAAAGGAGTCATCTGATCAGGGTCTGCTGTTTTCTGGTTTTTTATTGACCTGAATCTACAGTTTTTTACCAATACCAAAAATCTTACATGTACATATGCCATTATAAAACTTCAACTTATAAGTATTCATGATGCCATTATTGGTCCCATGAATATCTAAATGGGAAAGGTAAATGTGTTAACCTTTCGCTTACTGAATTTTTAAAAAAACATTTCTCCTTTACCCATGCCCTGTTGTATAATTACATATATATTCACTGTGTATACGTATTTCGCTGTGCAATCACTGCTGTGGAGTGCACTTGTTGCACAATCAACTTGTAAATAGTTCAGACCCTGATGAGACAGCTCCTGCAGGAGCTGTCTCATCTGGGTCTTCAATATTCACAAGTAGGTATATTGACGTGAATAGCAAGTGAATGGTTAAGATAATACTATTATCTATAAATCATGTGTCCATGTCCTGCCAAATATTTGATTTCTGCACAACAAAAACAGGCTACAGACGGACAGGTGTAAATACAAGTTAACCCTTTTCTCTGTACATTGTATATATATGTTGGAAATAATGACAAATGAATATAAGTCAGTTCAATTTTTATAGTAGTATATGAACACATGAATGTTTGGTATATGCTGATATTGCCAATAAAATTTGAATTGAATTGAATTGGTATTGGTAGAAACTCCAGAATCAGATGTATTGTATTTTAAAAGCAAACAGCAGACCCTGATCAGTTGGCCCCAACAGGAGCTGCTTCATTAGGATCTACTTTTTTTTCAAAAATGAGAAAAATGTGTCCCATCCTACCATCTCATATCAACAGAAGGGCATAAATAGTTTTTCATCCTGTAAACTTGTGCCATTTAGGGGAAGGTAGTCACAGCACTTTCAAGTTCTGTTCTGTCCTAATATACACTAGACGTTGTCTCAAGTTAACTTGGCCGAGTCACAGCTGGCTCTACATTTTCATCCTTCTCGTCAAACACCAGGTCTGGTTTTGAGAATTACCTGCCTGTATCACAAGATCTTGCAACTCCTCCACTAGATGGTTTAACTTTTCTCTGAAAGGCAATATATCAACAATGAGTATCTCACATACTTCAAAGAAACTGGGTTGCAAAATGTAAAATCAGGGTCAAACATCACATAGGGCTAGTATATAGTGTTCATTTACATCAATCAAAAGTTCATTTGAAAGTAAGAAGCATAGTTTCATCTAAAAGGTAATGACAGAAAATGCTGGTCATCGGTTTTCAACAACTAGTGAATATTCATGAACAAAAGAGTCATAATGAAATAAATGATGAAACATTGCAGCTATTTTAGAAAGTAAAGACAGATCTATCAAATTCCATTAGCAAACAGAACAGACCCGATCAGAAGTTCCTATAGGATCCGTCTGATCTTGGTCTACACTGTTTGCAGATGCATGAAAAAGTGTTTATATGAAGGAGTGGTACCTTAACCCTTTCCCTCATAAATGTTTTATCATGCCTTTGCATACAGGGTAGACCCAGTCTGGTCTGTTTGCTTATGACATAGAACTAATTTTACAATTTCTGTCAAAGAAATAAATTCTCTTGTAATTTTGACTTGTGAATCCAGCTCATGATGTCATTACTATTGTAATTATTTTTATTTATACATGTAACAAGCAAATTTAAGTTTTAATCTGATGACTTTGCACCTTTGCAGATGATACCCATGTTTGATTTATAAATAGTTACCATGACATGCCAGCAGTTGATAATAAGAAACTGTGTGTCTCATCAGGTTCCAAACTGCTTTACACTCTGTTTATCGTAAAAAAATGAACAAACACACTCTCTTGAAACAGATAAAAATGTTGGGGTTGAGAGGGTTAATCAACCATCCGCTCTTATAAATATATGTAGTGGTTCTAGTGTGGGGATCTCGTATAGCAGCCAAGTTAGCTCAGTTGGTACACTGCCTGGTACAGCACTCACCCTGTAAGCGAGGGGTCCAAGGTTTGAGCTCCGCTCGAGGCTGCACTTTTCCTCCTGTTACTTTAACAACCCATTCATGATCTGTGGCAGCTATTACAGCTCTGAAAAAGTGAAGAGAGAGGGTGTGTGGAGTTTGTATATAGCATCCCGGTTACTCAGTTGGCAGAGCAAGGGAAGGACCCCGGGGTTCGAGTCCCGCTCAAGGCCGCACTTTCTTCGTTTGGCAATACATTCTTTTTCATTTCGAGTTTACAGTAACATAATAACATAAGCTATGTGCGTATAGCATAATTTTTACCGACTTTTGGTTTAAACCAAAAACAAATAAACAATTAACACTTTGATTCATAGAAAAGTTTTTCACTCATTTGAAAACAGAGTAGATCTAGACCCAGATCAGGATTAACTTACTCTTAACAATGAGCTGTAAGACAACATGCAAATTGTGTGATGGTCGCCATCTTACAGTTACAGTCATCTGCCGGGATATCGTTAAACCTGAGTCATATACAATACATAGATGTAGCTCTATGTCAGTTTAGCTGTTAATTAAAACCGAAAGTAGCTCCATACATAGAGTACAGTACACAGATGTGAACTATATCAGGGTCTACTGTTTGCTAATGAAATTTGAGATATAATAGCTACAGTGTTCCATCTTCCACATTACATTACAACTATGGGATATCCGATAATACTTACGTATGCTGAAACACTGGCCATTTCGCCATGTTTGAAAAGTCCGAAAATGACGTGATTTGACATTAAAGTCACTATGTGACAATAACTTTGATTGGATGACATTAAGCCCGGGTCGTTTTTTGATTGGACCATATTAACTCCGGGTTGCTAAGGACAACCCGGAGTTATTAAGAATAAGATCGCGTTTTTATAATTTGTCAACATAAACAAAGAAATACAAGCTAACTCCGGCTTGTCTTAACTCGGTAATATACCCAGAATCGACTCTTTCAACAACGGCGTCTGTAGAAGCACTTACACATGTAATTTTAAATTCCAGATTTAAGAGCTCGCCGCTTCTTAAGAATCGCTAATCGAGCGGACCTGCCGCTTGTTAAATTCATATAGAATAAAGAACTAACTGCGGCGATCGCTAATAAGCGGACATGCCGCTTCTTAATTTTAGAACTAGAACAACGTTCCGTAAGTTCGGGAATTTTATGCAAACTCGCCAGTTGTTATAAGAACCTCGAACTTGTTACGTTAAGCGGACACGCTGCTTACTAATCGCTAAACTGACAGGCTGCTTATTATAGGTCGCTAAGCAAACCTGCTCCTTGTTAATCGCTAAGCTGGCATGCTGATTATTAGTCGCTAAGCTGACATGCTCCTTGCTAATCGCTGATCTGAAATGCTGCTTCTTAATAACGAACTAACTTCGGGTTTTTTATTAAGAAAGGGAAAATTGTGCTTGTTCTTATTTTGTATTGAAAATAGAGCTAAGAAGCGGGGGTCCCCAATGGCTTTCCATACATTTTCATGGCTAAATTCTGCCTTCCGAGATTATCTCGACCCCACCTATCCCCGGGCACGCCGATACCCCCATTCATGCCATCGGGTAATCAGAGCCCCTTAGGTCATTTTACTAATTGGGCAGATGCAACCCAGCACTCACAGATCATGAATTTTGATAGAAATATACATATCCTGCTGAGCACGCGGCTGATCGTCATGAATATCGATTAGCACGAACATGTACATGTGAATGCCTAGACACTTTAGGTAATTTTGTTACATCCCTTGCGAGTTCCGTGCTTGTTAAATGCATATGGAATATAGAACAAAACCCAGGATCCCTTTTGCTTTAATCCCCCGGTGTTATTTATGTGTTTTCCCGTCAATACTTACGTACGTATTTGATCATTTACGTACGTATTTGTTAAAATTGGTAAAAGTATCCCGTTCTTAATTTGTATAGAATATAGAACAGCAGGGGATCAATTATGGCTTTCCATAGTTTAGCAATTTATTCTTTACTGAAAACGTCTCCTGAAGCCTATACAAACAATATATCAAGATCTAGGTCTGCGCTGTGTGCTCATATAACACAACTTATTTGATTATATATTATTTGTCATAGAAATGCATTTATTTGCTTTATATTACATTCTGTTATGAAAATTGGTTGATAATTATAACAATGTTCATAGCGAGTGGATTCTGTCACTAATAATCATGAGGACAACGTGTAGCTTGCATCGGCAAAACAATTTCCTCATCATTTCTACAGTAAGGTATTTCCTATTCAGTGTGTTTGTACTGGCCTTTGCGAACAATGTAGACCCAACCCAGTTGGTTCGTAAACGAGTCCTATGATCAGGGTCTACACTGTTGGTCATTCACATTCCTCCCGCAAAACTTACCGTTTCATTCTGTATGAAATTTGCCGATAAACAATGATGGACCATTTCACACAGCTAATCAAGGTTGGACCATTCCACCAAGATAAACAATGGTGGAGGAGCATTCCAATCAGATAAACAATGGTGGAGCATTCCACTCAGATAAACAATGGTGGAGCATTCCACACAGATAAACAATGGTGGAGCATTCCACTCAGATAAACAATGGTGGAGCATTCCACTCAGATAAACAATGGTGGAGCATTCCACTCAGATAAACAATGGTGGAGCATTCCACACAGATAAACAATGGTGGAGCATTCCACATAGATAAACAATGGTGGAGCATTCCATACAGATAAACAATGATGGAGCATTCCACTCAGATAAACAATGGTGGAGCACTCCACACAGATAAACAATGGTGGAGCATTCCACTCAGATAAACAATGGAGGAGCATTCCACACAGATAACCAATGGTGGAGCATTCCACACAGATAAACAATGGTAGAGCATTCCACTCAGATAACAATGGTGGAGCATTTCAACACAGCTAAACAATGGTGGAGCATTCCACTCAGATTAAACAATGGTTGAGCATTCCACTCAGATAAACAATGGTGGAGCATTCCACACAGATAAACAATGATGGAGCATTCCACACAGATAAACAATGGTGGAGCATTCCACTCAGATAAACAATGGTGGAGCATTCCACTCAGATAAACAATGATGGAGCATTCCACTCAGATAAATAATGGTGGAGCATTTTACACAGATAAACAATGATGGACCATTTCAACACAGCTAAACAATGATGGAGCATTCCACACAGATAAACAATGATGTACCATTTCAACACAGCTAAACAATGATGGAGCATTCAACACAGCTAAACAATGATGGAGCATTCGACTCAGATAAATAATGGTGGAGCATTCCACACAGATAAACAATGGTGAAGCATTCCACACAGATAAACAATGATGGATCATTTTACACAGATAAACAATAACGAGCCTTTCCACACAACTAAGCAATGCTGGACCATTCCACACATATAAACAATGATGGGCCATTCCACACCGATAAAACAATGCTGGACCGTTCCACACAGATAAACAATGATGGACCATTCCACACCGATAAACATTGACAATTCCACACATAACATATATAGCATTCAAAGGGTTACTTTATAAAACTGAACCAGGGTATCAAACATGTTGGAGCGTGATGAGATATTTAGATATGAAACTGATTTGGATATAAACTGGTTGCATATATAGTTTTAGATGTGTCCGTGGATGTATTCACTCGTATATTCATACATTGACACGGGATTTGCGGAACTCGAGAGCCAGAATGTTGCTTTGACTGCAGCAGTTACAATTTAAATTTTGCACGATCCTGTTTAATACGGTAAATCCCTCTGAACGGAATTTCAAATTAGCATAGATACCGGTCTTTATAACAGGCGGCAGCTAAAGGCAAGTAAAAAATCAAACAAAAACTCCTAAAAACCGACAGCTTACCCCTTTACCAAATAGCCAAACCTCCAAACCCTTATCTTACACCGATATAGGTAAGCCTTATCCGATAATCAATAACCAATATCTATGTGGTAAGCGTAACACACTCTCACCAATACAGTTTATTGGAAATATTGGAAAAATTAGTTTGAATCTGACACCTGTCATATTCAATCCCATATTTACCATTATCATATAGTGTAAATAAACAGTTTTTAGGGAAATAAATTCTCTTTTTGATGGTGTATTTTTCATGCAATTTGAAGTATGTATAAGCACAGTACACGGGGTTAAAACGAGGCAAGTCAATATATTTTCAGAACTTTATTATAATTGACAGGGCCGTATCCAGAGACGAAAAAGCACCGAGGCAAACCTTTTGTAAAGAGTAGGGGCTGGGGGGTCCGGGGGCATGCTCACCCGGAAAAAGTGTTTTTGAGTGGGCGATTTGACGTATATCTGGGGTGTTTTTTTTCTTAAAAATGCAAGCTTAAAAATGTGAATTCTTGTACTAAACGGACAAAATTTAGCAAAAGAAATAATATTATTCTGGACATGGCATTTAATTCAACCGATTTATCAAGCATTACAACCATTCTTGTTTTCAAATGCTATATTTATTCTGCGCCTGCCTGCACTGTCCCACATCTGCAAAAATTAAGTTTATCGATAGACATAACATGTCCATGAATATGCATTAGAGCTATGTAAATATACGTTCTTCTACCATTGTACAAAATCCTAAACCAAGTTTTAGGTCTACGCAAAGCGCTAAAATGCTGCTCACACGAACAGGAACCTACTGGTAGCAATATCAACAGTTTGAAAAAAAATAAAAATGTTCGGAGTTTGTTTTGCTCTATGAAAGTCATGAACAACAGTGGTCCTACAAAACCTACAACTTCCAAGGGCGGATCCAGGATTTAGTGTTAGGGGTGGGGGTTGGCGTAAACGTGAAAGGTAAGCTGGGGGTCAAGGGGCCGCAAGTGCTCCCTATTGGGCCCAGGGGGACAAAGCCACCATCGGAAGCTCCTTGAATTTAGTGAATTTGAATGCTTAGACAAGCACTCCTCGCGTATGTCGAGCATTATGTGCTTAGATCAAAGTAACATGCTAAAAGTGCATGGTATTTTATAAACAGTACATATGGATAGATTTAGCCAGAGGAAATGATATAACGAAGCCCGCACCGAAGGCAAGGGCCAAGTGCCGAAGGCAGGAAGGAGGAGAGAGCACGAGAGGAAACAAAACCCCATCTCGTCGGTGTCGGGGAGGTCTTCCGTGTGCTTTGGTGGTTTCTGGTGATGTTTGGATGGACTTTTCACTCATTAAATGTTGACCATTTCATGAAATTTGTTTGGTAATTGGAGTAGATCTAAGATATTGACCAAGCTGAAGACATGATTTCATTGAACTTATTAATTATATCAGCCACGCTGAAGGACAAAGAGTATAGAACACAGTCTGTCACTTTCTAACAGTCTCACGATCACCTAAAAAATTGCATTTATTTATTTTCATTTATACTTAACTGCAACCTAGGAGGATGTCTTGTCGCTAGTGCTGAAACGGTCACTGGAAATTTGTAACCGGTTAATCGGAACCATTAATCGCGATTTACCGGTTAATCGGAGTTCTGTCACACAATCATTAAAACCTGGGTACACCACAAATCTTTGGTTTAGACATATTTTATTTGTATTTATTTGCATGAATATTGTACAAACACAAAGGAAACGGGACACGACGGCAAAATTGCTTATTGGGTTCCTCTCCCAACACCGTATCATGATCATCTACACTCGCTTTATACAGAACTGAATGCATGGTATTAAACTAGAATAATTGCAATGAAATAACCAAATCAGTTATTTCAGCAGAATATGCCACGTAAATCTTTGTACTAAAATGCGACTGCATATATCAACATATGATGAAAGAGCAATGAAAATGTTAGTATGGATATAATTTATGCTCATAATTATCACTTGGGTGGTAATATTGATAAGTTTCTGCGCACAGGAAATGTCACAGATGTTCAAACTTCAAACACATGTATTTCTGCATTGTTTACAACTATCAGCTGAGTGTACAGTACAGTTGCCCTGACTGTAGATACCGTCTCAAAATACTACGTATATATGTATTACGAGAAGCGCTCAGGCTTGTGTTATGCATAAACCGAGCGTGACCTCAAACTTGAGAAAATAACTTGAATTTTGATGACATATTTTATCATTATAAATAATGTCTTATCATAATCAAGTTAAACTGATATTTTCATTACAAATCTTTCAGACCAACGACTTTTTTAAATTACTACAGATGAAAAAGAATAAAATTGATCGGTTTTATGTAGGGATGGCAACGAATACCAAAATCACCATCCGAATATTCGAACCCAAACTATTCGAATATCCGAATATATTCGTTTGATTTTTATCTGATGCATGAACATTATGTACAATCAGACTCCGTCCACCCATAATTTCACGAAGTCATTACAAGTCAGTGTAATAATAATTTGAGTGGCCTACAGACCTAGACAAGTGAGTTGCTTATGATGTAGAAACTGTTTTCCCTACAAAACCTTGTCCTATAAGATATATCATTTGAGGGTTGAGACATGTTTATCAATGCAGAGAAGTGAAAGAAAACATTGTGCATGAGTCTGACTTCCGGTCTAGCTAAAACACGGACGTGTTTGCTAAGTCAGCACTTCAGTATATGGGTAAATCCAAATGACATTTTCAGTATTTTAAATTTAATAGCATTTGGTTTGAAATCTCATAGAGCTGAGTGGAACAATTCAAGTCATATGAAAATGTTTACCAGAGCCATTATGCAGGCTGTTCGAAACACACATGCCTGATCAATAGGCGTGTTGTGAAGAAAGTGGGTGGGGGATATTCTGATCGGTTGAGTTTGTAGTTAGCCATGTGGGTTGATATTTTTTCACACCTTACACAATGGGTAATTATAATGGACCAATAAGCAGTAGAGATTTTAGTTGTTTGTTGTTCTATTTAGTACATAAAACTTTTATGTACTAAATAGAACAACAAACAACTAAAATAGTTTTGAAACAAATACATATACTTCAACCATTTTATTGAACATGAAAACAAATTTAAAAGTATTTTTATGACTGTTGTAGCCTTTAGCACTCTACTAGCAAACTAAGGAAAGTAACCAGTCCGGTTAACCGGTTACGGATTTTGTAACCGGTTAATCGTCATTTCGTAAACGGTTAACCGGGTAATAATTTCAGCACTTCTTGTCGCATAGAGATTTATAACATCCTTGATATCTATGTCAATATATTAATGCCAGTGCATTACATGTAAATTTATTTATTTTCATCGCGGACCTTGGTCTGTTTTTTATGTTTTAATGCAAAGTTAGCTCTCTCTACAGACCTGGATGTAGATCTAACTGAAGTAAGTAACAGCATGTGCAAGATGGTGTATATGTTTGGATACATAAGCCGACAAACATTTTGCTACGTTTGAATCGCAAAATACGATTTGAATAACAGGTTGAGAGTCTAAACTATGTACCGATTGTGAATAGATATTAACGCAAATATGAGTGATGAATTATCCATACATGTGATGATGTGAATTGCGCGTATGGCGCGCAGAAAAAAAGACTTTTACATTATTGTAGAAAGATACACAAATGAATTTCAAGGGCACAAACTACTTTACTTTGGCGATTTTAGGGGGTCGTATCCCCCCCCCCCCTTCCCACATACTCATTTGATCCGCCTATGCCTCCAACAATCCGCAGCATTTCCATATCAATTAACGTGATCGAACGGCCATCAAAAAGACCGATTCGGATCGATAAGTTTCCAGATCAGCCATGTTTATCTGCACAGCGCTGAAACCGGTATGCGTGTATAAAATCTAGCAATGACGTTGCACATTCTAAGACATAATTACACTAATTACTGTACAGTATACATGTACTTCTAGCAGAGGTCATACGTGAAGGAATGGATGGATGAATGAATGGAGCTTAAGCGATTTTGATACGTTTTCAGAAAATTGCTTGATTTTGTGTATTTGTAATTTCTGAAATTTTCACCGAGGCACTTTTTCACCGAGGCAAGTGCCTCGGTGTGCCCCAGCGTGGCTACGGGCCTGATTGGCCTTAAAATCTCAGCTAAATATGTTCGGAACAGTAACCTATCGCCTGCTATTCAAAATAAAATATAATTTCCAAACAGGCTTGATCCAGATCAGTCGCTGAGTAAATAATTCCTTCATTCATTCAGCGCGGACCCAGATCATACAGCGAGTAACTCAGCGCCGGTTCGGAATCCACGCTTGGATCGATATCAGACGCTGACAGACTCATTTCAGTCATTAAGGTTAGATCCAGATCAGAAGTAGAGTATCTCTGTCTGATCTGGATCTAGATCAAAACATTGATTTAGATCAGATACTGAGTAACTCGGCATCGGACCTGGGTAAAAAAATGATCTAAATTAGATTCTGGGTAACTGGGTGTCTGATCTGAATCCAATTATATATCCAGATTAGATGTCGAGTTTTCCGGTGCCTGATCCAGATCTAAGGTATTGAACCCGTCCAGGTTAGGGCCTGGCTCCAAAACTAATGCCGCCACCTGAAAAAAATTAACCGGAAGACAAATTTTATCTGCATGTTCACTGAACTAAATGAATAAAACTGTTTCTCTATCATGAAATTCCGGCACATATAAATTATGCTATTTATTGTTCTTTGAAACATTTTCCGTTTTTATAATGCATTTGAGTCGGGCACTAGGAAAATGGAGAATGTGTTGCATTTCAAACAGTGTAGACTCAGATCAGCTGCATCTCACACGCAGCATCTGCTTCACACTGTTTGTAAATCACCAGAATCGGCATTATTTATTCCTGTGGCCCAGCAAACAGTGTAGATCCTGATCAGACGCCGCGTGGGAAAAGCGGCTGCTGATCTGGGACTACACTGTTTACAATCTCCCAACCCACTTTTCCTGATATTTGTCTCATTTGCATTTATTATGCATTAATCGAGATTTAGAATAGTTCCTGATCTGAGTCTACACAAATTCAGTTTTTTTGCATTATGGTAAATTTATTAAATCAATTTTGATGTAGATGAGACGCCACGTAGCTTGTCATTTCATCCAGATCAAAACTGAATGGCGCTTATGAACGAATCATTCGTTTTATATCAAGTCAGACAGTTTGGATCTCGATAAAAATATCGGCGTCCACACGAGATCCTAAATGTTTGACATTTATGAATGAATTCCCAGACATTATTCGTTTGAATGGTTAAATTGGTTGATTAGCTAAGTTATTTGATTGATATTGCCATCTACCCTCTAATCGGATTGATTCTAGGACATTTGCCCCCCCCCCCCCGGACACTTGCCCCCGGACATTTGCCCCCCTATTTGGGCATTGGCGGACATTTGCCCCCCCCCCCCCTGGTGTTTTAGCTTGGGCGGACATTTGCCCCCTGACATATGCCCCTCTGTTTTACTTGGGCGGACATTTGTCCCCCTAGTGGTTTGACTTGGGCGGACAATTGCCCCCCCCCCCCCGAGTCTTGCCACCACATGTATTGTGTTACTCGATCTCAGAAAACCCAGAGACTTCCATTCAGGTTCATTAGAAATTGCTCTAATACAGAAATGTAGCTATTTTAAATAATTGCTTAGATCTAAGTTAAGTAAATTACTTTTTTGTTGTTAAATCAGTCAGCAAAATTCGTAGTTTTCAAACAAATATTTATCATAAAATGTAAGCCGACATGAATGGCATAAGTGTAGAATTTTTCACTACCTTTAGGCTAGTCAAACCCCTAATCCAATTAACACTTGCCATGTTTCTAACACATAACAACATAATGACAATAAGTGAAAGGTCACGTTCTGCTGCATACACTTTAGTGTGTTAAAACAATAAATATGGCTGTCAGTGTATTCAGAAAATGAAAGGTCACCGTTTTCAGAAAATGAAAGGTCACGTTTGATGTCGCAGAATCATTTGATTTGGAACACACCCCTTTCTGCATATATATAACCTGTGTTTTTACAATTTTTGCAAATGGCTGCCGAATTAAATACTGAGGATATTTACACGCATCAAATAGTTGCAAAAAAGGTAAATAGAGGCCTCAATTAAACTCGTTTATAAAAGCTTGGGAACCCCATGCATGATTAGTTGCTATTTGAAGGTAATTTTTATGTATAAACACTTTGTTGTTTTAAATGCCCAGCTTCCTGTAAAATGTTTTAGGGATGCTGATGATGCAAAAAATGACCAAAGGTCCGCCCTCGAGAAAATTAACAGGGGGGCAAATGTCCGCCCAAGCTAAACCGTTAGGGGGCAAATGTCCGCCCAAGTCCAACAGGGAGGGGGGGGAGTGTCAGGGGGGCAATTGTCCGTCCAGGCTAAAACACCAGGGGGGCAAATGTCCGCCAATGCCAAAATAGGGGGGCAAAGGTCCGGGGGCAAGTGTCCGGGGGCAAATGTCCGTAAACCAATCGGATTATACTTACGAAAGTTTTATTGCCCAATATCCGCCGGTGTGTTTTGAGGTTGACAACGGGTTCCCCATGTGTTATTTTAGCCCCAAGGCAAGTCGCGCGTGATTTATGGAGTTCCGAATAGTCATTGGTCAATTATATTTAACATATTATATTTAGAATTTGACCTTGGCGACAGTGGAACATTTTCGTGTGATAATTTATCGGCAAAGTTCGTACTTTCCGAATAATGACGAATAGTATTATACCCATGTCTTACGATGATCACCGACCATATAAAAAAAATATACCACTCGACTTCAGCCTCGTTGTTTGCAATATTTTTCTGTAGTAACACTTTTATTAGATTTGGGATTTCAGAAGATATATTAACACACTTTAAATGTGTAGACATCCAGATACAGAAATTTAACTAGAAAATTGAGATATTAGCAGGTAAATATTGGACTCGCTCAAAACCGCTTATATACGGTACTGTATAGACCCGCGGATACCCGCTTCTATCAGGGAATAAGCAAAGTCGCTTTATTTCGCGTCTATCAGGTGATAAGTAAACTCGCGATTTCTCGCGCGTATAAGGTAAAGGTAGGGTAAAAATCATACAAAAACTCCTAAAACCGGCACCTTAAGGTAGGGTAATAATCGGTGTGCGGTAAAAATGCCACAGGTAAAAATGCCTTAGGTAAATATGCCATAGGTAAAAATGCCTTAGGTAAAAATGCCACAGGTAAAATGGTAAAAATGCCTTAGGTAATAATGCCTTAGGTAAAAATGCCATAGGTAAAATGCCACAGTTAATAAAATAACTTTTTAATATATAAATATTTTTTAAATTTATAAAAGGAAAACTGTATAATTTGAAAAAAATATGTTGTAATATCATTTCATTATCAATTTTGGTGGTGTCTTGGTCTAATTTTTTGTAAATAATTGTATGAAAAATCTGTTTTTTATTTTGGACTCGGACCAAATTTCAAAATATTTGTTATTAAACATACTGAAGATAAAAAACAAATCACAAGTAATGCAAAACAGAGTAGATCCAGATTATAAGACTCCTATAGGAACCGTCTGATCTCGGTCTACTCTTTTTGTTACTGGAATTTGATAGATCTGTTTCATTATTGTTTCAAAAGATAGTATTATGTATTGCAACATACAAAATATAAAAAAAAATCACAAGTAATGCAAAACAGAGTAGACCCAGATTAGAAGACCCCTATAGGAACCGTCTGATCTGGGTCTACTCTGTTTGTTACTGGAATTTGATAGATCTGTTTCTGCGTTTCATTATTGTTTCAAAAGATAGTATTATGTATTGTAACATACTGAAGATAAAAAACAAATCACAAGTAAATCAAAACAGAGTAGATCCAGATTAGAAGGCTCCTATAGTAGCTGTCTGATCAGGCTCTGCTCTGTTTGTTATTGGAATTTAATAGATCTGTTTCATTATTGTTGCAAATCACAAGTAATGCAAAAACAGAGTAGATCCAGATTAGAAGGCCCCTATTAAAAATTACTGCAAATCACAAGTAATGCAAAAACAGCGTAGACCCAGATTATATAGGAACCATCTGATCAGGATCTGCTCTGTTTGTTTGGAGGAAAGGGTTAAACCGTTGGATTATATGATATGCTGCATTATCAACTACATGTGCTATATATATATAGATACTGCTCATTAAAAAATAGATATTGAAACCTTACCTACCTGTTTCTTATGATTTTTCCTACACATATTTAAACAGAGTAGACCCAGACACCACCAAAATTGATTATGAAATGATATTATAACATTTTTTTTCAAAATATAGTTTTCCTTTTATAAATTCAAAAATATTTGTTATTAATTATTTTTTTTTATAACTGTGGCATTTTTAAACAGAGTAGACCCAGACACAACCCATCAAATGCCAGAAAATAATGATAAATATTTTTAATTTTGAACATATTTAAATGGTTTTACAAAATGTATATTCTAAAATCATTTTTTCAAATTATACAGTTTTCCTTTTATGAATTTAAAAATATTTGTTATTAATTTTATTTTAACTGTGGCATTTTTACCTATGGCATTTTTACCTAAGGCATTATTACCTAAGGCATTTTTACCACTTTACCTGTGGCATTTTTACCTAAGGCATTTTTACCTATGGCATATTTACCTAAGGCATTTTTACCTGTGGCATTTTTACCTACATTCTAATAATCATACAAAACTCCTAAAACCGGCAGCTTAAGGCAGGGTAAAATCATACA
This sequence comes from Azorinus chamasolen, assembly GCA_963576725.1. Classification (NCBI taxonomy): domain Eukaryota; kingdom Metazoa; phylum Mollusca; class Bivalvia; order Cardiida; family Solecurtidae; genus Azorinus; species Azorinus chamasolen. The sequence goes on from OY755239.1 coordinate 79,359,087, forward strand.
AAAACTCATAAAACTCATATACATGTATTAAACAGTCCTCTGCCTTAAAAAGATACAGATACTTCTTTTGTAAATGTCCGGTCTAAATGGGTTTTACTCTACATGTATAACTGATTAGGAATGAATCACGGATTCATTCTGAGCAATATGTGTTACATAATTGTACATTAACCTATTTATCACCGTATTATTGTCAAGGTCTTTTTGTGGAACTCGACCACGTGTCATGCTGAGAGGGTCTACACTGGGCACACGTGGGTTAAAGGTTTCAGTGGAGTGCCTCCTATAGGTCATAAAAGTAAAATATAAAGTAGAGCATGTTTTCTTGTTAAACGTAAACGTTAAAATGATTGCGGTTAAGACAAACGTTACATTCAAACATTGTTGATAAACACTCAAATTAATTTATCTAAGAGCTTAAGAAATCGAGTGAGATCCTATTTAACCCTTGCCTTGCTGTATAGACATTTGTCTACGCACATGGGACAGCGATTTCACTTCCATTGCTTCAGAGTTTTGAGAGACTACTAACAAGGTGTCAAACATTTTGTGTTATGATTAGAGACCGAGTTACTCTGGGTGCTATGTTATCTGGGCCCAAACGTTTTGCAATTGTCATTTAGGTCGTGCACAGATTGTTAAGAGCTAGCGCAAATGGTCAAATCGCATAGTCTAATATTTACTTAGTGAAAGAAAACTCTCAGTCATTTATGGCTAACGATTTTCACGGTGTCCTTGAATAAATATAACAACTGTTAAGTGGTCATTTATTATGTAATTGAGTCACTGGTCAAGAAGGAAATGGCTACACTTAAGAATCGGCTAATAAATACCACGTGAAAGACTAATTTGGTCAGGTTTATTTAATAACGCACAAATAACGATCGACCTAAATTCAAACACTTCATGACCTGTGACACAGTTTTAACCATTTCCCTCATACACACGCTTATATAACGTCTTTCTCAACAGAGTGACTCCAGATCAGACGGCCATGTTCATAGGTGCAGTTTGATCAGGGTCTGTTCTTTTTGCTTGTGAACTTAGATGTATAATAAATCGGTTTCTACAATTTCTACCAATACCAACCATTCCTGCTAATATGAAAATTCAGTTATTTTATTTACGATTTTTTTTTATTTCTTGCATGAATATTCAACAGGGAAAGGGATAAGTTTATAAACAGATGGTGCTACTGCTCAAATACACCACAACAATTGCGGAACTTCAAATAAATCACAACAATGGCAGATTTTCATATACACCACGACAATTGGAGATTTTCATATACACCACGACAATTGCAGATTTTCATATACACCACGACAATTGCAGATTTTCAAATACCCCACAACATTGCATACTTTCAAATACACACAAGAATTGCAGAGTTGAATATCCCATCTGTCTTCTGTTACAGAATGAAAGGGTAAATTAAACTTGCTAGAGGATTATGAATGACAAACAGTGCAGACTCTGTAATAGAGCTCCTGTATTAGCCCTCTTATACATGTATGTGTCTACACTGTTCGCAAATGGCAGTACATACTTGTCCCGCATTCCAATGGCTCTTATGTCAAAGGGTAAAGATATTCTTTGACTCGATATAATGGGTAAATATATTATGAATTAATATAATTTACCTCCTATCAAAGTATCAACAAGACTTTAGTAAAGGGACTATACTAAGCACTGGTGTCAAGGGAACTGTCTGCTTCACTTTCGTTCGTCATCTCATATCAGCCCTTGTTGAAACCGTTTTCATTCACTAATTGAACACTTTTCAGATGTTCTACAATTCAGTGTACGTTTATTTCATGTACCAACCACGTTTTAACCCATTCCCACTTAGCCTAATCTCTTTGATTAAATCTACCAAAAAGGAGCATTAACTAGAGAAAAGGAAATTTTAAGAATTGTGTAGTTTTGAAACCATTGTGATAAATAGAGCATTTGCTCCTGTGGAGCAAATCCTCTATTTATCACAATGGTTTCTGAAAGTGACTTTTACAGAAGCGTCAAAAGGTGTCAATATGCGGGAATGGGTTAATCGAACCAACTGGCTTCAACCTTCAGCAATATTAATATAGAGTATCGGACCCCGAGTTTAAACTGTTACACGCACTATGTTCAGACTCTGAGTAAATGCTGGGAAAGTTCAGTTTTATTTTCTAACACTGGATTACTCTTACATACATCTGTAATTGCGCTCATTTGTAAAATATTAATATGTATTAAACCGAACAGGAAGATCAGAAAATGATACATGGAATGCACTTAAACCCTTTAAATGTTGAAGTGGAACAGTCAATCATTATTTGATTACATAACCCATTCACTATGAATGAAAGAATGAATGAATGAAATACTAGCCACTAGCATCAAAAGAGTTAATATAAAGCTATCTTGTGACGTCATTTGAAAGGGTACAATTTGGGAGAGAATTTTGAACGTCAGAGCAGACCCTAATTAATTCTTTCGCTCCCAATATCGCAGCTGTATTAACATTATCGCATCTGTATTAACATTATCGCATCTGTAATAACATTATCGCATCTGTATTAACATTATCGCATCTGTATTAACATTATCGCATCTGTAATAACATATACAGACAGTTTGGATCCAGATGAGATGGATAATCATCAGGATACAAACTGTTTGTTACTGTGATATTATTTTTAAGAAAAAGGATAGACAATCAAACAAATGAGAATAGTAGCAAACGACATGTTTTGCAGCCGAAAATATTTGGCAGCGAAAGAGTAAAAGGGATACTCTGGTAGCCTATCTATCTGGGTCTACAATGTTCGTAAATACTAGTGAACTAATTCCTTGCATTCCAATGGCGAAACTGTAATCACCTAAATAATTAAAGAAAGTAGTTCATAACTTATGTGTTTGATTTATAACGCGTTTCCATGATTAATCCGTCACTCTATACAGAAGCATATTAACACAATTATCTGTTTGATAATCCATAATTTAAATTTTGTTAACAATATTACAACCCAGTGAAAATATCATTAGTGTTATACTTATACCACAGTCTTCTGTGATTAATCTATGAATTATGAAAACCGTTCAAACGCAAACGGCTTGGTCCTTTTCTAAATGAATATTGATTTATGAGATTTCCTGTTCTTCCTATCAAACGCATTCTCTCTAATAGACACCCCTTACTTTTGCGAGGAAACTAATGATCAATAAAACAACTTAAAGCCTATATAATAACCATCACATTTCAAAATACAAACTGTAGCTTGATGCAGATTGAAAGCAGCGCAGAAAGCTCACATTGCTTTCATTTTGCATTAAGCAACCACTTGTGTACAAAATGCAAGACGCTCATTTGCTTTTTTTTTTAAAAAACCAACAACTAAAGTCATTAAACTGAAGCGTTCATTGGAGATAATATGGTAATTACTTTATGAATGTAAAATAGATAAATGTCCATAATGATATATGAGCAAAGGGCTTTTTGTTATGACAATCGAGTCTTTATTAATTCATATGCACACAAACCAACCCGGATCAGACATCTTCTACACGATCAGACAGATCAGGGTCTACACATGCGAGACAGTTTGTGTCCTTATGATATGACGCCTTATCTCGATCTAAACTACTTAACAACTGGTACACGAATGATAAACTAGATTAAAGTATTAACATTGTAAATAGTCATATCAATACAGTATGTTATGTTATCAAATGCAGCCAATAAAAATAATTCGAATCCATGACATATTTTAATGGCAATCGTCGCATTTCAATAGCGTGATGTAGCACCGTCTCCTGGTGTAGGTAATTATTTTATAGTTTAAACATTGATGTAGGTATCAAACAACGTCGCATATCATGCATATTTGTTGTTGTAATTGTAACTTAGATTAAAGATAAGTTGTTCCGAAGCCATGTAACGTGGTTTGGTATAAGTTTTTTTTAGAAAATGCACATGAACCGAATCATGGCAAAATCAGTGTTAATGACATGCTAACAGTGTATACCCAGATTAATTTCATTGTCATCTACACAGCATCTGATAAGTAGTGATACTGTTTGCTATACTGTATATAAACATAGATACTGGTGCAGACCCTCTGAGACGAGGCGAGTGATCTGGATCTATACAAGGATTTATTACTGCATGTATATTCATTTTGATTTATTTTTGACAATATCGTTAAAGCTATACGGGACACATAAAAATATATGTACAAAAGAGAGCGCGAGAGAATGATAGAAAGAAAGAGAGAGAAAGAAAAAGAATTGGAGTGAGACAGAGGAGAGATAAAGAGAGAGAGGAGATAGAGATAGAAAATGAGAGAGAGAGAAAGAGATACATATTGAGAGATAGAGAGAGGGAGAGAGAAAAAAGGAGAAAGAGAGAGTTTGGGAGGGAGAGAGAAAACGAGAGAAAATGGGGGAAGAAAAAGAGAGAAAGAAAGAGAGAGACAGCATATCTGCAAACATGTAACACATTTGACTAATATTAGTCTCGGTGACGTTAAACTACTTACACAGTAATCTAACTTTATTGTCTCCTGTCAATATCCGAGTAAGTTTGACACCGATTGCCTCTAGGTTAACTCTTTCGCTGCCAAATGTTGTCGTTGCCAAATGTTGTCGTCCGCAAAATTTGTCAATTGTTACAGTTTTCGTTAGTTAACTTTTCTCTTAGTTTCTCTCAAAAACATTACCACAGTGATAAGCAGTGTGTATACCGATAAGACGCCGAATTATTCGATGTCTCACCTGGATCCAAACTGTTTGCATAGGTAAGCACAGATGCGGCATTGGCAGCGAAAGAGTTAAAGAAATTGACTTTCACTGATATATTAACCCTTCGCTTGCTATTCACGTCAATATACTTACCTGTAAATAGTGAAGACCCAGATGAGACAGCTCCTGCAGAAGCTGTCTCATCAGGGTCTGCACTATTTACAAGTTGATTGTGCAACCAGTGCATTCAACAGCAGTGATTGCACAACGAAATACTTGTACACAGTGAAGATATATGTAATTATACAACAGGGTATGGTGAAAGAAGGAGAAATGTATTTTAAAATTCAGCAAAATAAGGGTTAATCTTTATCTTGATCGAATTCTAATGTGCTGCAACCAATGTAGTCAAATTTGTTCAAGTGTTGGCGAAACAATTCACCGAATGTCAAACAGTATGTTTCTGATGAGAGGCAACGGCCTGCGGTGTGTCGTCTGAATTAACCCTTTCTCTGTTGAATATTTATTCAAAAATCTTTCATCTCATTGATATTCATGGACAGAATCGATAAAACTGAACATGGATAAGGGATTTCCACAATGGTGGAAACTGTAAGGAAATATATTTATTACATTCCATAAGCAAACAGAGCAGATCCTGACCAGACGGCTGCTACAGGAGTCGTCTGATCGAGGTCTTCTCTATTTTCTAAGTGCGTGAAAGGGCATACAAATGAGGAAAATAGTTAAGGGATTATTTCACGATTAGCTTAGCAGCATGCGTTTGCAAAATATTCAATCAACAACAAAAATAAAAACAGTGTGCTCAAAATTGCTAAACCGTAAACACCAGACACGCTGTAGATTTCGAATAATGCATGCTAAACTTTATGTTAAGTGTGTTGTTCAATTAAAGTTTATATCACATCGTTGTAAAGCCATTTTATAGATTGATTCGTCAAGGACAAACGCGTATCTGCAACACTTTCTCATTGTACACAATCAAATATAATATCATAGTTGTTGCAAACTGTTTTAAGTACAGGAGTCTTCTGTTCTGGGTACACTCTGTTTGCAAAGGGTAGAAAAACGTATTAATGGTATAAAGGGTTAAATGGTTTCTCATGCGTGATTTGTACTCGTACATCAATGAATTACTGTGAAACCCCTCTAAACCGGGAGTTTTGGCAAACAAGAACAAGAATTAAGGTATTTTAGGCAGGTGACTGCTAAATGCAGAGTGAATGCCATGTAGAATGCTTCGTTTGGAGTTTTCTGTATGACGTTCACCCTGCATTAAGCTGTCACTTGTTTTACAGACTGACATTGACACAAATCTTAACGTCCAGTTTAGAGGGGGTTATTGTATACAAATTGATATTGTATAACATCCTAAGTAATAATTAACATTTCCACTGTACATAAAACATATCGCCTGCTTCATGTTGTCATGTTTTTCATTTTGATTAAGACTTATTTATCTACAGCATAACCTCTCTATAACGGCCACTAAATTACATCAGGTATTTTGTGTTAAAGACAGGTAGCTGCTTAAAGCAAGGTGAAAGTAAAACAGAACGCTTCTATAGGAGCGTTCTGTTTTACTTTCACCTTGCTTTCAGCAGCCGCCTGCTCTAAATACCAACTAGTTAACACAATTTAGTGGCCGTTATAGAGAGGTTTTACTGTATAAACGCATTTTCACGTATTTGCAAACAAATTAGACCCAGATCAGACGGCACTTGATATGATATAGATCTGATCCTTTCGTTTACGGCAAAACAGAACATTCAATTTAAACTACGTTATAAGAACCTTTTTACTTTCTCCTGGTTGGTTGTCCTAACAGAAGATTATTAATTGGTCTCGCAATAGCTGTGTAGCATGTGATAAATTTCCTGCAATACCCCGTGAATCCAAGACATTTTCTGACGCCATTCACTGACGTGGGTTCTGGTCAGTTCTTTACTTCCTTTATTTTGTCTGGGTCTGTTCTCTTCTAATACTATGTGTCTGAGATATTTAACTTCCCTTGTAAGGTATTCACATTTGCTTGCATTCAGTTTCAAATTTTGAAAGTTAAAACAAAATACAGCATCAAGCCTTTTCAAATGTACTTCAAATGATTGTGAGACTACTATGATGCCATCCAAGTTTGTCGACTGTTAATACCGCATGCTTCTTATATAGGTTCTGAAAACAATAAAGGAACAAGAAAACCTTTGATGTAAACGTCAAAGGGCGCTATTATATAGAACAACCACAATTCTATTGTGAAACAAAAATGTTTAGAATATGAGTGATCATGATACTTATGTGCTGCACTTACCCTTTCAATAAAGATTCTTGTCTGCTACTGAAACAGTGTAAACATAAAATGAAGACAAATGAAAGAATTTTACATGAAAATATACACTGATTCGCATTATCTTAATATAAGCATGCAATCATTCAAAGGTTTAGTTCAGCATACTGCTGTTGGAATTACTATGGACAGCCTATCAAACAATGAAATAATTATACTTAAAATAACTAAATATTGAATTTGTCGAAATCTCTTCAATACTGTGAGTTTATGAAATGAATCAAAGACCGAAATAGTTTAGTTTTGATAGATCATAAGCGCATTTTTATAAAGTAATTTAATTGATTATTGACGGATCAGTCAAGAATATTTCTTAGAACAATAATAGCATCCTTTTCATTGTAAAATCTCATTCATATATTAAGCTTAATATTACACACCTATCTGCAACAAATCTGGAGTTTAACGGTGAAAACGAAAATGGTTTAAAATGCCATACGTGGCACTAAGCAATGTCGCATTCTAATTACATGACATTAAGATATCTCCAATTACGGTCCCAATGTGCTCTATTTTCGCATTTTATACAATAAAGTACTTAAATTTAATTAATAAATACTTTAAAGCAAAAAGAAAGTCCTAACATATAGCTGGGTTTCTTTAAATTTTAATAAATAGACCTTCTGGAAATATTGAGCGGAAATTTTCTTGAGGTGCGTGTGATTTTCATGAAAATGTTATTATAATTTGCATACGTACCAATAGACGAACTCCTTTACGTCACCGTTTTACGGTGCAATAGACTCGGTCTTACTGACCTTGTGACTGGCTTAAAGTCGATAATCAATTAAAACATTCATTTATACACCGTACTGTATAGAAGTTTTACTCTTAATTGGATCAAACTTTACAAAGTAAATATACGTTATACCTAAACTTGCAATTAATCCGCATTAAACCAAAAACTGCACACTTGACTGTGCATTTACTGTAAAAAGTGTAATACTTTTCTAGACCCTTTAGGCAAGCCTATTGCACAGGAAATTCGAAAGCATCTGCTTTTTTGTATGAAACAGTATTAATTTCTTTTAATGCAATAATAACAAAAAAATGCTTATTTTCATTTCATTACTTCTGATATGTTATTCACACTCTTAATCGATCAGTACATACAATTTACATTGCTCAAACAAGTAACTTTCATTTCTTCAACGTTACAGAAATGTCTGCTCCTCTCATTAGCTGAAAATGTCGTATGCCCATATAGGCGCACCGCTTAATGCGGGGTCGCCAATCATAACTGTATGTTCTAAATTTAAATAAGATCTAAACTGTGTAACACAACGCAATATGTGTAAATGAAGCGTAGCTTGCAGAATACTATAGCTACCAATCTAAATATCTTACACAATAAAGCAATAAACATATTACGTCTATAGAATAATGATTATGATTATAATAATGGCAAACAGTGATAAACGATGAATGAAAATGCATTTACCTGACTGTATTGTAGACATACAATCAATTTATACATTACAGCAGGGGTCAAATCCTAACACGAATGGTGACAACGGTGATATGAAAGTGCAGGTGCAATTTCGGTTAACAAACAGTCAGAGCTAAACCCTCTTGTTCATTTTATAATCATTTACACCATATGGCACTAATACATTGCATGACGTCATTATTTCTTACACGAATATTGAACGCATTCGGCTATTGTTTTGCCAAGGTTTGGCTATCCAGCGATGGAGGCTGAAAGCGGAAGGTGACAAGCAGACAAAACACACACCTGACCACACGGAACGCGTCTGTTAACCATTTGGCATACACCAGGCCGGATTGAGGCCGAATAAGTAAATAGCTAGATGGTTAAAAACATAATCACAACATCAAACAGTTTGGATCCTAGTGGGACATCAAGTTACTCGGCGTCTCATCAGAATCCGAACTGTGTGCACACAGACAAGTAGTCACATATTTGGCAACGAAAGAGTTAAAATACGTAGAATGTTGTCTACTTTGAGAGCAGGTAAATGTTATATAAATTGACATGTTTTTATTAATCTTGATAGGAACTCATTCTTTTAATAACATGTAATCAGGATCTAAACTCTTTGTTACTGTAGAAATGTATTTTTGAAAGAAGATGGAAGAAAGCGAAACCAGGGAAAACGTAGCAGGCAACAATATTTGCAGACGACAACATTTGGCAGCTAAGAGTTACGGAGATCAACTCATTATAAGACAAACGTCTATGGATTAGTTAAAAAATGCTTTGTTTGGTTTATAGCGGGGGCAGGGTTAACATTTTGTTTATAGCGGGGTCGCGGTTAATGAGTCTTTCAAAGGCATGCTGAATGTTGGACAGCTTAATGTTCCATTTGTATGTGTACAGGGCATGGTCTTCAGAGACTAAGAGTCAAATTAAGTATAATTGCAAACGTATTTTCGTGTTGTGATTCGAACAGTAATATGGACCGAAAATCTACTCGTGGTTCAAATGTAACAACACTACTTTGAAATCAGCAAAATGCAAATGTCTGCGAGCGTGATTTGTTACTTACTCTAATCTGCTGAAACAATTAGGGCCTATTACTGACTTAATTATTGCCGATGTACCTGGCTGCTTCTTAGAATTAACCACCATTGTCTTGAATTCCATCTTCCTGGGTTGTTACGGTACAACAGAAGACATACACTGTGTATATAATTAACACTGTCTTTTGCTGATGCTTTATTCAACCCTTTACATGATGGATATTCTTGCAGCATATTATACAAGAGCGGGAACTGAATCCAAATGTAATGTACGCACCATGGCTATAGGGGTCCATTGGCATGCTCCCCCGGAACAATGAATTGTGTAGTTTTTAAACCATAAATGATTGTGATTAATAGCGCACTTGCTCCTATTTATCAAAATGATTTCAAAGTGTTGCTTTTACAGAGGTGTCAAAATGCGTTAATATAAGATAATGGGTTACAACTTAAATGGTAAGGACATAACGTAATGACAGAACGTTTACCAAAGTATATCCCCTTAGCCTTCGAGATGTGTTCCATTTTGACCATATTAATGTTTTCAACTTTCAAATTGATGTTACGCACGTGCGTAAGTGCGAATCGCTAGCTACATCACTGCATTATAAATATCAATTAACTAAAATAGTACAGCAATGCATATACAAGTAAATTTGGCCATGACAGAAATTGTAGAATAAGGCTTACATACTCGTAAGTCCAAAGATCCTAATTTAAAGGGTTAAGATACATTTGATATTGAGAACGTTGAATGTACTTTCATGTGTTCATTGTTTGATACATGAAGACAAGAAATACGTCACTTTGGTTGTCAGTCATGTCTCTAAAACCGTCAAGAAGCTAAATGGAGCTACTCGATTGACGGCCATATAAGCGCTTATCCTGCAGATTGAGACCTAACCGTCATTTCCAAGCGTCTCATCATCGGGAGCCAAGATGTTTGACGCTCGGTCAGTGTGTCAGTCATTGAGTCAGTAAATATTTCCTCATATCAGATTTTGGTCAGAAATTGTTTTTGGCAGGACATGAGTTAAATTGACACTTAAGGTCCACTCTACTTCTGTATAAAATATGAGAATTTTGCCAAATCAGTATTCATGCTTATAAAAACTTTTAGTTGAGTCCGAGTTCGTTCTCAAGTTTTTTATTGGTCAGATTTGAGCCTTTGGCTCAAATCTGACCAATCAAAAGCTTGAGAACTCAAATCTAACCAATCAAAAGCTTGAGAACAAACTCAGACTCAACTAAAAAGCTTTATAAGCATGGACCCTGGTAAACTCGACATACGGATAGTTTTACCGGTGAGAGTTTATATCTCAGTTTTTTTACAACGGAAGCAATAAAGAATTCAAGCATGCATCCAAAATAGTTTTGTATATCACATTTGCTTTCCAGAGTTTCATTCATCCTTGAACGAACATCTTTGAAATGAGCGAGTGACTTGTGTTAACAAAACTGCCATACGCGTCAGAACATAAATCATAGATGGTGCTAAGAATAATTACATTACCTAAGACAGAAGCAATATCTCTGTAGACAGACCACAGACTGTGTAAATGTTGATTATTGTACACAAAGGTGAATGTAGAGACATGTGTCTGAATATTCAAACATGAATCCCCTCACTATGAATAACAATTATCTGAATTATTTTAATGTTGAACCACTTGCAGCCTCTGACAAATAGTGTACATGTATAAATACTTTCTGTAGGAGCTGTCTCATAATGATCTACACTATTTGCAAATGCATATACAGTAGAACCCCGCTAATGCGACCACTTAATGCGACCACTTAAACAAACATGGCTGTTTTCATAAGCAGGTGGTTGCTTAATGCAGGACGAAAGTTATGCAGAAAGCTCCTATAGGAGCTTTCTGCATAACTTTCGTCCTGCATTAAGCAACCACCTGCCCTTGCCACTGTGAATTATGCCCCTTTTTGGTGGTCGCATTAGTAGGGTTTTACTGTATATGTACCACTAATAGCATAAGAAGGGTTCACCGGCTAATTTGATGTTCTACAGTAGAACGGTTGATTCTTAGATGTTAGTCATAGCGGTATTTAAATTGTCACTATCATGTGTACTATTTGAATTCAGTGTTTAAATATGTCATACTGGAATAATGTAAAAGGCTGATTTGACTTACGTTTAAAATTTTCATCTCGCACGCACGCCCGTGCGTTCGTGCGTGCTTATGTGTCAATTATTTTCTATCGATGTTTTGGTGGTAGTTGCGTCTTGTGTGCTTTTCGTGCTTGACCTTACTACTTTTTTCACTTTACGTACCAATTTCACGCTACAAACATTAGCTAAATAGCTGGTGAATAAGAATGGGTTTTTGGTGTGCACGTGTAACAGCAATAAAAAGCCCTCAATAACGATATACATGTAGTACTCAATCGTCAGTAATCCTGTCATCTAATACTTATCTTTATACCCCATCGGCAAAAGATTATACACATGAAAACTTTGGTTTACTTTCAAAACAAAATAAATAAATAAATTAATGCTATATCGTTCAATAGATCAGTCAACAATTTCATTTAAGGTTCTGTTTAAACTAAATAAACTGAATACTAAAATCTCTATTATTTCAAATCGACAAAATGATAACATTGCCAGATTAATTTCTTCTCAAACACAAGCAATTAAAACTCACACGTTTTAAAAATGAAATCAAATGGAACTTGGTGATCACAGATAAAGATACAAAATTTGATTTAAAGTTGGCATGGTATTGTAACAGTTAACATTAGTTAACTTTCTAGACAAAGTTCACCTTTTTATACACCTTACAGTCACAATTTCTAGTCAAAGTTCACATTAAAACTCTGATTCTCATTACTTTTTTGTCAATAAACCATCTTCTTATTTATTAAACTGGTTTATTATAACAAAATATAACTTCTGAATCGATACATCTTGACCAGTTCCTTTAACATTACCCATGAATAGCTAATGACAGAAAACTTTCTGGTGAATACAAGTTTTTTACCTGTGACTGGAAATCCGCTGTTTCATTAACTGGACATGTTTAATGCTTTTCAGATGGTTCTTTGAATGCTACGCAGTCGCGCTTTCCGTAATTCATTTGTTTGGAACGAAGTTTACAGTATTACACAAGGACCCCTCGTCCGAGAAGGTTTACTTTCAGTTTCACGAAATCGTCGCCAATTATCACTTTTCTTGCTCTTTACCAAATGTCAGCGTAATTTATTTCTCTAGCCATCTTGGGTAGAACTTATTTTTCACACTGTTATCGTAATCTCTGCCTTTGCTTCTCAGTTTTGTCTTAAATTCAGATTAATTGACAATACAGAATTTCATATTACGGGCGCCATATTGGAAATGTTGAACGAACACTGCATAATACGAGCGTTTTGATTGGCTGTTATTCGATTAGCTGAACCGAAATCTCGCTGTTAACGTGATAAACGTTATTAAAGGGGCCGTCACACCATGACGTTCTGGTCAACGTTCTTTGAACGATTCAATCGTTCAATTTTTGAGCGTTCTAGAAAGAGGATGACACATCTGGCGTGTGATAAACGTGTACCTAACGCATGACTAGCGTGTGTCTTACGCGCGAGAAGCGTGTAACAGCGACCAAGTAAGATACCCCTGAAAACTATTAGCGTGTACTGACGTGCCACTGGCGCACAACGAACGATTTGTGAACGTTAGACGAGCGTGTTGAGCGTGTGACTAACGTGTGAATAACGACAGAATAGCGTTTTGACGTTCGTTTGACTTTAGTCACACGCTGCGTGCGCTAGGGGACCGTTCAGCGGTCGTTGACAGGTCGCCATTGAGTCGTTCACTGCAAAGCAAACGATTAGTAACAACCAAGTAACACTAGAGTAACGACTGACTAACGATATCCGAACGCGTGCAACGCTCATCGAACGTTAGTAAAACGTTCCATTAACGTTCTTAAACGTTCTTCAGCGTTTAAAATTAAACGTCGAAGAACGCTGGTCTCAGTGAGAACTTTTGTGCATGTTAAAAAAAATAATTCCGGACCAGCGTTCTCCGCCGATTCCCGGCGATCACCGACGTTCACTAGCGTTCACAAGCGTTCACACACCGCTCTTCTGGCGCTATCCCAGCGACCATGGGCGACTACCAACGTGTCCTCAAACGCCAGAGAACGCTGACAAGAACGTCATGGTGTGACGGGCCCATAACGCGGATTTACTTGGAATAGTGAAAGAATATATCGGCGAATAATAATTTTCCTGAATGAATCGCCACCCCCTTCCAAATTTCTCATCGGATTTATATCGGTCTCAAAAACGAAATCCGTGGAATTCCGCGGATCCGCGGAAAATTCTCACCCCTGCAGTAATTAATGCTCTCAATAGAGAAACATCACGGTTATTTTATTTCTTTACACAAATGAATATTTATGTCGGAAATAAAGTAGGTGTGAATACAAATTGACATAAAATTCACAATTGCATATGAACAATAGCGGTTAGGCCCTAGTTAAAATTGCAGAATCATATCTATACAACTCATGTAGCAGATCCTGATCATACAACTCTTACAGGATCCGTTTGATCTGGATCTACTCTGTTTGCAAAGGCATTATATTGGCATATTTATGGAGTAAAGAGTTAAAATTATGTTTCCTTTTGTTTCATATGGAGCATCATTTATTTGTGAATATATTTGGCATGGTAGAACTGTTTACATGATACGTTACATTGTTTAGTATTCTGTTAAATGTTGTGTGCGCTGTTTGCCAGAGTGGAGCATGACACCGTTTTCTATGTACCATTAACATTATACAACTGTTAACTTTGTCATTACAATTATCAAAGTTAAACCGTGCTTTAACTTCATGTCACTGCACACCTTATCAAAAGCATTTATGACAAAAAGATTAACATTTTGATTTATATCAATTGACACGCAAACTATACATCAACAATCTTGTTTATTGGCTATTAACGACCCCTTTTCTTTGTTCAGTATGATCGTGGCGTATCGATTATGCTAAATGATATGAATGCATGGCGGGATTACGAAACTAAACGATGTCGTGAAAATGGTACTGCCATATTAAGCTATATGATCATAACATTGAAACTTGTCATTGAAACAAAGTCATATATTCCTGCAACCAGATAATTGTTTTTAATTAACTCTTTCGCGGCCACGGTTACCAAAACTGTCTGTTACTGTGGTGATGGGTTTGGAAGAAAAGGGGATTGAATTCAACAAACGAAAACTGTAGCAGATGACAAATTTTGCAGAGGAAAATATTTGGCAGCGAAACATTCAAACTTTTCCCTCATACAATTTGCGACAGAGTACACCCAGATTAGACGACTCCTGTAGGAGCCCTCTGATGAGAGTCTTCTCTGTCTTTATGAAATTGTAATAGATCTGACTCTACAGTCTGTACAAAAACATCCTGTGTACATATGGCATTATAATAATTCGGCTAATAAATATGCATGGTGTCAATATTTCTTACATAAATACTCGATATGAAAAAAGGTTATATAATGGATTTGTGAACGTAACTTGTGCATGTAAGAGTACCTGTCATCTAATTACCACACCTACATGAGTATGGCACAAGAGTACCTGTCATCTAACTACCATACCTACATGAGTATGGTACAAGAGTACCTGCCATCTAATCACCATACCTACATGAGTATGGTACAAGAGTACCTGTCATCTAACTACCACACCTACATGAGTATGGTACAAGAGTACCTGTCATCTAATTACCACACCTACATCAGTATGGTATAAGAGTACCTGTCATCTAACTACCACACCTACATCAGTATGGTACAAGAGTAACTATTATCTAATTACCACACCTACATCAGTATGGTACAAGAGTACCTGTCATCTAACTACCACACCTACATCAGTATGGTACAAGAGTACCTATCATCTAATTAACACACCTACATGAGTATGGTACAAGAGTACCTGTCATCTAATTACCACACCTACATCAGTATGGTAAGAGTACCTGTCATCTAACTACCACACCTACATCCGTATGGTACAAGAGTACCTATCATCTAATTACCACACTTACATCAGTATGGTACAAGAGAACCTGTCATCTAATTACCACACCTACATGAAAATGATACAAGAGTACCTGCCATTTGATTACCACACCTACATGAGTATGGTACAAGAATACCTGTCATCTGATTACCATACATACATGAGTATGCTACAACAGTACCTGTCATCTGATTACCATACCTCCATGAGTATGGTTCAAGAGTACCTGTCATCTAACTACCACACCTATATCAGTATAGTTAAACAGTACCTATCATCTAATTACCACACCTACATGAGTATGGTACAAGAGTACCTGTCATCTGATTACCATACCTACATGAGTATGCTACAAGAGTACCTGTCATCTGATTACCACACCTACATCAGTATGGTACAAGAGTTCCTATCATCTAATTACCACACCTATATGAGTATGGTACAAGACTACCCTGTCATCTAATTACCACACCTACATGAATATGATACAAGAGTACCTGCCATTTAATTACCACACCTACATGAGTATGGTACAAGAGTACCTGTCATCTAACTACCACACCTACATCAGTATGGTACAACAGTACCTATCATCTAATTACCACACCTACATGAGTATGGTACAAGAGTACCTGTCATCTGATTACCATACCTCCATGAGTATGGTACAAGAGTACCTGTCATCTAACTACCACACCTACATCAGTATGGTACAAGAAAACCTGTCATCTAATTACCACAGCTACATGAATATGATACAAGAGTACCTATCATCTAATTACCACACCTACATGAGTATGGTACAAGAGTACCTGGCATCTAACTACCACACCTACATGAGTTTGGTACAAGAGTACCTGTCATCTAACTACCACGCCTACATAAGTATGGTACAAGAGTACCTATCATCTAACTACCACGCCTACATGAGTATGATACAAGAGTACCTGTCATCTAACTACCACGCCTACATGAGTATGGTACAAGAGTACCTGTCATCTAACTACCACACCTACATGAGTATGGTACAAGAGTACGTGTCATCTAACTACCACACCTACATGAGTATGGTACAAGAGTACCTGTCATCTAACTACCACGCCTACATGAGTATGGTACAAGAGTACCTGTCATCTAACTACCACACCTACATGAGTATGGTACAAGAGTACCTGTCATCTAACTACCACACCTACATGAGTTTGGTACAAGAGTACCTGTCATCTAACTACCACGCCTACATAAGTATGGTACAAGAGTACCTATCATCTAACTACCACGCCTACATGAGTATGATACAAGAGTACCTGTCATCTAACTACCACGCCTACATGAGTATGGTACAAGAGTACCTGTCATCTAACTACCACACCTACATGAGTATGGTACAAGAGTACGTGTCATCTAACTACCACACCTACATGAGTATGGTACAAGAGTACCTGTCATCTAACTACCACGCCTACATGAGTATGGTACAAGAGTACCTGTCATCTAACTACCACACCTACATGAGTATGGTACAAGAGTACCTGTCATCTAACTACCACACCTACATGAGTTTGGTACAAGAGTACCTGTCATCTAACTACCACGCCTACATGAGTATGGTACAAGAGTACCTGTCATCTAACTACCACACCTACATCAGTATGATACAACAATACCTGTCATCTAACTACCACGCCTACATGAGTATGGTACAAGAGTACCTGTCATCTAACTACCACACCTACATGAGTATGGTACAAGAGTACCTGTCATTTAATTACCACACCTACATGATATTGGGGATTCTGTAATGCATTTTGTTCACAATTCAAACCAGTGCAGTATCCAGTATGTTTAGTCAAGGGAGAAAAATGACTGATTATGGCCAGTAATGAAGCAATCGAGCTATAGTTAAAATCCTCGGCTACCAATTATTCATAATCTAGACAATATAATGATATCTGGCATTTGATCGATTTACTGACTGAAAATGTTTTAATGATGTGACTACCGGATAAATGTATTATAATCAGGTAATGTTATATTGTCAGAGTAGCAACAAGAGAGGGGTTTACTGCAATCCGTACGTGCTCGGTAGAGATCAACTCGTCATCGTTGTTATGCGTCATGTTACATGAATGACACCGACCTTCGTAATTAGTGCTCAACCTAATACAATAAACAATGTCTTATTCAAACCTTATATTGATTAGACACAATAATCTTAAACAGCAAGCCAGTGCTTAGCACTTGGCAAAAGTAATACAGAAAGCTCCTATAGGAGTTTTCTGTATTAATTTTTACGTTTTATTAACCTACCACCTCTCCTTCAGATCCATGATTTCACAGTCGGTTCTACTGTATATGCATAGAAACGAAAACAAACATAAACCATGATTCTGTGTCGATTCATTACTGCCTCAGAAATACTGTACGACACGCGCGAGTGCAGTATATTGTGAATGATGGTTGAGTTTTTACATAGTATTACTAGGGTCGGTGTTTCATCTCTGTTCATTAACCCCTTCCGTGTCACAATGACGGGTCTATGATATCACATGCAAACAGTTTGGATCCAGATGAGACGCCGAGTAACTCGGCGTCTCATCAGGATCCAAATTGTTTGTTACTGTTACTATGTTTTTGAAACAAAAATGAAGAAAATAAAAAAATGAAAATTTATAGCAGACGACAAAGTTAGCAGACGACAGAGTTTGTCAGCGAAAGGGTTAAAGGTAATTTAATGGCATAGTTCTTTATTCATACGCGATACTATAACCCTCTTAAACTCTATCACTTAAAAAGCCATCTAATTAGTAAGACGCCTGCCTCTTTAAACACGGGACACACGTGCATTGACATTTGCAGTAGTGTAGACCCAGATCAGGGGGCCCCAGTTTGTCATTCAATACCCTCTAGCAACTTTAAGCCTTTCATACCGAGCTGACTTATTTAAATACTGTACGGTTATTTAACCCTTCGCCTGCTGAATTTTGAAATACATTTCTCCTTCTTTACCCATGTCCTGTTGTATAATTACAAATATTTTCACTGTGTACAAGTATTTCAATTGTATATTTGCCCATGTTGCCTTTATGGTTGCAATAATAAAAGAAACTAACCAACGTTTGGATCGAATCCAAACGCAGCACAGAATTAAGAATAACAACAATCCTCTTTAGTTAAAAGAGCACCTTCAATCGTTATGCATGTTGAAAATTGATATTTAAGCTCTAAAGTGTAATACAGCCTGTATGTTTTATACGTTTTTAAACATTGCTTGTGTTATATGTCGAACCTGGGGGAGGCGAGTAAATAGTTCAAAGCTTTAATTATATGGCACATCTGCACGCAAAACGCGCATACATCAATCTCGTTATTGACAATTAACGATCTTGGATGCTTTGTTCTGCATGTGAACCCTGTATTGCTAGGCGAAGGGTTTTATGAGACTCAGCTGACATTGTCGACGTGCTGATTAAAGACGAATCCGATAATACCATAATGACCTCAAGGAAATATTATTGCATCAGAATTGCGATTAGTTGCAACAGGGTTCGTTTTATACTTTACGTAAGAAAATGTGTTACTGACTCCTGCATAGATGATACTTACCTCGACTATGGAAATAATGTCTCAGTTGACATATCGCCAGCTGTGAGCATGTTACATGACCCAGAAGAAATCTAACCTCAGAGATATAATGGTATAAGCCCTTCAACTTTTTATCTATATTAACCCATTTATACCAACGATCTCATATATGGGATATAGGCAAACATTGTAGACTCTGATCAGACGCAGTATTATGCGGCGTCTGATCAAAGTCTACACTGTTTGCTGATAGGTATTTCAATATAAAACAAAACGAAAATGCAAATTTAGACCAGGCGTCCCTTACATCAAAAATGGACTAATCTAATATATAAGCATGGACGAATCCACTGGGAGCAAATGGGTTTATATTCATGCACTGATTTCTTATTAATAGACAATGGACAAGTGAATGTTGGACTATTTCAGAAACTGTACAATCGGGTCTTTATTTTTTCGCAAGCCAATAGAACAGATCTTGATCAAATAATTCCTCTATGAGCCTCTCATCCGGGTCTCTGTTTGCAAACACGTGACAGGTAAAGGCTTATTACATACACGTAAACCCTCTCGAGTCAATATATCGTTTCATCTCTGTATATTTAACTATACGGTGTGTTTGTACTTCCTATCGCTTCAAATTGATAAATTGCTAATGTCAAATTAAAACAGTTAACGATATGCCAGTGTAAGAACTGTTATGTTTCTTATGCTTTGTATAATTGTAGTAGCTACACGCCTTGTTGAAATAAATGTCTTAACCCTTCGCTTGCTGAATTTTAAAATACATTTCTCCTTCTTTACCCATGCCCTGTTGTATAATTACATATATCTTCACTGTGTACAAGTATTTCGCTGTGCAATCACTGCTGTTGAGTGCACTGGTTGCACAATCAACTTGTAAATAGTGCAGACCCTGATGAGACAGCTCCTGCAGGAGCTGTCTCATCTGGGTCTTCACTATTTACAGGTAGGTATATTGACGCGATTAGCAAGCGAAGGGTTAATATAAAGTAAATAAATTGACAATATGAAGTAACTTCATAAGTAACTTCATTTTAAAAAAATTATATAATTTCAGTTAATGTGATGATGTTTGTATACAAGATTAATATTAACACCTCTATTCAATCAATACGCGCCGTATCAGAGGTACAAACGGGTCAACTTTAAAATATGCCTCTCCCTAATTTGAACATTTAGGCGATCAGTACCAGTATTGTCCACACATGACACACTGTGTCAAACCTTAGAGTGGGCACTTTTTTTCTTTGTAAAAGTGGATCCTGATGAGATGCCTAGTTACTCCGTGTCGTCTCATCTAGATCCAAAATGTGTGCATATAATATCACAGACCCGCCTGCATTAACCCTTTCGGCGCCAAATGTCTAATTGTCGTCTGCAATCCAAGTTTGTTAAACCATTCAGTAAAATAAGGAAATGAGATAAATAAATGCAAATTTTAAAGGAATAAAACGCATGTATAGAAATAGAGATTGAGATAAATAGTGAAGTCCCTAATCAGACGCCACCTTGAAAAGGCGGCGTCTGATCTGGGACTGCACTATTTGTCGTGGTGCATTTATGCGACTGCGGCGGTGAACGGGTTAAAGGGATAAACCGTTCGAGTAATTTTACGAGCATGAAGCGACATTCAATGTGAATTTTTAGAACAAAATCATCAAAAGCAGCAAAACAACAGCAATGAACCAAAATAATTTCTGACATTAGACTGGTGTGTTGAAAATGTCATCATCAATCAATGTCAATTCATTGGAATGCATTTCCTCTCCAAAATAATAGTCTACATCTGTAGTATCTTTCTGATAACGGGGTTAGAATAAACGATTTATGCTATTGACTATACTCGTATTTTGTTTTATTCATACTACTAGTTAATCAGATTCTTTCTTTTCTTCGTATTCCGCCTTAGTATTTTACTCTCACCTGTCCAGGAATGAAGACCTGTCATCCACTGTTGATACGTTATATACAACTACAGTAAAACTCCTCTAAAACCACCATTTTATGAATGAACATAATTATGTCTTTAAAAACAGGTGGTTAGTAACACAGGACAAAACTAAAGCTGAACTCGCCTGCAGAAGCTTTTTGCTTTACATTTCTCGTGCTGTAAGTTACCACCAGAAATAGACATCTTTCAGGTGGCCGCATTGAAGGAGTTTTACTGTATATTCATCGAGAAATAGTGCGTGACAATGCATTATTTTTACTTACTGTTTGTGACTCACCTCTGCATATGTTCAAGGGCTTCTTGAATAAGAATTTATCAAATAGGCTTTTACAGATTTCATCAGAAAGTGTCATTGCTTATGTTAATTATATGGCTTATATCATACTGTGAAACGATTTGTTAAATCTTATTCACGTGTTAGTTTATAGAATATGACATTTACTGAAAACGGTAACATTGTTCGAAACAAACTAAGCCACCTTGTGTTAACGCGTTCCGTATACATGTATTTGTTCGTGGTATATTCCCAGAACTTTTTTATGATTGACTTTACTACGTTTTCATTTATAAACGTTACGTTGTATTGACGTTTCTTTATAAACGTTACGTACGTTGTGTTGACGATATCTTATAAACGTTAGGTTGTGTTGACGATAACTTATAAACGTTACGTTGTGTTGAAATTCAAAGTAGCATGTTGAACTGAGAGTCTGATGAGATGCCGAGTCACTCGGCAATTCATCTGGATCCAAGCTGTTTGCATATACGCCAAAGCATGATAGTGGGTAAACGTTTACATATGGAACGCATACAAAGCGTTAGAATGACTAATTGCTCATCTACAATTTTGGTAACAGCTGGTTTGATACATGTAATGCGCACGGTCCTTCTTTCTGAGCTGGTGATTTGTCTTTGATTTGTGCACATTGTCAATTATTTTAGCATGTAGCAATCTACAGATAAGTCATGGTCTCTACATATCATGGTCTCTGTTTTTCACCTACGAATAGCATGTATCGCAGTACACTTGATTACAGATGTGCGTGGTTCAAAAGTCACCTATTCATATGATAACGAACATGCAACACAAGATACATGTATTATCCATGACGCTCAGTAATGTTTTCTACTGCTGAACTATGTATTGATATAAAGTGTCACCGTCATGCTCTAACAATTATACAAATATAAGATACAAACGTTAGGATGGTCGTTACAACACATTAATGACAGTGATCGTAAGTGCTTGATAAAGATGCGATGTTTGACAGGACAATGTCATAATGTCGCTTATCAAGGATATAATGGCTTTTTCATAACATGATGGCAAAGGCAATTTCTACGCAAGGATGCTTTCAGAATTTGAAATATCTAACGATTAAAACGATTTTATTATGCCTAACCACGAACCCATTGAAAATAGGTCAATCAAACATAATTTAAGTAGTGTAAGGCCCCGACTTGAAGTCCAAAACTCTTTTAAGTATCAAACGTATGGCGGGTATGTATATTTGATGCATCATAATTATTATATATTAATAAGATCTATCGGTCATACTGAGGATTTTTCTCTTTTTTAATATGTGTTGATCACGATTGGTAAAAACGATTTCTAGATAATCGAACTCTTTACACGGCAGATACAGTGTCGACATATAGCAAAGGAATACTAGATGGCTGAATGTTATTTCTGTAATTTGCCTCACTCGACGAAAGGTCACGCGGTGGGGATTCGAATTCCGAATTCATTAGAATCTTCTTTGGGCCCTCTTATTCTGTCTTGGCTCGAGTATAATACAGTTAATACTCTAGAATAGGACGAAGGTTAGAGTTCAAAATAAATATAACTCTAGAGCTTAAAACAGGTGGTAGCTTGATGTAGGACGAAAGTTATGTAAAAGGCTCCTGTAGGACATTTTTGCGCTTCGTTCCCTGCATTAAGCAACCACATGCCTTTACATTATCCTATATTAATAACTTTACGTACAACCATATAGGCTGGCATTTGAATAATAACCAAGTCATAATCACACTTTCACCGGTCAACCCACCATACACTGAGCTTTAGCGAGGCAACACTAATACAAGTTTAAAGGCATTTGTGTGTCCCGGCCAAAAATCGAACACGCGACTTCCCGCGCATTGCTGTACTGACAGCGAACGCTTTAACTACTGAACCATCAACAGAGTAAGCATGCTGTCTTTGTCGAATTATTCAGAATATCATATTGACTGAAATATAACGGTCACTAAGTTGTGTTAATTAGTTGATATTTAGGACAGGTGGCTGCTTAAAGCAAGGTGAAAGTAAAACCGAACGCTCCTATAGGTTTAAGCACCTTGCTTTAAGCAGCCACCTGCCTTTAACACAAAATACTTGATGTAATTTAGTGGTCGTTACAGATATTTTTACTGTATTGTTCTTACTCGTCGTGAGATTTGTTTTGTTCCGTTTAGGGGTTGGCTGTGTTCATATTGTACTTTTACTTATACAGTAGAACCTATCTCAACTATTTAGCATCTGTCATTACTTATACAGTAGAACCTATCTTAACTATTTAGCATCTCTCATTACTTATGCAGTAGAACCTATCTTAACTATTTAGCATCTGTCATTACTTATACAGTAGAACCTATCTTAACTATTTAGCATCTCTCATTACTTATGCAGTAGAACCTATCTTAACTATTTAGCATCTGTCATTACTTATGCAGTAGAACCTATCTCAACTATTTAGCATCTCTCATTACTTATGCAGTAGAACCTATCTCAACTATTTAGCATCTGTCATTACTTATACAGTAGAACCTATCTTAACTATTTAGCATATCTCATTACATATGCAAACAGTTTGGATCCAGATGAGATACAGAGTAACTTGGTCTCTCATCAGTACCCAAACTGTCTGTTACTGTTACTATTTTATTAATCAAAAATAAAGAAAAATGAAACCTGACACTTGTAGCAGACGACAAAATTTGCAGACGACAAAGGTTGTCAGCGAAAGAGTTAAGTGGCCACCAAAAGAGGTATAATTATAGGTGTGTAAGGCAGGTGGTAGCTTAATGCAGGTCAAAAGTAATGCCAAAAGCTGCTATAGAAGTTTTCTGTATTATTTTTGCCCTGCGTTAAGTACATGTAATCACCAGTTTTAAGGCTCCTGTGTTCAAAAAATGAATGGCCGCTTAAGACAGATTCTACTATATGTGTAATGAACTCCAGTTTTAACGTACAGAATAGAGGTTTCTCTTTAAAATCTTAAAAAATACTACATGCATATTGAATGAGTCCACGGTATTGCAGCTTATTTAAAACACACATTAAAGAAACGACAACGTCATTCAAAATCACAAACTGATGCAAAGACGCATGTGAAGTTTCAAACTTTCATTAGTCTTTTCACCAT
Source organism: Azorinus chamasolen (assembly GCA_963576725.1). NCBI lineage: Eukaryota > Metazoa > Mollusca > Bivalvia > Cardiida > Solecurtidae > Azorinus > Azorinus chamasolen. Next base: position 79,383,680 of record OY755239.1, read on the forward strand.
TACTATAATCATGTTTATGGTGATGTGTAATTATCTATATTGGTTTAATCATGTATCCCTTATAACATATGAGTTCTGCTTTAATGAACCCTCCCATGCGATCATGATTTCTTAGCTAAACCATTTCATTGCTGTACAGTAAAACCTCTCTATAACGGCCACTAAATTACATAAAATAGTTTGTGTTAAAGGCAGGTGGCTGCTTAAAGCAAGGTGAAAGTAAACCTTGCTTTAAGCTGCCACCTGCCCTAAATATCAACTAATTAACACAATTTAGTGGCCGTTATTGAGAGATTTTACTGTATTTCAAAATGCAGTGCAGATCCTGATGAGAGGGTTCCTAAATGTGTCATCTACACTGTTTGCAAAGGACATCAGTGACTCGTTGCCACTAAAAGGGATAACTATTGACACATCAGTTCAAAGTGAACTGTGCAATCTCACTACTGACGTTTAATGACTTTAACTCTATGTTCGATAGCATGGGGCATTATCTGAATGCTTAATGGAATTTCCACGACGAACTGAACTATCGCATTAAGTCGTAGCAATGCAAATTGTTTCCATGATAGGATGTAAACATGTGATACTATACTGAATTAGCACCTTAACCCTTTTTTCTATGCAAACACTTTTCAACGCCTTTGGAAATAGTTTAGACCCAGATCAGGCTGCTCCTGTAAGAGCCGTATGAGCAGGGTATGTTGTTTGCTTATGGAATTATATATAGTTGATCTTGCAGATATGTTCTAAGCCAACACATCTCTTTTAAATGTTAACCTTATGAAAAATAAATAATGAATATTGATAAAGGGATAAATTCATTTACTGTAGCACCAGGAATTGTAATAAAAACTGGCATTGTTATAATTATAACATTTCCGATTATTATTACAATTCCCGTTGTCATGCTCAACCGGAAATGCAATAAAATTCAAAATGCACTGACATTCTGACGAGTAGATTGCAAAAAGGTGGCATACGTTTAGACATATCGTACAACTCTAGTATTAATGAAAATACATGAATAGAATATTTTAAATCATGCAAGAATCAATTCATGGCGGTTTATTACAAAAATGGTTAAGAAGGTTGAGTGAGTACATCTGTTCGTTTGGCCAGTGTTACATACAGATGAATTGAGAAAACCTTTCCTTTTGTCTAATGTTACATAAATATGGTCATTTTGATTTCAATGGTTAGAGCGATAACATCAAGTACCCGATTTCCAAATTGAACAGAAACCCATTATAATGTTTGGTATCAAGCGCCGTTGAGAGACATAGTATATCATTACTGTATATTTTCTGTCATCACGCACCGTTGAGAGACATAGTATATCATTACTGTATATTTTCTGTCATCACGCACCGTTGAGGGACATAGTGTATCATTTCTGTATATTTTCTGTCATCACGCACCGTTGAGGGACATAGTGTATCATTTCTGTATATTTTCTGTCAAGCTGTTTTTAGCAAGGGGCCTGCCGCCCCTTGATATTGTTAGGCCAACTTGGAAAATCGCAATGCGTTGATGGGAAAACCGATTAACATCGACGAAATAGTTCGTCTGTGTTCGCACAGAATATGAATTCTATTGACCCTGATCACCGTGGATGTTTCTTCGAAAGTATATTGTAGGGCAGTATATGATTATTTTATGAAAAGTTTTTCTGAGATTTGCAGGACGAACAATTTTGCGGAAGAATCTGTTTTTTTGTCCACGGATAGAGCTGATGACCACTGCGTGACATGAGCATGATAGTTCTGAAAGACCCTCACTCTCAGTAGATTCATTCACAGAAATTGAGTCTAAAAATAGCCTATATGCTCTATTCCTGGCGATTCATGTTTAAATTGTATTATGTGTATGACAGGTGTGCAGTCTAAGTCTTTTTAGTTGTATATTAATATTTTTAAACATTTATTCATCTTGAAATAATAAATTTTCAGAAACAAATCATCAAAAGTGTAAATTTTACTTGCTACGAAAATTTGACCTAATTCCTACTGATTGGTCAGTATCAAATTAGCATTCCGAGCAAGAAAAATCATGTTGCGGGATTTTTTGCGGGACTAAATTCGTTCCGATAAAAATTCATTAACAATGATTATTTTGAAATTTATGATTATTAGAAGAAAACTAAATGTAACCATTGCTGGCGTAATGGCGTTTTCCATATTAACGCACCATTTTCATAGAGGCTATTGACAAGAACTAGGTCACGGATTGAGAAAGCTACGTGATTAAACAATGCACGAATCGATATAGGTACGGTACCACGAATCCATATAGGAATTGGCCATAGTAATGGGTTATGTGAGATGCAAACTTCATTAAATTCCATGGAAGACGTTAGATAAAAATGACCCTTTGGTGTTTGTGATAGAGTGTCCATTTCATTTGAAAGAAACTGATCTTAAAAAGTTTCAAACATAAGTGTTCGTGTTAAATTGACGAACACGAAAGTAGGTTTAAATTTAGAGACTTGTGATGTCACGGGAAAATTTGCAACTTATCACGTGATCTCGGACTGTGTCGATAAACCAGGTAAGAATCGTTTAAATTTTGATTACCGTTTCACTCTGCTTTTAATTATTTCACTTGGACTGTGTATTCTTAAATTTAATTTGAATACTGTTGCACAGTTAAACTGTAAATCGCGCATAAATCGATAAAAAGTACGACTTTTTTTTTTCGAGTCACCAGAGGGGTACACACTACACAGTAATGTTACTCAGTCGATATGTTTCAAATCCACAAGGCAAAGGTTGAAATAATGACTTTTAACAAGCTAAGATAACAATAACTATGCTTATAAATAGATGAATTTTAAGAAATTTAATATTATTCCATTTTTTCTAGAGCAAAATGGGCAACACAAGTGATTTGTCTGCATGCTAACTGTTACAGGGATTATTATGCACATAAGAAGTTTTAGCAGAATATATACCGGCGTCTCGTAATAATTTTATATGTCTGACATCTTACATCATAGGTCTTTGGTCAGTAGAGGACGTCGAATTTGAGAGCAGCTTCAGACTACGGAGAAACAGAAACAGAAGTCAATTCGATGAGAAGCAAACTCAGTTGAAGGTAAGTATGTGGTCAAAAAGCACTAAAAATATCAGTTGATTTTCTTTGGATGAAAATGATTGTTTTACTGGCCAAACATGTTTCACAAAAGATGTGTATGAATTAGCTTATGGACAGAAAGTGTTCAGGTTGTTTCTTTTTACTTTTTCACTGTACACATAAAATGGGTCACAGCTATATAAATAGGGTTCGGGAAAAAGATGAATTCATAACAATTTGAAGTATCTCAAGTAGAGATCAAAGCAGTAAACATACTGAAGTAACAGGAGGAAAAGTGCAGCCTGGGGCAGGACTTGAACCCACGACCCCTCACTACAGGGCGATAGCTCTATGAACTGAGCTACCCGGACTGCTAGTCTCATCAACGAGCTGTAAGACAGCATACTAATTTTGTGATGGTTGCCGTCTGCCGGGATATCGTTAAAACCGAAAGTAGCTCGATATCACCTTAGCGAACTACTCGGACTGCTATACAAGCTCCACACACAAGAACCACTACAATACCAAGTTTAGCAGTTCCAGTCTACATCAACCTCCTCCACTAGTCTTTAGTTTAGGCAAACAATTATTTGTCTAAAATACACCTATACAAGGTGTCACTGTCAGTATTTTTCTCTGCAAACAGAGTAGACCGGTAGGTGAACAGACGTTTCGCCCACTAACCAGTTCGCGCCCTGGACGTTTCGTCCCCAGGACGTTTTGTACCTGGTCGTTTTGCTCACCTGGTCGTTTTTCCCACCATATATAATATGTTAGCAACCTGGCTTCTGAGAATAACCCTTTCCCTGTTGTATATTTTGTCAAAAGTTCAACCATTAGAAACTAGAGAATCAAATCAACAAAATTCTAAATTTATACAGTGCAGACCCAGATCAAAGAAGATCCTACCAGCTGTCTGGTCTGGGTCTACCCTGTTTGCTAAACATCCGAATAATACATACAAAATAACCAGCCAACAAATGGTATTTGATTAGGATCCAAACTATTTTTCTGAACTTATGAAACCTGTTTAAGAGTTTTCCAAGCCCAAATTTCAAACTGTTGAATTGTTGCATTTGTCACTTTGTGACGATTCTAAAGAGTGGTCACAACATAGGGTTTGATTGAGGCATAACGGTTTTGGTTCTTGAAATACACCTTATCTGGGGATCTGCAAACAAGCTAATTATGTTTGATTTTCCCTCCCTATAACAACTCCCTCTGAACAACACAAACAATCTTCGTATCCCAAAGGGTGTCGTTGTAGAGAGGGAGCACTGTAATGTCTTAGATTAATATTCATGAATCAACACATTTTCTCATAGGGACAACTTTTGACACATTTGCAACTAAGTAGAAGCCGTCTGCTCAGGGTTTACTGTTACTATTCCATGTTAACCAATTCCCTCATAGGCTATTTTTAACCCAACCTGTTGAATACCATAAATCTACTGACAAGGAGCAAGGAAATTTTAGAATTGTGTGGTTTTGAAACCAATGTGATAAATATATCAAATGCTCTTTTTATCACATTGGTTTCAAAACATGACATTTATAGATCCATTAAGAGGTGCCAATATGTGGTAATGAGTTACATGTACAGATATTGTCAAATATATTTGGTTCAAATTTTATTGTTTTGATCTGATGTTTCAAACCTTAATGAGCATAATATTTTTGTTTTGCTTATTTGCTACAGACAGTAACAGCTACATTCTAGTAGCTGCAATTGGTTTGTTAAAACCTGTTTGACATTTCAGACATACACATACTGAATAACACACGAGTCAACAGGAACTTTGCATTTCTGAATTTGTCTGCCATGTACTCTTTTAGCACTATGGACCTGTTTTTATGTACTCATTACTGTTTCAAACAGTGTAAACCCAGATCAGAAGGCTCCTAAAGCAACCATCTAATCAGATTCTGCACTGTTTGCTAATTTAAAACAGTATCTGTTAAATACCCCAAATTCCATGTACAGTTGTACACTGGTTCATGTGTTGGTGACAAAAAGATCTACAAGACAACATAAAAACCCACAATAGCTACTAAGTGTTGAAAGGGTTAAAACGCAAACAGTACTGGTCACTACATACAAATTCAAATGCTGCTAAGGGCTTTATGCATAAAGACTTTTATCATGGTGTTTTCCCTGAACTTTTCCAATAAATGTTTTACACAAAATGCAACTGTCTTGTACTTATTTTATTCCTCTACTCAGAGTTCAGGATAAGCATGCCTTACCAGGTTATTCTTCAAATTCTTCAATAACTCAATAACAATAACTTATTCAACAATCTCTATGGTGTAACCAAATGAACAAACCTTTATATACACATTATCACATCATAACGGATTTGGTGCAAAACTATTGTAACATCTTCACTTTAGTGGTGAAGTTATAGCACTTTTGCACGAAACCTTCAACAGAAATACTTGGAAAGAAAACAGCACTTTGTAATACCAATACATAACCGTCTATGCTAAAAGCCCCTTGCTAACAGCACTTTCAGTGCTTTGATTACCGTAAGTATTCAGCTCAGTGATGATGGTGCATTTTGCAGCAGTCTGGCGATATTTCTTATCCAAACCATTCAAATCTGTCAATGCAAGAAATATTTAGATGTGTTATTTATGCTGATCAAATTTGGAGCCAGCAAACATGATTCGTGTGGCTACACTCAGCCCACAGATACGGTATCCACCTTTCGATCGGACCAAAGTGTGTTCCACAATGTTTTATCCCGTGGCACGTGCCTTTTTTACGTCATATACAAATTAGTATCCTGTAGGAGGGCTGTTGTAGCTTGTGAGATAATTATGAGTCTACAGTTTTTATTTCTAAGACAAACAAATCCATTGAAGCATCTATATTATAAATATTATGTTACTGAATATTCTTGAAGTGATCAATTAATGTATAAATGTTCCTTAGGGAAATGGTTAAATGTGCTTATTATATTTATGAGCGATCTGTGTCTATTTGCCACCAGTAGAAAGCAAAATATGTACTTTTATTTAGTATATAAAACTGTTTGATTTCCCGTTTAATGAAGACGTAACATATTGTGTGAACAAGCGGCTTATATATATATACAGTAGAACCCCGCTAATGCGACCATTTAATGCGACCACTTAAACAAACGCGGCTGTTTTCATAAGCAGGTGGTTGCTTAATGCAGGACGAAAGTTATGCAGAAAGCTTTCTGCATAACTTTCGTCCTGCATTAAGCAACCACCTGCCCGTGCCACTGTGAATTATGCCCCTTTTTGGTGGTCGCATTAGTGGGGGTTTACTATATATACCCCTATATATAAATGTTACCTAAGCAAACAGTAAGAGTTTACCCCAATATAAAGTCATTTTATGTAGTTCCTATATAGGATTCAAAGTAATGTAAAGAACCATGATTTTACATATACAACATTGCCTATCTAACGCGATTACGTACTGGAATATGATGCTCTGAGTCTACACTGTTTGCAAGTTCTCATATACTCGGTTTCTGCACGTAAAAGATTAAAGTCTTAATGTAATTTAAGCCAGTGAAATGCAAACATATGCGTACACTACTGACTACTCTGTATTCGATATAGTCGCGTATTACGACGGCAGGTTAATGGTGATCAGTCTTTTTATAATAATTCTTGGAGATGATAAAACATATACATCTGTTATTAAGCTTATCCGGGTTATTGATTATCTATAAAACATGTTGGACCCAGATGAGACGCTGAGTAACCCGGCGACTCATCATGATTCAAACTGGTTGATAATGAAATGCAAGATGAATCAACCGTAAAAATTTGAAGTCCGTTATATTTTCTACCGACACAATTTTGCACGGCAGGCTAAAGGTTAAATATTAATTTTCTTACATACATGTACTATATTAAAGCGATTATAAATTTGCCCGACCCTTCGGTGAAATTAAAACAAACTGATTTTATAATATTCTGCAGATGGCAATGTGAACCTACGAATTATGACCTACAATTTATTGTTTGTGTTTCTAGTGTTCAATCAAGAGACTCGGGTTATCTCTTATTTGACGGAGCGATAAGGCTACTCAACCTATTCCTAATTGAACAGACACTCATTTCAATTACTGATATCAAGCGCCGTTTGGAGACGGAAGATATTATTTCTGCAACTTTGTCTGGCTACAATAAAACTATCCAGCTCATTGATGACGATTCGTTTTGTTGCAGTCTGGTGAACTTTCTTAGGTCATATGTTTCATTTCCATTTGTATTATAGATGTATCGGAGTTTGAAGTTGATATTACGTAAGCAAAAATGGAGAATGTACAAAGGACTACGTTTGGTCCATCTTGGTCAAACTTCTTAGGTATGTTCCCACTTTGCCAACCTTTATTGTTTACAACAGAAAAAAATACTTGGGGTGGTGGAAATGCATTGTTTAGCTATAAACACTATTTCTTGGATTTGATAATTGTTCTGGTTGGCTATACCTGTGCAAAGCAAGAAATATTAAGATCATTTCTATGACTAACAATACTTATTAAGACGAAATTTATATTGGTGCAAAGCAAACAAATATTACGAAAAAACATTTTCTTATCTTTTGATTTATATACATGTATCATTTATTTATATACTTATGCGATACACATGAGCCATGTCACGATAAAATAAGCCTTGCGACATTGAAAAGACTGTGACTTCTGGTCATGGCCTGCACTGTTTCCAGCAGTAGTTTATTTTTCTAACGAATGACTGTGTTGAACTTCATCAGACACCACACTGGAAACTCGCTGGCAGATTAAACTCTGTACTGCACTCTCCAAATGTCCGAATTTCCTCGGGAAAAATAATATGTAGCAAGGGAGGATCAAGCAAAGCAACATTGGAATATCAACACTTGTGCATCTTAGATGTGCACAATAAACTAGTATATAATTGATGTAATTATTATTTTTGTTGTTGTTGTTGATGTTTATAGAGGTACTTTAAACCACCGTATTACATATCTGTGTTATGACATGTCTCACCTGTCTGGCCCTTTCAATACGTAATTTTGAAGTCTGATAAAGTCCGCGTTACTTAGTATCTGAATCCAAATGCTCCATAATGTTTGTAGTAACCAAAGAACTTATATCACTAACACAATTAATGACAATTATTCCTTGTTCAAAGCTGCTTATATACATGTAACTAAAGATTCAGCATACATTTGTGTATATTCGTTTTGGAGTACACTTAACAGACACTATATATACAGTAAAACCACTCTTAACCGGAATCTCAGTACAGAATAATAAATATCGTTTTAGTCAGGTGGCTACTTAATACAGGATGAAAGTAATGCAGAAAGCTCCCACGGGAACTTCCAGTATGACTTTCACCATGCATAAGCAGAAACCCTTCTTACAGACCGGCATTGATACGACTTTGGACGTCCGATCTAGAGGGGTTTAACTCTACACCGTAGACACATTATTTACCACGTGCTTTGCAAACAATGAAATAAAAATGTAAATATAAAATGTTTACTTTCCGTTCGTAAATGGTCAGTAGTGTAAATGAGAAAATCTAGTCAGCAAATACATGGTCCACTTGTTGTTGTTACAACATATATCAGTACTGTTAAGAACAGTTCAAACATAATCATTTACCTCACGGGAATCGAATGACTAACGCAGTGCATTACAAATATCTCGCAATATATTCCCAGGATCTTGCACTTTTTTCACAGGATTTGCAAGCTCTATGTGATTGCTGATTCCAAAGTATTTATGAAAAATAGTTTAGAACCGAGAAAATAAAATTTGGCGACAGTAGGGAATTAAATGACAAAGCGTCTTTAATCCAAATGATTAACACGTATATATATCGAGTGTTGATGCAATATACATAACATGTCGATTATTAGTAAGGATCAGTTGACTATCTGGGTTCCTATTTCCAACCAGCGTACCAATCATCGAGACACAGATCGGTCATAAATATAATTTAGTTTGTTGTATAAATAAAGCATGTACCATCTGTAAAGATTGTTGTGAACGAATATTAACACTGTCTCTATGACACATCTTTCACACCTTATACTTGACTATAGAGTTTACTTACAGTTATATCAGAGAACGCCGAGTAGGTATCGACTTGGTTTACACCTCAATTACAGTATGGGCATATCTATGAAATATTCTTACATAACATGACATCAACAGCCACTAAGTTACAAAATGCACGCAGTTTGAATTCAGATCAGAAGTCGGGATACCATACAAAAATAGAATAGAAGTCAAACTGGAAATTTGAAAATGTCACACGCCAGTTCACAGTAACACCAGAAACAGAAAAGTAATTCACGCTCGCACACGTCCTTCATGGATTGTGCCTTGCTTGTTCCACAACAACATAATTTAGAGCACTGCGACACTAAAAAGGTCACGTAGTGCCAAAGGATCACTTATCACCATAACCTGCCGACTGAAACATGATTTCGAACAATGTAGACTTGAAGCAGCTAGAAAATGAAAATTGTTCACAACTCAAACAAAAGGGATTATATTAATATCTAACTTAACCCTTATCATGCTAAGCGCAACATGACTCGCTTTTTCAAACAGCTTTTGGACCCAGATGATGCTGCGTCTATTCAGGATCCAAGCTGTTTGACACTCGGTCAACTGTTTCTCAAACGCTTGTACGATTCAAAAGTAAGTAGAAAATGCAACAAATCAGTGTTTTGGCAGACATTATTATTTCAGCATATAAGGGTTAATCAGGCATCATGCAATCAGTTTTAAAGAACAAGTTTGCTTAATTATATGAGTAACGACTGGTAGAGAGGCAAGTAACTCGGGGTGTCATCTGGATGCAGGTTGTTTTTCAATACCAGCCAAGTCGCGTATAACATGAGAAGCAATATAAAATCTTGTGCATCACCTTATCGAAGAAAATGATAGTTTAAAAAATTCATTTCATTTATACTAATGGACTTTAATAACTTAATCAATACCTGATAAGCAAACATAACCTCTTATGTTAAAAAGCAGTTAATAACTGCAGAAGATAAAATGCAATCATGGTACATTCAGACATGTTTTGAAAATTCAAGGGTACATGCATAAAACTAGACTTTGACTATATGCGTTTTATCTGATTACAATGAAGATAAGTCAGGAAATTAGAGGGATAGAGTGTTAACAAGGTATAACAATACAGGGTTACCAATCCTTGACATGCAGTTCTGGGCATATTGTTTCCACTGTGCCCACAATTAAACTTGGCCGAGTTCTTGTACACATATACATTGAATTCAGGTTTAACAAATATTGCACTAGACGTGTGGATGCTAGAGTCAAAAACAAATAAACTGTGGACAAAAAACAGGTGACAGACAAACAACGTACAACGGACAGCTAACAGCTCAACTTGGGCACTTCTGCTCAGGTGAGAAAAATGATGTTACTACGAACTAGTCCACATTATAATGGTAATGAAAATTCCTCATGCTGTATACACATAATGAATTTTGATTTCACAACGCTATTTCATCGTTGAATACACAAAAAGCATAATGTATGTCATTGTTGGTTCGTTTTCAACATTGAAAATAGTTGTGGCCATTGTTCTTACGGGTAGGCGGACGTTTGTTGAAAGGAACCAAACGTCCGTATATAAAGTTTCAGGTCAACGGTCGAAAGAAGAAAATAACAAGTATGCCTCCCGAATGGTAGCGCAAGCCAATAATTTTATATCTAACGTCGACATTGAACTTACACTACTGACTTCGAAACCAGTAGGAGTCATATACTTATAATAACCAATCTCCCAACCAACATTTAGGGCTCTACTTAAAAAGGCCGATGCAGTTATTGAGGGAAAACATTTTAGTCTCCTGACCAATCTATCAACGTACCGACTGAAGGGCCGACTAACCACAATTTCATCTAAGTTATTAAATAATATGCAATAACACCTGTGTACAACAACCATACAAAGTTATAGGGATTTCAGAGAGTCGTTAACTTGATACAGGGCTACATTTATACACACACACATCTTTTCAACTCATTTATACCCGTGTCATTTAAGGAAACCCCGTTCATGTCTTATTTTGGAACCCGTCTACTTTTCGTCTTTAAGGGAGACACGCAGTATCTGCTGGTATAAACCATTGATATCGATAGATTCAGAAAACAGTGCAGAACCTAAATGGATGGTTCCTTCAAGACTATTTGCCAATGTACTTTTACAAACACATTGGGCACCTTTTGTTTAAAACAATAGTCTGATAAATAGATCACTCGTGTTTTCAAGTGAGTGGTCGTTGTAAAGCCTCTTTATAGTATTTATATGTGATGTTACTCTGTCTGATTGAATGTTGTCAGGTTATATTGAATAATACCAATGTAATCACATCAGCAAAACACGCACAGTTTTAATACTGAGTATTTGCTATTTTATATTGCGTAACTAATATACTATTATATTGTTTTACGGCTATATATACCTGTGTTAAAACGCCGTACCACCCGATAAAAATCAAACCAAACTGTGTGTGTATGTAATGAAATACTCTGTGTTCTTTTAACTCTTATCATGCGGATCGCGACCATCAATTGCAAACAGCTTAAATCCAGATGCGATGCCGAGAAAGTCGGTGCCTCGTCAGGCTCAAGCCTGTTAAACATTCAGTCAGTAATTTCTTCAAAGCACGAAAGTAAAACTTTCTTCATAATAGAGTTGCCTTTTTCGGCAGTATAAAGAAACACATCGATATATTAGCCATAGCATCATCATCATAGTGCCATCGTTGCCCGTAGGGCGTATTTGCAAAACCTTCAAATGTTTTCATAGTTTAAACATTATTGTATACATCCCTATCAGTTGTTCGCCAGCATACGGTTCTGCTCTCTTTGCTTATGGTATGATATAGATCTGATTCTACACTCTCTGCCAGAGCTAAAACGTCCCGTGTGCATATGCCATCATAGAAAGTCAACTTATTAATGTCATTATTCCTTACAGGAATATCAAACAGGGAAAGGTTTAAAGAGTTATGAAAATGTAAAGTTTATGTTTCGCGAGAAGACGAGCGTTGGTATGCTTATGCTTATGTTTATGCTGTCTCTTGTCTTTCTATTTATTAATATCACATTCAAACGGCAATCCCGTGTATAAATGCTCGGTTAATTCTGATTGAGTCAATCACTAAATATAACTTTATTGTCTCCTTATGGAATAATTCATTATTTGTCTGGACTCTTAGGTGCATCTTGAATAGCCAGACTCATCGCTTTTTATTAGCAGAATACGATAGCGCGATATTGGGTAATGTTCGCTCCAGTGATAAATCGTAGAGATGATATTCTGTTTGGGAAAACTAATATGTTTATTACGACAGTATGATATCACTACATTATTTCAGTGGTTCAAATGATAGAAATATACCGAAATGTTTGAAAACTTTGTTCTTCAAAGGTTGCAGTGTCAGTCAGCAGGTTAAGTAATTATTCGCCATTTTATATAAATATGACATTCATCTCTGGTTATGATAGTTAATTAAACCCAAGATGCTAACCTTACACTTTACCTACAGAATTTCGTAATATTTAGCCTGTTGCGTATTTTTCGTTTTGCGACAGAAAATGGCATATAATTCCGATTTGAAATCAGACTTTTTGCCAGTGCTTTTCAAAGAGGTCAAAATGTTTAGAACCCTTACAGCAGATTTTCGGCGTATAATCTGGATTCAAGATTTAGGATATAGTTTTACAGATTCACCCGTAAATGGATTTTGTCAACTCCACATTATCGTTATGTTTCCTTATGAATAGAAACTTTTTTCTGTGATGAGTTTACAAATCAGAATACATTATCTGTGTGGGTTGCTTAGTTGAACGTGTAGATTTTGTCATCTGCGACTTATGTACAACCTGCAGCTGTTGACATCTAGGACTGATCCATAGCTTACATATATTACAATCTAAGAGTTACGTATAACGTACAGATGTTGCAATCTAGGACTTACGTATAACGCATATATGTTGTCATCTAGGACTTGATTATAATATACATAGGCCTTATGTACTACTTACATGCATTTGATCTAGACCTTCTGTATTACTTACATGTATTTCATCTAGTATATGTGAGTTGCCATCTGGGACTTATGTATTTAACGTACATGCAGTGTCATCTGGGACCCCTATATGTTCAACACTTATGTGGGGTCAGCTATAATCCATGTATAACGTACAGGCATTGCCATATCTAGGGCCTCCGTATAACTCACATATGTTGACATCGAGAGCGTAGGTATGCTGCACTGGCTTTGACATGTAGGGCGTAAGTATAGCAAACAGGTGTTGCCTTCTAAGACGTACGAGATATATACCGTTCAGGCGTTGCCAACTTGGACGTATGTATAGCGTAAAGGTTTTGCCATAGATATCTCGTGTATAACGCACTGGTGTTGCCATTTAGGTATTGTATATAACGTACACACATTTCCCATCTATAACATTTGTGTAACACACAGGTGGTTCCATGTAGACCTTATGTATAACGTGCAGGTATTGCCATCTAGGACTTACGTACAAGATACATGTGTTTCCATCTAGGACGTATGTACAACGTACATATGTTGTCGTCATGTCATTATGAATAACGTACATGTGTTGCCATCTAAGGCATACGTAAATGTACAGTCGGCTGAGCGGTCATTCGGACTGAAAGTAGACTATAACTAGGTACTTTACTTTTACAGTTATTGTCATCTATGAATTATGCATAAAGTATAGACATTGCCATCTAGCTCTGATATACAACGTAAAGTAATTGTCATATGTATAACTTGCAGGCGCTCGATCTTATGAATAGCGTAAAGTTGTTGCAATATAGAACTTATGTATAAGAATTATTCCATCTAAGACGTAAATATACCGTTAGGATGTTGCCATCCAGGACTGATGTAAAACATAGAGGTGTTGCTATCGAGGACTCATGTATAACGTAGAGGCAATGTCATATATGATGTATGTATAATGCATAGGTGTTGCCATCTAGGTCTATGTATAACGTTCAGGTATTGCCATCTAGGATATATGTATAACGTTAATGTATTGTTATCTATGACTATGTATAATGTATATGTACTGGCATCTAGGACCTATGTATAACGTACATGTATTGCCGTATAGGAAGTATGCATAACGTACAGATTATGCCATCGAGGATGTTTAAAGTATAAATGTTGCCATCTAGGTCTGGTGTTTAACGTATATGTTTTGTCATCTAAGACATATATCGTATAAGTGTTGCCATCTATGACTGGTACATGTATATAGCGTAGTGTGTTGCCATCTAAGACTTGGGACATATGTTGATTTGTAGATCTTATGTATAACGTACTGTTGTTGTCATCTAGGACTTAAACATAACGTATAGATGTTGCTCGCTATGATTTATGTATAACGAACATATGCTGCTGTACATAACGATGGGAATTAGAATTTGAGGAACCTCGAGGTTACCTGGGCGATGTAACTTTTACTTACAAACAGACTTATTGATTCAATAGAATATCACCCTACAGTAGACGCTCTCTATTACCAGCCGTTAATTGTTAAACACGCATGTTCTAAACCTCATATATGTTATACAAGAATTCGTGTGAATATTCATAAACTAAAGGGTTAGATCATTCTCAAGCATATGATTGGTCAGATTCTGAGCTTGCTCAGAATCTGACCAATCAGATACTTGAGAATGATCTCAGATGACCAATCAAAAGGCCGTTAGAAATTGTGGCAGAGTATACGCTAATATACGCTATACTCTGTTTCCAATGAATCTATGAGAGAAAGGGATACAATTAAGTGGCTATTTAATGTAGAGTAGATGTCATGCAGAAAGTTCCTATTACAAAAATGTGTGCATGACCGAATGGCCCAGACATAGCCTTGTTTTTGTTCAGACAGGCGTGACTGTAAATAGATCCGACGATACAAACACTTCGTTTTAATGTCCCTAATTGCATCCGTTGAGTATTTATGCTTGTCTATAAAGTCAGTCAATCTTCTAAAATTGATGTAAAGTTCGACATTTTTCATGTACCAATTATGGTTAATTACCAAACGATAAATATATATCCACTTTAAGTACAAAACAACCTTACTGAAGCTATGTAAAAACTAAATATACATATTGAAATGGCCCGACTTTCTGTTGCATGAAAACTAGACATATCCCTTTAACGCCCGCGATTTCATAGATGGAGCATAGGCAAACAGTCTTGGGGCAGATCAGAGTTCTCCTAGAGTAGCCCCTGATCAGGGTCATGACTGCTTGCTGAGAATTTTAATGGTTTATACCAGTATATCATTTTTCTGTGATGGACATTACAAAATGATAACTGGATAGGTCCCAAAGTCTGAGTTGGAAGAGTTGACTGTAAATAATATGAGACCTCGGTACAAATTCCAGGACTACAGATAAGACGCATATTTTCTATATGCCTGTTATCGGCAGTGAATCTATAGATAAGACGCATATTTTCTATATACATGTTCCTGTTATCGGCAGTAAATCTACAGACAAGACGCATATTTTCTATATACATGTACCTGTTATCGGCAGTAAATCTACAGATAAGACGCGTGTTTTATATATACCTATTATCGGCAGTAAATCGAACCGCTTAAAGTGATTCATAGTTTCAATATAGGCATAAAACATGCTATTGGTTATGTTCAATCATTCTTGTGACGAAATCATATCGAAAAATGCACTTGTGATACAAAATAAATCGTTTTCGTCGATACCTTTGTTTTGTTGTACAACAGAGTATTATTGGCATATTCTGAACAGTTACGAAACTAAAACCAACGCGAATAAACAATCAGCGCGTGGCATCAGTGTCTTCGATATCTAACGCATGAAAGTTTTGTCTTCTTCAGTGTTTACTTGCCATATACTTCTTTTCAGCACATAACAACAGATAACCTTTTAAATAATGCCTTTGCATACATAAGTAGGGATCGTCTTATCAATGTCTGTTCTGCTTACTTATGATCTAATATGGATCGGATTCTACAGTGTCTGCAATAGCCAAAATGGTGTGCTCATATATGCAAAAGTAGTAAGGTCAAGCAAGAAAAGACACACACAAAACGCAACCAACACCAAAACACCAACAGAAAGCAAGAAACACATCCTCACAACCACACGCATACACACCGCCTTGGAACGTTCAGTGGCAAAACCACCACTGGGGTTTAAACCGGTTCACGGACGTCCTAACCTCACACTTATATCAAAGTGACTCTAGCTAAACAAATAGTGTTAATAAAGGTATCCCCGCCAGACTTCCCCACAACATAGAAGACGGTAAAAACAGGACAATATGTATAACAAAGCATGACGACAGCTGTGAAAGTCCGTCAAATATGTACTCAATGACTTTGCTGAAAGCAGAGCAACTGCAGGGAAGCCGTTAAGGGCACGACAGAGGAAAGGCAATACTTGAGTATGATAAGCTCATCCCGATTCTGGGTTTAAGAGTATACCATCATAAAGTACTACCCTCGGTCTGTCATCGTCCAAGCAAACAGGGAAGCATAGCTACCGCCTGTAAAGGGGTCAGTAACCAAACATGCGGTGCATTGCATTATAATGGGGTCAAGCGTATAATAAACAGATGTCATTATTAGATGAATATTCAAGGAGTAAATGCTTACATTGCATCGTCGTTTTGTAGGTAGGGATAATTACGGTAGTTACCCACCATGGAGATGTATAGTTTATTATTACATACAAGAGCCATTTGAAAAGTAGTGGCAATAGTCCAGTATTTTCACCATTTGCACTTGCAGTCAACAGATATGGCATATCAATGGAAAGAGTATTGATTTTTTTTCTGTCTGCCTGACCAGAAATGGCACTACATGCATATGCAAAGTCAAAACTCATTTGCACTTGAAATTCATGTATTATATGATACTGGCTGAAAAAAATGGCGGAATCTGGCTGTAATTGTCGTGAAGAGCAGAAGGCGTATTGTAAGTTACTCGGACTGCTTGGCATTGGCGCATCAGAGATTAAAACTAACTTGGACAAAGTGTATGGGGACATACCGTACTATTGCCCGATGGGTATCTCTTATTAAAGACGGAAGAATCAGCACCAGAGATGAGTCGCGCGATCTGACAAAGGATCCTAGACGTATCAGAGAAATTGTAAAAGCGCTGAGAAGTGACTGCACTTTTTTTTAGTTTAACAATACAGGCAATAATAAACAGTGGGTGGGTGAACAAAAATCACAGACCTGTTATTGCTCGGCAGAGCAGAAGCGTCGGACGGATTATGTATGCCCTGTTGACTCAGATGGAATTGTGGCTGAAGTTTCTGTCCCTGAGCATAGTAGGTGGTGTTACTGGTATATTGTAAACAGAACATGTCCTCTCTGCTGTTCTCGCCACTTTACATTTAAGCGCCAAGGCCAAGGGCGTGCGTCAAGATGTTACATTACAACGCGCCGGTTTATCGTTCATCCGTAGTACAGGAGAAACTCATTCAGGTTTTACCACACTCATCAAATAACCCTGATCTCTCCTCTTGTGACTTTTAGTTGGATCTGTACATTAAATCATCCTTAAGAGGACACCACGTTAAAACGCACAGCGCTCTATACCAGTTTATAAACAGTTTACCTAAATAGCGCTTCCAAATGCATTTTCTGAGTGGCATTTGCGCCTAGAAAATTGTGTACAGTCAGTCAGAGAATACTTTGAAGGTCTCACATAGTCATTTCTGGAAAATGATTGAGGTGTGGAAAAGCTGCAACTGTTGCCACTACTCTTCAAACGCTCCTCGCATATTTGAATAACAAAGGTGGAAGGTGAAGAATCATAACCTGATATACGAAAAAGCAAACGTTCTGTGGATAACGGAAACAAGGAAACACTTTGCGAACTTAACTAAAATAACGACATGACTTTTTACAGTTTACTGCAACTTAGTCACGTGACAAAAAAGTGAACGGCGGATGCACTAATAAGCCACGTGTCAATATAAGTGTTTTTGAATATGAAAAACTGTCCTATACTTGACAATGGAAATTTAAAAATGGAAGTTATGCAAGTGAATAGTAAGGGTCCATCACGTTTGTCATAGACATAGCAGTGCGATATTTCGGCCAATATTCAAGTCATATCTACAATGTACCCTCGGTATTCGACGTCATGATGAGCTGGCTGGTCGAATACTATACATTAATTGGTCATTTCTCTTGTTAAGTCAGACAATACACAAATCAAATTGAAACACAGATATGACCTCTTGATCGGCTGAATGTTGACTAGCTCATAGTCGCGTGTCACATTCAGCTGTTTCGCCGAAACAGTGAATCCTTTGAATACTTTCGATCCCGATGAGATGCTGAGTAACTTAGATCTCCTCAGAATACAAACTGTTTGACATTGAATATCGTTTTGTAAACATATCGAAGGCAATGCCACTTTGAGACCTGAAGCATAAGATATCTGACTCCGAAAGTGTTAATTGTCTGGTCCTTCGGGATCACTAGTTTTGATGGTATAAGTTTTGAAACTTGAATACTGCTTAAACCGGTGCTAGGGTGCATGAGTAGTGTTGCACGTTTAATAACTTCTCATGAACAGACTCAATAAAACCGAGTCTGCATTTTTTTCTTTTGGCATTGATACCTTTGCTTTCGAAGGATCACACAGTTTCAGAATATATTAACATTGTGACCAGCTGACATGCTGGTGTCACCTAGTTACGTCTCCAAATCTGACCTCTTGTCCGGTTCAGTTGCTAATGCTACTTATCACAATAGGAACATAATTCCTTATCATGTTAAGTGCGAGCCGACAAGCATTTGCAAACAGCTTGGATAGAAATGAGAGGCCGACTTGTATTGCAAATAAAAATGACGCATGGTCACACATATTCATAATTTATCCTATTCATTCATGAAGGGACATTCATAAGTCCCGTATCAACCACTACTGTTCATTAACATTTATACTGCTGGCCAACATGTCCTCAGCGGAACTAATCGTCTCACGCCGATTCTCAGTATAGCGTTTTATTGATTCTTCTTTCCAGCACACGATGTGAGGGTCAAACAATTAGGCTCACTTCAACATGTCGAATTATTTGGCTTTTCATCTCGATTGAAATGGTTTGCATCAATATCACGAAACCGCCAGCAACAATTACAAAGTAAAGTACCAACAATATAATACATGCATGAGCTTTACAGAACTGTTGCTTGCCAGTTCCACACCAACATTAGCGCCGTAAAACCAAAACTAAACGGAACACACCGAAAACAAAGGACAGTGTGTTACGACATAACTTGTGCAAGCGTATAATACTTAACGTAACAAAATGCCTTACACTAAACAGAAACAAAGAATAGTAGCCAGAGCAAGTTCCTTCAACGAGTGCAATAGTAAAACGCATGATGTTTATTCAAGTATTGTTTCCATACTATCTCCTGCTATAACAATGATGTCTACTTGAATTCCAATCTTTTGCTTTTTGTGCTTTCTACTGATCATTCAAACTTTTGAGAAACTATTGACTGAGTGGATCTCGGTGAATCGCTGAGTTATTCGGTGTCTCATCTTGATCCAGGCTAAATGCAAGCACTAACCAGACTGCATATAGCAGGAGAAAAGACAAAAACGCCGTATAATTAGTTTGGTATCAGTGGTAAGTCAGTTATTGCCAAAATTCGCCGAAATGAAATACAACACAATATTTAAAAGTCCCCGAAGTATTTTGATTTTGAAAATTAAGATTATAAGTGTTTCACAGGTATTAGCCAACTGGCATGAGAGCTACATATCGACTTAATTGCATATACAAATATCTACCAGCATAGCAGCTTATTACCGGCTATTTACCGGCTATTTCAGCTTATTACCGGCTATTTCAGCTTATTACCGACTATTTCAGCTTATTACCGGCTATTTAATGATTAGAAGAAGGTCTCTAATGCTGTTGATTACGTTGATTACGGATGAACTCAGTTCACGTATCAGTCATCAAGTACATGCCATGTCACCGAGCCTTTCCTAAGCACATTGATATTCGGTATGTGCTTACCTTTACGACGCTGATAACAGTGCAGACCCTGATCAGACACTATATAAATAAAGACCTTGTTATGTGACATACTTATCGTCGTATTAAATTGGTGTAGATGGCATTTTTGCGGTCGGTGAGAAATTGCTTAACAATCTAAATATTAAATTGAGACATTATAATAAGTTACATTTATACGTCATGCATACACTAGCTGATTGTAATCTGCTAAAACTAAAATGGCTGATCCAATTGTGATGTGTTGTATTTACCTCTAATTAGTCTAAGCATTTGAGAAACTAATGACACAGGTTCAAATGGTTTGGATCCTGATAAGACGCCGAGTTATTCGGCGTCTGATCTGGACCCAAGCTGTTTGCATGCGTATGTATAATGCCTATTTACAACCTAATAGTATTTAAGCCGCATTTCCCATCCCCAAAAAACTTTCATGTCATAAGACGTTTTCTGTAAAGAGTTTTTTTTACCTATGTGGCATTTGGAAATATAAATTAGGCAAACAGTGCAGACTTTATTGTGAGGGCTTCTTCGAGAACATTGCCGTATCCTCTATACTTCTGCATAAGTAACACGAGAACTAGGCGAGTTAGGTTAGTTCGCCAATGTGTCGTATATTACAAAGGTCACCTGACTCTACATATTGGATGTACAGTTTTATAACGCACACTTAAAAGATCAAACAAGGTTTGAAAGGTCTCTGTCTATACGTGTGTGTCCTTATCTTCCTCCAGATAAATGTGTCTACAGTTTTGAGTACATGCATCAGTTTGATGGCCATGAAGTTGGATCTGATAACTATCACCTTTTGAAAATAAGAGACTAGTTTACTTTTAAATATATAGACATGTTAAAACTGTAAAGCCAGTGTAGATTAAAACTTGATTATACACAACAATTACACACTGACTTTTCGAATGGGATACACAAATCAGGGTCTACACTGTTTGTCACCAACATTTCTGCAGCCAATTTCACACTGAACGGTCTGTATGGTTAAAACATATGGGTTATTCGAGCTTATTCCACTTCACCCGTTCCGTCATATTAGAGCGTTTCTACGCACCCAGGTCAGATGACTCCTGTAGGAGCTGCCTGATCAGGATGTGGTCTGTTTGCTTATGAAATCTTCATTTTCTATTAATACCAAAAGAGCCTTTGTACATACTCAATTATGAAAAATCAGCTGATACATATTCATGATATTAACATTTCATGAATATTCATGAATATTAAACGATGAAAGGTAAAACAATAATATATCATTACGTCTCCCCCAGTATATTGGGGAGGCATATTGTTTTGTGCGCGATGTCCGTCTGTCTGTCTGTCTGACCGTCTGTCCGTCCGTCTATCCGTCCGCCCGTCTGCCTGTCTGTCCGTCTGTCTGTATGTCCGATTTTAATTTGTCTGCACAGTTTCTCCAAAATCTATGGTCGGACTTTCATGAAACGTAATGGACTGATCAGCACCATGCGTAGTTGTGTATGTCGTATTCCTGTTCCGGTTATATGATTTTCTACAGAGTTATGGGACTTTGAAATGTTTACATGGAAAAAAATTCCGCACGGTTCCTCCAAAATCTTTGATCGGAATTTCATTAAACTTCACAGGCTGGATCGGCACCATGCCTAGTTGAGCGTATCTTTTTCCTATTCCGGTTTGGTGATTTTCTGCAGAGATATTGGACTTTGAAAGTTTTATCTACAATCTAGTTTCACTTTGAAAGTTATTCTTCTCGATTTGGTTAGGTCCGAAAGGAGTTTTGGAGTTGGCCGTAGCCGTTATAACATTACACATGTGCACCGGGGATACTGTATGTCTCAAATATTCAGAATGGGAATTAGATCGTTCATACCTCGCTGTACTTAGTATATGAATAGTGTTCGTGTATAACAACGCAGTAAGACCATTCTCGACCAGAGGTTATTATTAGTATCGATGTTAGTCTGTAAGATAGGTGGCGACTTAATGTAGGCTGACAATCATGCTCCAAAGGAGTCTGCGGCACGACTTCCATCCTACATTAAGCAGTCATATGCTTTAAAGCTATAAATCCTTCTTTACTTAAATCCCTGTTTAGATGGGTTTCACTGCAATTAACTTTTGTATTGTATTGGAGCCCTTTTGGGGAAGACCGCGGTGTGAATTCTGCATATGACCCGTCGTACCAATCCCAACATGGGGAGTTTAAAAACGCTCTTCCGGAAGGAAAATGCATTTTATAAGTACTTTATGCCTGCAACAAATACTTTATGCCTGATTCACAATTACGGTTTCATCAGTATTGAGATGAAATAACCTGTGACAGTCTTTTTTAATTTGTTCTTACTTGAGTGTATTCCAGAGTGACAATCAGAGTGACTGTCTGTAAAAGTCTGGGATATTCAGTAGCGATTAGTTTCCTTTCTCGCACTCTAGCTGGCATACACTCGCCAAGAGGTCGAAGTATTTGTCTCGAAGTTTCCCTTATTGCCTTTTCTTGGAATGCATTCGCCAGCTCTCCCATGTTAATTGGAAGACGCTGATGTCTGCACAACCGTCGACCTTCTTTTCAGAAATTGGGTTAAGATATGTGGATTCTAAGGCAAATCAAGCATATCTGACAGGGTAACCTGTGACGTCTTGTCAATGCAGACCAGGATATGTGCGAGGGCAACGCATGCCGAACTCACGGAGGACACGTGATTCCGATGTCAAATGATGCTGTAGATTAAGCAGTCAAACAGCCAAACGTATGGCAATGACGTTTGAAAATATTTTGTGGTCGGGACGTAACTCTAATTTGGCCTGTTTGCGGATGGTCAGAAACGCTTCCGTATTTAGTACGGGTCAATCTATGCGTGCAATGTTTCTTCTAACAACATTAAAAGGTATCGCAACATCCATCTGAAAAACCTTTACTTCAAGGAAGGCTACATATGATTTGAATAATCATTATTCAAGCAAAGCAAGATGAATTCGATTTGTTCCTAAAACTAAATGCTAATGTACATTCCAATACTGTTTGTATGTCTTTTCCATGTACAGAAGCAGCATTTATGAGAGGCACGAGAGACCGCACCTTTCCGTTCCACATAACCCGCTTTATATTTTCGTTAATAATTGGTTTTGTGCATGATGTAAACATACTGAATAATCATATATGTTCAACCCCGGTTCGAACAGCTACATATTGAAAGCATGTGAGGCGTTTTATAGTTCTCAAGATGTGCTCCATCTTATTCCTTGCAAGGCTTGCTTCAACCTGACCTTACAGTAGGATACTTGAATGGTAAATTGAATTGATGGTCCGGTATAACCAATTGCTGAGTCCATACTTTAGATCACATCTCTTCGTTCTATACATTCTGACATATACCTGGTAGTGATTGTTTTGTGACAATGTTTCCACAGTTCTATTAGATGCTTTGCAATGTCGAGGAATTTGCAGTTTCCCAACTCTCTTCCTTCAGCACACACAATAGTGCTTCTCTCGCCGTTGATTATTTGTCGTGTTGAAGTGTGCCGGGGTCTGTGTGCAGGTTGTGACTATATATCAAGCTGCTGTATTCAGCACATCTTTGCAGAACTGCATCCTGGCCAGTCACTAAATTACTACTCGTATTGATGTGCATGGCTTATATGGGCTGAACAGACTTACTAAGAGCCTGTAACATGTGGTGTAAACTGTCTTCCTCTATTTCCTTGCACTAGTCTTTTACCCACTCTTCATTTACTGTTTTCTCATGACTTCTCTGTTGGTTTCTCGTTTATTTTATTTTTTCAATATAAAAACAGGCATCTTGTTACCTGACCATTTGATTACTGTCCGGTGGTTTGTCTAGACAGCTTATGTGCATAAAATGCATTACTGTTGACATCTGGCAAACAACACATTCATCATCAAAGGTAGTGGTAATTAAGTGCTTATGTTGTATAGCAGAAATACAATGTATACCATATGAATCTGCAGAGATTGTTGTGCACAATAATTACACTGTTAATAACTTCTTTCCGCATAATGAAGGCAACATCGTTGAATCTCCATCGTACCAATCAATGTTCCGATCGTTATTCTTTCGAATGGCAACTTGGTGGAGTGTTTTTTATTATTTCATTTAGGTCATCTTTCATTTGGGGTATTTATATTAATGTAATTAATCGGGCGTTCCGGAATCGCTTGGCCAACAGAGGTTTGAATAGGGTCTGATTATTTGGATGTTGTTGGGGGCAATGCGCGTGTCAAATATGTACGGAAACGAATAAGATTCCCCCACCCACGAGTTTCCCATAACTGGTAAATGATATATCAAGAGGGACATAATGGGACCCTGCGAAATGAGGTGGAACGCCTCTAACATAGGAAGGACACAGAGTCAACTATAGCGGAAAGGAAGCCAATCACGAAGAAGGAGTGGGTTTGTTGGTCCATTGGGACATCACACAGACCGTAATGGGATGTCAAATAGTTTCCATTTGACATATCTCAATCCTGCTGAGAGTATCTCCATACGATAATACAAGTGTACACTCCAACAACTGGACAAAGTGATGAAGAAGTGGAGTTCTACCAACAATACAAGGGCCTCAATGACCAGACCCCAAGGAAAGACATTCCCATAATACAGGGTGTCTGCAATGCCACAGATGCACAGGAAAAATAGGGTGATGCATGTTAAGCATACTAGCAAGTTCAATGACAGGGGATTAAACTACTACGATCTGGCACTGACTTACACCCTGGTACCACACAAGCCATCAATAATATTGACCTGGCTTAGCCCAGACGGTCAGCAAACATCCTAACAACATCACAAATATGACACAGCTAGCTAAAAAAACCCATGCTATTGCGAGCATTTCAAGCAGACATAGGTGGAAAAATTTCCCCATGACCATTCTTGGGGCTGAATAGATAGAAATCGACACGTTCCCAACGTGGTGGAATGATTGCTAGCAAGATTATTGGTAAAAGGCGACATATAAACGAGCCTTGGTTCACAACTTGAGACATGCGAAAAAGGAATAACCCTGAAGAACAAACGATTTGAACCAGAGGGCACAGTGCGATACAAAGAGGCTAGCTGTAGAATCAAAACGATGATGAAGGAGACCAAAGATAACTGGATAGGGGCTTCTGTGGCAATACTGAGAAGAGCCTGACAAAGGAGCTTACCAGATAGCGAAAAACAAAGACAAGCAGACCAAATAAGAAACTGTCAGTGACAATTTAGGAAACTGTATCACGGAGGAACAGGACATCCTAAATAGGTAGATGGCTAAAGAACAATCAGGAATCAGATCGGACGCAGCACCATATAACATATATTCAACCTCAGAATTCCCTGCCAAAAATACCTGCAACACCAACAATATCTACATCATGCTATTATCGACTTTAAGAAGACTTTCGACAGAGAATGGTATGTAGAATAGTGGTCATCTATGAGGGCGTGCAGCTTCGTACTTCATTCTCAGTGTTGTTATATTTTCTGGTCCTTCGGGGATCACTAGTTTTGATTTTATTATTTTGAAAATTGAATACTGCTATAGCCGGTGCTAGGGGGCGTGAGTAGAGTTGCACTTTTAATTACTTTCATGAACAGACTCAATAAACCCGTGTTTGCAATTTTCTCTTTTTGCATTCTACTTTTGCTTTCGAAGGACCTCCCACTTTCAGTCTATATTTAGTACGAAATAGTTAAGACCATTCAACAGCTTTTTGGCAGAGTGTACAGTAGAGTGGCCATCAATGACAACTTAAGGCAATTGTTCAGAACCACTGCTGGAGTCAGACAATGGTGTTTTTGTCACCGATCCTCTTCAACATGTCTGGGGCCCTGGATACACATGCGGGAAATGTCAGTATTGGAAGCACTGCTTAGAAGACCAAGCTCTCATGACAAACATCATAGAAGACATTGGATGTGATGTAGAGATCAGTTGACAGTGGAGACGGTATCAGCATTCAAGTACCTAAATTTATCATGGCCGATGAAGGCTCTAAACCTGAAGTTTTAGCTAGAATTGCACAAGCAGTAGCTGCTCTTGCAAAGTACAGAACGATCCATTCCACAACAAGATGAGACTGATGCAATTTATTGTTGTTTGAATATTCCATTTTGCTTCGAGACATGGACGTTGATAGCGGAACTGGAGAGAAGAATCCAACCCTTAGCGATGTGTTTCTAAACATCTCTTACAAAAATCAACGACGAGGTCCACAGTCGGATTCGGGCACTGATTGACCCCTATGAACTGAACAGCTTCTCGCTATAGTTAAGAAAAGGAAGTTAACATGGTATTGTCAGTCTCCCGCTCAACAGGCCTCACCAAGACAAATCTCCAGGGAACAGTTAATTGAACAAGAACACGAAGAAGACATTAGAAGAGATGAGAAGATACCGTCAATGAGTTTTGAAATATCTCAGAGAACAGTGGAAGACAGAAAAAGTGGAAAGTGATTGTCCTGAAGTCAGCGAAGATGTCCCTATGACCGACAAGGTTACTGGAAAAGTGAAGTGAGTGAAAAATCATTACAGTAGCTTTTAATGATAGACTTTACACGAGTGTGTTTGGCATTGTGACAAGGACATTATGAATGGCCTTTACAATGGACAAACGATAAACAATGATATTACTTACTAAAATATAGAAGGCGCATTGTGATACCGAATCGCATGCATGATAAATTTGTATCACTGGTCCATATCTGAAGTGAAATATATTGACAAATAGGAATAATGCGCCAATAAGCAGAATATCTTAGCAAAGCAGAAAACAATGTAAGCATGTGTGTGACCCATGTCACGAAATCAAGATCTACATTACTTATCATTCAACGACATCTCTGTGTATTTTCTATTGTTTTCCTTTCCAAGACACGATCGTTCATTGAACCCCGAGTAGGCAGGTGTCTCATCTGTATCTAGACTGGTGCCACAGTTAACCATTTATTCGTCAGTAGTGTGCCGAACTTTCGACGCAAATACTTTGGCAGCTGCTTCATGTTTGAAAGCGGATTTCCCTTCATTCACGGTACAAAACTACATTCAGGATGTCAAACAATTAGGAACATGATACGACGGCGAGTTAGTCGGCGTCTCATTTAGACTCAAACTGCTTGCACAGATTATCGCGGATCCGCATATAATTGCAAAGAGTGACGTAGTTACGATCCTGATCAGACGCCGCGTCTGTCATATAATAAATATATTCTGAAAATGGGTGATCCTTCGAAATCAAAAGTAGAAATGCAAAAAGAGAAAATTGCAGACTCGGTTTTATTGAGTGGTAATTAAAAGTACAACACTACCCCCCCCCCCCCTTCCCCTTAGCACCGGCTTAAGCAGTATTCAATTTTCAAAACTAATAACATCAAAACTAATGATCTCGAAGGACCAGAAAACATAACAACACTGAGGATGAAGTACGGGGCGACTTTTTACGGCCAAAAGGAACCACATGCGTCAGTATGTTTATAACTCCTCTTGTTAGCTCACCAGAACCCAAAGCTAAACCAACAAAACATCCTGGTGGTGGGGATAACTTGTATTTGAGCGTGAGAAGAGCACAACAACGCATTTTTCTTCGCTGTGCAGCAATACATATGCAAATGTATAAATTCATGCCTGGATTGTTTCGATTTGTATCTTGTTTACCGTGGACCTTAAGATAGAAGTTACGATTAGTGGACCAAAATACGAAATATTTGCGGGGAATGACTTGCAATACTATGGGAATTAAACAACGTAACCCTTTCCACTCTATCCGCGTCGTGACTCGTATTTGTAAACAGCTTGTGTCCATATGAGACGCTGAGTCCACATGGCGTCATCAGGGTTCAAGCTGTTTAACATTCAGTGAATAAACATCCAATCTGAGCAAACGTTATTTTGTCACTGCGAGATAAGGATTAATATTAAGTATCGATTATAAAAGCGACGTATTTTCATGTATATATTATAATCATCTGAACTTGAAAGTTATTAAACAGCAGTAAAAGTGTCGGAATGTTTTTATAAATTTGAGAATGTTCTACTCGGGCACTAAATTATAAATCTCGTTAATACATTTATCTATGTATTTAATGTGTTACGTTAAATATACATCTGTATTAAGATACAAAGTAGTTTCCCGCCCGTTTTTATGACAATGATAACAATCTACAACACTCTAAACACGCATATTGAAATGCGCTTTCATATTTTGTAAACAATGATGATGACGACGAGAACGATGATAATGATGATGATGATGAATGATGATAATGATGATCGTGATAATGACGATGATGATGATTATGATGATGATGATAGTAATGATAAGGATGGTGACTATGTGTTTTATAAAAAGAGGAGTTATAAACATATCGATCTCCGCTGGTCCGTGCGGTTTTCAAAATGAAGCATACGGTTCCTTTGGGAGTTTAGAAGATATATGTGATGCAGTATTCAGTATGTGTTTCAGAGAGTCGCAGTTTGATTGTTTCATCATAGGACTGTAACTACGGTTTCGTAATTGTCTTTACAAATAATTGGATCCGGATATGAGTCTCACCAGGTCCCACAGAGTCTGCTTTGGACTAAAAGTCTCATTCGGTTCAACAATGTTGACTTTGGATTGAAAGTCCCATTAGGTCCCACAGTGTTGGCATCGGACTGAAAGTCTCATCAGGTCCCACAGTGTTGACTTTGGACTGAACGTCTCGTGAGATCCCTCAGTATTGGCTTTGGACTGAAAGTCTCATCAGGTCCCATATTGTTGGCTTGGACTGGAAGTTTCATCAAGTCCCACAGTGTTGGATTTGGACTGAAAGTCTCATCAGGTCCCACAGTGTTGGTTTTGGAATGAAAGTCTCATCAGGTCCCACAGTGTTGACTTTGGACTGAAAGTCTCATCAGGTCTCACACTGTTGGCTTGGACTGAACGTCTCATCAGGTCCCACATTGTTGGCTTGGACTGAAAGTCTCATCAGGTCCCGCTGGGATGGCTTGGACTGAAAGTCTCATCAGGTTCCACATTGTTGGCTTGGACTGAAATTCTCATCAGGTCCCACATTGTTGGCTTTGGACTGAAAGTCTGATCAGGTTCCATAGTATTGGCTTTGGACTGAAAGTCTCATCAGGTCCCACATTGTTGGCTTGGACTGAAAGTTTCATCAAGTCCCACAGTGTTGGCCTTGGACTGAAAGTCTCATCAGGTCCCACAGTGTTGGTTTTGGACTGAAAGTCTTATCAGGTCCCACAATTTTGGCTTTGGACTGAACCTCTCATCAAGTCCCACAGTATTGGTTTTGGACTGAAAATCTCATCAGGTACCACATTGTTGGCTTGGACTGAAAGTCTCATCAGGTCCCACAGGGCTGGCTTGGACTGAAAGTCACATCAGTTCCCACAGAGTTGGCTTTGGAATGAAAGTCTCATCAGGTCCTACAGTGTTGACTTTGGACTGAAAGTCTCATCAGGTCCCACATTGTTGGCTTGGACTGAAAGTCGCATCAGGTCCCACATTGTTGGCTTGGACTGAAAGTCTCATCAGGTCCCGCTGGGATGGCTTGGACTGAAAGTCTCATCAGGTCCCTCAGTGTTGGCTTTGGACTGAAAGTCTCATCAGGTCCCGCAGTGTTGGCTTTGGACTGAAAGTCTCATCAGGTCCCTCAGTGTTGGCTTTGGACTGAAAGTCTCATCAGGTCCCTCTGTGTTGGCTTTGGACTGAAAGTCTCATCAGGTCCCTCAGTGTTGGCTTTGGACTGAAAGTCTGATCAGGTCCCTCAGTATTGGCTTTGGACTGAAAGTCTCATCAGATCCCTCAGTGTTGGCTTTGGACTGAACGTTTGCAGAGACGTTCATATTTATGCTACATGTATAAAATTAATGCATCATGAGACTGAAATGTTTTCGGAAATGTTTTTTTATTATATAGGCACAATATAATGACATAGATTAGAAACTTGATCTGAATGTTAATACATAAATACTGTCTAGTGCTGACTTTTAATCACCTCCTATAGAATCAATCCTCGATTGACTGCTTATATCACAAGATGTGTCCAAATGTAACGACTTTTGTCCAGCCGTGTCGATTATAATTGTTATTTTGCACACGAAGGTTGTGCATATCATTTGTCACCCATGATTCTAAGTAAGAGCTGATATTGGTTTCTCCGGTGCTGCTGGTTCCCAAAAGTATCTGAGGTAGATCAATAATGAAAGGCAGCAGAAAACAAGAAACAAATTCGGATGGTGTTGAAATCATTTATATGTTCAATGTTTTTCTTCTTAACTGTGTCTTAGGATTGTATGCTATCCCTAGGTCAAAATGGCGACCTGAGTTGTATTGCTGCATGGACATTTCCCGGGTATAATTGTCTTTGCCATATCCCTCGCTTGTTGCACTCCATAATTAACGATAATTTTGCAGATGCAAGTAATTGTAAGAAATTAGAACTTACGATAGCTATGGTCGGAAGATCTTTCGTGCGACGTGTCTCTGGCTGTGCATGTCTGTGTGGGTATTTTTCATATATACTGTCCACATGAACTTAATTTCTTTGAAAAGGTGTTACATGTATGTCTATTCCTTGTCTGCCCACCCGACTGTCCGACCCCCTGTCTTGCTGTTTATCTGCCTAGCTGTTTGTTGTCTGACGAACTAATTTATAATAGTGTGTACAGTAAATCCCCGATAGGTCGAACACTAAAACAAGTATCAATATTGGTAGTTCAGACAGGTGGCAGCCTAATGCTGGGTGAAAGTCATACAGACAACTCTTATAAAAGCTTTCTACGTGACTTTCACCCTGCAATAAGCAGTCACCTGTTTTAACCCTTCGCTTGCTAATCGCGTCAATATACGTACCTGTAAATAGTGAAGACCCAGATGAGACAGCTCCTGCAGGAGCTGTCTCATCAGGGTCTGCACTATTTACAAGTTGATTGTGCAACCAGTGCACTCTACAGCAGTGATTGCACAGCGAAATACGTGTACACAGTGAATATATATGTAATTAAACAACAGGGCATGGGTAAAGAAGGAGAAATGCATTTTAAAATTCAGCAAGCGAAGGGTTAAAAGGCATCAATTCTT
Source organism: Azorinus chamasolen (assembly GCA_963576725.1). Taxonomy (NCBI): domain Eukaryota; kingdom Metazoa; phylum Mollusca; class Bivalvia; order Cardiida; family Solecurtidae; genus Azorinus; species Azorinus chamasolen. The sequence continues at coordinate 79,414,940 of OY755239.1, forward strand.
CATTACTAAAGTTTCATAGTATCTAGTGTTTACTGTATGTTGTTACATTTGTAAAGCCAGTTTGAAGATACTCTAGTATTGAAGGTACTCTAGTCTTGAAGGCAAACTAGCACCTAAAGGTACTCCAGTCTTGAAGGTACACTAGCACCTAAAAGTACTCTAGTCTTGAAGGTATACTAGCACCTAAAGGTACTCTAGTCTTGAAAGTACTCTAGTCTTTCTAATCGTCTTCATTTCATCCCCATTTTATCATTATGCCTAGTATGTAACTTTATACGGAAAATGAAAACAATGGAAACAAGATAACAGACTATAGATATTTCTGTAGGAAGTGAAGCGAGCGACAGCCCAAAGGCTGGCGACAACGTTATGGTCCTTGAAGTTAATAGAATTCTCTCACATTCTGATGTATAGAGTAAATCTATTCTCTTCGAGAAAATTGTTATATCCGATGTCATGATGACAGTAATACACAATGATTGAGTTTCCGGATGGTAAGAAACGGGCGATGAAAACCTATAAATTGTACGACCTTGCGACCCTTTCTACACACGCAAATCCTCTTGAGCTTAAATAGACCTATTGGAGTGCAGCATTGTTTCAGTACATTATAAGCGAACATGTTGGATTCTTATTCATGAAAATCAGATCGTAGACAAGTTAAAACTGTATTTTGACTTGAGCAATTTTACAAAATATCTGAATTCAGTACATACGATCGAAACTGTTCATACACGACATTGTTGTTTTAAACCATGTTTGAGAACATGATAAATGTGAAGTTGGCTTAAAATGAACGACAAATTTTGAAGACGACAACTCCGCCAGCGAGTTAGAAATTAAGCAGAAGACACGCTGGGATTGCAGGAGGGATGTGGCACGTTATTGAGGAATTCCCGCGGTTGCGACTGTCTGTACTTAACATTTTGGCTGCCAACTAATTTCGTTTACAAAATTTATCGTCTGCTTCAATCCTGTTTTACAATTTTCTTCATTTTGGATTAAAAACAGTTACAACATCAAACAGTTTGGATCCTGATGAGACATCGACAAGTTAATTGGAGTCTCATTTGGATCCAAACTATTTGCATAGGTAATCACAGATTCGCCCGAGGCAGCGAAAGAGTTAAGACACTTGCCACAGAGTTAGCATCGATAGAGGCCTAGTGTTATTCAAGAGAAGTGTACCATACTGCTGTATCGCTTAAGCTAGTGCACACACACAAGTATCGCACAATCTACACGATAACCGTTGGGCTGAGTGGGCATTTACACCTCTGCGGTGACTGATTGAATACTTTTTTTCAAATCACTCTATACATACTGCATTCATCGTAATAGGGGGGATTTGTGAAATAAAGTGTTGTTATTACACCGGAGTGTTTTGCAATATATACGTATGGTTTGGTGGAATGTTTGAAGTCAGCGGCGCATGGCGTTTTTATCGAATTATTGGTTCGTTTCACTGATGACAAAATATCTGGTATATTATAGTGATTTCATCAGAGACGCGAGTGTGATAAATGACTGAAGGTTTAAACCAGACAAGCCACAAGTGTGGGTCTTTTCGGATAATACATTTCGGATAATTCATGTAATAAATATGGATGTGATCTAGATACTAGTGAGGCCAATGATCTAGAGAGTTGTCATTGACCGGTCGTGTTAAGTTGTGATTTCAAGTGGGATCTATTTTTGCTTATAAAAATTTCATAGATTTGGATAAAAAGGATTCTGAAACAATGGAATACATAGTTATAAAACATTGTGTACATACAGTGGATTTCGCTCGGGTTTGGCTACTTTTCCTCACATGTTCGTACGTTTTCGGTAAGTATCCTGTTTTCATCTATACCCGTTGTTGTCACATGTCGATCTGGAAACTAAATTCACATTTTCTACACAAATGTGGCTTTCTACTTGAAAGTAGTTTTCTTCTCAGTTATAGAAAAGTCTTCTTTGATTAACTTTTAAATTATTATTTAAGTATGTAAAATAAATTTCAGTCTTTTAAACTTTTCACATGTAAGATCTGTCAAAAATGCAATAGTTTAGCCTAGTCTAATTAAACCGTTGATGTTTCCGTCAACATTACTGCTTTAAACAATCCTGTTTTTTCTGTTATTCATAAAAAATATTTGTTTTCAAATTTAAGTCATAAATAATGATAAGATTTGACATAAGAATGGCGATGACGTATGTGTTGTTTAATTACCCTGTCAATACAGGAAATTAGTAACTAATCTCCTTTGCAAACAGTGAAGAGCCACATGAGAGGACACCTAGAGGAGCACTCCCATCAGGGTCTGCACTGTTTATCATGTTAAGCTTTTCTTAATAATTATCCCTGAATATTTACGTGGGGGTGTTTTTAATTTTGAAACAGTCCATTCGAAAATCCAGCATGATGTACATGCATGTAATTATTGTTTTCGGTAATAAAACATTGCTTTAAAATTTTGTTTTTATATGAAACATAAGTACGGTTAAACAGTATATAATAGAGATCTACGTACATTTGTAACTAAGTGTATAAAGGCTAGGTAGAGTTATGTTAATATTGATTTTGATTGTTTTACTCTTTCGCCGTCAAAGGCTAATTTATGATAACCTTTCCAAATATTTGGGATGTTTATGAGACGGTAATTAAATCTCACCAGGTATCAAGTTCTTTAACCTCATGCATATTCCGTGAATATCTATTAGCTGAAGTTTATAATAGCACACTAACATGGGCTAGTTTGGTATTGGCAGAGAGTTAAATTCTGTTCTACATGCATTTAACCCTTCGCTTGCTATTCACGTCAATATACCTACCTGTAAATAGTGAAGACCCAGATGAGACAGCTCCTGCAGGAGCTGTCTCATCAGGGTCTGCACTATTTACAAGTTGATTGTGCAACCAGTGCACTCCACAGCAGTGATTGCACAGCGAAATACGTGTACACAGTAAAGATATATGTAATTATACAATAGGGCATGGGTAAAGAAGGAGAAATGTATTTTAAAATTCAGCAAGCGAAGGGTTAATAACATAAGGCAACAGAGCAGACCCTAACAAGACTGTGTCTATAGAAGCCGTCAAATCCGGGTCTTCTGTGTTGCAAATGTGATATAAGTCATCTGGGGGGGGGGGGGGGGGGGCACTCTGATTACGTTTTTTGTAAAGGATTGAATTAAAATTTTGCTTTGAAACATACAAAAAAAATACTCTTAGCAGACGGCGAAAGAGTTCACCTATTCATGTAAGAAAAATGACACCGTAATATTAATTTTTTTTTCATAATGGAAATGGATACGGGAGGCTTTAGCCATAGTAGAAAATGTAAAATAACGCAAATATCATTTCATAAGCAAATAGAGTAGATCCTGATCAGACGGCGTCTACAGGAGTCTCTGATCTGGGTCTACTCTGTTTGCAAATACGTAGAAATGCGTATTTATGGGGTAAAAGGATAAGCGAGATAATATACTAATTATATGAAGTAAATGTTGTGTTTTCCCTTTACACATAGTACAGCAAAACCTCTCTATAACGGACACTAAATTGTGTTAATTAGTCGGTATTTAGGGCAGGTGGCTGCTTAAAGCAAGGTGAAAGTAAAACAGAACGCTCCTATAGGAGCGTTCTGTTTTACTTTCACCTTGTTTTAAGCAACCACCTGCCTTAAACACAAAATACTTGATGTAATTTAGTGTCCGTTATAGACAGGTTTTACTGTAATACAGAAAAGCTCCTCTAAGCCGTATTATTTGTAGAGAAGAATTTAATTCTATTTAGGTAGATGGCTGCTTATTGCAGGGTATAAGTCATGTAGAAAGTTTATGTGACAGATTTCTGCACGACCTGCACCATGTCATATTGGCCGGCACCATGTCTTATTGGCCGATTGTCTTATTGGCCGACACCTGGTCTTATTGGCCGACTCTTATTCTGATTTGAACGTCCGGTTTTGAGGGGTTTTACTGTACATGTTACATGTATTCTCTTGTTTTTATTCTGGTATGTATTTGCACGCTCGTCGTTGTAATTTTCTGTTGTTTCTTTGTTTATTTTGAACAGCTTGAGAACTGTTATTTAGCTCCATTTTTCAATGTTGTTTATATAGAATTCATACATGTAGTTGGCTGATTTAGTTCTGTTCTGTTTGTTGTTTTCGTCATATTTTGTTGGTTACACGTGGGATGATATCCAATCTCGGAGGAAGAATCTGGCAATCTAAGATCTCATCAGGATTATCTGCCTGTTTCGTTCATAATTAATAGGTTGATTTGCATGAGAGCACTATTGTTGTTCAAAGCCATGCATTCTTAACTATTTCGTCGTTTAATGTGACTCCATAACATCGATTTGTAACATGTTTGACCCCGTGTGAGACATCGAATAGTTCGTCGTCTTATCACAAACTGTTTGACACTTTGATTATGGAATTTAAGAAATTGCAGAAATATATATTTTTAAACATGAAGCATGCGGTAATCTTAGCAGACGTGATTTATTTGGCGACGAAAAGAATTAACTCTTTGTATGCTAGTGGCGACTACGTGATTACCCAGGCAACCAGTTTGGATCTAGATGGGATGTGTAATGTGTTGTTAAACTGTTTCATTAGAATTCAAACTGTTTTGAAAATTTCATCATAGTTTTGCAAATGCATGAGAGAAAGTTTATAATTTAAGAACTGAAGCAGACGACTGTTGTTGTCTATAAAAACAATAGCTTAGCGTGCAAGGAGTAGAAATAAAGGTGCGGCGTCGACCATGCCTGATTTGCTAACTGGATAGATGTGACGCTTGGCGAATTTGGTTGATGTTTTATTTAGAAATTGTTGTCATTTATGTTTCCATAAACTTTTGTTTGCGATTGTTACATCAATGATTGTCTTCTTATTAATGTTAATGATTTATGTTACAATATTACTTCTGTAAAACACAATTCATTCAGTACATATCGCTTACGGTATTTTGTTTCGGTATGCATAATACCCTTAACATATCGTGATCGAACGTACATGACGAATTAGATTTAGATAATCGGTCTTATATATAAATCAGAACAAAACTGTATGACTCTTTCTCAATACGATTAGGTATGAAATTGTAAAAACATCTTTAGTACAGACAACAATTAGGCAGAGAAAAAATGCCGAAAAAGTATGCACAGCTTGCAAAATATAAACTCAGTGCGCATTCCCCACAAATTGCCTCTTTAAATCGCATCATTATGACATCCGTACACAGTCACATCAACCACAACCCCTCGGCAACTCTCATCTAATCCTTCTCATGCTATCAAAATTGATGTCAGCAGAAAAGTTCATCGTAATTAATTTTCAAAGGCTTTTATAAAGCAATTGGCCCATGGTGGCAAACAGATTGGATCCTGATGAGGTGACGAGTCACTCGGCGTGTCACCTGGATTTAGGATGTTTGCAAAATTGATGTCAGGCATGACGCGTTTAGCATGAAAATTTCATCCGTCATGTACATGTATACATCATAGAGACGAAACGTCATACTTCATCCTTCATGTATACCTCATAGAGACAAAACGTCATACTTCATCCTTCAAGTACACCTTATAGAGACGAAACGCCACACTTCACCCTTCATGTACACCTACATGTAATAGAGACGAAACGTCACATGCCCATCGTTCTCCTATACCTCATGGAGACAAAGCGTCACACTTCATCCTTCATGTATACCTCATAAAGATGAAAGACTTACGAATGCTAAACAGAGTAGACTCAGATAATACAGCACGTGCACGCTGCATGAGCTGTATAAACAGGTCCTACTCTGTGTGCTTATGGCATAGTATAGATGTAATTCTACAGTTTCTGTTATGATCAAAGATTTCTTTGTTCTTCATAACTACATTTGTATATCAGCTGCTCAATATTAAAACTCATTATTTCTTACATGGATAATTATCAAGCTATATGATGCAATGACACTGATTACTTACGATAACCTCCATCCTCTGTAATGGCTTGTACAGTAAAACCTCTCTATAACGACCTCTAAACTACATCAAGTAGTTTGTGTGTTAAAGCCAGGTGGCTGCTTAAAGCAAGGTGAAAGTAAAACAGAACGCTCCTATATAGGAGCGATCTGTTTTACTTTCACCTTGCTTTAAGCAGCCACCTGCCCTAAATACCAACTGATTAACACAATTTGATAGTGGCCGTTATAGAGAGATTTTACTGTGTCCACAAACATAACCTATAATACCCAGAACAATACATAATGATGGGTCTATTCAAATACTACAATCGTCATTTCTCCTCCAAACCCTATGTTGTGCTCATTCTTTGGAATCGTTTCGAAGAGACAAATCTAAAGAATGGTCACAAAGTAGGGTTTGGTGGAGAAATAAAGAAGTTATTCTTGAAAATATTTTAATGTACGCATCTTACATTAGCATTGGTATGTTTTATTTCCTACGACATGTAATCCAGTTGTCGAACAGTTTCGATCCTGATGAGACGCCGAGTAAGCCAGTGCCTCAACTAGATCCAAATTGCTTGAAAACGTAACCGTTTTCCTCGCATATACGTTTTTCATGCCTTAACCCATTCCCACATATTGACGCCTTTTGACGCTTCTGTAAAAGTCACTTTGTGAAACCATTGTGATAAATAGAGCATTTGCTCCATAGGAGCAAATGCTCTATTTATCACAATGGTTTCAACACTACACAATTCTAAGTTTCATTTCAGTAGTAAATGTTCCTTTTCGGTAGATTTATTCAAAGAGGCTGGGTCTAAAAATAGCCTATGCGGGAATGGGTTAACAAACATCGCAGACCCTGTAGGAACAGTCTGACCAGTGTATTGTCTGTTTGCTTATGGAAGTATAATAGTTCTGACTCTACAATTTTACCAATACAAAAATAAATATTGTTTACATATACTATTATAGAAAATCAGCTTAAAACTAGTCATGGTGTTATTATTTCGTACACGAATATTAAGCAGGGAAATGTTAATATTGAATTTAAAAGAATAGGACATGGATGATGACGTCAGATTCTATCTTTAAAATTACAGTAAAACCGCTCCAAACCGGACGTTCAATTTAATAGTACTGTCCGTCTTTTAGACAGGCGGCAGTTTAATGCAGGAAGAAGTCACGCAGAAAGCTCCAATAATTGCAAGAATAAATGAAATGCGTCCGATAATTCAATTCAGTTTCTTTATTGGGCTAAACCATAACACATCTAGTATAGGAGCAGACTAAACGGTATAGACACCGACCTCCGACAGGGACTTACATGTACGTCATGATTAGTTTACTTGAATATTTATATGATATGTTATTTCTTAAAAGAGAAGACTGTGACTATTTGATTATGATGATATGATTGTGGAGTCCGTAGCTGAGTTGATAAAGACGCTCTCATCCGAATTAAAATGTTCCTTGTTCGAAACCCACGCAAGTCAAATCATTGTTGTTGTTTTTTCTCCCTTTTTTGCCTAAACAACACATATGTCAAGAGTCAACAGACAAAAATATTAAACAAGAACAGAAAAAGATAAAAAGAGAATATATCCTACAGAAAAAAACACTGACAAAGGTATTTAAAAATATTAAAAACAAAACCAAAAAAATAAAGGTATAAACGCCGGTGAGTTTCGAACTCGGGTAGCGCGCATGCAAAGCCGTATACACGTCCTTTAGACCACGGTTTCGGATATCCCATGGTGTAATGTTTGTCTTATTTATTAATTATCCTATTCCCGGCATACTGTATATTGAGGAAACCGTGTCTATTTTTAGTTTTGTTATTGTTTTGACGTAACTGCCAGACCCAGTTTGTTTATCTGTACCCGGCATGATGACCGATCTGAATGTCCAATGTTTTCAGAGACAGGAAACTAAGGTATTGATAAGTGTCAAACAGGATATACCCATGGGCACAAGTCCGATACATTGACGGCTATTCTTGGGCTTCATCGTCCTCTCTTGTAGATTCGGACTTGCAACGGTAGACAAACGGATTATAACTTGATTATTGAAAATGTAGCGGGAAAAAATTGTGTAAAGATGATTTTCCCTGCAGGCTAAAGTTAAAGAGCGTTTCTTGCCGAAATACTAGTTAACCCTTTCCCTCATATAAACGTGTTTTCACGCATTTGCAAACAGAGTAGACCCAGATCAGACGGCTCCTAGAGGAGCCGTCTGATCAGGGTCTACTCTGTTTGCTAATATAATTTGATAGATCTGTCTCTGCTTTCTAAAATGTCTACAATATTCCATCTTCCATATTTCTTTATAACTATTATGTCAATGAATATTCAGTAGGTATTGCATTATTTGGATTAAATATAGAACGGGGAAAGGGTTAAACCATTTACTGCATGGTTACGCCATTTTACGCATTTGCAAACAGGGTAGACCAAGATCAGACGGCTCCTATAGGACCAGGGTCTGCTCTATTTGCTTATGGGATGATATATGATCTGATTCTACAGTTTCCGTTATATCCAAATGTCCATGTGTTAATATGTCATTTTAAAAAGTAAATGTAATTTATATTCATGATGTAATAATTTATTTCATGAATATTCATGTACACTAAAATGAAGAACAATTCATTGTAAAAAGAATGACCATCGAAAGGTTATTTGTATGTCAACTTGTATGTAGAGTTAAAGAAAGATATAATTATGAATTAGTTTTAAAAATATTTAAGATTAACCCTTCGCTTGCTATTCACGTCAATATACCTACCTGTAAATAGTGAAGACCCAGATGAGACAGCTCCTGCAGGAGCTGTCTCATCAAGGTCTGCACTATTTACAAGTTGATTGTGCAACCAGCGCTCTCCACAGCAGTGATTGCACAGCGGTATACTTGTACACAGTGAATATATATGTAATTATACAACAGGGCATGGGTAAAGGAGGAGAAATGTATTTTAAAATTCAGCAAGAGAAGGGTTAGCAGATGACCAACTAGAAAATATGTTGAGTGTAGTACTGTTTTAAATATAGCAGAACCCACGGAAGATGTAAACTGTATTGTGGTATGTAAAATGTATAGACCCAAAACAATCCTCATTTTTGAGGCGCTTCTCTGATCAAAATCTACTTTTATTATCATTTGATATACAGTAAAACCTCACAAAAGCGATCACTCAATGAATAAAATGATTCTCTTAAAACGTAGGTAGTTATATAATGCAGGAACACAAGTTTAAGTGACATATTGTCTAGATCTATTCCATTTTAACCTGATCATTCACGCTCGCTTTATCACGCCTTTGCAAACAAAATAGACCCGGGTCAGACGGCTCCTGTAGAAGCAGTCTGGAACAAATCTGTTCTATTTGCTAATAACATAATATTGTTCTGATTTACAGTTTAGCAATTCAGCTAATAAAATATACACGATGTCATAAATTCTTAATGAAAAAACAGGAAGAGTTAAGGGGTTAACTGCAATTGACTTCAGTATCACAATACCTGCAGTCATAACTACAATACACACATACCTGTACAAAACAAAACCCCAACTTTTTTTCTTCGTTTCAGTAATTTCGTTCAGAACTTTGATATATTTGTCATCGTGGCCTATCATTTGCACACCACTTGGATGCGGGTGAGAGGCCGGGTATTTCGCCGTCTCGTAAATGCCCCACGCTGTTTGACACTCGGTTAATAATTGTTTCTAAAAAGCGAATCGGAAAGAATGGAAATTACCGCAGTTCAGAATACGAATAAACGCCAGACCTTTCACGACACGGTTTGCTTAAGCTAATGCTTAGGAATGCAACTGTATATTATCTGTTACTCAGCTGTACGAGTACAAACATGTTGCTCAATTTCGGACCGATCTGTCACAAATTGAACTATATATGTACTTCCAATTCGACCAAACTTTTGAGAAACTAGTGTTCAAGTGTCATGACACAAGCTTTAGAGAAACCATTGACCAAGTGTCATGACACAAACATAGAGAAACTATTGACACGGTGTCATGACACAAGCTTTGAGAAACTATTGATCAAGTGTCAAACAGCTTGGATCCTGATGAGATGCCAAGCTGGTTGCAAATGCCATTCATGTGACGGTGAGCGGTATAAGGGTTAAAATGCAGAGATGTACAGTAAAACCCCTCTAAACCGGAATTCTAGTAGGGAGGAATTTAGATACTTTTAGGCAGGTGGCTGCTTCATGCAGGGTGAAAGTCATGCAGAAAGCTCCTCTAGGAGCTTTCTGCATGACTTTCACCCTGCATGAAGCTGCCACCTGTCTCCAAGACCGATATTTATACCAAATTTAGTGTCCGGTTTAGAGGGGTTTTACTGTATTCCGAGCCAGTGTGTGTCTAAGTGGCTTGAACCTAGATGAAAGAATTGCTCGCATACATAAGAAGGGACGGGCTGGCTGTGTAGCATCATCCATGGCTGTACTCTGTAGCTATAATTACAGACAGAGTGGCACTTAATCACAAATTAATGGTTCTGTAATCAACGATACATCCCACTATCCCGCTGTTTAATAACAAGGAATTATTGGCATCGTTCTTCCCGCAGCTGTGGAATAAGGAAGCCTTGCTTTGATCATATTTACGCTTTATAATCCCTAGACTACGAGAGAATCTCGAAATACCGTTGCAAAGGCGAGATCCCGATTAGACGTCGAATGACTTGGCGTCTCATAACAATACAACCTGTTTTGCGGCTGTGATTTTGTCATTGGAAAGAAATAGGAGGAAGTTTGAATATGGTGAACCTGCAGGTTAGGGGTTCACTTTGTCTTCATGCATGTATATCAACTTGTTGCTTTCATTACATCAAAGTAGCATATGGACACAAATATAATAATTATTTTATGTTTCATTACATTTGAGCCGTGCCGTGACAAAACCAGCCTTATCTCGGTCTGCGTTGTTTAACACACACGAGTATCTAAAGTATTTTATATGTACATGTTAGTAGTATACCAAACAATATCACTACTTACCAGACATTGCAAATAGATCTAAGCTATTTCGTAAGTAAACAGAGCAGACATGTGTTGCTTTGTTTACTGAAGCCGTCGGATCTGGGTCTGCTCTGTTTATAAAGGCGTTACATGGTGTACATGATTAACCATTTCATTCATACAAACGCCTTTTAACGCCTTTGCAAACAGAGTAGACCCACTCAGGCGGATCTTTTAGTAGCCCTCTAATCAGGGCCATGTCTATTTGCTTATGAAATTATAACAGCTCTGTTTCTACAGTTTGTACAAGTACCAAAACATCCTGTGTGCATATGCCATTATTAAAGTTGAGCGTATAAATATCCACGTTTTCTTCAATAGAGAAAAGGTCAAGTATACGCACTGATATGTTTCATTTTATATTTATGAGATAATGTTGGTCATAAATTGATAGTAATCTTATTTTAATTCATTTTAGTGGCGTAATCACATGAACTAGGCATATTCTTACATGTACATCATACATAGCCTACTTACGACCCTGTTTACAAGATGGTCGATCACTCAGTATTTAGCCTACTAAGTCATTCCACAATCCCACTGTGTCGTGCTAGAACAAGCCTGCTTCAGTTTTCGCATTTGCATTATCTTTATTTTTATTTTTTTTATATAGAACCAACACATCCCTGTATTAACCCATTCCCTCATATTGACACCTTTTGACGCCTCTGTAAAGGTCGCTTTTTGAAACCATTGTCATAAGTTATTTATCACAATGGTTTCAACACTACACAATTCTAAAAGTGTACCTTTTGGCTAATAAATGTTCCTTTTCCTTAGATTTATTCAAAGTGGTTGGGTCTAAAATAGCCTATGAGGGAATGGGTTAAAATAATGGGGGTTCTGACGAGACACTGTGTAACTGGCCGTCTCATCTGCATACGCAAGTGTTCGCTAACGTCTCAAATTCCTCCCTAGCATATAATAAAATTTAAATTTTAGCAGTGAATTATCAAATGGACTATTCTAAAAACTCAAACATTCAGAAGATTCAGGGATTTGTTAAAGAAAAGTGTAACATAACAAATAATGCAGATCTTAAGGAGAGGATTCCTCTATGAGCCCTCTCAGTTGGGTCTACAGTGATTGCGAAGGAAATTGGTGACTTGTTTTTCGCACTGAAAGGGTTAAACACTTTGTAACGAATTATGTGATCTTGGTTTAGCTGTTAATAGGTTAAAGTATTGGTAAAATCATTATTTTCGTGCTGTGTGACGATAAATGACACCAACCCAACGCAAAGTGTCTTATCTCTGAAAACGGATGCCTTGTCACAGATAACAGGCATTCAAAAGTTACGATAATTTTGCAACAAAACCACTGTATAATACAAACGAGTGTCTTGAAAGTAGGTGACTGGTTAATGCAGAACGAATTCAATGCTAAAACAGGCTCCTAGTTGGGGTTCATTCATAACGCTCCTCCAGCATTAGCCACCACGGTGCACCTCAAATTACAGTAGAACCCCTCTAATGCGACCACTTAATGAATAAACATGGGCGTCTTTATAAGCAGGTGGTTGCTTAATGCAGGACAAAAGTAATGCAGAAAGCTCGTGCAGGACAAAAGTAATGCAGAAAGCTCATGTAGGAGCTTTCTGCATTACTTTTGTCTTGCATTAAGCTACCACCTGCATCTAGCACTCATAATTAAACCTCTTTTAGGTGGTCGCATTAGCGGGGTTTCACTGTACTAGTGATTTGCATGGCTCATGATATCAAGGTTACAATACATGTATATGATTGCTGTTGTAATGCAATGGATGCTCTGTATCTATAGTTCGATTTTGACCCGTGAGCTGTGACCTTTAGGACCAGTCCATCCGTAGAGGTAAAACGCGTCACAAACCATGTATTTGTTCCAGAGTTACCTGTGGTTATACAGACAAGTAATAAGCGTATACAGTAAAACGTCTCTATAACGGCCACTAAATTAGTTGGTATTTAGGACAGGTGACTGCTTAAAGCAATGTGAAAGTAAAACAGAACGCTCCTATAGGAGCGTTCTGTTCTACTTTCACATTGCTTTAAGCAGCCACCTGCCTTTAACACACAATACTTGATGTAATTTAGTGGCCGTTATATAGAGTGGTTTTACTGTATATACTAATACTGCATGACTACTACGAGCTTCTTGTGACAATCATTGTCCACTTACCCATTAATAAGAATGGTTCCAACTTCTATAAAAAGAAAAGTGCAGTCTTGGCTCAGACCTCGACATCGAACTATACTACATTGCTTTTCGAAAAGATGGAGTCGCGTATACTGCAAGTGTACGTCTTGTCTCAACCCAACCTGTTTGAATGTGCGATTGGTTGGAAGAGCCAGTAGAGTACTGCATTACTGTCCACCTCTATTAACCCTTACACTGCCAGCATTGTAGTCTGCTGTACAAAATTTCATATCGTTTACTTCAAGTTTAAGACTGTGTGCTTTTTCAATTGCTGCAGAAAATATTAAACATAGTGTCAAACAGTTAGGATCCTGACTGTTCACTTACCACATCCCAGACACGAAGTATACAAGTTTGTAGCGGAAACTGCCTACAGCGACAATATAATGAATAAACACAAATGTCGATACGAGCACGTGGTTGTTGCACGCCCGAAAGTAATATAGAAAGCTCTTAGAGGAGATTTCTGCACAACGTTCGTCCTGCATTACGCTTCCACCTGCCTTAAGCGCCCAGAACGATATTTATTTTAGATGGTCGCTGTATATAGTTTGTACTGTAACTTTTACAGTCAGCTCTTATCAAGTGAACACGCACGGGTCCTGCACGGATAATACGAGTGCTCGCACATTTTATGAGGTAGTTTTATCTGAAAAGGACGTTTACTTTAATGCCGATACTATTTATAATGTGTGCCCAGGTATAAAACAGTTGTACTCTGCCAGGGATAAATTCATCACTGTCATTCTCTGAATCAAGCCTAAAGTAGCTATCTTAAACAACTTTAATAGAAACCTTTCAGAACGGCCATGATTTACCATCGGAATGATATCATCATCATCTTTAAACTTTAACCGGCTGAGAAAATAAATATGTTTACTTTTAGTTTCAATCAATATCCGATTTCTCTGTGAGAAGAAATAACGAAAAAGTGAACACATTATATCCTGATGAGACACCGAATTATTCGGCGTCTGATCTGGATCCAAACTGTTTGTGAAAGGTATCACTGATTCGCTCGTGGCACACTGAAGCTTAACCCTTTATCTGACATGCGTGACCTATCTAGCATTATAAACAACATCATCAAGATGAGACACCAAGTAACCTTTCCTCTTATCAGGATCCAAACTGTTTGACACTCAGTCGTTTTTCTCCTCAAAAGCTTGAATAATAGGAAGTAAGCTAAATAACATATCGGAGATTAAGCAGATCTCATTTTATAGCTGGCAAGGGGTTAAGTGGGTGAAGCATTAGGCGAATTATAGTATTTGGTTTGTCCCAGGATGAACTTAAATGTTTACTGTGTAAGTCATGCAATAACGATGTGGATCAGTTCACATGAACATAAATAACAGCATACGTGTACTTCTCATATCAACATCGAACCTGCTCAACCTTTAACTTGCTGAGCAAATATCTATTATGTTTGTAAAGCCGTCTGGTCTGTATCTATTATGTTTGTAAAGCCGTCTGGTCTGTATCTATTATGTTTGTTAAGCCGTCTGATCTGTATCTATTATGTTTGTAAAGCCGTCTGGTCTGTATCTATTCTCTTTGTAAAGCCGTCTGGTCTGTATATATTCTGTTTGTTAAGCCGTCTGTTCTGTATATATTATGTTTGTAAAGCCGTCTGATCTGTATCTATTATGTTTGTAAATCCGTCTGGTCTGTATCTATTCTGTTTGTTAAGCCGTCTGTTCTGTATCTATTATGTTTGTAAAGCCGTCTGGTCTGTATCTATTATGTTTGTAAATCCGTCTGATCTGTATCTATTCTGTTTGTAAATCCGTCTGATCTGTATCTATTATGTTTGTAAATCCGTCTGATCTGTATCTATTATGTTTGTAAATCCGTCTGGTCTGTATCTATTATGTTTGTAAATCCGTCTGATCTGTATCTATTCTGTTTGTAAATCCGTCTGATCTGTATCTATTATGTTTGTAAATCCGTCTGATCTGTATCTATTATGTTTGTAAAGCCGTCTGATCTGTATCTATTATGTTTGTAAAGCCGTCTGGTCTGTATCTATTAAGTTTGTAAAGCCGTCTGGTCTGTATCTATTATGTTTGTTAAGCCGTCTGATCTGTATCTATTATGTTTGTAAAGCCGTCTAGTCTGTATCTATTCTGTTTGTAAAGCCCCCTGGTCTGTATCTATTCTGTTTGTTAAGCCGTCTGGTCTGTATCTATTCTGTTTGTTAAGCCGTCTGATATGTATCTATTCTGTTTGTAAAGCCGTCTGGTCTGTATCTATTTTGTTTGTAAAGGCGTCTGGTCTGTATCTATTATGTTTGTAAAGCCGTCTGATCTGTATCTATTATGTTTGTTAATCCGTCTGGTCTGTATCTATTATATTTGTTGTTAAGCCGTCTGGTCTGTATATATTCTGTTTGTAAAGCTGTCTGGTCTGTATCTATTATGTTTGTAAAGCTGTCTGGTCTGTATCTGTTCTGTTTGTAAATCCGTCTGGTCTGTATCTATTCTGTCTGTAAATCCGTCTGGTCTGTACATGTAAATCCGTCTGGTCTGTATCTATTCTGTTTGTAAATCCATCTGGTCTGTATATATTCTGTTTGTAACGCCGTCTGGTCTGTATCTATTCAGTGTGTAAAGCCGGTATATATCTATTCTGTTTGTAAATCCGTCTGGTCTGTATCTATTCTGTTTGTAAAGCCGTCTGGACTGTATCTATTCTGTTTGTAAATGCGTCTGGTCTGTATCTATTCAGTGTGTAAAGCCGATCTATATTTATTCTGTTTGTAAATCCGTCTGGCCAATATATATTCTGTTTGTAAATCCGTCTGGTCTGTATCTATTCTGTTTGTAAAGCTGTCTGGTCTGTATCTATTATGTTTGTAAAGCCGTCTGGTCTGTATCTATTATGTTTGTAAATCCGTCTGGTCTGTATCTATTCTGTATGTAAAGGTGTCTGGTCTGTATCTATTCTGTTTGTAAAGGTGTCTGGTCTATATCTATTCTGTTTACAAATGCGTTGAAATGATGCTTATATAAGGAGTAAAGAGTTAATAAACTGAGGATCTTGTTTCATCTTGTCTCGACTATTGATGTGGGTCAGTGCGTCTAGTTGGTAGCCTGTCTGATTGTCCATTAAGAAGGGTGAACGAATAATTTTCTTTAATACCCCCTTGTATATGTATGTCAGTCTAACTGACTTTTATTATTTTGATGCATCTGATTTCGTATTTAGATGTGTGTTTATGTCTGTCTGTTCCTGTCTTAATGACATCTTTGTGTCTGGGTCTCTGTCTGTCCTATTTTCAAAACAATTCATAGCCACTTATGACAGGTTCCACTGCAAATACATTCACAGTAACCCCCTCCAAAGCGACCACCAACAATGAATGTACAACTGTAATTTAGCGTCTTGAAAACAGATGATTGATTAATGCAGGACAAAAAGTATGCAGAAAATTCCAGCAGGAGCTTTCTACAAAACTGTCGTCCTGCATTCATGGACTGATATTTTATATAATGACAAATTAACAAGAAACACTTCTATGGCTGACAAAAAACTGCAGACCAAGATCTATATTAGTTCATAATCAATCAGAGCAGACTCTGATCAGATAGCTCATACAGGATCTATCTAATCTTGGTCTACACTGTTTGCAAAAGTGCCAAAGGTCGTATTGAGGGAAAGGGTTAAAGCTGTTTACAATACATCTACATGTATATCTGATTCGTTGTATACTGCTGTACAAATTTAGTGTAATGCAATTGTTGTAGATATACAATAAATATCATCAGATTCACTTAGCTATGTCAAATTTGTTTCATCTGATACAGTTATGAATGATACAGTTTGAATGATATAGGCAAACATAAATTATATGTGTTTTAACCTGGTGGACGGGACCTGACTGGTATATGTGACCAACTTTGACCCATATAAGACGAATAACTCGGCGTCTCATCACGATTCAAGCTGGATGACACTCGGTTAATAGTTTCAAAAAGCTTGAAAATAATCAGAAGTAATTTAAAAGTGCTCCAGATTACTGGTTGAGTAAACATTATTTTCATAACAATAAGGGTTACTGTTTGATTGTATCGCCTCATCGCCAAGAGTAATAATTGCTGACGATAAGACTTTATTAGTCTCTCGTGTGTTTGTTTATCTTGTAACATAGCTTTTATGAACACACACTCACAAGAACCTGAGTGCAATAGCAGTTGGCCCCATCTGGGAGAAACTCTGTGGAAATTCCTGTACGAGTTATTGATATAAAGTATACTAAAAATTAAGCTTTAACTTGCTAAGCAATGTATAGTCGATAGAAAACAACAACATCTACATCATTTTTGGAACTGGTTATTTTCCAATTCATTTGAAAAAGATTTGAGAGTCAACTAGTTTGAACCCTGATACAGAGGTACAGATAATGTACGTTAATATCGCTAATATAGAGGTCCAGGTAATATGCGTTAATATCGCTAATACAGAGGTCTAGATAATATACGTTAATATCGCTAATACAGAGGTCCATGTAATATGCGTTAATATCGCTAATACAGAGGTCCAGACAATATAGAGGTCAAGATAATATGCGTTAATATAGCTAATATAGAGGTCCAGGTAATATGCGTTAATATCGCTAATATAGAGGTCCAGATAATATACGTTAATATAGCTAATATATAGGTCCAGGTAATATGCGTTAATATCGCTAATATAGAGGTCCAGATAATACACGTTAATATAGCTAATATATAGGTCCAGGTAGTATGCGTTAATATCGCTAATATAGAGGTCCAGATAATATACGTTAATATCGCTAATACAGAGGTCCATGTAATATGCGTTAATATAGCTAATACAGAGGTCCAGATAATATACGTTAATATAGCTCATACAGCGGTCCAGATAATATACGTTAATATAGCTAATATAGAGGTCCAGGTAATATGCGTTAATATCGCTAATACAGAGGTCCATATTATATGCGTTAATACCGCTAATACAGAGGTCCAGATAATATACGTTAATATAGCTAATATAGAGGCCCACATAATATACGTTAATATAGCTAGTATAGAGGTCCACATAATATACGTTAATATAGCTAATACAGAGGTCCAGGTAATATGCGTTAATACCGCCAATACAGAGGTCCAGGTAATATGCGTTAATATCGCTAATACAGAGGTCCATGTAATATGCGTTAATACCGCCAATACAGAGGTCCATGTAATATGCGTTAATATCGCTAATACAGAGGTCCAGACAATATACGTTAATATAGCTAATACAGCGGTCCAGATAATATACGTTAATATCGCTAATACAGAGATCCATATTATATGCGGTAATACCGCTAATACAGAGGTCCAGATAATATACGTTAATATAGCTAATATAGAGGTCCAGGTAATATGCGTTAATATCGCTAATACAGAGGTCCACATAATATACGTTAATATAGCTAATACTGAGATCCAGATAATATACGTTAATACCGCCAATACAGAGGTCCAGGTAATATGCGTTACATTTGTAATTAAAACCGTGATATAGAGGTCTAGCTAATATGAGTCAATTTAAACATTTTCACCAAACTCTATGCTGTGACCACTCTTTAGAATCGTCTCTCTAGAATCGTTGACGCCATCCACAACATTATGAAACTTAATATTTAGCGCACTGAGGACTAACTTGCGAGTGTTTTGCAAGGATCTAGAACTGACACCCAGTAACTCGGCGTCAGCAAGGATCTCGAACTGACACTGCAAGGATCTAGAACTGACACCGAGTACATGTAACTCGGCGTCAGCAAGGATCTAGAACTGACACTGAGTAACACGGTGTCAGGATTTAAACAGTTTAACAGACTGATCGTGCACTTGATGAAAAGAAACCAAATAAAACACTGTTTATAAAATTTAGTATAAGGCATTTTTGCCGACGAGATTTGATCTAGCCAGCAGTTTAGCCGACGAGAATTTTCTAGGCAGTCTAAATTTTGATATTATGTATAACTCGACTTTATTTTTTTCCACAGAGGTAGACGTCCGCCTGTCTACTTTTGACTTTTGTAAAATTTTATTGCCAGTTTATACGTAAAATCTGATCATGTGATTTCACATGTTTTACGCAGATTATCAATAGTAGACACTATGAAAGTGAAGACTGGGGAATAACACAAAGTTGGTTTGATACCTGGAAATTATGGTACATAATAATCGAATACTTGTCTCGATATTTTGTTGACTTAGATGACAGCTAACAGTTAAATAGAACAT
This sequence comes from Azorinus chamasolen, assembly GCA_963576725.1. Taxonomy (NCBI): domain Eukaryota; kingdom Metazoa; phylum Mollusca; class Bivalvia; order Cardiida; family Solecurtidae; genus Azorinus; species Azorinus chamasolen. The sequence continues at coordinate 79,434,375 of OY755239.1, forward strand.
TTTCTCGTACATGTACGTGTATTTTCATGGCTCTAAATTCCCCGTAGACCATTACAAAATGGTCATATGCCAGTTGTGGATTATTGTCAATATCAACTATATCTCCGTTTTACAGAGAGTTTCACATCCTCTTCTTACATGATCCACTTATACGAGAGCGTTTGATTTGTATTGGGTTTGTCTCAAAGTGCATGTGTGCCAGGAAACAGTAATGAGTGCAAATATGTACAATCGATCCTGTCTACAGCAACTACAGATACAGTAGAACCCTCTTATGCGACCACTTAATGAATAAACATGGATGTATTCATGAGCAGGTGGTTGCTTAATGCAGGACAAAGGTAATGCAGAAAGCTCCTAGGAGCTTTCTGCATTTATTTTGTCCTGCATTAAGCTAACACCTGCATCTAGCACCCAGAAATAGACATCTTTTAGGTGGTCGCATTAGCGGGGTTTTTACTGTACTTTTGAGTGTAAATATGTCCACAGCGACCACCAAATATAAATGAGTCTAATGTTTGGGTTTGGAGACAGGTGGTAGCTTTACTGCACGACGAAACTTACTTTCGCCCTTCATTAAGCAAGCAATAGTGCTTGTATGTCCTCATGTGTTCATTATATAGTCACTATAGAGATGCTCATTATATACATGTAGTCACTATAGAGACGTTCGTTATAATTATAGTCACTAAAGAGATGTTTAGTATATAGGCGCTATAGAAATGTTCATTATAAAGTCACTATAGAGATGTTCATTATATAGTCGCTGTAGAGATGTTCATTGTATTGTCGCTAAAGAGATGTTCATTATATAGTAACTATAGAGATTTTCATTATATAGCCGCTATATGAATCTTCATTTTATAGTCACTTCAGAGATGTTCATTTTATAGTCACTACAGAGATGTTCATTTTATAAAGTCACTACAGAGATGTTCATTTTATAGTCGCTATAGAGATGTCAATCATATAGTACTACATTGTATATAAATATTCATTATATTGTCGCTGAAGAGATGTTCTTTATATAGTCACTATATATATGTTCTGCGCAATATTGGAATACGGACAATTCTAGAATTGCCCTGCGCGTTTTAGGAATTCCAATAATGGCGGACCATTCCAGAATTGCCCTGCGCGATTCTAGAATCGCGCAAGGCAAACTTACATTAGCATTGTGGTTATGTTCTACTATTGTTCGGCGAGAAAAAAGAGAATTTGATGCGGGTACACTTAGTCTTTGTTTTTCTCAAATTGGTTTGTTTTGTGGTCATTACCTTATTATTTATGGTATTGATAGAGCGTATCGTCGTGATACGATAGTGCGTCTTACCGAACCATGTTTTATTTTTGTGTGTTAAATACAAATGTATTTTTATCAAAAAATTACTAAGTGTAGACTATTAACCCTCATATCACCGTATTTTTCATGCAGTTGCAAGCAGAGTAGACCCAGATCAGACTGCTCTCGTACGAGCAGTCTTCCCAATGTCTACTCTGTTTGCTTATGACATGATAAAGATATTAACCCTTTATTCCATAAATATGCATTTCTACGACTATGCAATTCATATAGGTGATGAATAAATAGACTGTAATTGATAATCTATAAATGTATGTACTGTAAATGGAAAATTCCAACTTTGTCCACAATTCCAAAAACGCGCACGGACCATTCTAGAATCGCCCTGCGCGTTTTAGGAATTCCAATACTGTCCGCCATTATTGGAATTCCTAAAATGCGCAGGGCAATTCTAGAATTGTCCATATTCCAATAATGCGCAGAACATATATATATGTTCTGCGCATTATTGGAATACGGACAATTCTAGAATTGCCCTGCGCGTTTTAGGAATTCCAATAATGGCGGACCATTCCAGAATTGCCCTGCGCGATTCTAGAATTGCGCAAAGCAAAATCACATTAGGCTCTATGATTAGCATCGTTGTTAAGATCTACTGTTGTTCGGCGAGAAAAAAAAGAGAACTTGATGCGGGTACACTTAAGTCTTTGTTTTTCTAAAATATGTTTGTTTTGTGGTCATTATTACCTTATTATTCGTGGTATTTATTGTTTTTTAATCTACTATTGTTTGACGAGAAAAACATTTGGATGCGGGTACACTTTATTTTTACTAAAGGCGGTGTAATTTTTGTGAAACAATGTTTCATATATCAATCGGCATGACCTAAACGAAGTCGATAATTATTTCTAATAAACACGAGATTAAAGAATTAACTAACAACCATTGTTTTGTCAATTTCATGGATTTTCTGCGACGAGTTTATATTAGGCTTTCAGTATTCTACTGGAATCTGTCTGAAAGTCGTTCAGTACAATTCATATAGGTGATGAATAAAATAGATTATAATTGAAAATCTATAAATGTATGTAGTTGGAGAATTCCAACTTTGTCCACTATTCCAAAAACGCGCACGGACCATTCTAGAATCGTCCTGCGCGTTTTAGGAATTCCAATATTGTCCGCCATTATTGGAATTCCTAAAACGCGCAGGGCAATTCTAGAATTGTCCATATTCCAATAATGCGCAGAACATATATATGTTCAGTATCTGGTCACTATAGAGATGTTCATTATATACTTACTATCTATAGATATGTTCATTATGTAGTCACTATAGAGATGTCCGTGATATAGTCATTATAGAGATGCTCGTTATATAGTCACTATAGAGACGTTCATCATATAGTCACTATAGAGATGGTCGTTATACGGCCACTGTAGGGATGGTTGTTATATAGTCGCTATAGAGATGCTCCACCGTACATTATTTTACGATATTTACCTTTCACACTATCAGATATAATTACACATCTTTATCTACAAATCTGTTGATTAAGTAAACATTTCCTGAAAGGGTACTCAATATTTCAAAGGCAGACTGCTTCCTGGACTGTGATTGAATTTGTATCCCCGAAATACAGTAACACCTCTCTATAACGACCACTAAATTACATCAAGTATTTTGTGTTAGAGGCAAGTGGATGCTTAAAGCAAGACGAAAGTAAAACGGAGCGTTCTGTTTTACTTTCACCATACTTTAAGCAACCACCTGCCCCAAATACCAACTAATTAACACAATTTAGTGGTCGTTATAGAGAGGTTTTACTGTACTAGTATTGCGTTTGGAAACAGTTCGTATCGAGATGAGACACCAAGTAACTCGATGTCTCATCAGGATTCAACATGTTTGAGACCCTGATTTCATATTATTAGACGTACTGATTATAGTTTGAATTATGAAACAATGTGGTTGAAAATCTGTATAAATAAAAGGCTCAGCAGGATAAAGGTCAAACAGGTGTAATTGGTGAAGTGGGATAGGAAATTGGGCTGCAAATTCAATCAAATCGGATCAGAACAGTAATCTAGTGTATATACCAAGAGTCACTCTGTCGCTTTTGATTTGACGTGTTCGGTATTTCAAAAGAAAAGACAAGAGCTCATTGCATCGTATTAATTTAAATGAGTTTTCTTTAAATTGCGGAACCAACTTAGCGTGTTCTGGTAATCCATCAAGCAGTATTTCATTAATGTCACGATGGAACCTAAGCCAGTGGAATCCCTTCTCCTCGTAACACGTCGTATGCTATTAATCATGCGAATACATTTTATGTGTCAGAGAAGATCCTTTCTTTAAATATGTTGGCATCAGGTGCTTTCTAGCCGTACGATCTGATAAACAACTCTGTAATTGATTAGCAATTCATCCACATTTAACAGGTCGCACTGAATTGAAAGAAATCACATGTTGGGTCTCAATGCAGGGAGAAAGTTAAGCTCTCTTACCTGGAGGAATTGTTTCTTTATTGTTGTTCTATATAAGCACCTATCTGCTGTTGAGTGGCCACTACAGGGAATTGAATGGTGTTGATAGGGTGAAATAAATTCTAAAACTACAGAAATTCTCGATAGTACGACCACATAATTTAAGATATGTGTCTGTTAAACAAATGGATGCTTAATGCAAGGCAAACACAATTTGCAGAAAACTCTACTTCTGTCCTGCATTAAGCCACCAACAGTTTTAAAAATCCATCAGGATACAACTTTTGAGGGGTCGTACTAGCAAGTCTTTTCTGTATATTAGCGAGTCTTTATTGTATATTAGTGAGAGTTTACTGTAATTAGCGAGCCTTTACTGTAAATTAGCGAGTGTTTACTGTATATTAACGAGTCTTTACTGTACATTAGTGAGTGTTTACTATATATTAACGATTCTTTACTATATATTAACGATTCTTTACTATATATTAATGATTCTTTACTGTATGTTAGTGAGTGTTTACTTATATTTACGAGTCTTTACTGTATATAAGCGAATGTTTACTGTATATTAGCGAGTGTTTACTATATATTAGTGAATGTTTACTGTATGTTAGCGAATGTTTACTGTATATTAGCAAATGTTTACTGTATATTAGCGAGTGTTTACTATATATTAGTGAATGTTTACTGTATATTAGTAAATGTGTACTGCAATTAGCGAGTCTTTAGTATATATATTGGCGAGTACATGTATTTACTGTATATTAGCGAGTATTTACTGCATATTGTTTACTGCTTATTAGCGAGTGCTTACTGTATATTAACGAATCGTTACTGTACATTAGTGAGTGTTTACTGTATATTAGCGAATGTTTACTGTGTATTAGTAAATGTTTACTGTAATTAGCGAGGAGTCTTTATTGTATAATAGCGAGTACATGTATTTACTGTATATAAGCGAGTATTTACTTATATTAGCGAGTATTTACTTATATTAGCTAGTCTATAGTGTATATTAGCGGGTCTATATTGCATATTAGCGAGTGCTTGCTGTATATTAGCGAGTCTTTACTGTATATTAGCGGGTATTTACTGTATATATGTATTCTGACTCAAACTATGGCATTATGCATAGTGATAGAATTTCAATTTATTTCCAAAGCTGCAATGTTTAGTCAAACATTTTAAACGCAGTGTGTTCAGCTGCAATGGAGGTGATTTAGCAAATTTTATTCTTATGCATCTAATAACAAAACAAACAACGCAAAAACACAACAACAAACAAACAAACAAACTAATCTCAGCCCTATGTCTTTTTGTAGCTTTACACTGTGTGCAGAATGTCAGAATAATATATTGACAATGTGAATTGAAAATTTATACACTGCCAAGTGTGTCGTCATTGTACCTACAACGTGTATCGTCTGTAAAGTATGTCGTCTGCAAAGCCTGTCTTCAAAATGTATCTGCAAAGTACGTCGTGTGTAATGTCGTGCATATATGCAAAATGTGTTGTCTGCATAGCGTGACGTCTACAAAGTGTGTCGCCTGCAGAATATATTGTCTGTGTCGTCTGCATGGTTTATCGTCTGCAAAGTGTGTCGTCTGCTACGTACAGTTATAAAACACATGTCCTCCATTTATGTTTTTACAAATCATAATCAGGGTGTCGAATAAGTAAGAATCTGATGTGTCGCCAATTAACTCGATGTCTAATCTGGGTCCATACTGTTTGTACACATAATTACAAATTTGCCGCTAGCTTGAAAAGAGAAAAGTTTATTTAAGCATAACTTCACCTGCCATTCTTATGTGTGTCGACCTATATCTATATCAAGGTCGTCCATTACAATTTACCTATATTACTTGAAACTATTCAATCTACACATTCCAATTCCAAGATTGTAGACGATAAAGTTGGAGCAGTTCTTTAAACTGTCTATCAAGCTCAGAACTGTCAATTACCTAATGGAAACCGTTGGTATGAGAACGGTTTCAACGTTTTTGTATAGTCGGTTTATTTCATTGACTGGTCCATTTGTCGATTACCTCTCTATCAAATCCGAACCTGAATGGTGTATTACGTTCGTTTTTCCTAGGATCAATTTCAAGTTGAGTCTAAGACAAATAAATGTCACCTGCTTGATGTCTTTGTATCGACCGACCATTACCCCCCCCTGACCTCTGAGTTTTCAAAGTGTTTGAAAGGATGACTTTGGTATAATATTTTGAACGGCATACAGTGCAGGCCTTGATCAGAGTACTCCTACAGGAGCTATCGGAACCGTCTGATCTAGGTCAGCACTGTTTGCAAATGCCAGTGCGCTTGTTTCCCGCTTTCAAAGGACTGACCTTCAAATGCATGCGACTACTTCAAAGCCCGAAAGTATAGGAGTGATGCTTTTAACCTTTCCCTCATACGCTATTTTAGATCCAACCACTTTGAATAAATCTACCGAAAAGGAGCATTAACTAGAGAAAAGGAAAAATTTAGAAGTTTGTAGTTTGAAACCATTTTGATAAATAGAGCATTTGCTCTATTTATCACAATGGTTTCATAAAGTGACTTTTACAGAGGCGTAGAAAGGCGTATTTACGGAGGAAAGGGTTAAACCTTTCCCTAATAAGCATTTATGCATGAATTGATTTCTTATCTTGTAAAATGTTCAAAGGAATGCTTTGCTATAAAACTTTCATATCTATGTACTTCCATAAGGAAACAGAGCAGGCCCTGATCAGTTGGTTCCTAGATGAATAGTCTGATCTGGGTCTACACTATTTGAGCGTTTATGTGAGGAAATGGTTAAGAGACTAATACCGCATAGATAGCCTCTCTGCATGTAGAACGAGCCAAATTCTTGACTTTAAAACACATGGCAGTTTAATGTTAGAGTTATCCAGGCAACTCACACAGGAGCGTTCAGAGTTACTTTAGCGTTGCATTAAACCATAATATTAACGCCTTTTCACACCTTTGCAAACATAGTAGACCTAGATCAGACGGTTCAAGAGCCGTCTAATCAGGCCTGCTCTGTTTGCTTATTGAATGGTTTAGATTTTATTCTACAGGTTTTGTCTAGGTACTGCATCCTGCGTTCACATACGCTTATGGAAATTCAGATAATAAATATGCATGATGTCATCGTGTCTTACATGTACATAAATATTAATTAGGTTAACCCTTTCCCTGTTCAATATTCGTGTAGGGAATAATGACATCATGATTATTTATAAGCTGAATTTTTATAATGTAAACTTTTCAAGGGAGTTTTGGGATTTGACAAAACCTGTAGTATCAGATCTATATCATGCCACAAGCAAACAGAGCAGACCCTGATCAGACGGCTCCTATAGGAGCCGTCTGATCTGGCTCTACTCTGTTTGCAAATGCGTTAAAAGGCGTTTATATTAGGGAAATGGTTAAAGGTTAAGCACCTACGTGGTCTAACACGTTAAGTTGATCGCTATCGATCTATGGTATACATATGTCGTGGCACAACTTGGACGAAAAGTACGAAAACCTTCATAACGAGTTGCTTTCTTGTTCATACACTAAGTAGGATATTAGCATTTCTGCAAGAATGTAAGAGAAGGGAATAACGCTCTGTTTGAACGAGTGGCACACAATTTCTGACATTGTTAGCGAATGTAAATAACAAGTTTTCCCAGCACTTCTTATATCCAATACTTGTTGATCACGTAACGACTGTCAACCACGGATGGGTGATTACCTTTGCGAGCAGTTCTAGTTCATATGAGCTACCGAGTAACCGGTCTTCCCATCCGCATCCAAACTGTTTGACATTCTTATGGCCATTGTTTATTCTAAAGAAAAGTAAGAAAACCCCAATTCGAAAATTAAAGTTTCCGAAATATTTAACGGATGGAAATTTGCCTGGCATGCTAAGAATGAAGTGACTGAATGTGTTTGGTGGGAAAAACACCAACCCCTGTTCGTAAAGTGCCACCCTACCTTGTTATTATAGATGCTGTCATTATCTCTGCCAACCTGTACATCAACAGCTGTTTATTACTGAACATCTTAGCTTGTCACTTCAGTCTACAGTAAAGTATTAGCTTTATAACATAACACGTTGCTTCAGCGTGACGTAACACTATCATTTATTTTTTGATAATCATGGGCATATAATCACTAGTGAATAACATTCGAACGACCGAATGACATTCGAACGATTCATACGCGCTGTCAAAACAAACAAACTGGCGGACAGTGGTCGACCTACCTGTCCACGATTGAGTCACGATAGATGGCAAAGGATTGTTGGCACTTGCGCCTTAATTTCGATAAAATAATACAAATTGTAATCGCTGTCAGGAATCATATACAAAATGTATGCCAAAAAAGACCTACCAGCTACTCTGATCCATACAGTCAATTCTACATTTAAATTAAAATGCCTCCTCAACTTTGCATTTTCTTCACCGCATGTCCTTTTGTTTATGCAGATTTCTACTCATACAAATATCTCATCAATCAACAACAATAGTCATCTGAATCCAGCACAGCACAAACATATTTCAAATATGCTATACTCACTAACTCAGCTGATCGCGAAAATCTTCCTCCTGTTCCAACACATTTTATGCAGCAGTTCGTACTGAATCTTTTGTCCATTTCAAACATTTTCACTGAACTTGAATCGATATTTTTTTTCTCGGTGGAAATGTCCATGTCCATGTGTATACATACAACACTAATGAAGGGCTTAATATACCAAAACGAAGGCGAATTTCGAATCCCATTGACAGTGAGTGTCGGACGTGTTGGTGACTGTATGTAGGTCTTCATGTAAATGGCGCGCTTTACATAGACACATGTTGTGTACAATGACGTCATAATGTGACGTGTTTGTAACTATGTATGTCAAAACTGTAACTCAAAAATTATTTTGACGTGTTTCTGTATGTTTTTGTATCATAAACTATCACAGTTAAGTTGAATACCAGAGAGGTCTGAATTAGATCCTGGTTGATATGACAGTAAGTAAAAAATAAAGTTGGAAAATTTGGACCTATTTTGTCCCAGTTACCTAGCGAACCTAATAACACCTTTCATTCATCATTTCTATATGTAAGGAGAATTTATAACAATCCACGTTACTGCTGAAATATTGGCTGCAAATAACATTTGTGTGTGTTATGTTATAAATAGGATCTTGCATTCGTGTTCATGATTATTGGATTTATTAAATTCGTCTTTTTAAAACGATAAAAAAAACTCGCTAAAGCTCGTTTTTTATCGTTTTAAAAAGACTCATTTAATAAATCCAATAATCAAGAACACTCATGTAAGATCCTCTATATAAAACTGAGAAGGGCTGTGTCCATCTACAAATGGACTTCATTAACCCTTTCCTCTATGACTATTCATGTAAGAAATAACCCCTCCATGCATATTAACTAGATGATATTTACATGTATAATACATGTAGCACTTAAACACAAGCCGTTTTGGTTATGACAGACACTGTAGACTCAGATATATAGTATTATATAACCATGTCTCCATCATGAACAGTCTGATCTGGGTCTACGCTGTTTGCAAATGCGTTAAAAGGCGTATCTATGGTAATAATAGTACATGTATGTGAAATCCAGAATACGCAATTTAAAAGAATCTAGTGATATGCCCTTCAGGGCGACCCAGAGGTAACCTAGTATTTTGATTGTAACTCTGTCTTTATCATTGTAACTCTTATCCAGCTATAGAAAAAATAACTTATGCTCAAATTTGGATAAAATGTGATTTTGACAACTTCCAATATTACATGTGCATAAAGATTACACGAGTTTTAACAGCTTGTATCGCGACGAGACGCCAGGTAACTCAGTGTTTAAGCTGGACCCATACTGTTTTCAAATGCGAGTGTGGTCGCGTTTAGCAGGCACATCGTTAATAGGATTTTAAAAATGATCATTTAGTTTATAGATTACTTCACGCATCACTAGTCGTGTGTGAACATCTCGTTGAAAGGAGTGTTTCACATGTACATAATACATATATTTATTCGGTTGCATATATAATTAACTATTATCCTTCTATCCGCCGTCTCACTCGCATTTTCAAACAGCTTGGATTCAGATGAGACGCCAGGTAAATTGGGGATACAAGCTGTTTGACACTCAGTTACTAGTTTCTGAAAACCTTGACCAAATGAAGAGTAGTCAAAATTGCACCAGAGCCAAATATGATCAGAGATCAATGTTCACAACGAGGTGGCTGCTCAAAGCAAGGTGAAAGTAAAACAGAACGCTCCTATAGGGGCGTTCTGTTTTACTTTCACTTTGCTTTAAGCATCCATCTGCCTTTAACACACAATACTTGATGTGATTAAGTGGTCGTTATAGAGAGGTTTTACTGTATGTCACGATGTAACCTGACTTAGATACTGCGTCCAATATATCGGCGTCTCATAAGTTTCCAGATTGGTTGACAGTCTGGTCACTGGTCGTAAAGACACAACGAACAAGTAACTACTGGGGTGGACGGTCTTCACTGCTTAACCCTTTCCTCCATAAATACGCCTTTCTACGCCTCTGTAAAAGTCACCTGTTGAAACCATTGTGCAAATGCTCTATTTATCACAATGGTTTCAAACTACAAAATTCTAAATTTTTCCTTTTTTCTAGTTAATGCTCCTTTTCGGTAGATTTATTCAAAGTGGTTGGATCTAAAAATAGTCTATGAGGGAATGGGTTAACACTTATCATATGGCTGCTCAAATTTTGTTCTGGTGTAATTTTGACTATTTTTAATTCTACCAAGCATTTGAGGAAATATTGACTGAGTGTCTAGAAACCTGGATCCTGTTTAGACGCAGATTTACGCCGTGTCTCGTCTGGGTCCAAGCTGTTTGCAAATGCGAGTTAAGTGTCGGATACATGTAGCTGGGTAAAGCTTAATCCCTTACATGTAGCTGCCATTCAGTGATTACTTATACAAAGAGTTTTGATCTTAATGGGACGAGGAGTAATCTGTATGTCAGCATCATCAATATATAAAAGTCTTGATGCCGTGTTTATGTTTTTGAAACACGAAGGAAATCACGTAACATTTTATCATGTACATGCAGCAGTCATAAAAATGAACAGATTACAATAAAATGTTTAACAATCTAAATTTTAATTACCTTATTTAGATGACTATAGGTAATGCTGACACAAACAGATTTTGAAAAAAAGAATGCACAATAATTATTTTAAATAGGTCATACATTTTTATACATACACAACAATTATCTGTGTCTTCCTAAAGGGTCAAATTTATAATGTGATTCGAAATTCAATGTACCTAACAATTGGTAGCATAATCTTCAAGTAAGAATCCTACTTGAGCGATCTCAATTAGTATAATGGTAGTGATAAATTATATTTCGTCTGTGTGGTAAATTAGCATTTCTATGTAATAAGACATCTTTAGTGGAAGAATGAACATTCAATTAGACTCCCACGTGCTTCTCGTGCTGGGATGCAGTGTGATGCAGATATTCAATTCACTTTCAATTAACCATGACATATAACAATATTTGCATTGTATGCAAGTAAACTATATACAGTGCTCCCTCTCTACAACGACACCCTTTGGGATACGAAGATTGTATGTGTTGTTCAGAGGGAGTTGTTATAGGGAGGGAAAATCAAACATAATTAGCTTGTTCGCAGATCCCCAGATAAGGTGTATTTCGAGAACTAAAACCGTTATGCCTCCATCAAACCCTATGTTGTGACCACTCTTTAGAATCGTCACAAAGTGACTTTGTGACGATTCTAAAGAGTGGTCACAACATAGGGTTTGATGGAGGCGTAAAGAAAATACGATCGAAAAAGTTGTTTCTAGAGCCTTGTTGTTTCGGAAACAGTGACATGCGTTGTTGTAAGGAGGGAATCGTTATTGAGAGGGTCGTTGTAGGGAGGGAGCACTGTACTGTAAAACTCCTCTAACGCGACCACTAAAGGAAGGTTATTATACAATTGTATGTGTATCTAAAGGCACGTTGTTGCTTAAGACCATATGAAAGTAATGCAGAAAGCTCCTGTACCACCTGCATTTAACACTCTTAGATGCACCCGTTTATGGGTTTATGGTGGTTGTATTTAACCCTTTCGCTGACTAACTCTGTCGTCTGCTAACTTTGTCGTCTGCTACAAATTTTCATTCTTTTGATTTTCTTCATTTTTGTTTCAAAAACATAGTAAAAGTAACAAACAGTTTGGATCCTGATGAGACGCCGAGTTACTCTGCGTCTCATCTGGATCCAAACTGCTTGCATAGGTAATCACAGATCCGGCATTGGCAGCGAAAGGGTTAAATAGAAATAGTTGCAGTAATTTCGAACCAGATGCTAATTTACATGTAGCTATCATGTATCATGTAACCCCCCCCCCTCCCCCAATTGATATGCCGTATGTCTAGATATTGGTATATTCTAGTTCAGTAGTTAGGTAAATATTATCTAGTTAGGAAAACACCGCTGTTGCATTGTTCAATTGCAAACCAATTATCACCAGCTCGATAAACGACAATCATGGCTATTAGATTAAATGTAAGTGGTTCCACTACTCGTATTTATTATCCAGCTCGACTAAACTTTGTTCAAATGAAGCGTTCCAGTGAACTCGTAGTGTTATCCTTTTCACTGCCGGAAACGAGTCACTAATGGTTTTTGCAAATAATGTAGACCAATATGAGAGGATTCATAAAGGTGCCCTACCACCAGGGTCTGCACTGTTTGCCATGTTCCACGTTTCTTTAAAGAATCCTCTGAATATTCACGGCAAGTTTGACCTATTTGAAAGTTTGAATAGTCCATTTGAAACTTCAGCGCTGAAAGGGTTCATTTACAGTATGCGTAAGAAAATAATAATTTAAATACAGCATTCGTCCTATAAATATATACAAAACAACGGCGCTTCTTTGTCATCGTTTTCACGTATCCGCATTAGAGTTAGTGTATTATGTATTAATACTTTTCTTTCAATCTTTTAGTGCGGGTAGATAGTCACGTGTGTCCTTTGCACACATAGTACATGTATGCCCAGACTAAGAGGACATCTGGAGGGACACTCTCACCAGGGTCTGTTCTATTTGCAAAGTTACATCCTGCTTTCAAAACATTCCTGAATATTCACCATGAGCTTGGCATATTTGAATTTTGGAATAATCCATTTGAAAACTCAGCGTTGAATGGGTTAAAGTCTACAGTCAATGCCTCTAGAGTGTATATATGTGTGCTAAGGTGATAGCTAGTTCATCCATATACATGTAATGCTCCCTTTCACACCAACCCATGACTGGTAACATGCATCCCAATTTTCATCACGAGAATTCGCTTTAACCAATTGCTTTGAACAAAAGACACGCACTTCTATTTCATTTGTTAAAGTGCTTTCGTCTTTAAGCTTTTCGGAATTGGATGTTTAATTTATTAGATTTAAGGAACTACTCACACTGGCAATCCTAATTTAGATTGTGGGTTAAGGTTGCACAACGACTACATTGAAGGTTCGGTAATTTTGAACGTGTTGATCTATAAGTAGAGCATTGCATAGAGGTAATATGTTTTACATTTTAATGAAATCAGGCTTAGTCCGTGTGCCAAACTGTTATCAGCCTTGAATTATTTCACCTCTTGGTTATATTTCAGCATGTGGTTCATGATGGTAACTGTGATCCTCTTTTAAATTTAAACCTTTCGGCGCCAAATTTCTAATTGTCGTCTGCAAACCAACTTGTGTTAAATCATTTGGTAAAATAAGTAAATGAGATAAATAAATGCAAATTTCAAAGGAATGAAGCATAGATATAGAAATAGAGATTGAGACAAAAAGTGAAGTCTCTGATCAGACGCCGCCTTGAAAATGCGGCGTCTGATCTGGGACTTCACTATTTGTCTTGGTGCATTTATGCGACATTGGCGGTGAAAAGGTTAAACTTGATTCCAACATGCTGGCATTTGCCAACGCTCAAAACGAAGATCAGAAACGTTATGCACATAATTCAATGAAGTAGTTTGTGCTATTTTAAACAAGTTATGGGAGCTTTAAAAGCAATGCCATAGTCCCCTACCCACTGCATTGTAATTTCAACTGCTATAATTCCGTGAAATTTCAATGTATCGTAACAAAATTCTAGCTTGATATGTAACTCATTATAACAAAGCTCAATTACAAATATCACTTCTAATATCTGCTAGGCTTTTAGAAATAACTCCGGAAAACCTAAAATTTCCTGACAATTTCTATGTCTAGCAGCTGTAATTCCGTGAAAAACCAATTCAGCGTATCAAAATTCAAACTTTATCTGTAACTCATTATAATAAAGCTAAATACCCAAAATCACTCCAATATCTGCTAAGGTTTTTAAAAATCTGGAAAGTCTTAATTTCCTGAAAATGTTCAAGTCAAACCGCTGAAATTCCGTGAAAAATCAATATAGCGTAATACAATTCAAATTTGGCATTGCTACTTTTGCTTTCGAAGGATCACCCACTTTCAGAATATATGTACGCCTTCCGTTGTTACTATACTGTTTGTAAACAATGGTCGAAACAGCCGTCAGCTATAGCCTGTTTCATTTCCTATGGCATTTTAATGCTTATGTGATAAAAAGAATCTTACATTCGTATTCATTACAAACTGTTTTCATGAAACTCGTTTACTATTATGAATATGACACTCGCTAAAGCTCGTGTCATATTATTGTACTAAACCTAAGTGGAACCTATTGAGACGCCGACCAACTAGGCGTAACATTTGTCTCCAAGCTGTTATTAACGCTTCCCCTCATATAAACGCCTTAATGCCTTTTTAAACAGAGTAGACCCAGATTAGAAGGTTTCTGTATAATACGTCAGGGTCTGTTCCGCTTGCTTATGGAATTATAATATATCTGACTATAGTGTCTACATAAACCAAAATATCCTGTGTACATATACCATGATAAATATTCATCTAATAAATATTCACGATGTCATTATTTCTTACATGAATATTCAACATGGAAATTGTCCGATGACGTCACCGATTCTCCGAGAGGATGCTTAAGATTACCGTTCCGATCAATATCGTTCAACGCTTTGTGAAATAGGTCAGTGTCTATCTTTCCTACTACTGACCTTTCACGCATGTAAAGTAAACAACTGTTAACATTCTTATGTTTACATAGCAATCTTAAACGTGTCTAAACTCTTCGTCTTCGTCCGCTAACAGCCACTTGACTCGAATTTGCAAACAACTTTGATCCAGATGAGACGACGAGTAGCTCTGCTTCTCATCAGGATCCAAACTGATTGGCACTCTATTGATAGTTCCTTTAAAACTTGATCGTTAACCCTTCTCTTGCTGAATTTTGAAATACATTTCTCCTTCTTTACCCATGCCCTGTTGTATAATTACATATATCTTCTCTGTGTACAAGTATTTCGCTGTGCAATCACTGCTGTGGAGTGCACTGGTTGCACAATCAACTTGTAAATAGTGCAGACATTGATGAGACAGCTCCTGCAGGAGCTGTCTCATCTGGGTCTTCACTATTTACAGGTAGGTATATTGACGTGAATAGCAAGCGAGGGTTAAACTTGCGCCAGATCAAAGTTTCAGTTGACATTATATTTCACATATAGGTAAGGAGTAATACCATAATACCAACACTTCGATACAACAACAAGATGAATACCATACAAATTGTTGATCAAATCTTTTAAATCTAGAGCAGAGTCAATAATAAAACGAAAATGTCCAAGCTTCTTATATAGTGTACGTAGGTAGTTGCTGAATGGAGAATGAAAGTAATACAGAAAACTCTATGTGACGTTTCTGTATTACTTCAGTCTACGTTAAGCTCCCACATTTATTTTGAAAAACCTATACTTCTTTATTTAATGTTTATTATATAGAAATTTAGTTGTTGTGTTCATTGTATCCCCCGTCCCCGCGAAGTAAGGAGGTGTTTATTAGATTGTTTACGATAATTAGAGACAATACGGTAAATCTGGATCAATAATAGAACTAACGTGTCGAGGACAATAGAACAAAACACTACAAAAAAAAAAAAAACCAGACAAATGTAGCAGTAGCCTGGTTCACCATAATCATTATTGTTTTACATTAGACGGTAATCTCGTTAAACCAACTCATATATTGTTGTAAGGCATAGGCTTAATTGGTCTTATGGGATGTTTCGAATTTCAAGTTTGCTTAGAACAAAAACTAATACCCACTTTATGAATGGAATGGTGATAAATTGAGAGCTAAGACGTAGTTTAATTTGGATTCGATATGTTCGCTCATGATATACAGATTGTGAGTGCTAGACAACGGCTACCAAACTATCCCATCCCACAGCAGATAGTCAACCCAAGAAGTTAAATAATATAATCCATTGTTATTAAGTAGGCTTAATATCACGACAATATTGCGTCTTGAATATAAGATTAACTTTAAACCCCATGCGAAGAGGAAAATTGATAAACTCTGACAGCCTGTCGATAAATGGACGTGTGAAGACAGGACTAAATTGTGATAAATGATTACCTGGAAATACTCAAACATGTGTTTTCTCTTTGCACGGATGATGAGCGATGCGTTTATCAGGAGAGAATGTTTCGTGCCAAAGACCAGGCTGAATTTAAAAGAAACTAGAGCGGTCTTTAATCAATATAGATAACTGGGAAGAACACACTAAACAGTGCGGGACCAAATCAATACCTCTGATGTTAAGGATATATTCGTGGGAACCCACTACATTTCCTATCAAACTCGCATTTATCTACATTAGATAGAGAATCCCTCAAGCCTTTGTATGACATAAGTAATTATGTAAGCACATGCAATCACGCTGTGGCATGGTATGACTTGTTAGGAAGGTAACACATTTAGACATGGACGAGTTTAACGAAAACTACAGCTAGTGAAAACATAAACAAACTCGTAATGAAATCGTAACTTAACCTCACTGCCATGAAGACGGATTTGTGATATCAAATGCAAATACAGGAAAACCTCTATTAACCGGACGTTACATTTAGTTCTAAATATCGGTCTTGGAGACAGGTGACAGCTTAATGCAGGGTAGAAGTCATGCAGAAATCTCCCAGATGAGCTTTCTGCATGACTTTCACCCTGAATTAAGCAGTCACCTGCCTAAACTATCTAAATTCTTCTCTACTAGAATTCCGGTTAAGAGAGGTTTTACTGTAGTTAGATTCCGGTGCTGGCGTGGTTATTACAGTACGGTGGATATCATGTTGTCATGAAAGTGTTTGCTCCAGAGCAGTAGATAAGGGTGCTCAAATACTAAACTCGGTATTTCTCCACCAAACCCTAGGTTGCCACTACGTTTTGAAATCGTCTCGAAGATTCTAAACAGTGGTCATAATAATATAGGCTTTGATCGCAAAATAAAGGACGTACTCTTGAAAACGTTTTAATTTATGCTTTTATCTGGGGGTTCTGTCAAATTATAATTATTATTATCATCATCATTATTATTATACCGCATTTATATAGCGAATACTATGTTTGCAAAGGCGTCTCTGTCAGATAAAGGATACAGTTTCGCCGAATAATATTTTAAACGAAACATTGGCTGTATGTGTAGGATACATATGCTCGCTCTGACACCTACCAGACCTTTTATTATATACATGTATATCGGCACATGGTATTGTTCGAAATCATGTAGACTATATATACAACCCTTTACTCCATGAATATTCCTCTCTGATGTAAAGATATTCTCAATACTAATTAGCCGAAATTGTGTAATGGTATAGGACCATAGAATGTACATGTATTTGGAAAGGACAGCCGCTGCAGAATCAGGGCTGAGCATACGAGTATAGTACATGCAGCTATTTCACTGATCAGATGAACACTGTTTCGCCAATATCTTAACCCTTAATCTGCTGAATAAGTAATTAGAGCAGACATTGATCAGACAACTGCTACATGAGTCGTTTTATCTGGGTTTCCTCTGCTGGAAAATACATTAAAGGGCCTATTATGGAAATTGAAAGGGTTTCCTTAGAAAGTGTCAATAAATATATAGTTATTCTATTTTCAGGTAGAACTCCCATATTTTTAGGAAGTGTATATGCAGATAATTTACATGTGTAAATCGGTGTAGATGTTTAGATTTTTAAATCTAGAAATTACCCCACCCGGTGATACGATAACAAGAATACATTTAAAGACAAGATTAATTGTCGAGTTAAGGAATTGGCCTGCCAGATACTATACATCTAACACGCGCCAATGATCGATGATACTGGAGGGCGTATACAACTCAACTATTTTTATACTAAAACTAATGTCTGCTCAATCTGGGATTTGCCGAATTTTTCACTGACTTCCTGTTCTATCAAATGTT